>CM033698.1:29189019-29881344 GCA_019514585.1 Dendrobium officinale
GAAAAGCCTTCATTTTAAGTGGGTGGGGCCGGTTCTATGAGGCGTACGCCTCACCCAGAATTGCGCAATTGCGCCTCTGAGGCGCGCCTCAGTCCAGGTGAGGCGTACGCCTCAGCCAGGTCCAGAATTGCGTAAGCCTCGAGGCGTTTTTTGGTGAAATTGCGCAAAGGCGCGGCGCGCTAATTGCGCAATTTTTAACCATGATAGAGAGAATAATCAAAATATTCCTCGACTCTTTATAAATGATCAAAATGGCCCCTAACTATATTAAAATATTATTTTGATCCCTCAACTCTTTAAAGATGAACCAAAAAAGTCCTATCATAGGACTATTTTGGGCTCCTTTTTAAGTACTTGATGGACCAAAATGGTCTTTTAATATGTTAGGGGCCATTTTGGTCCTTAATAAAGAGTGTTAAGGGACAATTTTAATCATGTTCCCTATTGTGATATATAAAACTTGAAGAAATTGGAGAAATTGAACTAGTTATTGAGGTTTAATCAAGACTCTGCTTAGCTCCTCAGTAAGTTTGAAACATAGGAAGCCTTGCCTCGTCTTTGAGTTGAAAATAATGAGATGGAAATTAGTGCAAAAATGTCTGTGCTAGAGGACATGCACGAAAGCATCTAGGGAGGATCAAGGTTATATTGGCATTTTTATACGAAGATCTAACTAGGACAATGTGAACAATGTGAAGATGCTAGGTAGGAAAAGTGGTAGACAAAAAATTAACAATGTGAGGGAACTTTTAGAAGATTAAAACTGAACTAGAATTAAGTCTAATATGACCCTTAGGGGAAAGAAATGGTTAAGAATGATTCATTTAGCTTACCCCATTTTGTATGGATAGGGCTTCTATGCTGCTGATGATGGGGAGATACATCGAAGTTCATTGTTTTGAAGGTGTGTTTCATTAATAGTCTGCAGCATGATTACATATCACATGCCACTAATTTTTTAATATGAAAATTCCTGATTTAACATTGATTAGCGCACTGTTTTCTACACAAACCGTCCTGAAATTGAATGATCAAACAAGACACTAGAAACAAAGGAAAGAATTAAATTTTTATTTCACATATTAAGTTTTTTTTTTCCTGCAGGAAATACGTGAATTGCAAGAACTTCAGCGAATTTCATATGCCTTCATTCATGTTATGGTGACTCATGATCTCTCTTCAGTTTTGCTTGCTCCAAATAGTCGGGGTTATTTGGACGCTATAATGCAGTTACTGTTGTTAACCTCATGCAGTCATAAAGACCTTCTTGTGAGGAAGGTATGATTACTGTCATTTTTTGCAGAATAATTATCTTTTAGAAGACAAAGACAAGGATGAAGTAATATGATGTTCAACACTATTTTCCAGATGTGTGTACAGATTTTTGTCAAACTTATTAAAGACTGGTGCTCTAATGATGCTGGTGAAGAGAAGGTAACTTTCCCTTATTTTTTGATTTGATGGAATACATTAAGTTGTTCATACACACACAGAGCTTCATTGTTATGCCTTAATGTCTAGAAGTTTTTCATGCATGCAAGCATATTTATTTTGAAGTGTTTGGATGTACTTGGGCATACTTGGGTGTCTGCCCACATAAGTGCATGTGCATGCATGAAAATGTACTGAATTTTGGAAAATAAACTTTTCAGGTTCCTGGTTTTAGAGGCTTCATTATTAATAAATTTGCACCTAGCTGCTGCTTGTACAGTGTCTTGGACAAGTCATTCGACTTTCGTGATGCTAATACGGTAGGAACATCTGAATGTTACCCTTGTACAATTTTTTTTTTCTTGGTTAGGGCTATGCATAGTATATTGTTTCTGTGTAATCATTTTTCCCGATCTTCAGGCTTTCTTTTAATAATATCATAAGTAGATTTATTTGCATGAAGTAAATTACTCTACGAGATTAAATTTAAATATTTTTGTGCAAACCATGTATCAGTTTTTCCTGTTTTGCTGAATTATCTTATGTTCTACGTAAAGGATTATACTGGATATGCTTTAATGCAAAAAAAAAAAAAAAAAAAAAAAAACTGGATATGCTTTAATGTTTTGTATGCTCTAGTTTATAGGAACCTGCCTAGGGCTTATGAATTAACTTAATAATACAAATTTGTTGTAAATGCTAAAACGGATCTTATTGAAATTGTAGCAACTTCTATTTGATTGTTGCTTTTATAAGAACCCAAGTGGTTTTTAATTGAACCATCATAATTGCAGCGTCTAGAAAGAAAAAATATTTGCCTTAGATCATGAATCTTGAACTACATTCATACTAATAGTTTCAAAAAATATGCTGATTATTATTATGTTTGTGTAGAATTAAACATAATGCTTAAAATATCAAGTGATTTAGCACTTTATAATGAATGGCAGTAGTTTTGATTGTGTTCTAGTTAATTATCTATATGCATCGTTACAAATAACAAGTAAATTCGTTTCTTTTAATTGTTTACATTTGTTTCTGAGGAGTTGTCATGCTTGTAGTTATGATATAGGACTAGTATGTAAAGACTTGCATTATGAAATTAAACACAAGTTGAATTTCAAATCAGTAAGCTATTAATCATGGAGATGCATAAAAAAAGCTTCAAAACAACTAAGAAAGACAATCCACAAATAACAATTAACCACAACCAATGTTCTAAGATTTAAGAAGGATAAATCAAATCAATAACTTAGCTAACATGGGTTGGAAAAAAAGATCCATCATTTAACATAGATTAGTCACTATAAAAACCATGCACTCAATGATTTAAGAACCTAGCAGATTTAATTATCTATATGCATCGTTACAAATAACAAGTAAATTCGTTTCTTTTAATTGTTTACATTTGTTTCTGGAGTTGTCATGCTTGTAGTTATGATATAGGACTAGTATGTAAAGACTTGCATTATGAAATTAAACACAACTCCAACATATCTGGATCAATTTTCTGCAGCTCCTCACGATCTAGCCAAGTATTCTCAGTCTCGGGCTTACCTCTCCACTTAAGTAGATATCTTCTCTGTCTGCCTTCCTTTGTAGAAATGATTTCATCACTTAAGATCATGTCAACTTTATCCGCATTGGGTGATTTGGGTATGGGAAGTGGAGGTAGGCTAGGGTGCTTATAAGGTGGGATCACACAAGGCTCATAATGTAGTGGATTGGGTGGGTTAAAATCTGATTTCTCGTAGGCTCTCCACTTTATCACCTTCAAAGGTCCAACACTTTTGATATGCAGTTTCTTTACAATTCCTTTTGAGAACCGCTCCGAACATATCTGAACCATCACAGAATCACCCACCTCAAATGTTTTAAATCTTTTTTTTAAGATATGCATGAAATTTGTAGCTTGCATTATTTTCTTCAATTCAAGTTTTAATTTATTTATGTAAGTCATGCAAATATGATGCAAATGTGGATGTAGACTCAGGTACTATACCTAGGACACATAGGGATAAGATCTGATGGTTGTCTAGGCTTGTATCCATAAACAATGTCAGCAGGACTTAGGGGTGTGAGCCGAGCTTATCGAGCTCACGAGTCGAGCTCGAGCTTGTTTCGTAAACGAGCTTGAGTTCGAGCTTGATGAGCTTGGCTCGTGAGCTTGCAAGCCGACTCGAATAAATTTTTTAAAATTTTAAAATTAAGTAATTATTAAATCTAAAATAAAATGACTGTATTCAGTTTTAAAAAAAAAAGATGCATAGAACAGTTCCCCAAAACAAAGGCATTAAATTTTTTAATATATTCCCCAGGTGTTGGCTCCCTCAAGAAATCTTTCTTTTATCTGTAGGAAAAAGCAAGAGATCTTTCTTTTATTTATAAGGAAAAACAAGCAATAGACAGTTAAGAGCTGTGCGGATGAGCACCCCAAGGTTTTGTCTGGCTCGCTTGTCGAGAAACAAGGCGGGAAATGATGAAATCGAGTGGGCGATAAATCAAAATTGAGCGGCTCAACGAGCGGCTAGATGTCACGACCCGACCCGGCTAGCCCGAGTTAACGGGGCGGGAGCAAAAAGGTCGTACAGAAAAAAACATAAATAAACATAAACCATTTATATTAATGCTTTGAACATCATCCAAATATTAATTGAAAGAGCCACTAAAAATACACCCGAAATGAAAATAAAAGTTCCAAACCATTTACTGTCTCACATAACTACTAAACTTTAAACATTCATTATATAAACTCCAAACTTTAAACTCAAACCCACAAACTGCATGAAAAATAAAAGTCGTACTCAAACTAAAAACACAAAAAAGGAACCTTTCAACCTCCTGAGGTCCCCTACGACGATAAGTGTAAGGTCGTCGTGCAGCCATTACTTTTCTCTTGAAAAAGATTTCCAAACGAGGAATGAGAACACGCTCAGCAGGAAACATGTATTCAATTCAAATTCATGACTTAAATAAAAATAAAACATTCATTTCTTAAAAAAAAAAAAACAACCATTGATAAGCATAAATTTAATAACATTTTCATACATGAGTTTTCCTTAAATATTTTCTTGAGTATTTTCATTCATCTTAAACTTTTTCTTTCATTAACCTTTCCTTTTCATCAAATCCTTTCATTTATATGCATCAAATGCTTTAATCATAAAATATTCACCCGTCCCGGAAGTACCAGTTTTCGTACTGATCAGGTACGCAGTCAAAGGTTTTGGCCATTTCCTTTACCATTTCGCTCCGAAGAACCCCATTACCATTTGGCTTATACAAGCCCCATTACCATTTGGCTTTTGAAAGCCCCATTACCATTAGTTTGGTACTTCCGGATCAACATGCATATGAAATCTAATAGATCTTATAGGGTTAAATTATTCAGAATTTCATAAGGGTTCGTTCATTTCGTTTCATATATAAATATTTTCCATATTTATCTAGAATTCAAATGTGAGACATTAAGCAATTACAACACCATTCTTATGTAAGAATAAAAATTCAAACTTAACATTTAAAAGCTGCATGAAATTGAACAGTTATAAACTAAACATGATTTCCTTAACATTAAAGAAAAAATTAAATAATTTAGAGACATAAATTTGATTTAAATACAAGTACCTACCTCACAAGATTTGTAAAGCAATCACTACCACATACGATGTCACTTAAGTACGCGTCGTCCGTCCCTTAATGTTTAAAACCTAACATTATGCATAAGTAAAAGTCATCAATATCTATAATAAATTTTATCTAAAATATTTCATAAACTCAATTAATAACAATTTAAGGATCTTAAATTTTCTTATTCATCATCCTAAAATTTAATAATAATTAATATTATTTTTTCGGATTTAAAATAATCCAAAATTACAAAAATGAAAATGTGTAAAAACCCTAAATTTCATTCTTTAAAATCATCCCTAAAGACAATTAGAACCACATTCGTGAAAACATTTTCAAAGGGAAAGAGTTTTGAGAAAAACCCTAAATTTCAAACCTAAGAATCAATTGAAACATCATATTTACCGTTCAAATTCTTTCCTTAATATTCTCTATCAATTCCGTAAAGAAATTCCATATTTTCTCTAAACCCTAGAAAATTCTTTTACAAAAATCTAGAGATCTAGGAAGTTTTGCTTGAAAATAAACATACCAGAGTGTTTCTCTCGTCGTCCTCTTCGATTTGACCTAAAAGTTTCGTCGGAAGATCGTCGCCGGAATGCCCCTCGCGGAAGACGCCGTCCGCGCCTAGCCCGTCGCTCCTCTCTTCGTTCCGCTCGGTTCACGCGTGAAATGGAGAGGAGGGGTTTCGGTTTTGCTATATGAGAGGAATTGGCTTGCTAATTACTCAAATATCCTCACTTAAGAAATTTTCGGCTTAAGAAACGATTGCGGGTAAAATGGGTATTTAGAGACTTCTAAAATTAATAACTCAAAAATTAGTCAAAATCGAGTATAAGTTCTATATACCAAAACGATCAGAATTTCGCGTAGGATTTTCTAAAATTATTTCCGTTACATTCCGTTAACCTTGAAAATTTTTCTTAAACCTCGTCGCGGTGCTTTGAAAAGTGTGCAACATCCTAAAATAGCATTTTGCAGGTTTAACAATGTGGTTGCTGATGCTTTAAGCAGAAAGAATTCAGGTAGTGCAAACTGGATGATTACACAACAGCAGGAGTTGATAAGGGATTTGGAGAAGTTTGAGATTTCAGTGGTCCAGCCCAATGATGCATAAATTATAAGGTTGAATCAGACTACAATTATGTCAACCTTTCCAGAAAGGGTACAAGAAGCTTTGCCACTTGATGCAGATTTTAAGAAGATACTGGATATGGTTAGTGTGAGACACATTGAAGATTTTGAGCTTGATGGTGAAGGATTGCTTAGATATAAGGGCAGATTGTGTATTCCAGATGTGGATGATTTGAGGAAAGAAGTCCTTCAAGAAGCTCATTACTCCAGTTACACCATTCACCCAGGCAGTAATAAGATGTATCAGGATTTGAAGGAGGTGTTTTGGTGGCTAGGAATGAAGAGAAGTGTAGCAGATACAATATCCAAATGTATTTCATGTCAGATGGTTAAAGCTGAGCACCAGAAGCCAGGAGGATATCTACAGCCCTTACCCCTACCAGAGTGGAAATGGGAAGACATTGCTATGGATTTCGTGGTTGGTTTACCCAGATCCAGAAGAGGAAGTGATACTTTATGGGTGATTATTGATAGGTTAACTAAGTCTGTACATTTTATACCTATCAAACAGTCTGATCCAGTTGAAAAATTGGCAAGCCTGTATGTTGATCAGATTGTCAGATTACATGGAGTACCAAAGACAATAGTGTCAGATCGAGATGGGAGATTTACTTCCAGATTTTGGAAGAAAGTCCAGGAAGCTTTGGGTACCAGACTTACTTTTAGTACAACTTTCCACCCTCAGACAGATGGTCAGTCAGAAAGAACAATCCAAACCTTAGAAGATTTGCTCAGATTATGTGTTCTGAATTTTGGTGGTAAGTGGGAGGCATATGTGCCTTTGATTGAATTTTCCTACAACAACCGTTTCCAAGCAAGTATTGGTATGGCTTCATACGAGGCTTTATATGGAAGAAGGTGTAGGACACCTTTAAATTTGGCTGAGACAGGAGAAAGAAAGGTAATTGGTGCTGATCTGGTTGATGATGCTACAGAAAAGATTAGATTGATCAGAGATAGATTGAGGGCAGTGCAGGACAGACAGAAGAAATATTATGATGCCAAGCACCAATCAGTTGAATTTGATATTGGAGAGTTTGTATTTCTCAAAGTCAGTCCAATGAAGGGAGTGAAGAGATTTGGCAAAGCAGGAAAACTGAGTCCCAGATTTGTAGGTCCTTTTGAGATTTCAGAAAGGATTGGAAAGGTGGCCTATAGGTTGATTCTACCAGCACATATGAGTGTAGTGCATAATGTGTTTCATATTTCTTCTTTAAGGAAATATATTTCAGATGAGGCTCAGAGGATTAGTACAGATGTGGTAGACATTCAACCTGACTTGACATTTGTTAACAAACCAGACAAGATCCTTGAGTATGAGGTTAAGCAGTTGAGGAGCAGAGCGATTCCTTTTGTCAAGGTACTTTGGAAGCACAGTTCAGAGAAGGATGCCACTTGGGAAAAGGAATCAGTGATGAGGGAGACCTACCCTCACCTTTTGACTAAGATATGTTTTCCTAAGCTTGTTTTAATCTTCGAGGACGAAATTTTTATAAGGGAGGGAGAATTGTAAAACCCGCAAAATGCTATTTTAGGATGTCACACACTTTTCAAAGCGCCGCGACAAGGTTTAAGTAAAATTTTCAAGGTTAACGGAATGTAACGGAAATAATTTTAGAAAATCCTACGCGAAATTCTGATCGTTTTGGTATATAGAACTTATACCCGATTTTGACTAATTTTGGAGTTATTATTTTTAGAAGTCTAAAAATACCAAAACTATCCTTCTCTATTCCTTGTACCGAAATTTCTTAAGTGAGAGCATAATTGACTTTTGGCAAACCCCCTTTCTCTCTATTATAGCAAAACCGGTCCCCTCACCTCCCCATTCGGGTGAAATTAAGCGGGCCGAACGGGAGAGGCGAGCGAACAAGGGGCGGACCGAACGGCTTCTGCGAGGGTTGCTCCGGCGGCGCTTTTCCGGCGAGAAAATTAGTTCGAAACGAAGAGGACGACGAGAGAAACACTCCGGTATGTTTATTTTCAAGTGAAACTTCCTAGATCTCTAGATTTTTGGAAAAGAATTTTTTAGGGTTTAGAGAAAATATGGAATTTTTTACGAAATTGATAGAGAATATTAAGGAAAGAATTTGAACGGTAAATATGAAGTTTCAATTGATTCTAAGAAGGTTTGAAATTTAGGGTTTTTCTCAAAACTCTTTCCCTTTGAAAATGTTTTCACGAATGTGGTTCCAATTGTCTTTAGGGATGATTTTAAAGATTGAAATTTATGGTTTTTACACAAATTTTCATTTTTGTAATTTTAGATTATTTTAAATCCGAAAATAATATTAATTATTATTAAATTTTAAGATGATGAATAAGAAAATTTAAGATCCTTAAATTGTTATTAATTGCGTTTATGAAATATTGTAGATAAAATTTATTATAGATATTGATGATTTTTACTTATGCATAATGTTAGGTTTTAAACATTAAGGAACGGACGACGCGTACTTAAGTGACATCGTATGTGGTAGTGATTGCTTTACAAATCTTGTGAGGTAGGTACTTGTATTTAAATCAAATTTATGTCTCTAAATTATTTATTTATTTTTTTAATGCTAAGGAAATCATGTTTAATTTATAACTGTTCAATTCCATGCAGTTTTTATATGCTAAGTTTGAATTTTTATTCATACATAAGAATGGTGTTGTAATTGCTTAATGTCTCACATTTGAATTCTAGATAAATATGGAAAATATTTATATATGAAACGAAATGAACGAACCCTTATGAAATTCTGAATAATTTAACCCTATAAGATCTATTAGATTGCATATGCATGTTGATCCGGAAGTACCAAACTAATGATAATGGGGCTTTCAAAAGCCAAATGGTAATGGGGCTTGTATAAGCCAAATGGTAATGGGGTTCTTCGGAGCCAAATGGTAAAGGAAATGGCCAAAACTTTTGACTGCGTACCTGATCAGTACGAAAATTGGTACTTCCGGGACGGGTGAATATTTTATGATTAAAGTATTTGATGCATATAAATGAAAGGATTTGATGAAAAGGAAAGGTTAATGAAAGAAAAAGTTTAAGATGAATGAAAATGCTCAAGAAAATATTTAAGGAAAACTCATGTATGAAAATGTTATTAAATTTATGCTTATCAATGGTTTATTTTATTTTATTTTTAAGAAATGAATGTTTTATTTTTATTTAAGTCATGAATTTTAATTGAATTCATGTTTCCTGCTAAGGCTTGTCTCATTCCTCGTTTGGAAATCTTTTTCAGGAGAAAAATAATGGCTGCACGACGACCTTACACTTATCGTCGTAGGGGACCTCAGGAGGATGAAAGGTTCCTTTTTGTGTTTTTAGTTTGAGTCTGAGTTTATTTTTCATGCAGTTTGTGGGTTTGAGTTTAAAGTTTGGAGTTTATGTAATGAATGTTTAAAGTTTAGTAGTTATGTGAGACAGTAAATGGTTTAGAACTTTTATTTTCATTTCGGGTGTATTTTTAGTGGCTCTTTTAATTTATATTTGGATGATATTTAAAGCATTAATATAAATGGTTTATGTTTATTTATGTTTTTTATGTACGACCTTTTTGCTCCCGCCCCATTAACTCGGGCTAGCCGGGTCGGGTCGTGACATTAGACGAGCTCGTTTATGTAATCCGAGTTGAGTTCGAGCTCGGTGTTTAACTCGTGAGTCGAGCTCGAACACCTCTTAGACTCGAGCTCGACTCGACTCGTTTGCACCCCTAGCAGGACTCAGGCCAGTGCAGCGGTTCATCGAGTTATTGTAGGCAAATTCATCAATAGGAAGTTTGGAATCCCAATCTCTAACATGATCACCAACTAGTATCCTCAAAAGATTTTTTAAACTTATATTGACCACTTCAGTTTGGTCATCAATCCGGGGTGAAAAGCTGTGGAGAATTGAAGTTTTGTATCCATTTTCAGTTATAAGGTTTTCCAAAAATAACTTGTGAATTTGACATCTCTATCAGACACGATGGTTTTGGGTAACCCATATAGTCTAACCACTTTATTAAAATAAAGATTGGCAACATCTGAGGCATCAGAAGTCCTAGAACAGGTTAAAAAGTGAGCCATCTTGGAGAATCTGTCTACTACGACATAAATGGCATCTTTCTTAGATTTAGGTTCATCCTTAGACTTTGGCTGACTAGGCAAGAGCTTGATCGTCTTGCCACCATGTTCAAACACACAGATGTTTAAATGACCATAAATGTGGACATTGTTATCAAAAAGCCAGGGGCGGCCCAAGATAACCTAACCCATATCCATAACAAGGATATCAAACTAAATATTTTCCTTATAATCTGAAAAAGGAGATGGGTATGAGGCTTCGTTCTTTTATCTCTAATATAGTGGAGTTGACCCAAGCTACCTTATATGGATTGGGGTGGGGAATAACAGACAATACAAGGTGGGTCACCAAGATGGAGGAGAAAACTTTGATGCAACTGCTGCTATCGATGATGGCTATGCAATTTTTATCCTTCAATTTGGTGGTGTGAAAATTGAAAGTCCTATGCTAGTCATCAACAAATTGGGTTTTGACAGTGCACATCTCACGACACATAGGGGAGAGGGGTCCCATTTCTTGATGCAATTGATGACATCAATATCATTCTCATCCTCATTAAAGAAGTCAACATCAGCATCTACCTGGTGAATGAGTTCAACTTTAGGCTCAGGGTCATCTTTAGGGCAAATTATTGCATCCGCTCACCGGACGCAGAGGATAGGTTCAGACATCCAATAAAAACTTGCCACGTCACATGCACCTTTGACTGCGCTTTAGTTGCGCTTTGACTGCGCTTTACCTGCGCTTTTGACTTGCGCTTTTACTTGCGCTTTGCCTGCGCTTAATTTAAAATAATATTTTATTAATATCCGAACCTATCTCCCCGTCCGGTGACCGGATGCAATAATTTGCCCATCTCCAGTAATCTCCTCAATAATAATGACCTTATGAGGGCTAGAACATTGGGAGGCAATATGGTCATATCCTTGACATCTAAAGCACTTGGTCCTTGGGTGGGTCCTAGGTGAATCAAGTACTGGAGACTTGCTCTTACTGTCATGATGGAGTTGGGGTGAACCAGCCGGGGTTCGACTAGCAGGGCTAGGAGGCGGCCTAGGGGTAGAGGCATAGGGGCCCAAGCTCCTAGAGGGTCTAAAAGAAGATGTCTATTTGACATCCTGGTGACGGTAGGATGTTGAGGTTTAAACTCCTTAAGGTCAAGTACCAAACTATAGGCACTTTCCAGGGTAGTGATATTTCTAGCAAATTGTTCATTGCGGAGATCCTCATGCAACCCAGCACGAAACATGAATAGAATCTGGGCAGGTGTGGTGGTGGTCTCACCACTGCATCTAATTATGAAATCATCAAATGCAGAAATGTAGTCCCTCACAGATTTGCTACCCTGAGTCAGTCTATTTCCCACCGATGTAAGAGTTGAGGGAAAAAGGAGGGTGGGAGGTACTTTGGCCTAAGCTCACACTTCATGTTTCTCCAGTTGGTAATAGGATACTCTCACCTTAAAACTCCCTAAGGTTTTCTAAGTTGGTCCAATACCGTCAATAAAGATTTGAGGATCAAGGCTATCATCAAAGGTGGGGGCATTTATCCTGATGTTCTTTAAGAGGGGAGCATCCAGATCACTCATGGTTCTACCTAGCTTGATGGTCACAGTGGGGGCCATGGGGTCTCCTTCATGCGCATGATGAGCCTCATGACTGAACACATTTTCTAGACCACGAGATAGGTCTCGGTCCTGCCTAGGTTGTTGGGGCGGGTAAGGGGCATGGGGGTGACCCTCATTATGGCTCAAATCATCTCTCATCAAGGAGGGTGGCCTAGATGGTGTGTAAAGAGAGGGTAGGCTCCTAGCTCTATCAAGGTTGTCAAGGCGTTCCATTGTGAGCCGACGAAATTCAGCAGCATCGGCTTGGTCAGCCCTAACTTGTTAGATTAAGTTGCCTATTTGACCTACCAAAACGTCTAGAGTTCGCTGCAACTGTTCAGGGTCCATGAGATGCCAACTAGGTGACACAATACATGTTAAAGGAAAGTGGACAGCACCTAGACTTTGCAAACAAAATGACACGCAAGTAAAGGTCAATGATATGTTGATGTAGAAATGCAACTAGAGGCTAAAATGAAGGTAAATAGGATGGATCCTAGCACATGCAACTAGGGTAACAATTCTCTGATACCAAATGATATAGGACTAGCATGTGAAGACTTGCATTATGAAATTAAACACAAGTTGAATTTAAATCAGCAAGCTATTTATCATGGGGATGCATAAACAAGCTTCAAAACAAGTAAGAAAGACAATCCACAAATAACCATTAACCACAACCAAAGTTCTAAGATTCAAGAAACATAAATCAAATTAATAACTTAGCTAACATGGGTTGGCAAAAAAGATCCAACATTTTAGCATAGATTAGTCACTACAAGAACCATGCACTCAATGATTTAAGAATCTAGCAGATTTAAACTAACATGAAAATAGTGATGCCACAGAGAATTGGACTTCAATGATATCTACTTAAATATATGAAGTAAGAGTTGAAAGACTTAGGTATTTGCGTCGCAGGGAAGCTTCCTTCATATGTGTAGTCTCGGCTGGTTGATCTTCAAAGGGTTGCCCGGTAGTGCCTTCCTTGTGTCTTGCTTCATAGTGGAGAAGAAGAGATGCTAACCTAAATCTGGAAGGAGGGAGGCCACAATTTTTGCTATTTGGGGGATAGTAGGAATGGTGTGTGGTTAATTAGAGTGGTGGGGCTTAGGGGAATGGGAGAGAGTGGGATTGAAAAATGAAAAAGTAGTTTTGGGAAAGGGAAATGTAAACTTTGCAATTAATTGATCAACTTCCCATTAATTAACATGAAGAGTTCCAAGAGTGGGCCAACCATGGGGAAAGGGAAAGGGGTTTGGCTTTTCCAATTCCCAGCTAATTTTAAAAATGAAAAAAAAAATGAGAGGCAATTAATGGGTCAACTTCCCATTAATTAACATGAAAAGTTCCAAGAGTGGGCCAATCATGGGAAAGGGAAAGGGTTGTGGCTTTTCCAATTCCCAACTAATTTTGAAAATGAAAATAAGGAAAGGCAATTAATGGGTCAACTTCTCATTAATTAATATGAAGAGTTCCAAGAGACAAGTGAGGTCCTATTAGAATCCCAAATGTCAAAATTTCAGATTTGGGAAATTTTGGATTGGGAACTTCGATGGGGAGGTGGTGGTGGTGGGCTTGCCGTGGGCGGTGGAAGGGTAAGGGGTGGCTGGCCGAGAAAGGGAGGGGAAGAGTGGTTGACCGGTAGTTAGGGAGGAAGAAGGAGGGTAAGGAGAAGAGATACAAGAGGAAAAATAAGAGCTCACCTTAATGGGCTGTTGGATACTTCATTTGTTTTCTCTTAAGGCTTCACCACTCCATCACACTCACTCTCACACAAGAGAAGAGGGCTGAAATCATAATTCATTCAAAAATAATCATCATCACCTTACAAGGGAGGGAGAGAGTCATATATATAGGCTCCACCACATGACAAGACAAAAAAGACACAAATGCCCTGGGCTTACAACATAACCTTAATAAAATGTTCACAAACTAAATTAAATCACATACAACACACACAACAACTAATAATATAATGACTCAATTGTGGCCGTCGATCTACGGCCCCTTCTATGATAAACCTTCCATGCATTGATGTCCCCATCAAGTTAAGCTTCATGTTCCTGAACTTTTTTGATACTTTGATGACCATCCACAATTTGCCGCAGTCAGTAAGTTTTATTCAATGAATCCTGGGCTTTAAAAGTGTCTCAAATGTTGAAAGTTCCTGCCAATTCGGTGTTTGCAAATGATTGATGTATGCTACCTTATCGTTTAACTTGAGAGAGGTTGTTCATGTCGTTCAAATCTGTGACTTTTAGGCATAATATGTAGGTTGACCAGGAATGCTAACCAAATTAGCATCCCTGTCATTTTCTTCTCATGAATAATTGCTTCGCATAATAGATTATGATCAATGCATTTCAATTTTCACACTTCTCTGTTCACCCTATTTTTTGCTAATGTCAGCTTAGTACCTTTTTTATGTGGTTATATTAGTTCTAATGGATTAATCCTGAGTGTACGTCAACTATCATGGTGCTGATATGATATCTAGGTCATAATGAGTTTAATCTTAGCACAAATCCATCCGTTACTGTGTTTCAGACTCATTTTCAACCTTTTTTTTTTTGGTCAGCTGATTCTTTTTGGTGAAATCATATTGGCTCAGAAGGTCATGTATGAAAAGTTTGGCGATGATTTTATTGCTTACTTCATCTCAAATGGTCTCCTGGCTGCTCAGTGTCCGCAAGATTCAGCAGAACAGTACTATCAACATTTGCAGGTGCCAACTGCTTTTATACAATTTATGTTTATCTGTCAAGTTAAAACCTTGCGAATTTACTTTATGCGAGATAGATACAATTAATTCATAACTAATGTAGTAGAGATCTCACTAAAGAAAATTTTGAATATTTTCTTTTTGAGTCGTGCTTAAATATGTTTTCCTTGTCAGTGGCTTTATTTACAGTTACATTATGCAAAGTTTAGTTTTCAATGGTCAGTATGCCGTCACTATGCCCTTGAGTTACAAGCTTATTGTTGTAAAAGGAATGTCATCAACAAGAAGCAGATTGGAGTTTGTGTGCTTGTGATTTTGGTTGATAACACAAGTTTGCTGATTTTTATTGCCTGCTGTTCAGGGTTCTCGGGATTGTGCTAGTGAAGTTGGCCGTGTGAGTTGTGTTGTTAATTCCAGTTCCGTTTTTTCCTATTTGGGTGCTGTGTCTGCCCCGTCCTGTTTGCCTAGGTTTGTTGAGCCTGAGGTGACTGTGGAGTTTTCGGATTTGTCTCGCAATCCTATTGAGCTTTGTCTTGACCGAGCAGATGAATCTGGTGTTCGCTTGGTAAATGTGGGTTCTGCCCGTGTTGATGTTTCCCCTGTTTACGCCTATTGACCAAGTTATTGGACGGTTTGTTGAGGTTCCGGTTAATCTTTTATCTCCTAAGGCTTTGGTTGATCATGTGGGTGCTAATTCGGGTGAGGCTGTTAGGTTGCAGATTGATTGGCTTCAATACTCGTCTGATTCCTCTTCGGAGGATAGTGGGGTGGATGAACCTGCTATTAAGATTGATTTACAAAAGGACCGTCCTGTTGTATCTGTTTTCTCTCGTGGGAGGGGTAAACACGGTCGGAAATAATTGTGTGGTGTCTGCTGCGTTGCCCCCTTCTCTGCGGATTCTTGTTGCCTTTTCTGGTTGTCTTATGTTGGTCTTGCGAATTTTGCTAGCGGTTTCTAGGCAATGATGTGGCTCGGGCTCATTGTTCCAATCCGTGGCTAGTTGGCAACCTTAGGTAGTGATTCTTCTTCTTATTATCAGTGATGGTGGTTGGTTGGCTTTTGGTGGGCTTTCTCACCCCTCTGGATGGTCCGTGCATGGATTTGGAGTGGTTCGCTGTCTGTGCCTTTGCTGAGCCTGACGGCCGTTGTGCCTTCTTCTCTTTCTTTCAGTGTTCTCTTTGTATATGTTTTTGGTTTTGGCTGTCTCGGGTTTGTGGCTTGCCTGTTTTTGCCTTAGCTGTAACTTTTTTTGTCCTTTTTGAAAAAAAAAATTTATTGGACCAATTTTAGCATCATAATGATAACTTCTCTTAATCAA
The DNA here is from genome assembly GCA_019514585.1 of Dendrobium officinale. Classification (NCBI taxonomy): domain Eukaryota; kingdom Viridiplantae; phylum Streptophyta; class Magnoliopsida; order Asparagales; family Orchidaceae; genus Dendrobium; species Dendrobium officinale. Next base: position 29,204,931 of record CM033698.1, read on the forward strand.
CTTTGAGCTTCCTGCACATGCAAATGCAGTTAAACCTTTGTTTCTTGCACAATTATGCTTCAGTTTTCTTCAGAATATTTTGGAAACAATTAACTGCAGTGCATTTAAAAAGGAATTTTTTTTAGAAGGTATTCTTGTTTTACTACTAAATTTTACATGTAGTAACCCTTCCTGCAGTTCTTCAAGGCATCTTGAATATCCAAGCCTCTTACTAGGCAAAGTTTTAACTCTTCTAAAACCTTTAAGAATTGGCTTTGTATATATGCATATGAACCTTTTTCCATTTCTTTTGGTTTGTAGAGTCAAATTTTAGCAGGGGCATGTGTTTCCTCTATGTTATTGTTTAATACTCACATGACAACTGCGTTGCCAACCCTTTTTTTTAGTTATTCTTTCCCGTGCACTTATTTCTGATATGTGTACCTTTCTGACCAGGGAAATGATAACAAGGCTTTTAAATCTTTCTACCAATCTTTGATTGAGAACTTGAGACAACAGCAAAATGGCAGTCTTGTTTTCAGATAACGCTAAATTTATGGGTAGCTTGAGACTCAAATTTTTTTATCGCTCTATCCTTGAAGTTAATAAGCATTCTAGCATTCAAGTTCAGGTAATGAAATCAATCTAATTCCTCTTTAGGTAGCAGTTTTGGTTTCAACTATATTGATTTAATTTATTGATCGTCCAGGATTGCAGTTTCTTCCCAAAGTATAGTGCCTGTAACATTTTTTATCGTGAAGGTATGCTTCAGCGGTTTTGTTATAATATTTTCAAGGGCTTTTATCATAAACTGAATTACATAAATTTTATTATTACTTCCTGCAGTTTAGCTTATTTTTGAAAAAGAACATTAGCCATTGCTTTTGGTGAACTTGTCAGTAAAGTTTTGTTGTTTTTTGTTGACAAGGACACTTAAGGTCTTGATGATTAAATAAGTTTAATATATACTAATTACTAATCTTTCTTCTTCCTTAATTAATAACTCCAATTGAGTGATCTTGAGCCGGGTCATCTCTTTTTCATGTTTGGTCAACTGAAATATTTATTATTTTTAAATAGGTTTTACAAAAGCTTGGTAAAATTTGAAAGCCTTGGTAGAATTACTAGGGTCCATTATTATCTTATTAAAATTCTTAGAATTTTCAATAACATTAGAATTACATCATAGAATGTTACAGTCATCTCAAACATATCCTTATTACCTTCTATGCAATTTTTCTGAGAGTGGTTAATAATTATCAATCATCAATATTATTATAATATAAAATGTAGTTAAGTATGATATGTTGGATTTATTATGGAAAAAAAAGAGGATATAACTTTTAGAGTATAGTCTAGTTGGTTAATATGCTGAAATGGCTCATGAGTGTTATGCGATTACATGATATCATAGTGTCACGACCCGGCCCGGCTAGTTCGAATTAACGGGGTGGGAACAGATAGTCGTACGAAAAACACAAATAACATTTAAATCATAACAGTTTCACTTCATAAAAGATATAATCATAAACATCATCCATACAACTTAAGAAAGAGCTACTAAAACATCCGACTTACAGTTTTCCAATAATTTCATCAAAACATACAACCACTAAAATATAAACACATAAATACCAACATACTCCACATTAGAACCACTTACTCAACTTAAAACGGAAAATATAAAAACCTGACATTCTGAGGCCCTCTACGATGGTAGGTAAATTGTCGTCTTGATGCCATCAGTTTTTATCACTTTCTCCTGAAAAATATTTCCAAAAGTAGGATGAGCTAACGCTCAGCAGGTGATAAGCATTTATCTTAAATTCATGAAATATTTTTAAACATGTCATTAAGCATGAATTAAAATAATTAAATGATTGCAATAAATATTGATAGGCATAAATCATAAAACTTTTTTTACATTCAGTTTTCTAGAAGCTTTTCCTTTAGACATTTTTCCTCTCTTTTTTCATAAACTTTCGTAAACGTTTCCTTTCTCATTTATAGTCTTTTCATTAAATACTTAAAATACATAACCTAATATATAATAAGCCCTAATATATAATAAGCACCCGTCCTGGAAGTACTAAAATTTTTTGTACTGATTAGGTACACAGTCATATTTTTGATCATTCATTTATCATTTGGCTGCGAAGAACCTTTTTACCATTGGCTCCATAGAATTCCATTACCATTGGCTCTGTAGAACCCTTTTACCATGTGGTACTCCGAATCATCATGCACATACGAATCATAATATTTATATACATCAAAGAGACTAAAATTATTCATAAAATAATTTGTTCTTTAAATCTCTTCATGTATAATTGGGTATCAGTTATGCCTTGAATTTTTGTTTTGCAAATTTCAACATTTTTAATATCATGATATGAATATAAACATAATTGAAAAACTAAAGCAATTAAAGAATTCATAAACATTAGCATGTGAATTTGAAAGTGCAAGATTAACTTAATTTAAATTCATGAACTTAATTTAAATGCTCTATCTCGCAAGTATCGTAAACCACATCGATGCCGCTTAAGCTCGAGGCGTCCTTTTATGATCAAAACCTAAGATCACACAAGTAGGAATGTCAACGGTAATTTTCTTAAAGTTTTATGCATTCTTAAATTGTCTAACATTTTCCTTGATTACTATTCGATCCTCACCACGCTTAAGAAAATTAAAATAATTTAATTTGAATTTTCGGATTTAATAATATACTAAAATTTTGGAAACTTAAAAATCATCAATTTCATCTCAAATCCCTTCCAAACCTTTCCCTAAACATGATTAATTATATTACCTTAATTTATTTTTGGATTATTTAATTTAAAAAAATATTAAAAACCCTAAATTTTAACCATTAAAACATTTCTAAGATCATTAGGAATAACATTAGTGAAAGAATTCTCAAAGGAAATTACATTTTGGAAAAAGCCATAATTTTGAAAACTCGAAAACTTCAGGAGAACTTTACATTTTCATGATTCAAATCCTTTCCTACTCCTATCCTATCATTTTCTAAACAAAATTTTCAATTTTAGAAAAACCCTAAAAATCTTCTCTTCCAAAAATCTTGAGAATGAGAGGGATTTTCTTAAATTAAAACATGCCTTAATCTTCCCCTTACCTTCTACAATTTCCCTCAAATCCGGCCGCCGGAAACCGCCGTCGGAACCGTGCTCGAAGTCTCCCTTCCGCCTCCGCCTCCCTTCTGCCTCCCTTCCTTCAGTTCAGCCAAAACAATAGAATGGGGACCAATTAAAGAGGGAAGGGTTTAGGTTTTAATTGTATAAAGTCCTAAATGCCCTCACTTGAATAATCCCCGCTTTAATAGTTACTAGGGCTAGTTTGGGTATTATGAAACTTCTATTAATTTTAACTTCAAAATTAAGCTAAATTGACTATATATTCTTTATAAAATTGCTTTGAATTTTGCATAGAATTTTATAAAATTTATTTCGTCGAAATCCGATGACATTAAATTTTTACTTAATTTCGTCGCGACGCATCAAATGCGTGCGACGCTTATGATTGTCGATTTCAGGTTTTACGCATAGGGACTTAAATTTAAATTTTATAAAATTGAAAATATTGACAATGCTATAAAGATTTCAGTGTTTAATTGTGGGCTCAAAAAATTCGCGCCCCGACCTCTCCGCGCTTTTTTTATTGACGGGGAGAGTTTTAAAAAACGATTTATGTTCCAATGTAAATTTTTTCAAAACTGATTGAGTTTTAAATAAGACACTACCCAGAGATTTCATCCTCATTTTGTGAGGACTTTATAATCTTAGTTATGGTTTCCTATAGGCACAAGCCTAGAGTTAATTACCCCTCCGATAACAAGAGAGAACTTTCGATTAAGGTTGGTCGTTAAATAGATCGCAATGATTATCGAGCGTATACTAGCAACAATTTTAGGGTTTGAATTTTGGAGTTCATGATTTAAAATTCATCACCATAAACTTAAAGTAGGTGATGGGGGAATGATGATAGGTTCGATCAAGATCCCATGGTTCCGTTATCCCAAACCAATGTTTAAAATTGCGTATTCGGGTATTGAGGCGTTTTTCATTTGTGAGGCGAGGCGTAAACCTCAAGGCGTTTTGAGGCATAAGCCTCAAAATCAAAAGATTGCGTAAACATAAACTGATAAATTTTTTATATACGAATGAGTGAATAATATAAAACATAAAAAAGCATAAGATATGAAGTGAAATCAAAATATCCCAATAATAAGACAACATGAAATATAGTTCAACTCAAAATTCTATCTTTCCCAAATCCCAGTATTCTTTTCATTAACATATGATTAAAATTTCCTAAAATAAATAGCAATGACATATCACATAAGAACTTATAAGTCATCAGCACTATCATCACTAAGGGGTTCTTCATTTGAATCATCATTATGATGAACTGCTCTCTCCCCTTCTCTTCTATATAGTTCAATGTCGGGCATTTACTTCAAGATTTATATAAGTTTTTATATATATATAGCGTGAGGCGTAAGGCTCATGCAAGTGAGGCAAGGTGGGCCTCAAGGCGGACCTCAACCAAGTTGAGGCGCAAGCCTCATAAAAAAAAACTCTAGGCTTGGCGTTTTTTACTAGAATTGCGCAAAGGCGGTGTAATATCAAAATCTGCTCCAGGATCGTCCAGGACGATCTGGGATCGTCCTGGGACGATCAGTTGAGAATCTGCTCCAGAATTTACCCAGATTTGCTCCAGGTGTTTTCCTGTAGGCATCGTCCAGGCCGATCGAGGACTTCGGCCAGGCCGATTGGCACTGTAGAAAATATCGGCCGAAAAATAGTCCTGGGAACCGTCCAGGACGATCAAATTTGGTCTGATTGTCCTGGGACGATCTGGCGATCGGCCGGGCCGATCTGTGTATTATAAAGCTGAAATCAGTCGTTTTGAAGAGAGAGAAAATAAAAAACAAAATATCTGATTTTTTAAGGAGAGAGAAAGTCGAAAAGAATTTTGGAAAAGTTGATTTCGGGAAGCCGCGGAGCTGTTTTCGTTCGACGAGACTTTAGGAAATTGCTGTACGCAAGGTAAGGCACATTCCGCCTTTCTCAATTTTTAGAACCGTCGTGTTTGGCGGTATTTTCTGTTCGGATTTTGTTTCCGTTAGCGATTTTCGTCCGTATCTTTTGATTGGTTCAGTTTTTACCGCGTAACTTTCTGTATATCGTTGCCGTGCCGGGTGTGCACATTTTGAATATATTTTGAAGATTTTTGTCCGGATATTTTTGATTCGACGGAGTTTTTAGTCGACTGGATTTTTCTGTGTAATTGAAAATTTTCTGTGCAGTAGAATAAATATTCTGAAATGTTATTATCTATATTCTGTGCAAATTTGGTGAATTGTGATTTTCAGGAAAAATTGTGTAAATTCCGTATACTGCCGTTGTGTTCCCCGATTTTTGTCTGATTTCTGATTTTGTCTGGATTTCTCTGAATTGATATGCTATCTGTATATGCTATAAAAAGGGAGTTATAAGGGGCCTGGATCCTATGAGATTCAGTTAGTGTCTGGGAAATCTGAAATGAGCTCAATCTGAAATCTGTTCTGTTCCGGAACCGAGGAAATCTTAGGTGCTATAAGCACTATATATGTATTCTGGTGCTATAAGCACATCTGTTCTGGTGCCGTGAGCACAAAGGGAGGCATAAGGGGCCTGGATCCTATGAGATTCAGTCAGTGTCTGGGAAAGGGAGGCATATGGGGCCGGAATCCGTAGAGATTCCGTCAGTGTCAGGGCATTTAGCTATGAATTAAATAATATCTGATATCTGATTTGATATGATTCTGATTTTCGTATCTGTTATGTATGTAAGCAAATCTGATTCTGATTTCCGTACGATATGAATCTGATTCTGATTTGTATGATATGATTTCTGTACAATTCTGACATATGAGTTGAATTCTGAATTCTGTACGATTCTGTTTCTGATTTGATAGGTCTGATCTGTACTGTTTTTGATTTGATATGACTTCTGTTTCCGTACAGTTCTGTTTGCTTTGATATCTGTTCTGTTCAGTTCTGTCTGATTTGATCTGTTTTGATTTGATATGTTTCGTTCTGATCTGTCCGATTTGATATCTGTCCGATTCTGTTCTGATTTTCTGTACGGATTTGTCTGATGTGTTTGGTTTTGAGATTCTGAGAATTTTGATTGGAGGTTTGTTGCTTTGCTGAGCTGTTGAGCTCACTCTCGTTTTCTGGTGGTTTTCAGGTTCTGGGAAAGGGAAGGAGGTCCAGGACTAGAGTTCAGAGTCTGATTTGTGATAGGTACTTTTGTACTTTTGATTTTTTGTACGGTCATGACTTTTCTCCTGTATTTCTTCTGTTAGCCATGTACCGTATTTGTAGATGATTGTTTTGAGGAAAAGAAAGAAAAATATAGATGTTTTGTCCGCTGCAATTGACGATTCATAGTAGCTCTGTGTCTGTCTGTGTGTTTACTTTTGAGTTGAAATAATTTAGAAGATTCAGTTCAGTAAGCAAATTCCAAAGCCAGATCCTGCATATAAGGTTTGGTCGCGGCCCGGTGCGAGCGGGATTCATCCCGGGTCGGGTCGGGTCGTGACAGGCGGGCCTCAAGGCGAGCCTCATATTGCGCAATTTTAAACCATGTCCCAAACTGTTATGGTCTTTGACCTACTTAGTCAAGGAGGTAGTCAACCGAACCTAATAGAAAGAACCTCATCGGTAGCCATGAGTTGCTTTGTCCAAGAATACCTTATAGATCTATGGTTGATGTTTGTCTAAGGTGATAAATTTAAGTCAACCTTAGCTAACAGAAGGCTTTATATTTTGTAGAGTGCACCCTATAATTCATTATTCACGGGGCTTTTAAGTTTTAACCATTAAAGAACATACGAGTTTTGGCCATGACCGTAATATAGTGGTGTTATTTTGCAGCAAACCCAACCGGTTAGAGGGCACGTGTCGCGTCCCTGCTGGTGATGAATCAACTGAGAATGAATTGTAGTAATACATTCCATTAGATATATGCTCTTTGTGAGCTGAAGTTATTCTTTAAGTCATCATCATCGCCAAACCGTTGCGAAGTGTGAATGTGTTTTAGTTTTAAGTTTTGACAATTAAATTTCTATTTAAATTTTTAGAATTTGATTAGATTTTGAATTTTAAAATTCATGACATGAATCCTTTAAAAAAGGATTGACCCCTCTGCTCAATGGAGAAGCCAGAATTTTTTTCCGCATGGGGGGGCGGCGCTAAATTTATTTTAACAAATTTTCTATCTCAATTTTGGAATTAATATAACAAGAGATGGAAGGAAACAAACTCAAAAAATTAAAACATTAGGGATTGTTCTGCTACAAGTAGAATTGTAAAGAATGCAAGTGTTAAATGAAAATGAAACACTGAGTGCTCAAATGCTTGATACAAAAAACACAAGATAGAATGATTAAGTAAAAATTAAAAAAACAAACGTATTTCAAGCAATAGAAGTATAAAGTTTGGTTGATTAAGGGCAACCAAATAAACAAAATCTTGATAATAAACAGAATATATAAAATTGATGAAAAATTTATCCCTTAAAAACACAGGTGTTGTTTGGCCGCAGGTTTACTTTTCCTCTTCTTTGACTGTTTGTTGTTATTCGACGTTTGCGTGAGAGGTAGTTTGAACAGTCGCTAAATAACTTCTTCGTATCCTTCGATGATGTTCATTCATGTCGGATTCGAGGTCACACTTTGTAACACCCCATAATACTTCTTAACAGTATTGTAGAATGACATATAAACATAACATTTTTTATCATCTTAATAAAACATCTAACAATCTTATTTTTAATACATAAATGGAACCATCTAACAGAGATCCAATTACATCAAAATAAATACTTTAGAGTACAAAACCACTAAAGAAATCCAAAATAACACATTATTGAATTGTCTACATACCTCAAATATAGACTCACAAACAGAGATAAACTTTAATATATAAAATGAATAATTTAAATATTATTCTACAACGATCTTTTCTTTTCCTTTTCTTATAACAACAGCCAGTATAAATTGTACTAGTGAGGTATGAAGCTTAATAAGTTTTGCAAATTAAATAATAATTAAAATACAATAATTGTAATAAATCACAACATTAAAATCATCATTGAATAAACTTTGTTTTACTTGTAAACATCATAAAATCATAATTAACATTAGTATTTATTTTTTTTTGAAGTGAATACTGAATATTAATTTTAGTCTTTTAAAGATTTGACTAATTTTCATAAGAATATTCAATGGAGCTCAGGTAAACCTGACATTATCACCGTTGAATTATGTTGAGGTCTTTTTATGCCACATGCTATGCATATATCATATCTTTGTGGTCCCTTTATCTCCATTTACAATGCAGTGTCATATGTAGGGACCCTTTTAACCCACATGTAATTGTAAATTATACATTATTTTATAACCAAACTTTACCAATTTGATATTCACTAAACTTTAGATGTTCATAGTATATATTTGTATTGTTGCATGTTTTCATAAAGATCTTTATGTGATACAATTTGTATAAAGAAATTGTGTAGTTCATATGTTAAGTATGAAGCTTCTTTCCAATATATTTCCAACTAGTAAAATCCTTAATTAAATATAATAACTCTTATTTGAAAAAAAAAACATAATAACTCTTATTTGAAACTCATATGATTCAAATATATAAGAGATTATTCATACATAAAAAAACTGGCTATGAACATCCTTTAGCAAGAGAATTAACTTTAAAGTATATTTCCTTTTAATTCAATCAATTACAAGTATACATGTATTGCATTTACAACAATATTTTTTAAATTTTAATTTGCATTAATTATCTCATTGAAGATTAGTCTCTTCAGTGCCTCTACTTCATACTCTTCTATAATTGTAGGTCACCTACAATTTATCTCTCTAATTTTATAAATACTAAAATTATTACTCAAATAAATTGTATAAAAATTAATTCATACATATATAACCATTTACCTCATAATCTCCCCCTATGCATATAATTAATGATACCTATGACGTAATTAGATTCAACATCTTTAAAGAGTTTCACTACTATTTGGAAATCTATAATACAACTATAACACTTAATAAAATAATTTACTTTAAATTCTTTCATTCTCGCTACTTTTTACTCCACACTGTTATTGCTACCTCAATACACTTCCTAATTCACAACAATAATATTTTAACATAATTATTGCTTCTCATAGAATGTCGAATTTTTCTTTACAGAAACGTTGTTGTCGCTACCTGAATTGTGTTGAAGATGGCAGCCCTCAGCCTTCCTTTTCCCCCTATAGCTGATACAAGACTAAGTGAAATAAGTCATGCAAATAGAGATTTAAGCTAAGAGAACATCAAAGATAACAATATAAACTTCATAAAACATTACGAACAATAAGAAAATTTGAACCGTTGGATCATGCGATTGTAAGAAAGTAAAAAAGCAAAGGCTAAACAATAACAAATTTCAATCAGTTTAGATTAGCTTACATGGGTTGGCACAAGTCTAATATTTAATTAAGGGACTAATCATTAGAGTTTATGTTTACTCAAATTTAAGTAGAACTTGACGGATTAATCAACACATATGAAATGATGCTACTATAGATGAAATGAGAAGACCAATATTTAGTTAGATGAAGACAAAGGGAGGATTTGATACTTAGGTCATGAATGGGAGGAATGAACTTCTTGATGAAGTGACGGCTTGTTCCTCCTTGGCTTGCCCTTGAAACCCTTGCTCTTTGTTAAATCAATGTCCTTGTTGCATTAGTAGAAGCTAGGTGTCCTTAAATAGGCTCACAGTTTTGGGGTTTGGAGGGGAAAGCTAGGCCGGCTGCATGGGGAGGAGGGGAGAGATGATTTGACTGATTTTAATTAGGGGTGTCAATTCGGGACCTCGGGTCAACGGGTCGGGTTCGGGTCGAACCCGACTTGACCCGACCTTAAATGGGTCAACCCGAACCCGACCCGTTATTACAAACGGGTCAGGTTTTTCAACCCGGACCCGACCCGACCCATGAACCGTGTTGCACTGTCGCGTGGCTATCGCGGACGAACAATTATTACGTCCTTTGACCGAATGGTTTTATAGGTTCGGCCACCAATAAATTCACGCCACGTAGCAGCCCGACGACCCGACCCAAACCCGCGGTTTTTTGGATATTTGACGATTATTTTTCACTTAAATGGGCGGGAAAACTTTAAAAGACGCGGGTATATAAACTCCTGGCCGATTATCTTCACTGTACACAGAACGTTATACAGTGTTTAGGGTTATTGAAACTTTCGAATAGCTTTGCACGAGATGGATTCGAAGGAACCAACTCTGGGAACTCCTACTTTGGAAGAGTTAGACGATTTCGACGAAACATTTAGCACTTATACTTTGGATGACGATTTTTCCTATTTTTTACAAGTAAGTTGTCCTCCATCGTCGTCTGTTCATCTCATATTTGGTTGTTTCTAACCTTTAGATAACTCGGTATTGGTCGTTAGGTAAATGTAACTTGATTTTTTATAAGTTGGTACTGATCGATATTTGTTTATATTGCTTCCATTTAGTTTTTAGAGCTATGAAGAAGGAATACCGAGTTTTATGAAAACTCGGTATTACTCGGTATTTATAAGTATATCCCGGTAATAGGTTTTTTTTTAATATTTTTACTTCATTTATGTCTACTACAAAACTAGATTTTAATTGCTATTACTTGAAATTTTTTATTGTACAGATATTATACTTATGTAGTACTTGTACCGAGTTTTTTGATACCTCGTAATATCTCGGTATTCGTTTTTAAAACTCGGTATTGATAACTTTTCGTTAGATTTACGTTAATTATGACTTATATACCACTAGAATTTAAATACCAATATGTTAATACCGAGTTTTTTATATCTCGGTATTGAACTTGTACCGAGATTTTCATGTATTTATTACGGATTTTTTCCGTTGTTTTAATGAATAATGTAATTTATTTTAAAAGGGGGTTTACAAATCTGAGAAGGAAGCATATGTTAAATATTGTGAATATGCACATAAGCATGGCTTCAGTGTTCGGAAAGAACATCTTTCTTACTGGCCTGGTACCAGGAAGTTGAAAACAAAGGTTTTTGTATGTTCAAAATCTGGATTCAAAAAGGAAACAGAAAATGTACAGAAGGTTAAATTTAGAAAATCAACTACAAGAACTGGATGTCCTGCTATGGTGAGATTTTGTGTTAGTGAAGAAGGGATATGGACGGTGAAAAATTCAGTAGAAACACACAACCATGAATTGGCAAAACCGGATGATCAACATTTGCTGAGATCATCTTGGCACATCACTGAAGAGAATGCCACTGTTCTGAAATCAATGGCAGATGCGGGAATAAGAACAGTAAATGCATTTTCCTATCTATCAGAGGAGGTTGAAGGAGTAGAAAATCTGGGTTTTACCAAGAGAGATGCATACAACTATATTCAAAAGGAGAGAAGAGCAAAAATTGAGAATGGGGATAGCAATTCGCTAATCAAATTGTTCAAAAACCGGGCAGCTGAAGACGATCTATTTGCATGGGATGTGCAAACTGATGAGAAAGACAGGTTGGTAAACTTTTTTTGGGTAGATGGTTTGGGGAGAGTGGATTATGACTGCTTTGGGGATGTAATAATTTTTGATACAAGCTACCGTCTGAACAAATATAATTTAGTATGTGCCCCTGTTATTGGAGTCAATAATCATTGGCAAAACATTATATTAGGGATTGTCTTTCTATCTGATGAAACAATTGATTCATTCTGTTGGTTATTTCAAACCTTTTTAAGAATTATGGATAATAAACATCCAATTACTATATTCACTGATCAGGATCAAGCAATGGCTAGGGCGATAGAGCTTGTATTCCCTAATACAAGACATCGGTTGTGCCAATGGCATATACACAAGAAGGCTCCTTCGAAAGTTTGGTGTTTTAATAGTAACAATAAAGTTAAAGGCCTGTTTTATAGTTGCTTCAGCAAGTGTGATTCAGCCGCGGAATTTGATAGCTTGTGGAATGAGATGATTAGCGAAGGAGACTTACACAACCATCAGTGGTTAAATGATCTGTACAAAATAAGGGATAGGTGGTCTACAGCTTTCAACAAAGATTGCTTTAACCTTGGAATATTGTCTACACAACGTAGTGAGTCCACAAATTTTGTTTGCCATGGTATTTCAAAGGCTACAAGTTCTCTAACTGAATGTTTCCTTGGATTGGAGAAACTTATAAACAGTTGGCGTAGGAATGAACGAGATGAAATTTTTAAATGTTCTCAAACTAAGATACAACCTTACATGAAAAGAAGTACGATACTAAACCAAGCAGCCAAATTTTATTCAAGAAAGTTATATTCATTTTTTTTAGAGGAGTTTTTGAATGGTTTAGGTGGACTACGCATTGATCACTCTTCACCAGACTCATCAACATTTTCGGTGAAAAACATAGACCAGACTTTTGATTCACACAAGTGGACGGTTTTGTTTAGTTCAGCTGAAGGAACTATAAAGTGCAGCTGCGGAAAGTTCGAGATGATGGGAACATTTAAAAATTTCGAGATGCAGAAGCTTTTTTACTCTCAGTTACTTTTTCTTTCAGTCTTGTTGTAGCACGCGCGTGACTGGTTTTCTTGTAGTAGTAACTGAGGTTTCCTTCTTACTAAGTATTTCAGCTTCTTTATTAACCGTTGGTAATTGAGTTTTCTTCTTCTTCCTATCACCAGTTGTGAATGGAGTTTTTACTCTTTTCCTTTTCCGGTCATTCCTCCCATATACTCTTCTGGCAATTCCTCCAGTTCCTGATGAAGGGAAACGAAATTCCTCATCTTCGGATGTTTCCTTCTTACCAACTATTTCATCAACAATTTTCTCTACAGTTTTAGATACTTCATCAAAATTGTTGGTAGATTCCGTTCTTGAACTTGACTGAACTGGAGAACCGATTTTCTCAGAAGTGAAATATTGTGGAAAATGATAACTTAATATCTTATATATACCACAAATTTTTTCATTGTTATCAGATTTTAATTGAAATACTTCATTGTCCAATGCTTCCACCCGTTTTTGCAGCAGAATTTTCTCCATTTCGAGTGATGAAATTTTTTTAACCATATATTCATGCTGTGTAATCAAGTTATATATGGATTGATTAATAATCCTCAAATTTGTTTCATCAGGTACACCGCGTTGCGCATCGCTTTCTTCTCTAAATTCTGTTCGTAAGGGAGAATCAATGAGACTTCGACAATCAGTGGGACTAACAATAGGAACTGTAGGATCACTCTTCAAAGGCTGTTCAATTGGACATTCTGTTTCCGCTGGAGTTTGAATAGGAGAAACAGTTGGGTTTGGACTTTTTGGAGATGAAGTTGCTTGTAAAGTTGGAGTTGTCTTGCTGCTAGACATATGTACACTACTCAGGGGTGTTATATCCAAAACATTTGCTGGATTAATAGTCTGAATTAAGGTTTTCTCATTATCTGTTATGTCTTGTAAATCTGTCAAGATCTGGAGCAAATCTTTTATAAATACCCAAAATTTATAAGTAGAAAAAATAAAGTTAAATGAATGCAGATGAGAATTATACCTCAGAATCCTGAAGACTTTTTATTAAATTATCAACATCTTTAATTCTATAATTATAAATTTTGCATCCCAACGAAGCAGACGGGGGCGAGCCAAGTTATCCACTACTGGGTGGATCTTTGTATGCTCAAAAAACCATATCTAAAACAAAAAATAAAACAAAATAAATCAGTGTATGAAATATAGAACCTATTAAAACAGTGAAATGAACAAAAAAATGTAATATGTGTAAGAATTACTCACAATTATTATCATAACAAATCCATTAAAATAACCCAATGATTGACCTTTTGATTGTTTTTTTGCTATTGTATTAAATTCAGTAACAAGAAAATCCCGAATGGATAGGGGCCAATTGTATGATCTGAACTGCTCAACCTTTTTGGCAACGTCCAATATAGTTGATTGCACTCTGAAGTTGGCCATTGGAAAGAAAATATTGGACAATAGGTAAACAATAAATTGTTCCCTAACAATCTCGATAGGCGTTGAGGATTTCAATTTCAGAATTTCATGCCTTATGTCATTTGCTGTTCTACCAGCAATTGTACTAGTCCCAGGTTCAAATTTATTACCTCAGTTCGGTAAGCCAATAATCAACGCTATTTCTTCAGAAGTGAAAGTTAGACTTCGGCTATTAATAACAAAACTTTCTGATTCGTTATCCCACGTTGACAATAACATATAAACCATAGGAACATTTTGTGAGAACCGAGATAGTAAAAGAAACTGGTTAATTTGTAGCTCAGATAGGCTACTAACAAACTGATCCCCAAATTTCTCAACCAATTCATCACAAACTTCCCTAAATCCTGATGTCCGACATCTGAAATGAATCTTGGGGGTATATCCCTGCATAATAAAGTGTAACAAACAGTAAGAAATTAACAGTTTTACAGAGATATTCATAGAAAAACTACGTGAAATAAATAAGTGTAACAAAATACTAAGAAAAAACCGAGTTTTGATAAGCAATACCGAGTACCGAATACCATGTACCGAGTACCAGATACCGAGTATCGAGTACCATGTACCGAGTACCGAGTACCGAGAAACACGGTAAAACAAACCCTAACCCCTAAATACACGTCGTTTAGGATTCTGTTCGATTTACTAAGGAAAACCAAACATCACTACGAAATTTGTACCGAGTTTTTTCAACCTGTAACGACGTTTACCGAGTTTTAATCATCAAATACCGACAAAATCGAACAAAACCTAATACCGAATACCGATTAGTACCGAGTTTTAGAATGTTACCGAGTTTTAAGAACACCCAGAAATGATTACCATAAACCCTAAAAGTCGGTAATTTTAGATTAGTAACGAGAAAAACAAACTTTTTTCGGTAAATCGGTTCGAACCTCAGGCATTATATCAGCGATGGTTTTCGAATGGAGAATACGAAGATCTACGAGTTGAAATGCTGGAGAACTACGAACGAAATGCTGCAGAACTACGAAGGAAATGCTGGAGAACTCCGAAGGATTTGCTGGAAATCTGAAACAACGAAGTAAACAGTGACAGGGATTCGAAACTCCGTAATAAAGTGTAGTGTCGCACTTCGAAGTGTTTCCATTTTTTTTGCCATTTAAATTTTAACACGTGCGAAAACCCAAAACACAGCGGGTCGGGTCGGCGACTTTTCTTCATGCTACTTGGCGTTAAAATATTGGTGGCCGAATGTAGAGGAGCGTACGTTCACCGGACTAAATAATTGCTCCTTAGTTGGTATCATCTTCCATCTCTAATTCTTTTTTTCTCCTTCCCTAGCTGACCAAACAGCCCCCCAGTTGCAACCACCTGCTGCCCTCAACCAGCAACCACCTTCCTCTCTATCCGCCTCCACCTTCTCCCCAACACTCTCAACCATTGTGCTTCCCAAATTCTACAATTAATTCATATTAATTGAGCATTTATCTCAACTAATTGTGACATTTGGAGATCCACGGTCACTTTAACTTTTTCCCTTCCCAAGCAAGCTACATCTACCCTCTCTCTCTCTTCCTAAGCAACTAGCCATTCCTTCTCACCTCCTAAGCCGACTTTTCCCTTTCCCAAGCCAACTACTTCCCTTCACAGTCACATCATCCCTCTCTCTTCCCCAAGCAACTAGCCTCACAAAATGTTCCTATGGTTTATATGTTATTGTCAATGTGGGATAACGAATCAGAAAGTTTTGTTATTAATAGCCGAAGTCTAACTTTCACTTCTGAAGAAATAGCGTTGATTATTGGCTTACCGAACTGAGGTAATAAATTTGAACCTGGGACTAGTACAATTGCTGGTAGAACAGCAAATGACATAAGGCATGAAATTCTGAAATTGAAATCCTCAACGCCTATCGAGATTGTTAGGGAACAATTTATTGTTTACCTATTGTCCAATATTTTCTTTCCAATGACCAACTTCAGAGTGCAATCAACTATATTGGATGTTGCCAAAAAGGTTGAGCAGTTCAGATCATACAATTGGCCCCTATCCATTCGGGATTTTCTTGTTACTGAATTTAATACAATAGCAAAAAAACAATCAAAAGGTCAATCATTGGGTTATGTTAATGGATTTGTTATGATAATAATTGTGAGTAATTCTTACACATATTGCATTTTTTTGTTCATTTCACTGTTTTAATAGGTTCTATATTTCATATACTGATTTATTTTGTTTTATTTTTTGTTTTAGATATGGTTTTTTGAGCATACAAAGATCCACCCAGTAGTGGATAACTTGGCTCGCCCCCGTCTGCTTCGTTGGGATGCAAAATTTAATTATAGAATTAAAGATAATGATAATTTAATAAAAAGTCTTCAGGATTCTGAGGTATAATTCTCATCTGCATTCATTTAACTTTATTTTCTACTTATAAATTTTGGGTATTTATAAAAGATTTGCTCCAGATCTTGACAGATTTACAAGACATAACAGATAATGAGAAAACCTTAATTCAGACTATTAATCCAGCAAATGTTTTGGATATAACACCCCTGAGTAGTGTACATATATCTAGCAGCAAGACAACTCCAACTTTACAAGCAACTTCATCTCCAAAAAGTCCAAGCCCAACTGTTTCTCCTATTCAAACTCCAGCGGAAACAGAATGTCCAATTGAACAGCCTTTGAAGAGTGATCCTACAGTTCCTATTGTTAGTCCCACTGATTGTCGAAGTCTCATTGATTCTCCCTTACGAACAGAATTTAGAGAAGAAAGCGATGCGCAACGCGGTGTACCTGATGAAACAAATTTGAGGATTATTAATCAATCCATATATAACTTGATTACACAGCATGAATATATGGTTAAAAAAATTTCATCACTCGAAATGGAGAAAATTCTGCTGCAAAAACGGGTGGAAGCATTGGACAATGAAGTATTTCAGTTAAAATCTGATAACAATGAAAAAATTTGTGGTATATATATGATATTAAGTTATCATTTTCCACAATATTTCACTTCTGAGAAAATCGGTTCTCCAGTTCAGTCAAGTTCAAGAACGGAATCTACCAACAATTTTGATGAAGTATCTAAAACTGTAGAGAAAATTGTTGATGAAATAGTTGGTAAGAAGGAAACATCCGAAGATGCGGAATTTCGTTTCCCTTCATCAGGAACTGGAGGAATTGCCAGAAGAGTACATGGGAGGAATGACCGGAAAAGGAAAAGAGTAAAAACTCTATTCACAACTGGTGATAGGAAGAAGAAGAAAACTCAATTACCAACGGTTAATAAAGAAGCTGAAATACTTAGTAAGAAGGAAACCTCAGTTACTACAAGAAAACCAGTCACGCGTGCTGCAACAAGACTGAAAGAAAAAGTAACTGAGAGTAAAAAAGCTTCTGCATCTCAAAATTTTTAAATGTTCCCATCATCTCAAACTTTCCGCAGCTGCACTTTATAGTTCTTTCAGCTGAACTAAACAAAACCGTCCACTTGTGTGAATCAAAAGTCTGGTCTATGTTTTTCACCGAAAATGTTGATGAGTCTGGTGAAGAGTGATCAGTGCGTAGTCCACCTAAACCATTCAAAAACTCCTCTTCAAAAAATGAATATAACTTTCTTGAATAAAATTTGGCTGCTTGGTTTAGTATCGGACTTCTTTTCATGTAAGGTTGTATCTTAGTTTGAGAACATTTAAAAATTTCATCTCGTTCATTCCTACGCCAACTGTTTATAAGTTTCTCCAATCCAAGGAAACATTCGGTTAGAGAACTTGTAGCCTTTGAAATACCATGGCAAACAAAATTTGTGGACTCACTACGTTGTGTAGACAATATTCCAAGGTTAAAGCAATCTTTGTTGAAAGCTGTAGACCACCTATCCCTTATTTTGTACAGATCATTTAACCACTGATGGTTGTGTAAGTCTCCTTCGCTAATCATCTCATTCCACAAGCTATCAAATTCCGCGGCTGAATCACACTTGTTGAAACAACTATAAAACAGACCTTTAACTTTGTTGTTACTATTAAAACACCAAACTTTCGAAGGAGCCTTCTTGTGTATATGCCATTGGCACAACCGATGTCTTGTATTAGGGAATACAAGCTCTATCGCCCTAGCCATTGCTTGATCCTGATCAGTGAATATAGTAATTGGATGTTTATTATCCATAATTCTTAAAAAGGTTTGAAATAACCAACAGAATGAATCAATTGTTTCATCAGATAGAAAGGCCATCCCTAATATAATGTTTTGCCAATGATTATTGACTCCAATAATAGGGGCACATACTAAATTATATTTGTTCAGACGGTAGCTTGTATCAAAAATTATTACATCCCCAAAGCAGTCATAATCCACTCTCCCCAAACCATCTACCCAAAAAAAGTTTACCAACCTGTCTTTCTCATCAGTTTGCACATCCATGCAAATAGATTGTCTTCAGCTGCCCGATTTTTGAACAATTTGATTAGCGAATTGCTATCCCCATTCTCAATTTTTGCTCTTCTCTCCTTTTGAATATAGTTGTATGCATCTCTCTTGGTAAAACCCAGATTTTCTACTCCTCCAACCTCCTCAGATAGATAGGAAAATGCATTTACTGTTCTTATTCCCGCATCTGCCATTGATTTCAGAACAGTGGCATTCTCTTCAGTGATGTGCCTAGATGATCTCAGCAAATGTTGATCATCCAATTTTGCCAATTCATGGTTGTGTGTTTCTACTGAATTTTTCACTGTCCATATCCCTTCTTCACTAATACAAAATCTCACCATAGCAGGACATCCAGTTCTTGTAGTTGATTTTCTAAATTTAACCTTCTGTACATTTTCTGTTTCCTTCTTGAATCCAGATTTTGAACATACAAAAACCTTTGTTTTCAACTTCCTGGTACCAGGCCAGTAAGAAAGATGTTCTTTCCGAACACTGAAGCCATGCTTATGTGCATATTCACAATATTTAACATATGCTTCCTTCTCAGATTTGTAAACACCCCCCTTTTAAAATAAATTACATTATTCATTAAAACAACGGAAAAAATCCGTAATAAATACATGAAAATCTCGGTACAAGTTCAATACCGAGATATAAAAAACTCGGTATTAACATATTGGTATTTAAATTCTAGTGGTATATAAGTCATAATTAACGTAAATCTAACGAAAAGTTATCAATACCGAGTTTTAAAAACGAATACCGAGATATTACGAGGTATCAAAAAACTCGGTACAAGTACTACATAAGTATAATATCTGTACAATAAAAAATTTCAAGTAATAGCAATTAAAATCTAGTTTTGTAGTAGACATAAATGAAGTAAAAATATTTAAAAAAAAACCTATTACTGGGATATACTTATAAATACCGAGTAATACCGAGTTTTCATAAAACTCGGTATTCCTTCTTCATAGCTCTAAAAAATAAATGTAAGCAATATAAACAAATATCGAGCAGTACCAACTTATAAAAAATCAAGTTACATTTAACTAACGACCAGTACCGAGTTATCTAAAGGTTAGAAACAACCAAATATGAGATGAACAGACGACGATGGAGGACAACTTACTTGTAAAAAATAGGAAAAATCGTCATCCAAAGTATAAGTGCTAAATGTTTCGTCGAAATCGTCTAACTCTTCCAATGTAGGAGTTCCCAGAGTTGGTTCCTTCGAATCCATCTCGTGCAAAGCTATTCGAAAGTTTCGATAACCCTAAACACTGTATAACGTTCTGTGTACAGTGAAGATAATCGGCCATGAGTTTATATACCCGCGTCTTTTAAAGTTTTCCCGCCCATTTAAGCGAAAAATAAACGTCAAATATCCAAAAAATCGCGGGTTTGGGTCGGGTCGTCGGGCTGCTACGTGGCGTGAATTTATTGATGGCCGAACCTATAAAACCATTCGGTCAAAGGACGTAATAATTGTTCCCAACTAAGAGCCCACACACTGTTGGGTATTTCTTTGCCTTTCTCTAAAGGATTCCACACAAACTCACCAAGAGAATTATGAATCAAAATCTCCTAAAATGATACCAACCAAGAGCCCACACGCTGTTTTATCTTAATTATGTAGCTACAAATATATCTTGACAATATCACTCTTTAATTAGCCTATTAAAAGTGCTTAACTTTCTATTTTATAAAATTTTCATTAATTCAAAATTTTCTTTTTAAATATTTAAATTACTTCTAAAAATTATTTCATTACTTATAATAATTATAATTGTAATATACAAATTATGAAATCAAAATCTCCTATAATTATAAAATTTGTTCTCGCTCTTTTTTTAAACACAATATACAAACACATAATTAATATTATTAACTCTTTTTATTTAAGGCAAAGAAAATTTAATAACTTTTCAAGTCTTATCCTTATAAATGTTTTTCAAATTATACTACAACCTTACTAAATTTCTATATATATATATATATATATATATAAGATTTAGATTTAATATGCTTAAAGCTAAAATACAATATTTAAATGATCAATAGAAAAATTGCTAAAATTATTTACCTATGTTCCTTCGACACTATTTTCTTCCTCTCTTGATATCTCATATTGCATCTCCTTCTCTCAGTCGCTCGCTCAAGACCTCAAGTTTGCTTTCATGATCCTCTTAAGCATGCATGTTTCACCTGAGCCTGCTCGTCACCGACCTCATGCATGCATCTCTCTCTCTTTCTCTCTCGGCTGCTTGCCCGCTGATTTCCATTCAATGGCTTGATCAGTAGTTTTCCCTAGATGCCCCCTCTTTCTCACATTTTTAAGGTGCAAATCTCCTTTGTATTTGTTGTGGTTGAACAGACTTGGACCTTTTGCGGCGCACACCTTGTTGTCTTTGATCATGGAGTGGAATCGACTTCTCTGTCTTCTTGGGCACCGAGTGACAAAAATGACCCCTTCCCTTCATCTTCTAGTCGGTTAGGGATATTACATTAGTTACCAAAGACAACAAAGATGCACTTGATTTTTCTTGTTTCACGGCTTAAACCATTTTGCACCTAGCCACATGGCCATGAAAGTTGAGCGTTGTCAACCATTGGTGAAACCATTGGCTATTCTTAACTGGTTTTTCGTATTACATAATAAGCAACAAACTACACAATTTTTAATCCAATGGGAAGTATTATTGTTTGAAGATGCCTCATGGGTTCTTATAAAAGATTTGCAATCCTTTCACTCGGATTTCCAGCTTGATGACAAGGTTGTTTGTACATGAGGGCAGTAATAATAAGAATCTATCCAATATAACGGTGAGGCACCAAACTAGAACACAAAGGCAACCGTGGTGGATGATAAATTTTCGTGGCAAGTTAAGTTCAGCTAAAGCTAATTGGAATGTAATAAGTGTAATCAGAGGATGTGTTGTAGTCGGTTATGAGAGGATGTGTTGTAGTCGGTTATGCTATGACTGACATGTTGTCGCAGAAGAGGGTCGTTGGATGAGGGGTGGAGATGCAAAAATCGGCCAGAAGACGTCGAAGCCATAAGACTTCAGCTGGGGCAGCTGCAAGCGCTCTATATTCCGCCTCAGTGTATTATCGTGCTACTGTATGTTGTTTCTTGACAAAACATGAGATGAGAGTGTTACCTAGAAATCAATAGTGACCTGATGTAGATCGTTGGGTGGTTGGATTGCTAGCCCAGTCGGCATCTGAGGGAGAAGTAAGTTGTAGGGGTCCGGAGGATATGGGTAAGCCGAAGCTGCAGGTACCTTTGATGTAGCGTAATAGTCGCTTGAGCTGATAGAAGTGGGCCGGCTGTGGATCATGCATAAATTGGCATAGGAGGTTAACCGAATATGTTGTATCTGGTCTGGTTATTGTGAGATATTGAAGTGATCCTGTGAGTTGGCGATAGATGAGCGGAGTTTGAAGAAAAAGATTGGAGAAGGGTTGGAGGTTTGGTTTAGTTGAAGTTGGATTGGAGAGAGGATTACATGTTTGAAGGCTAGCCTATTGAATGATAGATGTGGCATAGGCGGTTTAAGAGACAAAGTAAGCTTGAGAGGTTGTTTGTACGTTAATGCCAAGGAAATTGTGAGAAGTGCCAAGGTATTTCATGGTGAATTTGTGACTGATTTGTTGGATAAAGTTATAAGCATTGTGGTGGGATTGTTTCCTGTGAGTAGAATGTCGTCGACATGGATTAGGAAATATAATATTATGTGATCTTTGGATAGAATGAGAAGAGAGTGATCGGCCTTGTTGTGAGTAAATCCAAGAGATTGGAGGTATTTGGAGAAGGTACTGAACCATTGACGGGGGTTTGTTTGAAGCCGTAGATAGCTGTGGAGGAGACATACATGATTGGGATGTAGTGTATCTTCGAAGCCACGGGGTTGGGACATGTAAATGGTTTGTTAAGATCTCTATGAAGGAATACATTAGCAATATCTAGTTGATGCACAGGCCAGTGATGATGGAGAGCTACGGTAAGGAGGACTCGAATAGATGACATTTTGGCTACAGGTCTGAAGGTATCGTTGTAGTCAAGACCATATTCTTGACGATGGCCTTGAGCTACAAGTCTGGCTTTATAGCGAGCTAGAGTATCGTTTGAGTGGTATTTGGAATGATAAGCACATCTGAACCTTAGTATGTTGTCTTTGGGGGGGAGAGAGACTAGGGTCCATGTTCTCTATTTTTGCAAGGCTAGGAATTCGAAAACCATAGCCTCTTGCCGGTGCTGGTATTTAGCCGATTTTGAGTAGGTGGTTGGATCGGTATTTGGTGGTGTGGCTGAAGGCTGGAGGGTGTGAATTAAGTTGAGTAGGGTGCGAGGTTTGAGGGAACCAGTTTGTAGACGGATTATCATGGGATGGGGAATTTGCGTTGATTGTGCAAGCTGTGGAGATGCTAGTGAAGCAGATGTAGAGGATGACACTGGGAAATTGTTGGGGGAAATGTGGTGGTTTGGTGGAGTTGCCGAGGGTGAAGAGGTAGGAGCTGAGATATTTGTGGGAGAATGTGAGGTTGGGAGTTAGGAGAAAAGGGTTGGTATATTGAGAAGTTGGTGGCTGGTTTTTAGGAGTTGGAGGCGAGGATGAGTTGTATGGACATGTATGCTCATCCAAGACAACATGGTGTGAGATAATTATTTCATTTGTGGATAAGATTAGACATTTGTAGCCCTTACAGGAATCAGAGTATCCCAAGAAAATACATTTGGGAGCTCGAGGTGCTAGATTATGCCTTTGAGCCGGGGGTAACCAGGGTTAGCACACACACCACCCGGGTTAGCACACACACCCGAAAGTTTTGAGAGGTGAATAGTTTGGTTTTTTGTTATAGAGAATTGAAGAGGAGATATGTTGGCTGTGGTGGGAGATGGCATGCAGTTGATAAGATGAATGACAGTAAGAGCTGCGTTGGGCCAAAATTGATAGGGAAGGTTAGCCGTGTGGAGCAAGGTTCGAGTAGTTTCGGTGATGTGCCTGTTTTTGCATTCGGCAGTGTCGTTTTGCTCTGGGGTACATGTACAAGAGATTTGGTGGTGAATGTCATTTGCTTGGAGAAATTATTTTAGCGTCGAATTTAGAAATTCCTTGCCGCCATCTGTCCATAAGCATTTGATGGAGTGAGATAATTGTTTTTCAATAAAAGTTTTGAAATTAATAAAGATTTGAGGAACCTCTATTTTATGAAGCAATGGAAATAGACATGTAAGACAGCTTAGCAAGAGATGCACAAGAATATCAGTGAAGCAATGCAGAAATTTTATGATACCACATAGGTTTCATATTAATGTAAAAGTTTTCATTACTGTTCAGTGAGGTACATGGTTTATATAGAGTAAGCTAGTACACGTGTAAGGCTAGGATAACAACTGTTTGTTAAGCCTGAACGGTGGATGGTTTGCTCAGTTTGTTACTTTCAGAATATTTAGTAGTGGAAGCTTGCTCCTTTAGTAACCATCATCTAGTTGTCGTCCATCTACAATAGTTTTGTTGTAACTACCGTCCATCTTTGCTAGGAACAACTATGCTCTTATAACCTGATTTGAAAAACTGTAAATAACATGCTACAGTTGACAGTGCAGCCATGAGAATATTTCCTGTAATATTTTTCTTTCTTTTTTTTTTTTTCATTTCTTAAAACTTATACAACAACAACAACAACATCAAGCCTGTCTCCCACTACGTGGGGTCGGCTACGTGAATCCTTTTTCGCCATTGTGCCCTGTTAAAAGTCAAATTCTCATTTAAATCTAATAAAGAAAGATCATTTCTAATATTTTCTAACCAACTCTTTTTAAGTCTACCTCTACCTTTCTTAACACAAGTCAAATCTAATACCTCAACTTTCCTAACCAGGTCATCAGAAGGCCTCCATTTAATGTGACCAAACCATCTAAGGCGACTCTCTCTAATCTTATCTTCCAGTGGAGCTACTCCAACCTTTTACGTATATGCTCATTTCGTATCCTATCTCTAGGGGTAAAGCCACTCATCCACCTAAGCATCCTCATCTCTGCAATGTTTAACTTAGTATTATGCTTGTCTTTTAATGGCCAACATTTGGCACCATAAAGCATTGCAGGTCTCACAACCATCTTATAGATCATTTCTTAAATCTTCTGCTTTCAGAATTTTGAAGTTTGAACCACTCAAAAGAATTCAATTTGGAATCTTGATCCCATCAACTTGGTAGAACCCTAGTAAAATTAGCAAAGTATGACACAAACTTGGTAAATCTACTAGGGTTCATGCGCACCCCCATGTAATTCATAGACCTTCATAAAATTATAAGAGATCTGAACATTTGTAAAGTTTTAACACTTTGATGAACCCCCTTGTATCTTACTAGAATGTAGTATATTTATTTTTTGACATCCATGCACAAATCTACTTAGAAGGTATAAAGTACTACCTCAAGCTGTTGGGATTGTGGACTGTTGTGGTATTCTTGTGTTATTGGAGAGATTATTCTGTGTGGCGTCCAAACACATCTGGAGGCAAATCCGGACACGCCACGTCACCAGATGCGTTGGGCCCCTGGTAACGTGACGCGTCCGGATTCGCCTTCGGACGCGTCTAGACGCCGCACAGAATAATTTTTCATCCTTATTTCACTTATCTATTAGGTGGGAAGATATCAGAAACTTCTCATGATTGGTGTGCAGGAAAAAAAAAAAAAGAAAAAAAGATTACTGGAGTGTGCTCTCCTCTGCAGAGCCATCACTCTGTGAGTGTAAAGATGAGGTGCAATGGGACCTGTATATTCTGTGCTTTCCTGTTCTACAAAACCTTCCAAGTCTTTTGCCAGTTTTGCATTTTGACATTACACGAGTTCAGAAAATTTTTAATCTTTGGGTCTTATTAACATTTATTTATTTATTTATTTCTTTGACGACCTGTGCTAAGTAGAAAGTTGTGATTATGAAAATTTTGGTTTGTATTGTAATGTATGCCTTTCAAGTTTTTGGATTCTTATACATTGTGATGTTGATCTATGTAAAATAATTTATATATGTTAAGAATGTTGGAAGAGGAAGAGAGATTCTTGCTCTTTTTTTGATGAGAGAGAGCTTTATTTGAGATGAAAAATAATATACTCATAATTTTTTTATTAGTATTAAAAATGGAATTTAATTTGAGATTAATTATTATTTAATTTAACTACTAATCAAAATTCTCAACATATTGCAATGAGTTATTATGTCGGACATGAATGACTTGGAAAGAATCTACCTGTTCGTAACGGGAAATTATTGAGTTGGACAATGTCCATATTCTAATGAAAATGTGTCACATCATCCTCTATTCGGTATTGAGCAGTACCAAACAGTAATGGTACAGTATCGAGATCGGTAATGCTCGGTATTGTGAAGTATTGAATTCAGCACTTCACAGTATTGAGCTCAATATTACTCAGTACTGTGAAGTGTCGAATGGTAAATTGTGTCCGGTGTCCGATCCCAATAATTTCCCGGTGGTCAGTGATGTGGCTTTATGCAACTTTTGGCCATTTCAAGAAAGGTTGCTTCTTGTTTTCATTGACAAGGCCTTTGAGCGCAGCATCTTGTTTTCATTGACGAGGCCTTTGAGCGCAGCATCTGCTTCACTTTTGGAAAAAAAAAATTAATGTAAGAATATTTCGTTGTAAAATATATTAAAATAAATTATTTTTTTAATTTATGTATATTAAAATTAATATAATTTAGCACATTATATAATATTAATTTTTATATCTTCAAAAGTTTATTATGTTATGTTTTATATTAGATTACTATGATTTTTTTCCTCTTTTTTTGTTTGGGAACACTCCAAATTAGGGAATGCTGTTTGGAGACCAATAATAATGTGTCATGTCATCCTTTTGTTAGATACTGCGGTTTGATGTCGTTGATGTTGTTGCACTTGATTCGCCTCCGAACATACAGTTGCGTCCAAAGTTCGCACAAAATAATTTCTCCTCACTCATCTTGATGCCTTTTAAATGTCTAAGGAAATGCAGGATTTCAAATAATAGGGATGGCACGTAAATCTTTTTGATTTTGTTAGTTGGGAGCTTTGGCTGACAATTAAGAGGTTTGGGTCTAAGTTTTACGTATGTGATGTGCGTATAAATTTGTATTAATTGATCGAAACGTTCCTTTTCCGATTTCCGGCCAACAAAAAAGAAAAGATGAAGACTATGTGCGATCCCATTGTATACAACGTCGTTGCAAGGGTGTCATTCTAGTTAATTTATAGCATTCTTTATGTTCTCATAATATGATTTCTAGCATTAGTCAAAAAGGTCTTATAGACAAAGGATATCCTGTGTTTGAAACTTCAGTTTGGTGGAAATATTCGGCTAATTTTTTGACAGAAATGAATTTGGATCTTTGCAGCTGAAACAAGCAATCTCCATCCATTGCAGCTTAGCTTGACATTGTTAAGGCTTCGTTTGAGATAGTTTACTTATTATTTTATGAAGTGATTTTTTTAGTATAAAAATTTTTTGAGTCAGAAATTTTTGTGCTAAAAACTACTATATTTGAGATAGCTTTCTTTCTGCTTCTTAAAACAACTTTTTTTTCAGTACAAAATTAATGCTTTAAGATGTAATAAAAAAAGTCATCTCAAACGAAGCCTTGACGGCTTTTTTATTGCTTTCTAAAATGTAGTTTTAGTACAAATTTTTTTATTTTTGTACTAAAATTCTGTTTCAGAAAGCAATAAAAAAACCGTGCCAAACGAAACCTAAACCTAAGTTTGAAACTTATGTAAATAATAGGGATTTTCAGCTGCAACTTTTTATAGTGATGAGGTACGAAACTACTTGAACATGTGATTCTTTGCTCTTTGGTCAAATATTTTGAAGTAGTTTTATGATAAATGTGAAATGATTTATTTAGTATTTTTTATTATTACTTTCATTTATATTTTTTAAACACTCAAAATAAATTTAAATTTTTTAATTATTTTCACAAATAATTATTACCTTTGGCCTCTGAAACCATTGTCGCCCACTAGCAACCACCAATAATCGCAACTAATAAATATCATTATAAATAAATAATTAATTATTTTTAAAATATCAAATTTATTTTATTTTTAAATTGAAATGTAAGTAACATAAAACAAAAGTAAAAATAATCCCAAATGATTATTGAATTTTTCTTCTTCATTCAAATAGAATAAAATTATTCACCATAACTTTTACATCAACATAGAACATTCAAAACTCGACCATACATTGCACCTAACAATGCAAAAAAAAAAAAAAAAAAACTCGACCAAATTAGTAAAGTTACTTAGATGCCTTTGCACTGAAAAGCCTTCATAGTTCGATTCATGAGGATTGACAATTTATGAGAATCCACTATTAAATTTATTTATCTTAAACAAACAATTTCACCATTTGAGAACCTCTATTTCATTCTTCAACTTGTAAATATTTTATGAATATAAAAAAAATCTTATATTTAGAAGATTAAGAGTTTGTTTGGTTGCAACTAATCATAGTGTAAAGTAGATCAATCGTTACTGATTGCCATCAACTGTCATCAAAGTCAGTCACTACTGTCATATGTTGTCACCTGCCATGGAATGATGCCTGCGGCTATAATTGTCGTCACCTACCTCCCGTAACACGCTGCTGCCCACCACCCCTATCATGGGCTATAACATGCAGTTGCCTGTCGTTGGCCACCCCTCGCCGTAACTTTTCGCAGCCAGTCATCTGCAACCACCGCCAGTCACTAGCAATCGCTATTGCCATCACTATTTCGTTGAATGCATTATATTTATTTTATATTATGTTTCTTATACTCTAGATACTTTTTTGAGCAAAATAGAAGTTTTCATAGAGTGAAAATTTCAGTCTCAATTGAAAGCTTATTTGCAAGGTTAATTCCAAAAAAAAAAAAGCTATATTAAAAAAAAATGATATTTTTATTTATTCTCATTCTAAATGTAAATGTAAAGTTATATTTGACCATATTAATTTTATATTAATATTTGTAGAAATTGTTACTTTCAACTAAATATTTAAGTAATTAATTTGTAAATGATATGCTTCAATTCATTTTGTTTCGATTTTGATACTCTATCAGAGTTCTTTGGATTTCGAATTTGTAATGCATATCGCATGCTATGTGATATGAGAGTTCATATATCATCAAAAAATTTTCCTGATAGAGCATGAATCTCG
This sequence comes from Dendrobium officinale, assembly GCA_019514585.1. Classification (NCBI taxonomy): domain Eukaryota; kingdom Viridiplantae; phylum Streptophyta; class Magnoliopsida; order Asparagales; family Orchidaceae; genus Dendrobium; species Dendrobium officinale. The sequence goes on from CM033698.1 coordinate 29,233,662, forward strand.
AGATCAATTCGTATCAGAAATTTTTGAAATTAATTCTGGGACCATTTGAACTCTGATTTCAACAAACTTATACTCAAACTGAGTGTCTCGAAAAACAAAACCCAACAACACCAAATTTGTTCTAATCTGACCTCAAATGGTTTCAAATCAATGACCCAAAGTGCATTTGGAAGGTTCAAAGTATAAATCGGACAATCAAATTATTTTCAAACGTGAAATTCTTATAGTCGAATCGAGCAGCTCGACAAGACGAATCCAATGATCCTAAGGTCGAGGAATTTTGGCATCATTAAGTCACTTAAATACTCGATAAACAATCCATTATCAAGGGAATCAATATCGGTCATCTATTTGAATCACTCACAACGTGTCCTTGATATTCTTCTTATTTATTGGTCATGCCACTACCAAAAAATTATAAATAGATTCCTCATTCTTCACAAAGGAGTGAGTAAAAAAAGAGAAAGAGGGAGGAGAGGAAGAGAAATTTGATATCTCTATTGCTACCAAGCTCCTCCTAGACCATCGCCCAACCCCTAACTGTTGTCGGAATTCCGCATGACGACCAATTGTTGTAGGACTTATTCTCGGACACCAATTATTGTTGGACTTTCATCTGGCCACCAACTGATGCCGGATGTATGCCCGATAATTGACTATCACCAAAATTTCACCCGTCCATCAATTGTCGTCGAATTTTCTCCCGACCACCGTCATCCCACTTCAATCCTTCCAACCATTGCCACCCAACCATGATCTTTTTTACCATCGCCATTCGTTGACTACGATTCTTTTGACTTTCGTCGCCTGATAATGATTTTTTTGACTATTGCCGATTACGGTCATTCCAACCTTCGTCACCAAACTACAATCTTTCTAACCACCATCGTCCCCATGACTAAGATCCTTCTCATCTTCATCGCCAAACTACAATATTTTTTACTACTATCGCCCGCCGACTATAGTTCTTCTGACCTCCATCTCTTGACCACGATTTTTCTGACCACCATTGCCCGCCAACCACGATCTGTCCAACTTATGTAGCCTGACAACGATTTTTTTAACCATCACCAACTACGATCCTTTTGACCTCCGTCGCCAGACTATTATCTTTTTTATCACCGTCGCCTGCCGATTATGGTCCTTCCAACCTCATCGCCTGACAACAATCTTTCTAACTTTCGCTACCCACTGACTACAGTTCTTAAGACCTTTGTTTTCTAACTATTGTATTTCTGGCCATCGTTGCCTATTGTCTATGTTCCTTCTAACCACCATCGCAAGACTACGGTCTTTCTGACCACCATCGTCCACCGACTATAGTCCTTCCGACCTCCATCGTCCAATTACTATCCTTCTAACCACCTTCACCTAACTAAGATCTTTCCGACCTCCGTTGCCCGACTACGGTCCTTCCAATCACCTTCACCCAACTAAGAGCTCTGTCGCCCACAGATTATGGTCCTTTCAACCACTATCACCCGATTATGATTTTTACAATTTCTATTTTAACTATATAATTATAAATTAATTTATTTCAAAATAATATTTTATCTCAAAACTTCTATTCCTAGTACACCGCTCGAATATTAAATTGCACAAGAAAGTTTCTTTAACTTAGAAATTTACAAAAAAAAAAATCTGATGCATAAAACAAATTTTTTTTTTTTTATTACCACTTTTCTTCTCCTTGCCTTCCTCCTCTTCTTCTTTCCTTCCCTCTCATACTCCTCTTTTATCTTCTTTTTATGCAATGAAAAATGGAAATAGCTCGTCAACCTTTTTTTTTTTTTTTCTTTTAATATTAATTGGACTACTTGTTGGTATCATTGGTGTGAATATATTACCAGTTTGGACATTGTTGGCATGAATCTACTGCTAATATGAGCACAAATGATATTAATCTATTGCAAGTGTGAATCTTAATACTTCATATTTGTCATTTTGAGAATTATGGTTTCGTTTGGGATGGCTTTTTTGCTGCTTTCTAAAACAACTTCTTACTACAAAAAAATTCTAGTTCAAAAATTTTTTGCAGTGAAAAGTTGTTTTAGAAAGTAATAAGAAAGTTGTCCCAAATGAAAATGATATCATGATGTCTTCCTTTATATTTTCTTAGTGTTCAAATTTATCATATAATTGATGAATTAGTTCCATTTGAACATTAAGTAAGCTGTTTTTTTGTCCTAATATGTATAATAATACTTCATTGTGGACAATTTCAATTAAATTAGACTTTTTTTAAAAAATTTCACATTAAAAATTATAATATCTTTTATAATTTTTATCTATACGTGCTGGCATTAACAGGGGCGGAACCAGCTTAAATTTTGAGGGGGGCAAATACAGCAAACAAATAATTAAATATTAAAAAAATAATATTATATATCTATATACTACGAAAAGTTTTTTAAAAAAAATTAAGCAAGAAAAATAAAGAAAAAAAATGTGTAATTAAACTGTCATGAAAAGCATGAAAAAGATATTAAAACTAAATGTGAAGAAATATATAGATATTTTAGGGCAAATTAGGACAAAAGAGTTTTTTAGGGAGGACAAAAATAATTTTTTAGGAGGGGCAAAAAATTTTTTTACTCTCTTATTAAAAAAAAATTTTTTTTTGAGGGGTTGTATGTCCTTCAAGGAAAAATATATTCAAATGTATGCTTCGTTTGGAACGGCTTTTGACCACTATTTCTTTACTGCTTTTAAGTAATTTTTCTGCTAAAAAATTAGTGTAGAAAGCAATGAGAAAGCTATCACAAATGAAACTCTAATCAATGAAGTTTGAAAATTGTAAATTAAAGAATGATAATGACATTCCCATAGGTACATCTCTAATATTATACCCATTTAAACATCTGATTAATCAACTTCAACAAGAAGTTTGGAACAAGTACATATGTATCAAGAAGAGCCTAGGAGATTCTGGAAGCTCATATATTTGTCTTAATCACAAAAATTCATTCAGCTAAATAAATATTTTACTTTGTATTATTACTCTAAATTGATTAATAAAAATTTAAATTATGTTAAATAACAGATCTTTCAATTAATAATTTCTCCTATTTTAGACATCAAAATAATATTTAATAAATAGTTGAATTAGGGGTAGGGCTGCAAATGAACCGAACGTTCGACCAGCTACTCGTGGCTTGGCTTGATAAGAGCTTGTTCATGTTTGTTTGATAAGATAAACGAACATTTTTTTTTTATATAAGATAAATGAACATGCTTGAACACTTTTGATAAATAGTTAAATACACAATAGCTAAATAAACGAGCTTGAACAACTTGGTGTTCTGTTTGTTAATGTTCATGAACTATATCGTTTAATGCTCGTGAACAAGCTCGTTAAGAAGCTCGATTAGAGCTCGACAAAGAAGCTCGATTAAAACTATAATACAATTTTAAATATTATATTTGTAAATTTAATAATTTATTTTTACTAATCCCGTCTAAATTAATTTAATAATTCATTTTTACTTTCAGCATCCGCCTAAAATTACGAACAACCCGCTCTTTGAACAAATATAAGATAAATAATAGATCGTTTGTTAGTGAATGAGCTCATTTGGTAGCTTGAAAAAACTAATTAGATATGTTCATGAACAAGCTCATTTGATAGCTAAAGAATACTCATTAGATATATTTATGAACGAGCTTGTTTGATAGTTTAAAAAACTTCGCTAGATATGTTAACAAACAAGCTCAATGTAATTGTTTATTAGAAGGCTCGATAAGGCTCATTTGTTAAGTTAATGAACACTAGAAGTAGAGCTCGTTTATAGCTCAATAAGGCATGTTTGTTTAAAACTCGATAAGCATGACATGAACCGAACATGAACACCCGATAATTTAAACGAACCAAACTTAAATTCAAACAAAAGAACTTAAATCAAACTTCAACCGAACTTGAACAAGCTGATAATAAACAAACTCAAACATGAACACACACATACTCGGCTCTGCTCGGTTCGTTTGCAACCCTTATTTAGGGCTGTCAAAATGAGTTAATGGGTTTAAATTGCAGTCCAACCCAAATTAAGTCAACCCAAACCAGATTAGTTTAATAAACAAATCAAAAACATAAACCTGAATCGCTCAAAACTTGAATTAAAATATTTTTTTAAATAATTTATTAACTATAAAGTTTAGAATTTTTAATTAAAAAAAAAATGAAAACATTATACACACAAATAAAAAAAATTAAAGAAAAATGATATTAAATGGTTCATTTTCAGATCAAAAATAGGTTCCCAGATCAAACCGAGCTTGCCCCATTTATTAAACCGACTTTTTGAGTCAGCTTGATGGGTCGGATTATTTATTAACACCCCTATGAGCTGATGCACTTTTGCTAATATTATTAATAATTTTATTTACTTATTTATTTTGTCTTTTATATGGAGCAAGCAATTAATGGTTACTAAAATTCTCTCAATTAGACATAATCTACTAAAAGCACTTAAAAACTTTGACCCTTTATAAACGCTTGCAAATCAAATTACATAAATTATAACTTTTTGAGCCATTTAGCAAGTCAAGTTTAGCATTTTCCATAACTCCTTAAATGAATTAAAAAAATTGTGCTAGCTCGAGCTCAATTCGAAGCAACTAGGCCAAAAACAACTTGAGCCAAGCATATTCGAGCTTGAGCCTGAAATTCAAACATGATTGACCAGCTTACTAATCAATATGAATTCATCAAAAAAAAAACTCCAATATAGAATGAGTATAACAGAAAGATTGAATCAAAGAAGCAATTAGGCCAAAAACAACTCAGGTGAATTTGTTTAAGAAAAAAATCACAAAATCCCTTAATTTTTGCACCAAAAATTAGTTGTCTTTTTCTCTTTTCCAGCCAGGAATGCGTCCAGGGTTGCACCACCAGAGCAGATTGATGATGGTTGCACGTCTATTTCTTTGATTATTATTTCTCTATGGTTTACTTTGATAGATAGTATAGAAATCATTTAATGATTACAGAGAATTTCCTTAACAAACACCAAAGAACTTGTCAGTTCTGTACTTCTGATCAAAACTTTCAATCATTCAGAACTATTCAGTATTAAATCAATAGCAACCTGATATTCTGCATTGACAGCTTAGAGCATCTCCAATCGAAAATCTCATTTTTCACTCCGAAATACAGTAAAGCTCAGAAATGTCATGATTCATCTCCAATCGAACTCTACTTTGTGCACTTCTACGAAGGTAACCGTCTTTCTCCTCTTTCTCAAGTTTCTTCGGCAAATCCGGTTGAGACAGAAAAATCGCGTAGGTGAACAGTGCAACGCCAATATTGAAGTCGCGAAAGATTTGATGTTCAGCTGGAGCGACCGAATGACAGCATACACATATTTGACGTTCGATTGGAGATGCTCTTAGTCTGATTTCTTCAAAGTAGCAGCACAGAATATTTCAAAAAAAAAATGTCGTCTTTACTGTGTCTTGGCTCGGATTCAATGGCCAAAAGAAGAAAACCCAAAGGGGCCACAACTTTTATTTTTTGGTAGGTAAGACCCTGACAACCAAGATCTTCTAATCTTTTATAGTTTCCAACTTGTCTATTGCCAACTGCCGTAAGGAAAAGTCAAGTATCAATAAAGACAAAATTTTTCCTTCAGCCTTTAAGCCTTCCATGTAATAAGAAGAAGCCTCGTCATCTTCCTCTATATATTTGGTAGAGTAGTTGGTGAGCTATGAACAATACAACCTTTCTTCCCTCTTAAATCCACCAATCTTCTCTTCCTTATTCTCTCATAATTCAAATATCTGCTCATCTTCTACATGACCACATATTCTTTCTCTGATCTCTGGTGATGTAGGTGGTCTCTTTATTCCTGCCTCTGCAAAGAGGCTATTTGTGCTATGAAGGGGAGCTCATGGAGAACTCTCTTCAGTGGCTGTTTCAGGAGCCCGGGCAACTCTAATCTGTTTTCGAAGAAATTGGTATCAGAGCAAGGTTCTCTTCAAAGAGTGTCTTCGTCAGAAAGTGGCACTCGAAGATCGCTCGCGCTCTCTCTCGAAGACCTCTCAATGTCTCTTGCAGGATCCAAACTCTATGTTTTCACCCTTGCAGAGCTTCAAATGGTGACAGGGGGATTCTCCAATAGCAATTTTCTTGGGGAAGGTGGCTTTGGGCCTGTGTACAAGGGGTTTGTGGATGAGAGGGTAAGGCCGGGCATCGAGGCTCAGGCCGTGGCGGTGAAACTCCTCGACCTCGACGGAGGGCAGGGAGACAGGGAGTGGCTGGTGAGCTCCCAGCTGGTCTTCAATTTGCATGCTATTAGCTTACCTGAAACAACCGAGCGGTACCAAGTACCGAGTGCTGTACATTTTTTTGGGGGATGTGGCACATTTTTATTGGTCTCCGGAGAAATTCGAAACAGCACGTAATAATTTTTCTTATTTGTGACAGGCTGAAGTGATATTTTTGGGGAAATTGAGGCATCCACACCTTGTCAAGTTGATTGGCTATTGCTATGAGAATGAGCACAGGTTGCTGGTGTATGAATATCTAGCAAAGGGTAACTTAGAGAATCACTTATTCCAAAGTGCGTTTTCTGATCTCCTAAACTTTCACTAAATTGCTTAAACATAATTTTTTTACTGTATTAAAGGGATAGTCTTCCTTTGCACCAAATATTTTCATCAACCAAACCTTATAGGTTCCTGTAAAGCAACAACTTATTAGAAAGTTATTTTGGCTCAAAGTTTAATTTAGGCTTCGTTTGGGACGGCTTTTTTTCTTCTTCTTAAAGCTGCTTTGTAGTACAAAATTAAAAAATTTTATACTAAAAAGTTGCTTTAAAAAGCAATAAGAAAGCTGTCCCAAACGAAGTCTTAATCAATCCTTAAAACTTGTTCTGTTATTTTGTTGAACTAAGATAAATTTTTTTAACCTTCTGAACAGAGCTCTTTCCTTGCTTACCATGGTCAACAAGACTGAAGATTGCTGTGGGGGCTGCTAAGGGCCTGGCTTTTCTGCATGACACTGAGAAGCCAGTGATTTACAGAGATTTTAAAGCTTCTAACATCTTATTGGATTCTGTAATGCTTCTTTTCTTTGCAAGCACTGGATAGAGGACAAGCTAACATAATTAGCAGAAGTATGATTAAAATATAGCATTTAGTCATATGCTGTGCATGTAAGACAAACAAACTATTGAGACATCATTAGATATCAGAAAAATAAAAGAATATTTATGAATTATAAGAATAGAAAAATTATCAGCATGTATTAATCCAAACCTCAAAGCAAAAATCATTATTAATGAAAAAAAAAGAACAAATTAGCAAGAGAGGAAGGCGAACTAGAAATCTAAATTCTTACAAGCTGCCAAGCCCTGTCTAAGGCTTCGTTTGGGACGCCTTTTTACTGCTTTCTAAAATAGCTTTCTAGCATAATTTTTTCTTGAACTAGAAAATATTGTTTTAGATAACATTAAAAAAGCCGCCCCAAACAAAGCCTAAGACGGCACCAATTTGACTTATTACCTCATCAGAGTAGAATCATTTACCAAACTGAGTTCGAGCTTCCTCCCAAGCTGGCTTGGCTTACAATTCTATCAACTTCATCTTTGAAGCAACTCACCATGACCACTCTAATGCTCAGGAATACACAGCAAAACTTTCAGACTTCGGCCTCGCAAAAGATGGTCCTGAAGGAGACAACACTCATGTCTCAACAAGAGTCATGGGAACGCAGGGATACGCTGCACCAGAGTACATCATGACTGGTACATTTCATCAAACACTTTGTAATCATTTCTACTTCTTACTCGTCTAACAAATATTCCCCCAATCTATTGTCGTCCAGGTCATCTCACAACAAAAAGTGATGTATACAGCTTTGGAGTTGTACTGCTAGAGCTATTAACAGGAAGAAGATCAGTGGAGAGGAAAAGGCCTAGCAGAGAGCAAAACCTTGTGGAGTGGGCGCGGCCTTGCCTGAACGATTCCAGGAAGCTTTCTCGAATCATGGATCCCAGTCTTGAAGGGATTTACTCAACCAAAGCGGCGCAGAAGGCGGCGGCAATGGCTTACCAGTGTCTAAGCCATAGCCCCAAGTCAAGGCCTCAGATGTCCACCATTGTTGAGAATCTGGAACCTTTGTTGGACATGAATGATGGAATGATAGGCTCCTTTGTGTTCACTGTAGTATCTGAAAATGGTGGGAATGATGAAAAGGAGAAGAAAAATGAGAAGGGGAATAGAAACTGCAACAATGGACAGAGATTTGCTGTGCACAGAAGGTTACCAAGACAACAGTATGAGATTGGGCTAAAAGCAATAAAGGATATGAAGAGAAAAATGGATTCTTAGAGCTTTGGTCAGTCATGTTTTGCAAGTAGATTAGCTGTGCAAGAAGCCCATTGCCATGGCAGTAAGAGCTCTAAATTCAAGCCATCATCATTGATTCAGTGATGTATGTTAGCAAATGAATATGGGAAATATTTCCTCTCATATAAATTTGTATGAACTAAAATTGTATCAAAGATATTTAGATGAAATTTATATAGGAAGATAAAATAAATGCTAAAAATTATAAGATATTTAAACTCTTTGTTAAAACCAAATTAATTCAGAGTATTATATATTTTTTATTTTTTAAATATATCAGGATTAATTTTTATTTCATCTTATATGTTATGCATACATATAATGAACAATATATAATTTAAAATCAATATAAATTCATTTTACATAAATTAAAACTAAAAAATAAGATGGTTGATGGAGTTAGTCCAAATCTCTCTTAATTTCAAGGCAATGAACCACCTATCTCAATATGAATGATTTTAAATGAGGAGATTTACATAGATATCACATATGTTTAATGTATTTGCATATCTAACCTTCAATTTTTAATATTTACTTATATAACATCCAAATCCTTAAATCATATAAAAATATCATTAATACTACCTTTTTTATGAAATATAGATTTTTATGTATATATTTTGATGTGATTGAAAAGCTAACGTGTTATAAAAATGTATATCAAAAAAATCTAAATGTCAGATGTGTAAATATAAAAGAATTGTATGATATATATGTAAATCCCTCTTTTAAATTTTAATGACAAAACTTAATTAATTTATATGTAAGAGAAGACAATTACAAATTACAATTTTAAAACTTTTTTTTTTTATGATTAAGATTGTTATATAGATATTAAATACTATAAGCCAAAGTCAAATGAAATTGGCTTTGCTTCACTCATAATCCAACCAAAAATATATTTTTAATGAATAGATGGGAATTATGGTAAGTTATTAAATATTCTTTCCAATTTATATTTCTATCTCATATTTTTAAGAGATTAATGATTATTGAGCCATCATAAATGCCTATCATAATTTAATTTAATTGTGATGAAAATTAATAAGGATAGATTAGGATGTCACCGTTAAGTGATGCAACACAAATAATAGAATGTCACTACAGGAATGTCAAGTATTTCTGACGAAATTTCTTGTCAAAAAGTTGTAAAATTTTACAAAAAAAAATTAATTTATAATAAAATTTTGACGAAAATATCCACCAGAAATTAATGCATTCTTTTAAGAAAAAAGGGGCAAAAGATAATTATTATTATGAAAATTATTGATAAAAAAAAAATTGTTAAGGTCATCAATTCTTAACCTCCTCAAATTGAATTAGAAGATGATTTAAAAAAATATTTTTTTAAAAGAGATGGATGAGCTACTATGGATATGATTAATTATCTTATTCTTCAATGACTTATTTGGATCTTAGGTTTAATTTTAAAAATATGGAAGCGAATAAAATTAAATATAAAAGAAATTTTTGATGAGAAATATGACTGAATCCCCCCAACAAACTTTGCTTTTGGATATTTAATTAGGGAAACATATTAAAAATATTAAATGTATGTGAATGTATTTATTAAATTAAAAAAAGCATAATTTTGAAGGTTTTGATAGATTTAATAGGAAAAAAATTATCTTAAAAAATTACTCAATATGCAAAATATTTTCGTAAGATGTCAGATGTTTTTAAAATTTTATTTTCTTTTATAAGATAATGATCTTATGGGATTAATATTACTATAATAATTATGGCAGTAGAATCAGAGGATTTATTGTTTTAACATTGTATGAAAATCTTGACCATCATAATTTTCACATGAAAAATCCTAAAAAAGAAAAACCATAAAGCTGACCCAATTTAAATGTTTCAGCTTGTATTGATTATCGATTATAAGTGATGCTCTTCATCAAGGAAATTATGTGGCAGAAGTTAGGAGTACCTTATGACATGGGAGCTATTTTTAAGAGATTGATTGTTCATTTGTTTGGTCAAACTCATTTGAGTAGGTGAGATCATAGATCACGAAGTCCAACATAAATCATTATGGTGTTAGTGTTGATGGTGTGCATTGAATATATGAGCAATGACATGCACTGACAATATTAGTGATGGAAAGTGACGAAATCAACAGGCCTCAGTGTAGCCAGACACCAATAGTTAAAGGATTGTAGGCCTGATGATTGTTGTTAGGAGACGGTGGTTAGAGATTCATATTCAGGTGATGATGGTCGTATGATCCTTTGGGTAACGATGGTTAAAGGATTGTAGTTAGCCGACATATATAAGAGAAATTTAGTCGAGCAATGATGGTTAGAGTGTTATAATTAGGCGATAGTGATCAGAGCACGGTAGTCAGAATGACGATTGTTGGACGATCATAATTGGGTAATAGTGGATGAAGGACCATAGTTGAACATTGGCTTTCCGACGATGAATTGGCAATGACAATTCGGTTGTGGTCAAAAAATGGTGTTCAACCACTGGTTCGACGATGATGATCAACTGATGGGACGACGATCCAATGATGATCCATTCAGGTAGAGAGTGAGGCTCTATTCAATCAGGATAGTCTAGAAAAAACATTTTTAAGTTTTAATGCACACATAATTTGGGATTCATATCTAATCAAGTTGATTTTTTATTACCAATGTCTCATAATTCTAGAAATTATATTCGATATGTAAGTTGAGATGCAGAGTATTTTCCAATAATAATACATAGTTTCATAAAAATAAATACGAATATAGTTTCTTAAAAAATAAATTATTTTGATAACATCACATTATATTGGCGAATAAATATGGAATTTACCTGCCGCTACTTTAACCAAAGCTTATAGTTTGCATTAAATTGTCTTAATTTTTATAAATATTAAAGCATGACAGAAAGTTTAGAAAATTTCCCAAATATATTGTGATTTTATGGTCGCATAATGCAATATTCAGTTTTCAATGTACAATGACACATAATAAAAAGGTAAAATACTTTAATTCCCAATTTGGTTTCAAAGATTTATCTAAAATAAAAAATTTTGGCACAAACAAGTAGAGGGAGGGAATATTATTTTATTTTTTGAAATATAGACAATAGTAATTTCCACAAAATAATACAAAATTTTGCCCCCCTCTCTCTCTAGGGGTGTCAAAATTGGCCAATGGGGGTTAGGTTTGGATGTTACCCAAAATTGATCCGTCCCAAAACCTGTCAACCTGAATTCTACCTAAATCCAATCAATCTGAATCCAACCTATTTTGAAATAACCTGCAAGAAAGAGTTAGAAAACAGAGAGGAAATATTGAGGAGTGAAGCTGTAAGCAGTATTCGATTCCATGAACTTCAACAGCTTGATACATGGGTATATATGCTAAGAAGAAGCATCAAAGTTTGTTAGAGGAATCAGAGAACGCAGACTGCGATGGCAGCTTTGTCTGCGCAAGCCACTAACAGTGATGATCGCCTGAGCAAGCCGAGGTGGAGAAGTGGTTTGATAAGTCGGCTTGCTTTTATAAGAGCCTGCACATTTCACTAAGTGCTAACATGCCCCCGCAAACTTATGAGTCGCATGACTGAATTGTAAGTTTGTCTCTGAGTGCTTTGAAGCGAGAGAGAGACAGGGGTTTGGTGAGTATATCAGCGGGTTGGTCTAAGGAGTTGATGTGTTGAACTTCAATTTCTTTGGAGAGAATTCTGTCTCGAATGAAATGATAGTCGATTTCAATATGCTTTGTGCGAGCATGAAATACGGGATTATTTGCTAAAGCAAGCGCTGAGGTATTGTCACATGAGAGGACAGTAGGAAGGAGAGGTTGCACATTAAAGTCAGTAAGTAATCTCCTTAACCAGATGATGTCAGATGTTGCAGATGCAAGGGCTCGATACTCAGCTTCGGTAGAGGACTTGGCAACTGTTGCTTGCTTCTTGACACACCACGAAACTAGAGAGTTGTCGAGGAATGTGCAAAAGCCAGAAATAGATTTCCGGTCATGATGGTCGGCCGCCCAATCGGAGTCGGAAAAGGAGGTAAGCCGAAGGTTACCTGGAATAATGGGAAGACCAAAATGGCTGGTACCTTGAATGTAGCGTAGTAACCGTTTGAGAGTGGTAAAATCCAGACCAGACGGTTGATGCATATGCTGGCAAACAATGTTGGTGGCTTAGGCAATATCAGGTCTGGTAATAGTAAGGTACTGTAATGAACCAGCAATTCGTCTGTAGGCGCTGTGATCGGAGTTGAGAAACTGTTTGTCTTCAGCAACTGGTTTGACAGCGATTGGAGTTTGAGAGGGTTTGCATTCAGTTAATCCTGCATACTGAAGTATGTCACGGGCATATTGTGTTTGGTTAAGAAAGTAACCGGTAGGTGTGCGCTGCACTTGGATACCGAGAAAGAGTGAGACAGGGCCAAGCTCTTTGAGCTGAAAACGAGCTTGCAACTGAGTGATGAATGCAGAAATTTTGTTGGCGTCATTTCCCGAAATAAGTATGTCATCTACATAGAGAAGTATGTAAATTTGAGTGACATCTTGTGTATATAGCAGCAAAGAGGGATCCGATTTGCTGAATTGGAAGCCGATCTTTTGAAGGAAAGCTGTGAAGGTGTGAAACCACTGCCTCGGTGCTTGCTTGAGCCCGTAAATAGTCTTATGAAGTTTGCAGACATGGTTCGGAAAATGTGGATCAACGAAACCTTGTGGCTGTTTCATGTAGACTTCTTCTTGTAGGGAACCATGTAGAAATGCATTGGAGACATCAAGTTGAAAGACCGTCCAATTCCGATGAAGAGCAATGGTAAGCAGAATTCGAATCGTTGGCATTTTGGCAACGGGACTAAAGGTCTCAGTATAATCAAGGCCAAATGCTTGCTTGAAACCTTGAGCAACAAGTCTTGCTTTGTATCTGTCTACGGTGCCATCCGATTTGAGCTTAGTACGATACGTCCAACGGCAGCCAAGTATGGTTCTATTTGGAGGGGGGGAAATAAGAGACCAAGTTCCCTGTTTTTGAAGGGCAGTGAATTCTTCCGACATAGCCTGTCTCCAAGAGGAATGTTTGATGGCTTGTGAGAAGCAGGTGGGAGTAGTGGGAAGTGAATGGATAGCAAGGAGATCAAATTGAGATTTGGGTTTGAGCTTACCGGTTTTAAACCGTGTAAGCATTTGGTGTGAAGGTGGTAGACTGGGAACAGGATGGGTTGAGATAGGTGCTGAAATGGTTGGAGACGGAGGAGTTGGTATTGGAGTAGATGTTGATGAGGTGTTGGTAGGAGTACTAGATGCCGAAGTGGAGGGAAGAGGGTGTGTATGGGTTGAGGTTTGTGGAGTGTGAGTTGGAATGGTGGACACTGGAATTAAGGTCAGAGGAGATGAGTTGGATGGAGTTGGGAGGGAGTTGGAAGAATTTGGTGGTTGAATGTATGGAAAGATATGCTCATAAAAGATAACGTGTCTAGAGATGTGTAGTTTGTTGGTTTGAAGATCTAGGCAGCGATATCCCTTATGAGATGAGGAATAGCCAATGAAAAGACAAGGGGACGACCTTGGTTGAAGTTTATTTTGGGAGAGAGGTCTAAGCCACGGATAGCAAAGACAACCAAAGGTTTTGAGGTGAGTATAAGAAGGTTGATGGTGATGGAGTCGGTGATAAGGATTGTCTAACTGAAGAGCTTTAGATGGAAGTCTATTTATAAGGTAGTTAGCGGTTAGAAGAGCTTCCATCCAAAATTTGAGTGGGAGATGAGCAGCATGGAGAAGTGCGCGGGTAGTTTCGATGAGGTGACGATGTTTGCGTTCTGCTAAGCCATTCTGTTCGGGAGTGTAGGGACAACTCATTTGATGTTGAATGCCATGTTGAGTTATAAAGATTTTGAATTGTGTGGATTGGTATTCACCACCGCCATCAGACCTTAGAATTTTTAATGTAGCATTGAATTGGGTTTTAATGAGTTGCAGAAAGTGTTGAAATTTGTTAAACACTTCGGCTTTGCTGTTCATAGGGTATAGCCATGAAAATCGGGAGTGATCATCAATGAATAAAACGTAATAATTGAAGCCACTTAATGAGGGAGTGGGTGCAGGACCCCAAACATTTGAATGCACAAGAGTAAACAAAGAAGTAGAACTCTTTTCATTAAGATTGAAAGATAGTTTGTGGCTTTTCGCCACATTACATGAGTCACACATAAAAGTGGTAGAACGAGAAATACAAATAGTATTGTTTTGCCTAGCTAAATGTTGAAGAAGTTGATGATTGGGATGGCCCAACCGAGAATGCCAAATGGAAGTAGTTTGCTGCATAGTGTGGAGAGAAAGTCTTGATGAAGAGGGAAGAACGTAGAGACCATCTCTGCTTTGGCCTCTAAAAATTGGTAGAGTAGTCCGATTGTCCTTGATGGTGAAGCCAAGAGAATCGAAACAGATGGAGCAATTATTGTCAGTAGTAAGTTTATGAATGGAAAGTAGATTGTGAGTGAGAGAAGGGACGTATAACAGATTGTGTAGAAGAAGCTTACAAGGAGAATTTGGCATCGGAAGAAGACCTTGCCCAGTGGATTGGATTGGAAGAGTAGAACCATTTGCAATGGATATGCTGTCACTGCCAGTGTAAGGCTGCGAATGCTGGAGCTGAAGAGGATCGGAGGTGAGGTGCGACGAGGCACCAGAGTCTAAATACCACTCAGTTGGGGAGTTGCTCTGCTGTTGTGAGAAATAACTCTTTGGTGTAGTAGGTGACGGTGCAGAGTATTGAAGGTTCGTGCGATGTCAGCAGCTCACTGCAGAGTGTCCCTGTTTGTTGCATATTTGACATGTCACGCGAGGAGCAGTTGGATTTCTTGGTGGTCGGGAAGAATTGTAGAGGCGAGGCGTCGGAGCTCTGTTAGTGGAGAAACGACCACGAGTTGGTTTGGTAGTGTCCTGAGGAGTGGATTTTTGGCTGTTTCCTTTAAATGCAGCAAGAGCAGCAGAGTCAGACGGTGAAACAGTCTTTGGACCGATCATTCGTCAGGTTGATTTCTTCACTGAGGAGCAAGGAATAAAGCTCATCCAATGGAATGGTTGAGGGCCTGGTAAGAATTGTTGTCTTGAATCCATTGTATGAATATGGTAAGCCGTTTAAGAAGTGTAAAATAATATCTTCAGGATCTACAGAAGACCCAGCGGCGGAGATATTGTCTACCAGTGTTTTCACATTAGCCAAGTACTGGTTTACGGTCAGATCCTTCATGTCAATGCGATACAACTCGTTTTTAAGTTGTATTACTCTGGATCGATTTGTGGGCTGCAGGCGCTTGTCCAAAGTATTCCAGATTTCGTGAGATGTTTGAAGAGTCAAAACATACGGTAGAATACTTGGAGAAATGGTGGAGAACAATGCCGCTGCAAGGTTTTGATCGGTCAGTTGCCATAGTTGATAGCTGGGATTGAGAACGATACCACCGGTGGCATTGGAGATATGTTTGGGAGGGCATCCATTTGAGCCGGTAAGAAACCCCTCAAATCCATTTGCTGAAAAAAATTTTAGAACCTGAAGTCTCCAGATTGCGTGATTGTCACTGTTGAGTTGAATATTGACTATATTCTTGATGTTAGAGATGATAAACTTCAACTGAGCTGGGAAAGTGAAATCCGCTACAGCTACAACATTCTCTTGCGCTGAGGAAGTAGCTGAGGTCGAAACTTGACTCTCGGCCATGCTGTGAGGTTATCGGAGCCTGGAATGCTCTGATACCATGAAATAACCTGCAAGAAAGAGTTAGAAAACAGAGAGGAAATATTGAGGAGTGAAGCTGTAAGCAGTATTCGATTCCATGAACTTCAACAGCTTGATACATGGGTATATATGCTAAGAAGAAGCATCAAAGTTTGTTAGAGGAATCAGAGAACGCAGACTGCGATGGCAGCTTTGTCTGTGCAAGCCACTAACAGTGATGATCGCCTGAGCAAGCCGAGGTGGAGAAGTGGTTTGATAAGTCGGCTTGCTTTTATAAGAGCCTGCACATTTCACTAAGTGCTAACATATTTAACATATATATATATATATATATATATATATATATATATATATATATATATATATATATATATATATATATATATATATATATATATATATATATATATATAAAACTACTGGACACATACGTCGTCCGGAGCAAATGAAATGAGTCACATCACCCTCTACTCGGTACTGAACTCGGTATTGAGTAGTACCAAGCAGTACCGAGCTCGGTACTACTCAATACCGAGCTTTGTATGCTCGGTACTGTGAAGTACCGAACTCAATACTTCACAGTACCGAGATCAGTACCGTTCGGTATTGTGAAGTACCGAACGGTAAGCTGTGTCCGAACCCAATAATCTCTCGTGAACGAGAGGCTCATGTCAGTCGAACCGGATGACATAATAAATAATAATATTATTAAAAATTAATATAATAATATAACAATCTAATCATAAACCTTATCATTCTAAAAATGACTCATAATAATCTTACAATCTAACAAAACAATTTTGAGAAAAACTAAGGGGTCATTTGCCCAAGCGCCTTGGGTGCATTGTCAAAACATAATCCACAGAATTAAAAACAAAATCCACTTAGAAATTTAAAACAAAACAGTAATCTCAAATAAAGATGATAAAAATCATTGTCAAAACATAATCCAACTTGCCTGGGTGGGCTCATAAAATTGAATCCAAGAAACACCAACGGTCTTCAATTCGATCATTGATCTTAAGAAACGTGCCAAGCTTCTTAGAACAATAATGCCGGATAAATTCTTCTCAGTATTATAAGACACGCGAATAAAAAATCTCTGCACTTCATAGAACAGTAATGTCGGACAAATTCCTCTCAGATTTACAAGAATCGAAGTGTGGGTGTAAGAATCGAACCATAAGATCTATAGGTTCTAATAGAATGGGTGTAAGGAGATCAAAACTCTTCAAGGCTTCAAGCATGATTCACATTTTTAAAATTTTAACCAAAAAAAAATTCTACGGCTATAAACTCTAACGAAGAGCAGAAGAGTCGAACAGACCTAGCAGTTCTATGGCCATGGGAGGAAACGACGGGATGAATTGTTTGGGATGGCTTTTTTTACTTCTTCTTGAAGCAGCTATTTAATATAAAAATTTTAATTTTTATACTAAAAAATTGCTTCAAGAAGCAGTAAAAAAGCCGTCCCAAACGAAGCCTTAATCTGGGCGAAAAAGCCTGGAGAGGAAGCTTCACAATTGCGTGTCATTTGAGTTAATAGAATTCCCTACCTAATTTACATTGTTCGATCCTACATGGGCAACTGAGATTTGAGATCATAAGAACCGATTGATTCGGAGAATCTCCACTTCAACCGGGTTATTAAGCGCTTTTTCCCTGATTCAATCTCCAAAAGGTTGCTTCAAGAAACCGGACCAATTCATGGTGGAACCGGCCAGTCCAGTCCGATTTGATTTTTAAAACCTTGCCATTTATATTTTGCTAAAGTGGACATTTATACCTCTTCCCTCCGGTATTTAGCTAGCTCTATTATTTACAACTTAATTCATTCACTTTCTTTGAACTTTCTCTAAGACAATTTTATTGATGTAACTAATGCCACCTCATTAGTTTGGTTCAACCGTAAAGTTATAATTGACTCACCTAACAACCCATGCTGGAAGATTGAAAACATAATCTCCTTCTGAGTTCAACTAACTTATCCAGCAATAACTATTTCTTTTGATTATTTTTCTTTGCATCCATAATCAAATTTCTATCTACTGTAATACAAACTTTCTCCAGAAATAGCTTAACAATCCTTGCAAAAAAAGCATCACTTCTTTAAAATAAGCTCAATGCAAGCAAGTATCACAAGTCCCGTGGCAATGCGAAAACCCCAGGAATAAGAAGCTTTACAGAGGGCAACCATAGCTATTGAACAAAAAAGCGTAAAAGCTTCAAAGACTTAGGCTTCGTTTGGGACGGCTTTCTTATTGCTTCTTAAAATAGCTTTCTAATAGAAAATTTTTATTTTTTCTACTAAAAAACTACTTTAAGAAACAGTAAAAAAGTCATCCCAAATGAAGCCTGAAGCCTGCAACACCCTCCCACCACTAAGCAACTAATGTCCTCAGTTTCTCCAGAACTCCACAGAAATGCCAAAAGCGAAGGATCCAAAGCTTCATTGGCAAAAGCATACCCTTTCAATCACCTCTCCAACTCAACAGAAATCTCTTGCAGCAATTGAAGCTACTGTTTCTCTATATATTTATTTATCTCCACTATCTCTATATCATCTCACTAAGAAACAGAGATACATATAAATCCATACATGTATGCATGCATGGCAGCTTTTATCTAAGATTTAATACTCATATAGCATAAATATGTGGCATAGCTAAAATAGTTCAGTTTTTCACAGTCGATAAGCACTAAAGATTGGTCATTTATTGATTGATTCAGTGAATTGAGAGAAATGTTCATTAAACTTGTCTCCCTTGATCAAACAAACCTGCACATTTCTCAAATAAAATATATTCAGTATGGGAAAAGAAAAGAACCATTCAGCACAATCAACGAAAATGTTAAGCAGTATGATGCAGTAGCATTCATATCCTAGTTTCAATGAAGGAGAACGAATATTAACTATAAAGTTCATTAGCATGGCTAATGAAAGACCTCAAGAAAACTAACAATCAAAAGAGCAACTTTAGAGGAAGAACATTTAAATAGACAAAAAAAAAAAAACTGAATTGGTTATTTATGAAAACATGCCCCAATCCTAACGCTTCGTTTGGGACAGCTTTTTTACTGCTTCTTAAAGCAACTTTTTAGTAAAAAAATTTTAATTTTTATACTAAAAAACTACTTTAAAAAGTAGCAAGAAAGTCATCCCAAATGAAGCCTAAGTTACGCCAAGCACAACTTCAATGTAAAAGTTAACTAAATCAAGGAAATGGAAAGCCAAATCTTTTTTTTTTTATTGAAACATCTAGTTTGACAGTAAATCCAGAAAAAAAGAATCAAATATTTACAAGTTTTTCAAGAAAAGTATGGCCTTTTTATACAAGACATAAAGCTCACTCCAAACTGGAAAATGATAGAACACCAGTAGCACCACTGACTCTTACAGAAAGGAATATAGCATAAATAGTTACCAGGCCAACCCCTAACAACTTGCTAGGTTGCATGTCATTTCTTGGTAAGATAAACAGAGCCCAGGCAAGCGCAGCCATGAGGAAACTCATTGTATAGATCAAGGAGCTGTCGACCGGAAGGAGATATGAAGAAGGAGCAACTGAACAGGCTCCAACCAACATAGATATACCAAGACCAGCAAGGATATTGAACATGGGACCTGCAAAACAACCAGAGATGGCGATTTGCACGCCATCGCCACCTCTCAAAGCTAAAGCAATATTCGACATCAAGTCACCCATGGAATTACCCCATGCCATAACTGTCAATCCAAGAATGGAAGGGTTGATACCCAATATCACACCCAAATCGAGGAAAAGAGAAACCAACTCATTGGCAACTATATAAAACCAGACAATGCTCATCACAAAGCCTCCAAAAACCCAGGGAAACAAGAACCGCTGTGGTGGGCAGTCATGATTAGTTAAGAAGAAAGCAGAAGTCCCTAGTGAAATGCTTAAAACGCCAGCCAACACATAAGCAGCTAAAGTAACATTGGAACCCACAGGTTCTCCAGAACTCCATAAAAATGCAAGAAGAAAAGGTGCCAATGCTGCACTAGCAACTGCATACTTTTTAGACCATCTTTCCTCCTCAACGACTGGAATTGTCAGCCTCCTTGGAAGCGAAAGTGGAACCTCAAAAATTAAGAAAAGCTTACTAAAGGAAAACACAATATCTCGTTCCTTTTCATCTTCATTCCATCCCCATAAAGGATTTGAATTTTTAGCTGGACCACCCTTGTGCCTACAGTTTGAGTATATTGCCACATTAGAAGCCCACATCCACTGAGGCAAGCTACTATGCAGTTGAGGCACATCATCATTGAATTCATAATCAACCAGAGGTCTAGACATAGATTCATCCTCCTCATTTGCAACAGAAAAGAAGGTCCCTGCAACAGGAAGCAAGGGAGTCACAAGATTCAACTTCAAGCTCTTTGCATGCTTCCTCAGAATCTCATTTGCTGTAACCACAAAGGCATAAATCACGTAGATCAAAACAAACATGATTGCTCCCCAAAAACTAATCTTCCCAACAATCAAGATCAACGACAAGGCCGCCAAAGTTGATAAGAAGAATCCAATATCCCTTATAAAACATTTTCGATCGATTTGAACATTTTTCCCAGCAATGATTAAGGAAATAACACCCACAACTATGCAAGTAACAAAGAGTGCACCACCAAGCACGCTGTTAATACCAACCTCCCCAGCTCCAGTTCCCACAAAGGCCGCAATGCTGGCAAAAACATCGGGAGCCCCATTTCCAAGCGGAAGTAAGGTTACACCAGCAACAGTGGGTGGAAGCTTCAATAAAGCGGAGAGCTTCGCAAGACTGCAGCAGAAGTAATCGGCAGCTGTATTGCCCAATAGATAAAACAGAGCGAGAAGCCACAAGGTAAGAACAGCATAACCCAAGATTTGAAATTCCTCACAGTCGCAGTAAAAGAAGGTGATGTAATCGATAAGCCCACCAGAACCACACTGGGGGTGCGACTTAAGGAAATCGCACCGAGTGCCCTCGTGCCGGGCTATCCCGGAGCAAGCCTCCGTTGGATTCTCCAGATCATTCGATTGGATTACACGCGACGAATTACTCAAAGAAAGCTCGAAGAGATGCCGGTGGAAATTGGGGGAGTATTTCGGAAGCCCCAAGGGGAGCCAAAACTGGAGCTTTTGCGTAGGCGGGGGGTTCGGAGAACGTCCTCTCGGTTGTAGAAGAATAAAAGAAGAATCAGAGTGCAGAGAGCATTGAAAACGGAGCGAAATTTAGGGGCATGCATCCTCTCCTCCATGCCAAATAACTGCGGCACTTCCTCTATTCAATTAACTGGGAGGTTTTCTAGGGTATCGGAAGACGATCATCCAGGACACAATTGAGGCCGAGGGAGATGAATCGGCGAAAAATACACGAAGGATAATGAGATTTGTAGGCTTCGGACCAGATTGTTGGGAGAAATTTTGAACTTTTGAGATTGGTAAATAGGCTAAGGGTCTCACCTGGGCCATGTCGACGGCCGCGCCGAGAGGATTCGAAAACTATGAGTCAGGGAATTGAACATTAACACCTGACATGCCGCTTTAAGGACCGTTAGATTACTAATCTGACGGCTATAAAAGATATGTCGTGTATTCCTGTATTCAATTTACAGAAGTGCCGAAACTAATTTCAGACCGTCAGATCGAACGGTAAGCATAAGGAAGGAGGAGTGTGAGATTCATCAGATAGAGTTGTAGCATTTTGGCGTTTATTTGTTACGTGTGTGGCCTTCCATCTAATTTTCCGCACGCAAGACCGGAGTTAATTAAAATCAAGGTTGTGAAAATCGGATCTGACAACGAATCGGAAGAGGGAGAGGTTCACGGTTTTACCGGTTCGACCGGTCAAACCGGATGACGTAATAAATAATAATATTATTAAAAATTAATAACATAAAAATCATATAATATAAGTATATGAGCATTTAATAATATTTATAAAATTTTAAAAATATATAATAAAATTTTATACATATAAATATCATTTAAGAATAATATATTTATAAGAATAATACTTAATATAATATATAAATTTATAATATAAAAAATTTATTATCATTAATATAATATAAATAATTAAATATATGACCATTTAATAATATTTATAAATTTAAAAAATATATAATACAAAATTACGAATATAAATATCATTTAAAAATTATATATTTATATATTTATAAGAATAATATTTAATACAACAACAACAACAACAACAACATCAAGCCTTTATCCCACTACGTGGGGTCGGCTACATGAATCCTTTTTCTCCATTGTGTCCTATTAAAAACCAAATTCTCGTTTAAATCTAATAAAGAAAGGTCATTCCTAATATTTTCTAACCAAGTCTTTTTAGGTCTACCCCTACCTTTCTTAACACAAGTCAAATCTAATACCTCTACTCTCTTAACTGGGTCGTCGGAAGGCCGCCTTTTTATGTGACCAAACCATCTAAGGCGACTCTCTCTAATCTTATCTTCTACTGGAGCTACTCCAACCTTTTCACGTATATGCTCATTTCGTATCCTATCTCTAAGGGTAAAGCCACTCATCCATCTAAGCATCCTCATCTCTGCCACACTTAACTTAGTATTATGCTTCTCTTTTAATGGCCAACATTCGGCACCATAAAGCATTGCAGGCCTCACTACCATCTTATAGAATTTTCCCTTAAGTTTGAGGGGTACATTTCTATCACATAACAAGCCCGATGCATTCCGCCACTTCAACCATCCAACTTGAATTCTGCTGATAATATCCCCATCTATTTCACCATCACTCTGAACAATAGATCCAAGATACCTAAAACGTGTACTCTTATTAATGACTTGATCGCCCAAAGTCACAATCCCCTCACTAGGACTATTACTGCTAAAATTACACTCCATATATTCCGTTTTAGATCTACTCAAGCGAAAAACCTTTAGACTCTAAGGTTGACCTCCATAATTCAAGTTTACCTTCAACTCCCTCTCTAGTCTTATCAACAAGAAGAATATCATCAGCAAAAAGCATACACCAAGGTACATCATCTTGCAAATGTCTAGTGAGAACATCCATGACTAAAGCAAATAGATATGGGCTTAAGGCTGATCCTTGATGTAACCCAACCGAAATAGGGAAATACTTGGTCAAACCACCTTGTGTTTGAACACAAGTAATAGCTCCTGCATACATATCTTTAATGATTTGAATATAAGCATTATTGACTCCTTTCTTATCAAGAACTCTCCATAGCACTTCTCTTGGAACTTTATCATATGCTTTTTCTAAATCAATAAATATCATATGTAGATCCTCCTTATTTCCTCTATATTTTTCCATCAAACCTCTGAATAAATGTATGGCTTCCATAGTCGACCTACCCGGCATAAATCCAAATTGATTTTGAGAAACATTAGTATCACGCCGCAACCTATGCTCTATAACTCGCTCCCATAATTTTAAAGTATGACACATTAACTTAATACCTCTATAATTCGTGCAATCCTGTGCATCACCTTTATTCTTAAAAATAGGAATTAATACACTCATTCTCCACTCATCTGGCATCTTTTTAATCTTCAAAATAGTATTAAAAAGATTAGTAAGCCAAGAAATCCCTTCATCTCCTAAGCATTTCCACACCTCTATTGGAATATCATCAGGTCCAACAGCTTTTCCACCCTTCATTCTATTTAAAGCCTCTCTAACTTCAGTTTTACTAATACGCCGATAAAAACAAAAATCTTTACTTTCATTTAGGGTGCTAAGGTCACTATAGTCAATCTTATTATCACACTCTTCATTAAAAAGTTTAGCAAAATATCTCATCCACCTTTGTTGAATATCCCAAGTCACATTCTAAACTATTCATGCAACTTTTTTAGTCACACATCATAGGGGGAGTTTGAAGATGTTTCCTTCAATCTTTTATAAAGTGAGAAGTACACTCTCTTTGCAAAATAAATTATGTGAGGTATCTAAGGTAACTTGCATGTATTTTAAAAATTTTAATAAGCAAAAATATATTTTTAAAATTTTAATTAAAACAAAAATAAAATATTTTTATGAACCGGCCGGTTCTTTCCAACCCGGACCGGTTCAACGGTTCACCGGTTGAACCGCCGGTTCAATCCGGTTTGCTCCGGTTCTATGCAGAGCCGGTTCTGAAGCTGGATCGGATCGGCCACCAGACCGGTTCACGGTTGAACCGGCCGGTCCGGTCCGATTTTCAAAACAGTGATTAAAATACATGCAACATAAAACATGTGCTGCAATAATAATATGGGAAATTCACATACATACCATTATATTTATAATCAATTACATATCTAACACCTTAAAATTTAATATTACTCTTATACCACCTAAAATTCAATTTTTATATCACTTCTACCACTCCGTTACGTCATCCCTCACGGTGTATTCTTCCCACGAAATTTTTCCGTTCGCAAATACCTCTGCTAGCAAACACAGTCTATCGGGATTCTATTTGCTCACGAAAACCTCTGCTCGTGATCGGGAATACCTTCCTTCTGCTAGCTGCTCGCGATCCTCTGCTCGGCTGCTTGTGATCGGGAATACAAACCTCTGCTCGTGATCGGGAACACCACTGCTCGGAGCTCGCGATCGCTGGTTTAGCTTGCAAACTCCGGCTAGCGCAGCAGGTAATATACTCAGTTTATTTTCTTACTCTTAATGCATATGTAGTATACATACCTCTACTTGCGATCGGGAAAACCACTGCTTGCGATCGCTGGTTTAGGGGAAGCTGGTAATATACTAAGTATATTTTCTTACACTTAATGCATATGTAGTAACCATTTCTGTTATGTTTAATTCGGAGCAATGAAGATGTGTTCCAAGCAAACAGAGTATATTCATGTTGTTTTTAAATATGAAGGGAAATGGGTTCAAACTAGTGAGCAACATAGAAAGAGGTATGATGGTGGCAAACAAATGAGTATTAAATTTGAGAAAAATCAACTTACTATTTATTCTCTTAGAAGCGAGGATGTTCGAATATGTCCATGGCTTAAGGGGCATCCATATAATATGTATTATTATATATATGGCACATCACCAAAGGAATATAAAGACATAATTTGTAATGTTCAGGTGGCTGAGTTCATAGAAGCATCCAACGATAATATGCGTGGTGAGATAGTAATTTCAGTACATAAAGTCGACAGACTAGAATCAATTTCTGATCTTAGGGATTTTATGACTTCCGAGCAGATGGTTGAATGTTCTTTTAACGAAGGCATTTCAATTGCTCCAAGTTTATCTTGTAAAGATATAGCTGTTGGCACCATCT
Organism: Dendrobium officinale; assembly: GCA_019514585.1. NCBI lineage: Eukaryota > Viridiplantae > Streptophyta > Magnoliopsida > Asparagales > Orchidaceae > Dendrobium > Dendrobium officinale. The sequence goes on from CM033698.1 coordinate 29,259,015, forward strand.
TTCCTGACGCCAAACATTTCAAGCATGCTCTACGATCGGTAGCCATCAGGGAGAATTTTGGAATCAGGATAAAGGCAAGTGACAAGACACGTGTGATTGCTACATGTTCTTATGAAGGTTGCGAATGGAGAATTCGAGCTTCTCTGTGTGAAGACACTCAAACTTTTGAAATTAGGAGAGTTTATGGTGTTCACAAGTGTCCTGGGATTAATCGTGCTGGTAATAAACTAGCACAACACTTCAAGACCAAGAGGAAGACCCAAAAAAAGAAGATTACCAAATTTCCTAGAAAAAGATAAGAAAGTGCATAAATGTAGCAGGTGTTCACTTTGGGGGCATCATCGGAGCACATGCAAGAACCCATTACAGATGATCAACGATGACATAATGACACAACGCAAAAACCCATTACCAAAACGTAGAAAGTTGGAAAGTAGACGGACTGCTAAGGATTTCAACTGTGGAGTGGAGTATGAGTATCTACATGTTGATGGGTTTTGAGAAACAAGTATTTATGGATATGTTTTTTGCTTTTTTTTGCAATGCTAAATCTAAAACTCAAATGTAATTTTGGCTATTTTTTAATATGATTTTTGCTGTTATCCTGAAACTTAATTCCATGTGTTGTTAGAAGTTATAATATATTCAAACATTTTTCCAACGTTAGCTGGCACCAAACTTTTATTTTCTTCTGTGACCAAACTTCAAACGATAAATTTTCATCAGGTGTCGGAGCAGTTCCCGCCGCAAGGGAAGGGGAAGGATCGGACGCTGATCTTGCAGATGCTATTAGCATATGGTTCAAGATTTAAGATATTCTTGATTGATTGAATTTTATTTATATTATCATTTAGGTTAGATTCTGATATGATTCAAGGTTTGTAAGAAGGCTGAAGCATTCTGTAGGTAATCTAGTAGGTTCAGTTTATAAGATTGTTAGAGAAATGTGCAGTCTTAACGTTATCTAGCACCAAACAATTACAGATTTTTGTTTGGCATTTATAACACAAGAAAGCAAACATAACAATTACTCCAATCACCCAAATATTTTTCTTGGCATTCCACAAAACAAATACATATTTTTGTTCCATACAATAGAATGATAAAATACATCACTTCTCCAAAAAAACATCATATTTTTCTTGGCATTTCACAAAACCATATAAGGTTTAACATAACATATGCTCCAACAGAACAGAGCACTAGCACCTTAAAATATAATAATATGGGAAATTTACATACATACCACTATATTTATAACCAATTACATATCTAACACCTTAAAATATAATATTACTGTTATACCACCTAAAATTCAATTTTTACATCATTTCTACCACTCCGTTACGTCGTCCCTCATGGCGTATTCTTCCCACGGAATTTTCCCGTTCGCAAATACCTCTACTCGCGAACACAGTTAATCGGGATTCCATCCGCTCACGAAAACCTCTGCTCGTGATCGGGAATACCTTCCTTCTGCTAGCTGCTCGCGTCCGATTGCTCGCAATCCTCTGCTCGGCTGCTTGCGATCGGGAATACAAACCTCTGCTCATGATCGGGAACACCACTGCTCGGAGCTCGCGATCGCTGGTTTAGCTCGGGTTGCAGCTTGTGCTTAAATCTCCTAATATGTTAAAAATAAATCTAATATTTTATCCTAGTGTAATGATTAGGGGTGTCAATTTGGGTCAACGGTTCAGGTTCGAGTTGAATCCAACTTGACCCAATCTTAAACGGGTTGACACTAACCCAACACAGATTTGCAAACTACTCAAGATTTCAACCCGACCCGACCCATGCGAGTTACCAGGTTGAACCAAGCTGACACGATCCACGAGTGACAATAGCATATGCGATTATGCGGACTCTCGGCCACTCTAGAGGAGCCATTTGCGGCTCTACAGACACCGTCGTCGGCGGCATCACGAAGCCTTGAACTTGACCAGACATCGTCGCCGTGCGACAACAAGAAGCCTCAAACTCAACTAGACGGTAGCTTGAAGGCAATGGCAGCTCGAAGCCTCGAACTCAACTAGTTTCCATCACCAGCAGCAGCACGGACATGACGTGATGCGAGTCACGCAATTGGAGACAAGACGCGGTCACCGAGTCATGCGCCAACGCCTGACGCAATTGACGTGATGACATAACAACGAGGTCAATGCAGGTTGGTTTCGAGTTTCCATGTCAACCCAACCCGATTTTACAAACGGTTTGGAATTACAAACTCGAACTCGGCCTGTATGACAAATGGATTGATCCAAATCTAAATTTTTTTTGGTTGAGTTTCAGATCGTGTTAGATTTTGACACCCCTAATAAAGATAATTTTTTATTTAAATCATTTTTATTCATTGCATTTTATTAAGTGTTAAATTTTTAATTAAATTTATTAAAAAAAAATCATTTCTAATGCTTTCTAACCCTTTTTTTAATCTCTATCTTTCTTATGCTTCATTTGTGACAACATTTGTACTACTTTCTAAAGCAGATTTTTAGTTAAAATTTTACAAATTAAAAAAAAAAATGTTATAAAGCCTCTATTATAGAGCAATAATATGAGAAGGATGGTTTTTTGTGTGACAAATCATCTAAGATATCTCTCTCTAATGCTAATATGTCCCTGGAGCTCAAAATTTTCATATAAAATAATGATATTAATATATTTATCATATAGGAATTAGGTGGTAGTGAGGCCTGCAATGCTTTATGGTGCCGAATGTTGGCCATTAAAAGAGAAGCATAATACTAAGTTATGTGTGGCAGAGATGAGGATGCTTAGGTGGATAACTGGCTTTACCCTTAGAGATAGGATACGAAATGAGCATATACGTGAAAAGGTTGGAGTAGCTCCAGTAGAAGATAAGATTAGAGAGAGTCGCCTTAGATGGTTTGGTCACATAAAAAGGCGGCCTTCTGATGATCCGGTTAGGAGAGTAGAGGTATTAGATTTGACTTGTGTTAAGAAAGGTAGGGGTAGACCTAAAAAGACTTGGTTAGAAAATATTAGGAATGTCCTTTCTTTATTAGATTTAAACGAGAATTTGACTTTTAATAGGACACAATGGAGAAAAAGGATTCATGTAGCCGACCCCACGTAGTGGGATAAAGACTTGTTGTTGTTGTATAGGAATTAGATCCTATAATCATAGTGAAAAGAATTTAAGATCCATAATTGTATATATTAACATAAATTCAGGGAGAATATGAAGGTGGCATTCTTGCCATTCAATTATGAGCGTGAGAACTATCAGCATTTTCAAGATTTGTGTCATTGTGGCTGCTGGATTGATGAGTACACAGCAGATTTTTGCACCTTCCTTGCTCATCTTGATCTGCTTGAACCTCCAATACAGTCGGTTTATCAGTATATTGGTGTCCTTCGCCTCCAAGTCTGAGATATTCTAAACCCATCAGCGTCTGGAATGAAAGCTTAAGCGTCGCTCAGATTCTGATTCCAAAGGTTCTGCTGCAACATATTCAGTCTGTCTCAGGCTTCAAAGAGCACCTCTCAATCAGGATGCACTCCACCAGGCTTCATTTGGGATTACTTTCTTCTTGTTTTCTAAAACAATTTTCTGGCATAAAAATTTTTCTTGAATTTAAAATTTTTATACTATAAAGCTGTTTTAGAAAACAGTACGAAAGTTGTCTCAAGCGAAGCTTGACAGCTTTCTTACTACTTAAAACGGCTTTCTAGTAAAAAAATAAATTTGTTGTATTAAAAAGATACTTTAAGAAACAATAAGAAAACCATCCCAAATTAAGCCTTAATGATTGCCCAAAGCAAAACTCGTAGAACTCGTAAGTGATTGGTGAAGATTTGAAAGCTGAGAGCTTTGCTGAATAACCCAATGATGTTTTAGTTGAAGAATATGTGGAAGGGGATGTCTGCCCATTGCTCATGCTTCATTAGACTTTTCTTAGTCCTTTTTCTCCCACCTTAAAAAGTTACTTTAAGCTTTGTTTGGGGTAACTTTCTCACTCCTTTATAATCACAATTTTCGTTCGGTCACTGCAGCTCACAAAAAAATTTGTACTAAAAATTTGCTTTATATAACAACTTTACAAAATCATTTTTTCTATAATAGTTTTACAAAACAGTAAGAAGAGTATCCCCAAGAAAGGCTTAATTCCAAACCATAAACGTGTTCCCGGACAACCCATTGAACCTGCTTCAACTTTGGCTTAGTTTGTGATGGCTTTTTTTCTGCTTCTTAAATCAGTTTTTTAATATTAAAATTAAATTTTTTATACTAAAAAATTATTTTAAGAATCAATAGAAAAGCCATAACAAAAAAGCTTTTATCATCTCCAAAAAAAATTTTTATACTAAAAAATTACTTTAAAAAGCAATAAAAAACTATTTTAAGAATCAATAGAAAGCCATCAGATTTATTTCTTCCAGGCATTGGTCTACAGAACCATACTGTGAATCGTGGTGACAAGTTGAAGAGATTGCTGGTCAAAGGCCATATTGGGGAGTCTAAGTCCGTGAGCAGTTCTGTTTTGCTCACACCATTTATTAGAGACAATGGTGACATGATCTTGAGGCTATGTGAGAAGATATTGCAGGCTTCTAGAGGGAGTAATATTGAAGTTAATTGTTGCGGGCTGGTAGATTCGTGCCAGTAGAGTGAGAGAATTTTTTGTATTGATATGAATGTCCAACATACAAATAAATAAGTGAAAGAGATTAGAAATATCATGAATTTTTTAGGTGGAGAACCCGAAAAGGAAAAAACAAGGGTTTTGCCGAGATAAAGAGATTCCACTATATATGAATAAGTTATAAAAGGTTGACCCATCCTTTAACTAGTAGATGGTGAAATTACAATAATTGAGAATTTGTCGAAGTTTGTATGTATGCTTAGGCAATAGAATGATTGTGGTCAAGCAACAGGGGTTGAAATTATAATATAAAACTGGCGGTAAAGCCACCACTTAATATCAACAATCAAATGACTCCCGAAAATTCCGGCTGTCAAACCGCCAGTATAATCGCCACTTAATACCGGCGGTCACTTGGCCGCCGGAAATGCCGTCGATATTTGATGAATTTCCAGTAGTTGAAAGATCATAATCGTGTTATTTGAGGACTGAGGTCAACAGGAGACGAAAGTTAGAAGTCTGGTCACAGCAGCCGAGTAAAGGTCTGCGGGGAGATTCAAAGATGATTAGCAGTCAGGAACAGGTCTAGAGGTTTTTTATGGCTGGAAGGTGGTCCGACGGCGATCGACCACTAGGCGGACATCTAACTGCAATTAGTGGCCAGACAAAGGTATAATAGAAATGACCGAGTAGAGATCTAGTGCTAGCTGGTTGACGAAGGTATGTGATGATTACCGGGCGGAGGTCCAGTGATCATGTGAAAGCCATTTTCTTTCCAGGATCGTCCAGGATGAAGTTGGATTGTCCTGGGACAATCGGAACAGGTTGTGAATAAAATTATGGCTGGAAGGTTCGTCCCAGTTCGTCCGTACAAAATTTTTTCAGTAGAGCAACTTGTTCAGGTATGATAACTATTTCGTCTGAACGAAATTCGTCCAGAGGGCAAATCGTCTCGTGACGATTTTGGATCGTCCGGGACGATCTAGTTGGATATATATAGAAATAAGATATTTTAAAGAGAGAGAAAAAGGCAGGAGAGAGAAACCAGAAGGAAAAAAGAGAGAAAAGTAATTTTTGGGCGACTTCTGTCCGTTTTTGTCTGTATATGCAGTTGAGAACATTGACCGACTTGAGGTAAGACACATTCCGCCTTTCTCGATTTACAGAAACGATGATTTTTATGATTTTTCTGTTCCAAATTTTATTTCCGTTAGCGAATAATTGGTTTCGGTTTGCACTAATAAACTTTTTACCGCGTAACTTTTGGTATGTCTCTGAGATGATATTTTTGCATGTTTTGAGTATTTTCTGGAAGATTTTTTCCGGAAATTTTGAATTCTGTGGTGTTTTAACCGAATAACGAATTATCAGGATATTGAAAAATGTTACTTCAGTACAATGAAAGTCTTATAATGATGTTGTGCATTATTTGTGATAATTTGGTGAATTTCTGAATCTTTGCATTCTGTGTAAATTCCGTATACTGCCGTTATGCCGCTGACGATTTTCTGACGTAATCTGATTCTCTGATTTGAATGCTTTGATGTGCTGTGATATCATAAGGGAGTTATAAGGAACCAAAATCTTTTGAGATTATGTCTGTGTCAGGAAAATTTGAAAAGAAAACAAGTTCTGTTCTGAAAATTCTATATATCTGTTCTGTTTCTAGTGCTCATAAGAGATCAGAATCTGAGATTCTGTCAGTGTCAGGGAAGGGAGGCATAAGGGGCCAGAATCTGTTGAGATTCTGTCAGGGTCAGGGATATGTGATATGTGAAATGTGACTTTATTTGATTTGACATCTGTTCTGTACTATTCTATTTATTTTCTACGATTCTGTTTGTTCCGTATGATTTCGTCTGTTCTGTATGATTCTGTCTGTTTTGTGAAATCTGACGTGAATGTTCTGTGATACGAAAGGAATTCAATTTTTCTGTATCAGTGATTTAATTTCTGTTTGATCAAGTATATGTATAATTTCTGATGCGTATTTCTGAAGATTTTGATTGGTGAGTTGTAGTCTTGCTGAGCTGTTAGCTCATCCTTATTTTCTACGTGGTTTTCAGGTTCTGGGAAAGGGAAGGAAGTCTTGGATTAGCCGTTCAGTGTCTAATTAGTGATTAAGTATTTTTGTACTTTGATTTTTGTACATTCATGACTTTTCTGTTCTGTTCTTTTTGTCTGTAGCCTTGCACTGTATTGTATATGATTATTTTGATGAAAGGAAGAAGAAAAATAGTGGATGCATTTCTTTATATGTATTTGAAATTAATAGAAGCTTTGTGTTTTTTTTTTGTTTGAATATTTAAAAAAAAAGTTCTAAAGAAAATTCCAAAACTAGATCCTATATTTTCAACATTTGCCGCGGCCCGACGCGAAGGGATTCGTTCCGGTCGGGTTGGGTCGTGACAGATCAATAGTTAGGCAGAGGCCCGACGGCTGTCTGTCCGACGATAATGATCTGCCGACAAATATTTATTGGCAACGGAGCACATGTGGAGCTCTGGAATACTTGAAACTTCATGACTCTCTCTAATTTGTAGCAAAGGTCCACTTTATATAGAGAGTACGGTTTATTTATAAATTTTTGGTAGTGACATGCTCTATAAATATGAGAAAAATCTAGAGCAAATCCAGAGCATTCAATTAGACATCCCATATTGATTCTCTGATTATAGATTATTATTTTTTAACATTTAGGTGCCTAAATGTTATTGGAATTAAGTGATATTGGGCTCGTTGGATTCCTCTTATGAAGATGCTTGATTCAAACATAAACATATCATATTTAGAGATCATCAGGCCACCTAATTTCTGCTTTGAGTTTTCCAAGATAATTTTTGATAGCATATCATTAATATAGGCTATCAAAATGACTAAATCGATCTCACGTAAAGTGGAATCAAATGGAACTCGGCAATGTTGAAGTTTATAGTGTTTTACATCGATTGAAACAATTGTTCTGCTAAAAAAATGCTGAAGTGACAGAGGATGATTGAGAGAAAAGATGGGCAAATTATTATATCTGGTGTCCGGTTTCGTCCGGACACCAATCTGGTGTCGCCACGTCACCAAAATATATCGGGATCAAGTGTATTTTGATGACGTGGCGTCACCGGATTGGATGTCTGGACATCCGGTGATTTGACGCAATAATTCGCCGAAAAGATGAGGCCCACTTTGCACTAATCCTCTTTGATTAACTCGTTTGAATTTAAATTCAAATATTCTTAGCTTAGTTGAAAACATTGCAACGAGACAGTTATTTTGACTATAATTTATAAAAATTAGAGTTCATTTGATCATTCAAATGATTTTTGAAATTTTTTTTTTTCATTTTTTTGGATTTTCACAATTCATAATTTTGCAAAATTTTTGAATTTTATTATTGATACGTCGTTAAAAAATTATCTTATGTGGGTCTTCGAAAGGATTCCGCTCGTGTGGTTCGAATGCAGAGGGTACGATCACACTATCCCATAGGATAAAATGGTCGTAGGCCTTTACAATCGACGCAAGCAGGCCGATGGAAAAGCAGATGGAGTTATGTATACGATTAGCCATTGAAGATAGCGGCTTTCACCTACCAACCTCAATGGATAATAATATACATAACCCAAAAGTTCACGAGATTTCCCCCATTCGATACATCAGCTCGAATGGGGTTTATTTGATTGTGGGGATCGGTTTCCTACGGGCGCAAGCCCCCGTAGTTAATTACATCTTAGACCTCGATCTAAGAAAACTCTCGATTAAGGACGGTGTATTATTTTCTTCTTGATTTGATGCACAGAGAAAGTTCTTAAGTTCTACTCCAAAGAAGATAAACTCTTCTCCTTACCCTTAGTGATGATTAGACTTTTTAAATGAATAAAGATGTAATTAAAATTTTGAGTTTAAAAGATCGAAGACCAGATTATTACCTTAAGAGATAACGAATTTAGAATTCAACACAGATGAAAGAGACACACCTAGGGGACTTATAACTTAGACCCCACTATGGATCTAAGCAGCCCCGACCTAGATTTACCACCCTGCTCGGAAAGGGGTACCAGCTAAACTCCACCTAGCGTATCAAATCCATATTATCAAGTCTTATGCAAATGCAAGAGTGTTAGGAGATAGAAAAGAAAATGGGTATCAAGCCCGACTATGAATGGTACTATGCTTATGCAAAGTAAACTATCCCTCTATGTTCCAAAAGAAAAAAATCTATATGCTGACTCAAGGCTATGCATGTGTAGGTAAGGCCAATCAGGACTGGCCAGTAGTCACTGTAAAGTGAGCAGGGCTTATTTATTGTAATTTAAAAAAGTGACCCCTTTTAAAGGAATCATGCATTAATTTTTAAAAAAATTGGTTGATTTTAATCCTATATTCACTTTTTATCTTGCTTAAATAAATTTTAACTTTATAGAAAATTTAACATCCTAAAGAGCCTAACGCTGACTCCGTCCGAGCCACACCCAAACAAAGCAATTTAAGAAATCTAGGAAAAAGCATGCAGTTCTAATACGCAAGCAAAGTAAAGAAAGCACAAAAAAAACAACAAAAGCCCACGAAAGAGAGTGTCCATGGCAAGTGCCATACAATATTACATCATAGAGTACAGAAAAGTAAGGGTGGCCGGGCTCCACCGACAACAACCCGGGAACGACGCAAATTTTAAAATAAGGCATTTTTATCTCTTCAGTCTTCTTCTTCACTTCCTTGATTCGTCTTTGGATCATCTTCAGTCCTTCGGGCTCCTTGTAGTGAATGCTTCAAAAGGATGCCCAAATGAAAAAGGAAACCCCCGGTAAGGGTTTTCTTTTCCCTTTGGACTCTTTACATCTAAAATGCCTTATTTTAATGATTTTCACAAAACTTACTATCAAATACATTACATCAGAAAGAGAAGAAAAATCTAGACTCTTCTACAGGGGTTATCCTAAGCAGTTATAATCAAAATCATCCAAGAAAAATCGTCCACGCAGTTATATATGAATGAAAATGCAGAAAAATAAATCACACTTGGTCGTGCTCTAATTATTGGGGGCTAAGCAGCTGAAGCAGGTACCTAAAGCAGTTATACATTTATTATTATTAATTTTAGCCCCCCCTTTAGTGCTGTGTAAGCACGGCCACCTGCAGGAAGACAGCATTAGTATGAAAAAGCGTGCCTAACATATAGGTATTCTAACGCTCACAACAACAGTGCATAAAAGAAAGCTAGAAAAACGTTACAGGAAAGCACCACAGAAAAAGCTAACACAAGTAGCAAAAACAAACAGCACACGGGTCACATACAGAGCATCACAACACAGAGACAGAAAAGAAAAGCATCGGCCTAACCTAAGACTAGTAGTCGTGTCCTAGCAAACCATTCTAAGTGTAGGTCGTGTGGCTTTGGTAAGTCCTATATGGGATAGTTTAGTTAGAGTTGTTTGTATTTTTTTATTTGTTAAAAGGGGCAAAAGAAAAATTTTGGTTAAAGTGCAAATATTAGTGTTTTGGGATTGATTTTTAGGATGTTTTATTTTAATGTTTGATTAATTACCACCTTTGTTTCACACCGAGGCCGTGAGATTTATTTCACCCTCCTTGGGGCTAACTTAATAGCCTCGTAGGCCTGGGTTACCCAGTGGTAATTAATTTTGTTGGATTATTTTAGTTGGTTATAAATTAGAAAAGAAATGTAGATTAGTGGATTTATTAATAAGAGATGTTTGTTGATTGATTTTAAGGATTAATCTAAGGTTTGATATTTAGGAGTATTTTTATCCTAATGAATTTTAGCATTATAATTTGATCTCCTAATTAAATCTATTTCTTTTAAATTTTAGATTAGTTAGAATTAATTATTAGATTAGTTGGAATTAGTTTAGATTTATATTTTAGATTTGGCAATTCAATGATTATAAATGTTAATTATAACTTGATTAAAAAAAATTAAGTGTTTTTATATATTTTAAAAAAAATTAAATTAGGATTAGTTAGTTGATTATCAAAGAATTAAGAAAAACTAAACTTAGGAAAACGTGTCACTAAGTTTTATTTTGATGTTTCTATCGTATAAGGAACATGCACCCTAAGTCTAAATTATCTAAGACTCAATCCTTAATTTTTGTCCTTAGGTATCACTAAAGTTGTAGGACTAAAAGCAATGTTATTTTCTAACCCTTAAGACTTCTATGCGTATGTCAAAAGGTTTTAGGGATCTAATAAAGTAAAATCAATTCTAATTATAAATGAAGCTTCTACAAGGACCTAAAGGGTGGGAAACATGCAATCATCTAGGCCCCTAAAGGTTTTCTAAGTTTTTAAGAAAACTTACAGCACCGGGGGCTACGACCCGATGGTTCCGCCCGTAGCACCCCTACCGAAATGAATAGGGGCAACTGATGCTCGGATCCGGTTGTCCTAGCTCCTTCTCCAAATGCTCCAGTGCTTCTTATCCATTGCTTTCCAAAAGGTGCCTCGCAAAACACAAACAAGCAAACGAAAATGGTATGGGAGTAGGCACCATTCAAAAAAAATATAACTAAGCAAGAATTAATTTGAAACAATTGAAATCTATAACCTTATGATGCATATCAAGCACTTTAAAAAAAATAGTGCACAAGAAGGGTGTATGTAAACAAGAGACATGCATGAGTATTTATGAATAATCATCAAAACGAATATATACATGATACCATTTGAGATTAAAAAAAAAAAAAAAATTGAATACAATCATCATATGACTTTAAATTAAATCTACACATGCTAGTGATTGGAGTATAAAACTAAAGACATCACATGGCTTAGTTATAAATATTTGCACTTACACGATATCAAATGTATACATGTGCTATTGTAATATACATAACCTATTCATGAATTATGCTTACAAGTTATGCATTGCAATTGGGACATAACATAAAATTTCGATGTGAACAAAACACTTGGGTTCGACATGTTAACATTAGTAAAATCTAAATATGAATATACATCTCAAATCGTGATCATGCTATAGATATATCTTTTTTTAAAAAAAAATTAAACCTACATATGATTTGAAGCATGAAATTTGCTCATTAGCATGAAATGATTTGAAACACAAAATGGATATATGATTTTTTTTTAAATCAATCCATGAAGTAGAGTTTAAACACATATTTATACATGATTTCAATCAACAAATAATTGATTTATATGACCATAAACCCCTTCCCCTCTTTAGCAAATTTATCTATAAAGTTAAAGCACATATATCAAAATGGTCTTCTACAAGGTGATTATTACTACTATATTTTTGTACATTAAATAAATGATTGTTGAAACATTAAAGGATATTAACTTCGGTTTATTTACTTGATCGGCAAGACACACACACACATATATATATATATATATATATATATATATCCAAAGTTTTATCTCATCAACTCTTTATGTCCACCAAATTTTAGCTCGAGCAAATAATATATTTGGTTATTTCAAAATATATGGGACCAAGGATGCAAGGTTATGTTTAAGATGCTTTTCGTATACCCATAAACATACAAGTTATTACAAGATATCATACATTGTAACGCATACAATGAAATCATTATTATTTATTTATTTATTTTTTAAATAATGTTAACAATAAAATAAATTAGTTTAAAGTCATATCCTTAGATGTACATTATAAAAAATAAAATAAAATAAAATAAAATAAATCTTTAAAATATTAATGAATATAATTTGGCAACTTATTCCTAAAGATCAGGAAATCCTAAAAGGCGTAATTATATGTTAACACTTCATTAAAATGTAATGAGGTATTCATATGAGATAATAAGATATAGGTTAATCAAGAAATGATATATTTAAAGTAATAAGTGATTTAAATTGAGTCATAATAAAGGTAAACTAAAAAAAGGATGTTGATCTTTTACATACATATTAATCGGATCTCAATAATCTAGCTATAGTTGTTATGATAATCGGAGAAGATTCGAATCGAAGGCCCCTACAGTCATAGAATGAAAGTTATTACCAAAGATAATTAGCATGCTACAGTAATGAAATAATGGAAAATTCTATCACAGATTATATAACATTTATGCATACGAATAAGAGTATTCTAAAATTATCACCATGCTATAAACAGTTACTAGATAATTTACTTATTTGAAAGTTTAATTTAATATAAGTATATCAAATATTATCAATAATAAGGGTATACATAGAACAAATCACTTGAATGTTTATTATTATTATTATTTTTTTATTTGTTCAGGATCTAGATCTCATGGATAATAAACAACAAGGTGTTGTGCCGTAGATAAATAAGCTTCAATTGTATTAAGAAATTATTGATTTTTTTTATGGGAAATCATTAATCAAGCCTTTCTATTAAAAAAAAAAAACTCACAATGATTTTAATATCGACACCAATTAAAATTCATGAAATCTGTCAGCCATGTGAACTAATTTCCTGACATTAAAATGCAAACATCAAGAACCTGAATATTACCTTTTGGTAGCAATTAAATTTCTCTAAAAAAAAAAATTGGACAGCAGGAAAGCTTCAAGAAACTCCAGTCCACCAAACTCCGTCCCTCACATTTCTGCTCTAGTCGAAGATGAGATTCCATGATCCTCTCTCCTTATTTTTAGTCTGATTTTGACCGATTTGAGCTCCTCCATTGAGCTTGGCAGCACCAGGAACTCTTCTATTCAGTTGGCGGGAAAATGGCCGATGATTGGGAGGTCGGGGCTGGCATGGAGTAGCCGGAGCAGTGGTCTCGGAAATACAAACCCAACGACACCAAATTCGACTCAATCCGAGCCTAAATGGATCCAAATCAATGACCCGAAGCGTTGTTGGAAGGTTCAAACCACAAATTGGATTACCAAACGGTTTACAAACATAACAAGCTTATACTCGAATCGAGAAGCATGACGAGACAAATCCAACGAGCCCAAGATTGCTGAATTCCGACATCATTAAGGTCTTCAAATGTCTAAAGAACGGTGTATGATCAAGGGATTCAACATCGGCCATTCATCCGACCACTCCCCATTTATCTTTGATCTCTCAACTATTTACGGGCCATGCCACTCCATAAATCTATAAATAGAGCTCCCTCTCCTCTTGAAAAGGGACCCCCCTGAAGCCTAAGAAAAAAAAAAACGAGAGATCAGAGATCGCTCTTGCTTCCTTGCCTCCTCGACCATCGCCGGACTTCCGCCGAACCACCACCTAACGTCCTGTGCTCCGCCGGACCACCACTTGAGGCCCTCACTTCTGCAGGACCACTGCCTGACGTTGTTGCTACGCCGGACCACCACTTGAGGCCCTCACCTCCACCAGACCACCGCCTGACGCCGTTGCTCGGCTGGACCACCACTTGAGTCCCTCAACTCCGCCGGACCATCGCCTGACACCATTGCTCCGCTGGACCACCACGTGAGGCCCTCACCTCCGCCGGACCACCGCCTGACACCGTTGCTCCGCTGGACCACCACTTGAGGCTCGAACTTCTTCCGGACCACCACTTGAGGCCCTCACCTCCGCCGGACCACCGCCTGACGCCAATGCTCCTCCGGACAACCATATGAGGCCCTGACTTCTGTTGGACCACCACTTAAGGTCCGAACTCCGACCTCCATCATAGGACAACGGTCTTTCTGACCCCAGTCTCTTGCCGACTACGGTCCTCCCGACCTCCATCGCCTACTACGGTCACTCTGACCTCCATCACAAGACAATGGTCTTTCAGACCTCGGTCTCCTTCCAACAACGGTCTTTAAGACCCTGGTCTCCTGCCAAAAACGGTCTTTCAGACCCTAGTCTTCTGCCGATTACGGTCCTCCCCGACCTCCGTCGCCTACTACAGTCACTCTGACCTCCTTCACAAGACAACGGTCTTTCTGACCCCAGTCTCCTGCCGACTATGGTCCTCCAGACCTCCATCGCCTACTACGGTCATTCCGACCTCCATCACAGGACAACGGTCTTTCTGACCCCAGTCTCCTGCCGACTATGGTCCTCCCGACCTCCGTCGCCTATTACGGTCACTCCGACCTCCATCATAGGACAACGGTCTTTCGTCCTCCCTACCTCTGTCACCTATTACGGTCACTCCGACCTCCATCACAAGACAACGATCTTTCAGACCCCGGTCTCCTGCTGACTACGGTCCTTCTGACCTCTGTCTCTTGCCGACAATGGCCCTTCCAACCAAACAAACATGTCTATGTTGATTATTGTAACTCCCACAATGTAATACGTTATATATGACGTACATTTGTAACATCAAGCTAAGGCCTTCTCCCTAAGAAGGGCCTCATTTGTAATTGACTGCAAATACTAGTGGATTCATTCAAACTGGGCCAGTCCCCGTGGTTTTTCCCTCTTTTCAGGGGTTTTCCACGTAAAAACTATGGTGTCTCTTATGAACGCTACATCCTCTCACTTACCTGATTGTGTGCTGGATCTTAGTACAATGCTAAGACGTTAAACTATATATTTTCTCTACCGTCGTGAATATTCCAAGATGCAACAATTATATTCTTGAAAAAAAATCTATTGAAAAAATTATATGAAGCTCACTTTTTGATATTCTTGAAAAGATTCAAGTGATGAAAGATAAATTTGACATGGCTAATTGCACTTTCTGAGATGAACCAACTAAATTTAGGAGTTTTTTTTTTTTCAGCTAAAAATGAAATGCAGCATAAAAGAAATACATTGGAGTTGTTTGGATGAGTGTAAAATGAATTTGGGTGAATGATTTGAAGTAAAATGAATTCGGTGTAAAGTTTAAAAATAACGGGTGACAGTGGGTAACGATGGCGAAAGATGGTAGCGGTGGCGGTAGTAGATGGCGACCAGTGGTTGTGGTCGGTGGTCGGAGGGTGGCGGCGGTGTTGGCCACCGGTAGTTGGCGGCGGCAGTGGCCTATGGTGGCCGCTAGTGGATGGAGTCGATGGCGCCAACAGATGCGGTGCCCAGTGTTGGTGACCTGTGGTAGGGGACGATCAAACAAAATTGTTTGTAGTGTATACAATTCTCACTCAAAATTAATTGAGTTAGCTTTATCTCAAAAAATGAACTAGAATGGTTTTCATTACATTTACTATATTTTATTTTGAATTCTTTTTTCATCCATCCATATATCAAAATTATTAAAACACATAAATTTAAAATACTTTACACCCTTGATATGTTATCAAAAAATTATCTTGCTTAGACACGAATCTCGAGGCAAAAATCAAGTTGGAAACTTCAAAAATTAAATATGGGATCATCTAAACTCCGATTTCAGCAAACTTATAGTCGAACTGAGCGTCTCAGAAATACGAACCAAACGACGCCAAATTCAACTCGATATGAACCCAAATGAGTATGAATCAAGGACCCGAAGCATTGTTGGAAGGTTCGAACCACAATTTGGATTTCTAAATGGTTTCCAAACATGACATGCTTATAGTCGAATCGAGCGGCTCGACGAGAAAAATCCAACGAGCCTAAGATCGTCGAATTTTGATATCATTAAGACCTTCAAATGTTTGACAAACGGTCCACGATTAAGGGTTTCAATATCGGCCACCATCTGAACCACTCCACCTTTGCCCTTGATCCTCCTCTTATTTACAGGTCATGCCATCCCTAAAAACTATAAATAACCCATCATTTCTCTTGAGAGGGGGCCCAAGCCAGAAGAGAAGAAGAGAAAAAAAAAAGAGAAGATTAGAAGGTAAGAAACTCCTCCACGACCACTGCCGCCGGAATTCTGACCGACTTTCAAGTGATGCCGGAATTTCGCCCGACTTCCAAGTGATGCCGGAATTTCGCACGTCTTACCAAGTGAAGCCGGAATTTCGCCCGATCTTCCAGTGATGCTGGAACTCTGCCCGATCTCCAAGTGACGCCGAAGTTTTCCCCGAATACCTTCTAACGCCGGAGTTCTCCCTGGCTGCTGACTGAATTCAAACTTCTAAGAAACAACATACCTCCGTTCCTCGCCAGATTTCTACCTAACATCAGACTTCTACCAGTTGTTGGATTTTTTGTCGGATAATGTGGGATTTCTATCCATAGATGTACTTTTACCTGATGATGTCATTCTGATATCCATCGTCAAACAACGGTCCTTTCCGACCTCCATCACCCACTGACTACGGCCCTTTTGACTTACGTCGCCCACCGATTACAATCCTTCCGACCTATGTCGCCGACCGACTACGGTCCTTCTGACTTACGTCGCCCACCGGCTACAGTCCTTCCAACATCCGTCACCCGCCGACTACGATCCTTCTGACTTACGTCGCCCACCAATTACAGTCCTTCCGACCTCCGTCGCCCGCCGACTATGGTCCGTTTGACTTACATTGCCCACCGACTAAAGCCCGTCCGACCAAATGAACACGTCAACAGTAGCTCTTTGTATTCCCACAATATAATGTATTGCATATGATGTACATAGAGCGAAGGCCTTCCCCCCAAGGGAGGGCCTCATTTGTAATCAACTGCAAATACTAGTGGATTCATTCAAACTGGGCTAGGCCCCGTAGTTTTCCACCTTTTTAGAGGTTTTTCGCGTAAAAATATTGGTGTCTCATATAAATGCTACACCCTCTCTCTTATCTGATTGCGTGCCAGATTTTCGTACAACATTAAGACGTTAAACTTTATATTTCTCTACCGCCGCGAACACTCCAGGACGCAACAACCCTAAAATATTTCAATTAAATAGCCTCTTACAAGAATGGCGTCCATTTTCTTAAGAAGAATTTTCATTGGATCATCCCATCAAAAACCTGTGGAAATGGAATAAATTTGTGTCCACCCTTTTTTGAATATTATATTATTTCTCAAACATTAACAATGTAATTATTTATCCATCAGGGCCCCACCATGTACGGCCTGATCACATGCTCCATCACAAAGCTTCCCAATCTCCACTTCATTACGTGCTTATTAATTTTTAAAGAGAAACTCCTTTGGCTTCTTCCTCGTAAGCCAAAGAAATTTGCTTGCTGTATCATACCGAGAGAGACAAATAATTAAAACAAGGGAAATTTACCTATATACCACTTTATATAGTGTTATTTACATATTTAACATCTAAAATATTAATATTACATATCTACCACTCATGTAGAACTTTAATATCCAATATACCACTTCTATAATTCTTTTCTATCATTCATATCATTTTATAAACTTTAATATTTAATTCCATGCATTTAAATTTTTTCTATGGGTGGTAGGCATATAATAATAATGTTTTGAGTGTTAGATATGTAAATAGCATAAAATAAAGTGGTATGTATGTAAATTTATGAAAGAAACAAGTGAAAAGTAAAATTTGAATTGGGATGATTTTTTTTTACTGTTTTTTTTAGTAAATTTTTAGTAAAAAATTAAAACTAAGATTTTGTTTGAGATGATTTTCTCATTATTTCTTAAAGCGGCTTTTTAGTACTAGAAAGTTACTTTTAGAAACAATAAGAAAGCCGTCCCAAAAGAAGTCTAAGGCTTCGTTTGGGACGGTTTTTGTACTGTTTTCTAAAACGGAGTCTTAGTACAAAATTAAAAAATTTTGTACTAAAACTCCGTTTTAGAAAGCAGTAAAAAAACCGTCCCAAACGAAGCCTAAGGGTTCACTTGGATTTTTTTTTTTGCTTTATTTTTTTGGATATTATTCATCATTTTTATTTGACCGTTGCTTTTGCAGTATTTTTAATAATGTTTTGTGCTAAAAAAACTGATTTATTCAACAATTTTTAAAAAAAATAAAATATTTTCTCTACCGCAATTTTACGATCACCTTTATAAAAAACTACAACCGTCCGAAACGGGACCCAAAATTTTATTTGGAATAACTTTTTGTCACTGTTTCTAAGAATTTTTTGATATTAGAAAACTTTTGCAGAAAATTGTAAGAGAACTATCACAAACGAAACCTTAAATAGATCATGCATATATGAGTATTTCCTTAATATAATAAAGATTAATGCTCCTCTGATCTTTATTTTTTTCCAATACAAAATCTTCAGGTTTATGTGGAGCACACGTGTGGTGTTTAGGCCTGTTGGCCCCATTAGCTCTAATTTATGCACGAGTGACCTGAAAGTGAACTGAATCTCCCATAGTTTAAGAGGAAGTGGGGTTATATGCTCGCTTGTTTTTCATTATGTTATTATTTTTCTTGTTAAAGCGAGAAGGTTGGAGTAGCTCCAGTAGAAGATAATATTAGAGAGAGTCGTCTTAGATGGTTTGGTCGCATAAAACGGCAGCCTTTCGATGACCTGGTTAGGAGAGTAGATGTATTAGATTTGTTAAGAAAGGTAGGGGTTGACCTAAAAAGACTTGGTTAGAAAATATTAGGAATGACCTTTCTTTATTAAATTTAAACGAGAATTTGACTTTTAATAAGACACAATGAAGAAAAAAGATTCATGTAGCCGACCCCACGTAGTGGGATAAAGATTTGATGTTGTTATTGTTGTTGTTGTTGTTGTTAAAGTGAGAAAAGTATTGTAATGCTTTGATATAATGGGGCTAAAAAGAGAAATCACAATTAATGAGATCTAATTGGAATGTATGGGGTTATATAATGTTATGAGTTGCTTGCATGTTTGATATGTGCATCTATGGTGGTTGTGTTGAAATATAGATCATTAGGTTTTAGGTTTTGTTTGGGACGATATTTTTATTGCTGCTTAAAGCAGCTTTATAGTATAAAAATCAGAAAAAATTATACTAAAAAACTGGTTTTAAAAAAATAGTAAGAAAGCCGTCCCAAACGAAGCCTTAATTGTTAGAGTAAGACAAATCATTTGAATTCTTCCAGCTAAGAGCATAAGCTATTTGATTGTAATGTTTATTGTCATACTAAATTGAATGATAATTAGCATCTCAATGTGTATAGCTATAAGCATATTAAGATTTTGTTTGTGATTGCTTTCTTTCTGTTTCTTAAAACAATTTTTTGTACAAAATTTTTTATTTTTGTACTAAAAATTTGCTTTAATAAGTAGTATGAAATCCTTCCCAAACAAAAACATAAATCTTACCATTATATGTAATTATCATTATAATAAGTTGAATTATAATCACCATCTCAATGGGTATGAATGATAATTACGAATCCATTATATTTTTATTGAATTGAATTGTGTCGAGTCATTATATTTAATCCGAGTCATCAAATTGAGTAAAATCATTAAATTGAACACATCTTGATACTTCATAAGTGTGAATATTCTTATAAATACACTTGTTTAATGAACGATATAAGGGTGAGAAGGCTATGTTATTTAAAGACTCGGTTAGCAGCCGTGAAAAAATCTTCATTAGGAATCCTAAGTAAATTGAGGTAGTAAATATGTTTAACAAAACGTATTTTTCTCTTAATGAGATTAATGTTTCATTTGGCGTAAGCCTCAGTTGGGAGAGCTTTTCTATTACTTTTTAAAATGAAGTTTTAGTAAAAAATTAAAATTAAAACTCCGTTATAACTTTTAAGAAACAATAAAAAAAACTGCCCCAAACTAATAAGCCTTAAATTATTAGGTAATGCAAAAATTGATTGATCGATGATAATCTAATTTAGTAATTTCTTGAAGCTTTACAACCAAATTAAAGCGGTGGAGAGTTCGCTGTTCCAAACCAAGTAGCAAATCCTTGCGGACTATATCATTCAGATCTTTATATAAGAGGCCAGGGTCAGCAGCTGAGGGAGAAGAGAGAGAGGCGGTGGAGATCGAGAGGGGGGTAGGCGAAGCTTCTTTTCTGTGGTGGACTGAGCCGATACCAATTCCCAATCCAATCGAAGAAAGGCCAGGGCTTAGGGTTCCAAAGGAGGTTCCTTTGCATCCAGAAGCGTACCAAAATCAGAATCTCGAGCACATCTTACAAAAGCCCCTTTTTTTCTCCGCCTCACTAATCTCTATCTCTTCTCTTGCTGCTGCTCGTTATTTTCCTTGTCATGGATCTGTTTCCCTACATTTATCCGATTATTGACTTACGAAAAGGTAAGGGGATCTATTCCTCATTTGTTCCGTATCGATTTAGATCTGCTTGCCTGCTTTTCCTTGTCCTTGTGTTTACTGCCTGGATCTCGTTGAATGTTTCCAACGTTGGGTCTAGTTTCTGAACTGTTGGATCTTTGATTATGCTCCTTGAGGCTCGTGAAGGAAGGTGTTAGTAAGGCATGATCTTCATCGTTTGGGCTTTGAATATTGCCATTTGCACAGCTTGCTGCATCCGATCTATGGAACATGCTGCTGAGGATAAGGGTAATTTAATTAGAAGTCTATAAGTGGGGGCTATGGGAATGATACGGATATTAATGTAATTTTTTGGTGTTTTGGAATGTGTTCTTGGATTTTGAAGCAGATCTGATAGCCTCAGTTTAAGTTTCTCATGTTTGACTGTCAATATGATCAAGTAATGCTTGCTTCATGGGAGCCTAGTGCTACAAATTCAGACCAAAATTATACTTCTGCTTATAAGCTCTTAAATTGTTCTTTTTTTGTGAATTATTGCTAAATTCTCCTCTAATTTGAAGATTCTGATGCAGAACTTTTGTAAAATGAAAGTATGACAAACTTAATCAATTAAAATGTTGCTTTGTTGGAAATCTGATGTAAGATGCTGAAAGCTTAGGAAAAGTTGGTGCTTTGATCGATAACATGCATGTAATCTAGTTGATCAGCATGTTTTTTTTTGTGTTAAATAAGGCACGAGTAATGTCAAGCTTGCCCCAACAGAATTGAGAAGGAAGCAACCTCCATAATGCGACCAATTATGGAGCAGCTTCTGCTCCGCGATGGAGCAAATGCTTCTAAAGAGGGAGATTGGGCTTGTTACTCCTCAAGGGATGATATTGTAGCTGATTGTAGAATTGAGAAGGTTTGGCAATGGCTACAGTGTTAGGAACAGCTTTGACTTCATCTTGCAGGCAGTGAATTTTCATAACATGGGCCTTTGATGGAATGAGATGGCTATGTTACAGATGGTAGATGATTGCGATATGTAGGGCCTTCCAAACTATCATGAGACTAGGTTTATTAATATTTTGAAGGTACTTACATCAATCTATATAGTGAAGACTCAAGACCCTAGCATGGTTTAAAATTGCGCAATAAGAGGCACGCCTCAGCGCAATTTCGCCCCTTAAAGCCTCAAAGTCCACGCAATGAGTTCAGGATTTGAGGCGTACGCCTCAAGTTTACTGGCGCGCCTTGCCTCACGGTTGAGAGGCGTCCGCCTCTAATTTTTTTTTAAAAAAGTTAATGTATATGCTCGGTACCACTAGGTACAACAATGTTTGGTACCGCTAGGTGCATGCTCGGTGCCGAGCAGGTACATGCTCGGTACCGCT
This sequence comes from Dendrobium officinale, assembly GCA_019514585.1. Lineage (NCBI taxonomy): Eukaryota > Viridiplantae > Streptophyta > Magnoliopsida > Asparagales > Orchidaceae > Dendrobium > Dendrobium officinale. The sequence continues at coordinate 29,280,976 of CM033698.1, forward strand.
CAGTATATGCTCGGTACCGCTCGGTATATGCTCGGTATCTTTCTATACAAACAACTTACGAACTTTAAAAACAAGCAGAATTTTAAAATTACTCTTACAATAAAATTTGTTCCGGGGGTGCTGCCCCCAGAAACCCCCACAGGGGCGCTGCCCCTTGACCCTGCGATCTAACCAGTATATTATTGTATTCATGTTGTTTTATTATTGGGCTATTTTTATTTCACTTCATATCTTGTGCATTTTTATGTTTTATATATTATTTACTCATTAGTATATACAAAATTTATCATTTTATGTTTACGCAATTTTTTAATTTTGAGGCTTATGCCTCAGAACGTCTTGAGGCTTACGCCTCAATACCCGATTACACAATTTTAAACATTGGACCCTAGAGATGTCAAGTTTGCTGTAGGTGAGTATCTGTAGGTTTTCGTTGCAAAACAAGCCTATGCTGCTTTTATACTTGAAACGGTCAGCCTTAGGGGCCGTGGAATCTTTGAGATCAGCAACTATGTTGGTGTTGTTTTGATGCTCAGATAGTAGAGGCCAGGGCGAAGGATGGTAACTATGTTGATGCAGTCTATATTTGAAGGGAGAACTGATTAATTAAAACAACCACAAAGGAAATTCATTGACCTGATTAATCATCTTGAAAACTAGTCGACCTTTTTGAACATTGTGCAAATCTCAGGAACTTTGATGTTAATTTACTATATTACTTGGGGCAATTTTGGAATCCAAAGTGACTTGCATGATAATCATGTCATGCACCCTCAGCCGGTCTACCCCTTTGCTTGACTTTTATTAGTAGAGTTTACTGCTTTTTATTGCTGCCATCATTTCCTTTTTCTGTTTGTTTTGCTTTCATTCATATGCAGTTGAAATTTAACAATAGATGTGTTAATGCATATAACAAGCTCTTGGGTGCTTCAGTATTTACATGCGTTGCTAATTTTGAAATTTCAGATTTCTTACACTCTTTCAAAAATTAGTTTTATGAATTATTCCATTATCTTACTTTATTTCTGTTCATGAAGGCCTGAACATTGTTGCAACTCCTGCCCTGGTTGCAGCTGAATTGCCCCAAAAATTGCTTTTGTGGGCTGATTTCCTGATTTAAATTTATATAGTATCATGAGAATCAACTCAAGCTTTACGTTTATTGTGTCCCTGCGACTTCTTAGTTCTTACCACTAATTAATTGATTTGCAGGGTTGGGATAAATTCTTCCAGGAAATTGCTCTTTCTTGTGGTACATTTCTAATAAACACTTATATTTTGAATAAGGATGAGTTTGCCTATCAAAGGTCTGGAGAACAAGAAGGAAGACAAGTGGAGCATTCAAAGCAAAGCAACAACATTAAATCCCAATGCTGCAGAGTTTGTTCCATCTTCATTTAAACCCACAAATGAAAGTAACAAATTTGATGATACTTACAGACTGGATCTACCAGGAACTTCAAGGAAAGTGGTCCTGAATAGGTCAGATTCTACCACTTCACATAACTCTGATGACGAGGCTCATCAATATTGGCGACGCCAGCTTCCGGATGACATCACTCCTGATTTCACAACCACTGGAAAAGATGATTTTCCTGGTCTTGAACTACTGCCACTTGCAGGCTTATCAATATTTGATGAAAATGGAGGATCAAGAGTTCCTGAATTGGCGAGCAGGCAGACATTGCATGCCCAACTTACCAACGGACTGACTGATGAACTGGGATATTCTGATTCAATGTTTCATGAAAATCAAACATCAGTTGCTTTCACGAACCCCGCTGATGATTCCTGGGACAATCAATTCATAAAAGCTGGGCAGCATCTGAGCAATGGTTTGGATGGTCACCATTTAAATGGAAGTTCTAGTGCTGGCTTTGTCAATAATTCATTTATTGATCATTTTATTATGGAGGATTCTGCCATCAACCATGTGGAGTTCCTTGCATTGCAATTCCCAGGTTTTTCTGCAGAGAGTTTAGCAGAAGTTTACTATGCAAATAGTTGCGATTTGAATTTTACTATTGAGATGCTTACTCAACTTGAGGTATGTCGGCCCTGTTGTTAAAAACACATAAAGTTCAATGAAGTTCACAAAAGTGATGATTTGCTATACAAAATTGCTTCACTTTGGTGCAAAGAAGAAAGATTTCATGAAGTGTGCACCCCATTGCGCTTTGCTGTGACTTCACAAAATGCTAATGAAGCGCACAATTTTTTATTTAATTTAGATAACAAGTTGCAATTATAGGTCATGTAATTGGAGGGTGTCTTTTAAAGCTTAAACATCTTTACAGTCCTTGGTTTGAAACTCGTTCTACATGTTTTGTTTTGTTTCCTGATATTCCCTTTTTACCTGAGTAATTATTACCAATGACAAAAGTTCTGGTGTTATAATTTTCATTGGTTTTAAAATCTCTAACTACATTGAACTCTTTGATGCATAAAGTTCTAAAAAAGTTACTTTAGATAATTTACTGCAATCATATCGAGTGGTTTTTTGTTTAACTATAAGTGGAGTATTTTATATAATAAATAGCTTGGTAAATTTGATACAAGTTGAATGGTCTTTTCCGTGTGATGAGAAAACTAGCTCCATTCAATGTCATTCTGTTCTTCCCACTATTCTTCTTAACCTAATAAGTGCCTACCATGAAAGTTTTTATTTGAAGATCGTCCCTGTATCCTCTGTGATCTTGCCACAGATTATGCAATCTAACGTCTGTGAAATTGTGATATTCATACTTGCAATGGCAGCTCCAAATGGATGGTGGATTCACACAGAACCCAAATATAAAGGCCATGGCTACTCCAAATCTGAATGCGCTTGACTTCCCTGCCCTTCCTGTGGCAGATTCTCAGAACAGATTCACACCATACAGTAGAGACAATATTCAGCAAACCCAGGATTTATATAGGTCTCCTTCAAGCATTTTTCGAGGCCCTCCTGATTTCGCATCTGCAGTTAGAAAACTTGCATCCCAGGATGATGGTATCTGGAAACACGAGAGAAATGGTTCTGTGGATAGTTTTGGTAGCTCTGGTGTGAACCCACAATTATTGACTAGCTCATACAAGGGCCATGGTAAGCTGGCACATGAAAATAAATTGCAGGGTTTAAGAGCTACTCAGACAGGGCCAGCTTGGCTTGACACTGGAGAAGCAGTTGGTAGTAATCTTCTCTTAGTTTCTATTAATATAATTCATAGTTGTTTTATTTGTCATGAAAATAATCCAAATTGGCAGCAAATATATATTCAACAACTAGGGAAGAAGCTCGAGACTTCGCTCGCCTTCGAAATGCATGCTTTCAACAGGTAGCACTAACAAAATTTCTGTTGCGTGAGCATGATGAAGTTGCATCATAATTCTATAATCGCTTAAGAGGGTTATCAGATATAGATTCCTGCAATTATAATGGCTAGATGTGTTAAATGAATTGTACTTCAATGATCTTGATCAAAATGGTTTTTTCTTTTGCCTTGCATATGTTATCATCACTAATTTATTAATATTGAGACACTAGATCCTTTAGAATAGAAGGATGGAGTGAGTGTAAATTGGGATTCTCTTGTATAATGACACAGCTGCATTAGACTTCTTCTCATGCAATCTTAACTTCTGAGAAATAGGTTACCCTAGCAAGATCTGCCTTACAAGAGGCCGCCATTTAAACTTTGAATGGCGGAAAGAACTGAACTTGAAGCATATTCTGTACTTCTACTTGTAGAATATGCCATAAAACACGGTGGTGCAAAGCGTCAATTTGAACTTCTGAAGATACCACTAAGAATCTTTGCAATGTTTTAGCTGTGAACCTAAACATATATTTGCTTCTATAGTTCTTTATGTTCATGCTTTATCAAATTGTGCTGCGTATACTAGTATGTCTATAGAAAACATTCCTATTTTGATCAATGGCTTGGTATGTCGAATGGGGCAGTGGTTAATATCTTTCAATGATTATCGGAGTGTGAGTGGAAGGTTTTGGTTGGTGAAAAGCTAAGGGAAAAGCTTAACTGGTTCTTTAATTTTTGCATGAAATTTTATCATAGTGGAAGGCTGGATTTTCTTTGATAGAAAAGTTTGGGATGGTAGCTAACTAATGGTGATGAATTTAGATTAATTTGATGTATAGTTCAGGAGGTTATGAATTTCTTATGTTGACTAATCATAATTGGCGGACAATAGAAATTTTAGGGTTATGTAGAAGGGGAATGACTCAATTTTTATGATGGTTGAAGTGTTTTAACTTTTAAGGTTTTTGTAACGTGGTGGCAGGTGGGGATGTATGAGAACCCAAAAAAAAAAAGTGAGAGAAATATATAGTATTCACAAACCCGGACTATGATAGATTCGTAAATTAATTCAAAAGTTAGCAGCACGTGCTTCTTATTGACAATTTTTTGTATAAATAGAATGCTATTTTTTATTGTGTCGATTAGGATATAAATAGTACATGAAGTCAAATAGAAAATGAGGGATTACAAGGAAATATGCTAAATTCTTCTTAAAAATTTGTCCATAGGCTATAAGGGCATCATAAATCATGATAGAAAATGAGAGAAAATCACAAGGAAATATACTAAATTCTTCTTAAAAAATTTTCCATAGGCTATAATGGCATCCTATCATGATTTCTGTCCATTTGGAAACTCTAATGCCACCCTAATTTAAAGCATTCAATTAAATATTTAATTTCTTCTTTTGAAATTTTAATTTGGTTTGATTGATTTGTTCCAAAATAGGGCTATATATATATATATATATATATATATATATATATATATATATATATATAGTATTCTCTCCAAACCAAATATAATTGTTACCCTTATTTCTTAAATAAAAGAAAAGAAAAGAAGAGAAAAACATTAAAATTGACCTAATGAAGTGTGTCCTTATCCTGCATCAACTCTCCACTGATGAGTTCGCTTCTATAGAGTTAAAAGTGTTGTGGTGATGGGGGGTAATACTCTGCGCCTCTATAGGTGAGGGAGACTATATCTTTTAGTGCATCCAATGATAAAATGTCTATATAGCTGTTGAGATGACTGAGAATGTTAATAATTTTAAAAGTGGATTTATATCTCTTGTAAGTTGGTTTATCAATTCCAATTTTTAATGAACACTTGATATTGGAATATATCATATGTAATGGAGACATTAGTCGAAAAAATGTCTGGTGGCAAAACAAAAAAATTTGCTATAAGTCAAAGCATCTTACTTGTCATAAGTATGTGATGGATTCATAGGTAGGGAATTGAATGCTTTTTGAAAAACAGTTTCAACAATATTATCACTACTTGTCAGCTTGTTATACCACATGCGAATAACTATTATGCATATAAAGTGTTAAGAAAAATGTATTATATAATGAATCATGATTCATGAGTCAAGTCAATTAAATTAGGAGTCATTAAGAACAAACTATCAATATTATTATGCATCTTAGAATGCTCAATTAGGTGAATCAAATCTTGCAATGAAGATTTTGCAATAATATCTATGTTAGGTTGTATGTGATGTAGTCAATAATTTATGTTTTATATATTTTTATTTTTTCATGATATTAAACGATATGTATTTTATTTTTGTATTGTCCTATGATTTGACTTATGTTAAGAAAGGTAGAGGTAGACATAAAAAGACTGGGTTAGAAAATATTAGAAATGATATTTCTTTATTAGATTTAAATGAGAATTTGACTTTTAACAGGACACAATGGCAAAAAGCGATTCATGTAGCTGACCCCACGTAGTGGGACAAAGGCTTAATGTTGTTGTTGTTGTTGCCCTATGATGAAAAACAACCATTGATCATTCTGGGTTCGGTGCGCACGGGTCGGTTCATGCCATTGAGTTTAATCTTACTTTCTCTCCCCTCTTTGGATGTTCAGTTTTTCCCCTTGCTGATTTGGTTTTTTGGGATTCTTCTCCTCTTCCTTTTGGCTGTTCGGTTCTTCCCCTTTGCTGATTTGGCTGCTTGGGATTCTTCCCCTTTTTCCTTTTGACTGTTTAGGAACTTAGGTTGCATCAATATGTCATAGAGGAATGGATGGTGGCTCATCACAGGACTCCTTGATGTGTGTGTGTCAAATATCATAGATTGAGGATATGAGATTATAGAAGGTATGTGTGCTCAAGGAGAAATTATTTGTCAGGCATCTCATGGAGAGGAGTGTCATCACGTATGCCCGTAAGGTCAAATAAGTCAAGCTAAAAATCTAAGTTATAGCAGATAGTTGCACCTTAAAAGATAGTAGCACACCATTCTTTTTAAAATAAGAAGTCTTATAAAGCATGCCATTAGTTAATTGATCAGAAGGTTTGGATTGAGACCACAATAAACATCAGCTTCTCAAGTGTAATAGGAGACTTATCAATGAGTTCACTAGGAAATGTTAAGGTAACCCACTCAAAAGTTTTGAAAGCATAATAGGTAGACAACTCTCAATAGGAAGAGGTGTGGCAAAAGTTTTGTTAACATGGACATTAAAGTCGAATGGGAGTTCAGGTTCACGAGGATAAATATCTAAAGTAGATGGTTTAGCAGTTTGAGTCAGACACATTTTATTGGAGGTTTATATTTTACATATATTTGGGAAATGATTTTAGGTCATATTTAAAAACTTGTGTTAAAAAATTCTAAAGATTGCTGAATTTTTCATCTATATGATTGAATACATTCACAATTTTATAAATTCTATCGTTCATGCTAAGCCCTAAATTTTTGTTATCTTTCCATCAAAAGTAGAAGGATATTGGCCGAGTGCATGTGGGGGCTGCGGGTCTGCGATAAGGCCGAGGTGAGGGCTCGCGATCACAGGCTGTAATGGAAGATGATGCATCGCCCGCTAGGCTGCGTGAGCGAGGAACATAAGTGAGATCCTTGGGGCGCGGGTGGATACGGGCAAGGTGCGGGCTTAACATGAGCAAGGCGTGCTAGGACCTGCAGGCGCAGGGCATGGGCTGACACGGGCGCGGGGCTTGGCTTTAGAATAGTTGATTCATAGGTTTATTTTATCCTAAAAAAGTCTCTTTATATAGAGAGGTTGTAATAGGCTTTTGTGCTTCAAGATAAGAAATAAGATTAGTTTTCTGTTTTTTCATCTTCTGAGATGCCTCTCTCCTCCTCTCTCTCCCTCTCTCCCTCTCTCCCTCTCATCCAAAAAAGAACAAGAAGCTTCCCTCAAAAAATCCCAACAGAAATGATTTTCTTATACGGATTGGTCAAAACATTTGAATAATAGGAGCTACGATTTTATGGAAGGGCTATTACTTAATTTTTGTTGAGGGTTGAAGTAGTTTAAGATTTTGGGAAAGTGGTGGGGATGTAGGAACATGAAATAAGGGAAAAATTTAAATTTTTAGGGTTCATAAACCGTAAAATTTGGTTGATTTACAAATCAATTCACATGTTAGCAACACCAACTTCTTGTAGGCTCAAGGTTATATCATAAATCAAATCTATTTTTCATTTAATCAATCGAGGTATAATTAACACATTAAGTGCCATAGAAAAATAGGAAACCGCAAGAAATTACACTGAAATTCCTCATTGAAAATTTATTCAAAGGCTATATTTGTAGCCCCTCAAAATCTCTCTATTTTAAAGCAAATAATGTCACCTTAATTTGAAATATTCAATTAACTATTTGATTTATCTTTAATCATTAATTTGGGCTGATTGATATTGTTCCAAAAAGAGATTTTTATATTTAAAATTTTATCACCAAACCTCATATGAACAGCCTTTGAAACTGATTTAGTTAGAGTCATCCTTGTCTTGCATTAATATATCATGTAATTTAACAGAAGTCATTGTGAATCTAAGGGTGCCATTCCTAAATAGTTGGATAATGCCTTGTATATTAAAAATTTAAAATTAAAAGAATTTTAGTTATCCTACCATCCCGTTTTTGTTGAAATCCCTGAGCTTATATAAGGTTAATTTTTGTGCTTTTTTTTTTCTATTAATCTACACTAGAAACTACAATCTCATTGTTTGTGTTTATTATGAATTTACCTATGCAAGCAAACCTTTTGGCTATAAATGGATTATATTCATCTGGAAATCAAATTTAACATGTATTTTATTCCTTTTGCAGGCTAGAGAAGCTTATTTGATCGGCAACAAGGCTCTAGCAAAGGAACTTGGTGATAAGGGTAAGTGGTACAACTTGCAGATGAAAGAAGCTCATGCAAAGGCTAGAGAGACCATATATCGTCAAAGGTGGGTTATCCATTGCTTTAACTTTCTGCTACATATTTTTTGCAGATCAATTTGCAATTTTTTTTTTGGAGGTTACTTCTGTTCTTCCCTTTTTTCCCTAATATCTTGATATTCTTCATCTACCTATCTTATTGTTTCATCTTCTAACGGATATTGTAGCAGCCATAGTTTCAATATCTTATCCATATTAGATGCTACTTCTGCTCACCCTCTTGGCTAATTATTTCTCAATCTGTTTTTATAATTTTGAAACGAAGGATCGCTATAGATGTGCCATGAACTTTTGTGTCTGAAACTGGTATGACCATTTTGATCCATAATGTACCTTTTATGCTCTTTACATATTAGCAGTGTGTACTACTAGTGAGTTCTGTTCATAGAAACCTCCATACTGTCCTTCAGGGGTTTTATCTGACAAATTCGAACTGTTTGAGCTGGCTTTACGAATCCTCATGCTTGATTTATTTTTGAAAAACTTTATATGCAGTCCTTTAAAACATTTTCTGTACACAACTCTTTTGAAATGTTGTCGTATAATATAGTTGTAAAAATAATCCTTAGCCAAATTTTAGGCTTTTTTTGGGACGGTTTTCTACTATTTCTTAAAGCAGCTTTTTAGTACAAAAATTTTAATATATATGTTTGAAAGCTGTTTTAAGAAATAGTAAGAAAGCCGTCTCAAATGAAGTCTAAAAAGGCTTTGTTTGGGAGCTTTCTTACTGCTTCTTAAATCCGCTCCCAAATGAAGCCTTAAATTGCAAAATGTTGTTGCTGCTATAATGACTGTTGTTTTCAGGAATCCTGTGTCTTCCGAGCTACAGGGCTACGGGAGAGGGCAAGAGCGCCTGATTGACCTCCATGGCCTTCATGTGAACGAAGCCATACATGTTCTAAAGCACGAGCTGACCACTCTGAGAAATGCGGTGAGGTCAAGCGGCCATCGCCTGCAAGTCTTCATATGTGTGGGAACAGGTCACCACACCAAGGGGGCAAGAACTCCTGCAAGGCTTCCTATAGCCGTTGAGCAGTACTTAGTGGATGAAGGACTTCATTACACTCAATCACAACCAGGTCTGCTTCGCGTTCTGCTTTGCTGAAGCTGAGACAATACACATCATGATATGGCATTAAAGAGAAAGAGAGAAGAAAAAAAAAAAAAAAAAAAAAAAAGAGCCGTTAGATCACTTAGATTTCTGTACTTGTGTAGTATAGTGGAGGAAGATAGAGGAAGAGTAATCAACACCATCTCTTGCAATAGCAGAAGAGAATTGTATCATATCAGCAGCAGTCTTTCAGACCCACTCATTTAACTTTTTTTAGCAGTGGTGATCCACTGGCTTGCCTCCTGTTGGCTATACTTTTGCACATGATGTAGATTTCTGTAGCCTCGACATTCTTTCAGAGGGTTAATTTAGTCCTATTTGTTTATTTTTCCTTCTTACCAAGTCTCAGCTATGAGATTCAGCATACAGTGATGAATGATGGCATAGCTTTCTTGTTAAATAAATTAGAAGCTCATCCAAATCTCCATAGCTTTCTTCCTGCATTTCATTTTGGCATCCAAGTAATAGAGAAATTATTCTATGCGGAGACCGGAAGCAGAACATCGTTCGGAGATCAACTAGTGCGCCATGTAAGCGGTAATGAAATATGGTACCGAGCCGTAGTATCGAGCACAAGGTGATGTGACATATTTTAGTTGGTCTCCGGACGGCATTCGGCATCTGCAAAGAATAATTTTTTTTCAAGTAAGAAGAGTTATTATTGTTAATATGTTGTTCGCTGCAAGTGGTTTGATTCTAATATAAAATATATTAGGATAGATTTTAAAGTTTTTAGATTTATGTTGAGATTAGTGTTATATATGATATTTTTAAAATAATATTGAATTTAGTATAAATTCAAGAATTTTAAAGAAAATTCTGATACATTTTACATTTATTTATCATGGTATATTTATTTTTTGCTTTTGAATCATTGTTTAGTATTTAGTTTTATAAATTTGTCTATGAGATTTCGGTTTTATTTGAGATATTTTTTTTATTATTTTGTTCTTTAAATCAAAATCATAAATTTTATTTAGTCTTTTTTTTTTTTGGCTTTTAATGAAATTCTTGTGCTAGTAAATTTCTTTTTATAATAGTTTAAAAAAAATAAATTTTCTTTACAACTATAGGGAGCAGGAAAAAAGTTGTCTCAAATGAAATTTAGGCTTCGGTTGGTATTGTTTTAGATCATAATATGTTTTAATAAATTTTTTTATTAAAAATTAGTTTTATAATTATTGTTGCTTCAGGGAATATTCGAGGCGATAGAGAAATACAAAGTTTAATCGTCTTAACTTTGTACGAAGATTCATCTCACAATCATATAAGAGAGAGGGGTAGTATTCACAATAGAGACTAAGTTTTTTATGTGGAAAACTCCTAAAAAATGGAGAAAACCCACGGGGCCTAATCCAGTTTAAATGAATCAACTAGTATTTGCAGTTGATTACAAATGAGGCCCTTCCTGGGGGAAGGCTATTGCTTGATGTACATCATATAGAGTACATTACATGGTGGGAATACAAAGAATCACTGTTGACGTTTTTGTTTGGTCAGAAGGACCATAGTCTGGTGATGGAGGTCGGAAGGAGTGTAGTTGGTGGGCAACGTAAGTCGAAAGAATCGTAGTCGGCGGGTGACGAAGTTCATAAAGACCGCTAGTCTTGCGACGGAGGTTGGAAGGACTGTAGTCGGTGGACGACGTAAGTCGGAAGAACCGTAGTCGGGGGGCGACGGAGGTCATAAAGAACATTGTTTGACGACGGAGGTCAGAAGGATTGTAATTGGTGGGCAACATAAGTCGGAAGGACCGTAGTCGGTGGGCGACAGAGGACATAAAACCATTATCTGAAGACGAAGGTCGAAAGGACTATAGTCGGCAAATGACGGAGGTCATAATGACCATTGTCTAACGATGGAGGTCAGAAGGACAACATTAAGTAGAAGTCCAACGATGGACATAAGTCCATTATTAGATAGAAGTCCAATTAATGTTCCGCGACGGGCAGAAGTCTGACGATGGGCGGAAATCTAATGACTAGTGGAGGTCCAGCATTGAGTGGAAGTTTGGTGTTAGGTAGAAATCCGACGATGAGCAGAGGTCCAAAGTCGGGTAAAAGTCTGGCGTCAGGTAGAAGTCCGACGAATGTCCGACGACGAGCAGAAGTATGGCGTCAGGTAGAAATTTGGCGACGAGTGGAGGACCGGCAAAGAGTGGATGTCCGACGTCAGTCGGCAGTCGGGCAGAACTCCGGCGTCATATGGAATTTGAGTAGAACTCCGGCGTTGGTCGGCTGCCAGGTGGAAGTCCGACGGTGGTCGAGGAAGAGTCTTGTAACAAGTGAGCTCTCATTCTTCTCTTCCTTTTCTTCATTCTATTCTTGCTTCCTTGCTTAATTCTAGCGTCAGTTGGTGATCGGGAAAAAGTTCGATGTCGGTCGGCTGCCGGGTGAAAGTCCGATGGTGGTCGAGGGGGAGTCTCTTCCTTCTCTTCCTTGCTTTCTTCTCTTCTCTTCTTGCTTATGCCTCTTTCTTTCTCCTTGCATCCCTCCACCCTTGATGAAGAATGAGGTGTCTATTTATAGTTTTTTGAGAGTGACATGACCAGTAAATAAAGAGGAGATCAGGGGCAAGTTGGGAGTGATTTGAATGAACGGATGATGTTGAATCCCTTGATTATGATGCATTTATTGAAGATTTGAATGTCTTAATTGTTAGCACTATAAACACTTACTGTTAATATAATTATCTGTATCTTAGTTAACTTGTACACGTGGCAGTGTCATATAAACAAATGTATATATATATCTGTACAGGCGGCTGTACCGAAGCAATGAAATAATACTATACTTTACCTTCTTGTCATCTTCTTGATTGCTTTAGTTCTCTGAAATGGAGTCTTGAGTTTCTACATGGTATCACGAGTAGCGTTTCGATTCTGACGACAAATCCATGGCAACTCCTGCTTCCGCTTCTTCTACATCAGACGCCACGGTAGGGATCGCAAGCACGACTTCGATCATCTCTCCGGCTCTCAAATTTGTCATCTCTAACATCAAATCTCTGGTTCCTCATTCTCTCACACGCCCGACAATTTCCCTCTCTGGAGCACTCAATTCGCTAAGTTGCTCAAAGCTAACGGGTTTTCCCACTTTCTTGATCCAAAATCGGCCCAAGAAAATGCCGATCCTAATCAAGATTCGTACAGTTGGTCCGTCACAGATCAAAATCTTGCCACCGCTATGTGTTCTACCATTTCTCCGGAAGTTTTACCGTATGTCATTAATCTTGAATCCACCTCTGAGATTTGGTCTACGCTTCACACGCGCTTTCAGTCTTCCAACCGCTCTAAGGTTATTCAGCTCAAGAATGAGCTCCATAACCTCTCGATGCAAGCTCTGTCAATGTCCCAGTATCTAACTGAGGTCAAGAAGATCGTTGACCAGATTTCTGCAGCAGGATCGCAGGTTGATCCAGAGGATATTATCATTTACATCCTCAACGGTCTGCCTCCGGAATATCAATCTTTCACTACTACAATCCGAACAATGCAGCAATCTCTGTCTCTCGACAATCTATATGCACTTCTAATTAGTGAAGAAATTCACCTGAAGGCTGCTGCATCCAGATTTCCCTAAATTACCTGATTCTCAAACCGCGTTATACTCCTCTCGAGGTCGCGGCAAACGTGGAAGAGGTCGTTCCAACAGAGAATCCAACTCCACGAATTCTACCTCTCAATATTCTGTTATTACCTGTCAGATTTGTAAAAAGAAGGGTCATCAAGCCGACGCGTGTTGGCATCGACTCAATATGAACTACATACCGTCCCAGTCAAATTCTAAAAATGCAAACGCTCTTCTTGCGGCTAATGAAACCAACTCATCCGAAGATTGGTACATTGATTCAGGCGCTTCATCACATATGACGAACAAGGCGGATAATCTTGCGGTCTCTCGTATCTATAACGGCAACGACATGGTAACTATTGGGGATGGAAGGTCTGTTCCCATTGCTCATACGGGAACCGGAATTCTTCCTACCCCCGACAGTAAGCTATTCTTATCTAATCTATTACACATTCCATCGTTATCATACAACTTACTTTCTATTTCTAATTTGGTTAAGGATAATCCGATTTCAATAATTTTTGATTCTAACGGCTTCGTCTTTAAGGACCAGCGGACAAATCAAACTATTCTTCAAGGCCCCTGTAAAGATGGCTTATATCGTATCACTCCACCGCAGTCTACTACACACATACAGGTCTCGTCGCTGGAAGCAACAACAGCGTTGATTGGCATAGCAGACTTGGCCATCCTCAAGCTCGTGTCTTACAGCAGCTATCGTCATGTTATCCTCATCTGAGAATTACCTCTCCTAAATCTATGTGTAATTCTTGTTTGTCTTGTAAAGGGCATCAACTTTCTTTTGAAAATTCTATTAGTACTTCTATTGCTCCGCTAGATTTAATTCATTCTGACGTTTGGGGACCTTCTCCGGTCCCTTCTTGTCAAGGTTTTCGATATTACGTCTTGTTTGTTGATGATTTTTCACGTTTTATTTGGTTGTTTCCTATTATGTCCAAATCGGAGGTTACTAACACATTTATTAACTTTGTTGCTTTTATTGAACGCCGGACTAGTAGCAAAATTAAAGTGTTAAGGACTGATGGTGGAGGAGAATTTGTTAATAAACAATTTCTTACATTCACTCGCAATGCCGGAATAACTCACCAAACATCATGTCCTTATACTCCTCAACAAAATGGGGATCGCTGAAAGAAAGCATCGCCATATCATATCTACCACTCGTACTCTTCTTCATAATGCAGGTTTACCGCTAAAATACTGGCTGGAAGCTGCCTCTACAGCAGCATATCTTATCAATCGTCTACCTTCTGTTACGACTGAGCAATTATCTCCAATTCAACGCATGTTCAACATCACACCGTCATATGCTCACCTCCGAACATTCGGTTGTGAATGTTACCCTCTTCTTCCTCCTCAGCATCGAACGAAACTTTCTCCTACTTCGTCTCGTTGTGTTTTTATGGGTTATTCTGATACTATGAAAGGCTATAAATGTTTTAATCAGAAAACTAATAAAATTTTTATTTCTAGGCATGTTCAGTTTAACGAGTTTTGCTTTCCTTTCAAGACAGAACTTCCTCACACTCAACCAAGCGCAAACCCTGTTCCATCATCTCTGTTAATTCCTTCCTCAGTGATTCAAACAATGCCATCAAGCACTAAGAATACTGACTTAACGGTCTGTATCCGCCACGATCCCATCTCATCTCACTGATCAGGTTTCTGCTCCTAGCTACACCGAGGACCCGTGCATTCCACCAATCAGTCAGACTTCTGCATCTAGGCCAAAACACTCTATGACCACAAGGATGCAAACAGGCTCTCTTAAACCTATTAATAAACTCAATCTGATGCATCAAGAAACTTCCCAATCCGATCCTACCTCTTACAGTGTAGCTGTTAAGAAGCTGGAATGGAGACGGGCTATGGCCGAGGAGTTTTTTGCTTTACAGAAACAAGGAACTTGGGATCTAGTTCCTCTTCCGCCTAATGCATCTATTCTTGGCTCTAAATGGACATACCGAACGAAATACAACTCGGATGGTTCAGTTGCAAGATTCAAAGCTAGATTGGTGGCACAAGGTAATCAACAACAATATGGTTTAGACTTTCACGACACGTTCAGTCCGGTAGCTAAGCTACCAACAATTCGAATTCTGTTTACAATAGCATTGTTCTACAAGTGGAATGTTCATCAGTTGGACGTCACGAATGCTTTTCTTCACGGAGACATCCATGAAGTTGTTTTTATGAGACAACCGAAGGGGTTTGAGGATGCTTCATACCCGAACCATGTTTGTCGTCTTCGAAAAGCTATATATGGCTTGCGACAAGCACCCCGACAGTGGTATACCACATTCACCACTCATCTTCTTCATCTTGGGTTCCAACACAGCCAGGCGGATCCCTCATTACTTCTTCTACATAAAGATCAGATACATATTTATTTACTGGTATATGTGGATGATATCTTGATAACGGGCAATAACACCAAAGCAATAGATAATCTCATAGCTCAACTTCAATCAAAGTTTACAATGAAAGACCTCGGTACAGCAAACCATTTCTTGGGAATCAAAATCGAGTCGGCATCAGATAAGTTTTTCCTTTCTCAAGCTAATTACGCAAATTCTATTATTCAACTCGCCGAGTTGCAAGGATGCAACTCGGTGGCTAACCCGTCTGTTACCAAACTGACAGATAAAGAAATCAATGCTCCACCTTGCTTTAGTCCAAAGCTCTACCGAACTATTATTGGGTCTCTTCAATACCTAACTCTAACAAGACCCGACATTGCCTATGCTGTTAACGCTCTATCTCAGCATATGCATGAACCGGCCGCTCAACACACTGTTTTATTAAAGAAGCTTCTCAGATATATCAAAGGAACTATAGAGTTCGGTCTTCCTATCACTAGATCAAACCTCATACTTCGCACTTACTCGGATGCCGATTGGGCTTCGGATCCAATCACCCGCAAGTCTACCTCGGGCTTTTGTACATTTCTAGGTAATACTCTAATATCCTGGACGGTTAAGAAGCAACCAACCGTGTCAAGATCTTCCACCGAATCTGAATATCGTGCACTGGCTTCGGCAACAGCTGACACTATCTGGATAAAAAGGTTGCTGGCCGACTTTCACATCAATCATTTGCAACCTGTGGATATATTCTGTGACAATACTTCTACCATTGCTTTGGCGAACAATCCAGTGTTTCACGCTCGTACAAAGCACATTGAAATCGATCAAAGATTCGTTCGTGATCACATTCAAAATCAAACCATTCGACTGCTACCTATCAGTACAATAGATCAAATAGCTGATATTCTCACAAAACCTTTATCCACCGTTCGTTTCAAAGATCTTCGTACCAAACTAACTATTGCTACCAATACTTAGTTTGTGGGGGAATGTTAGCACTATAAACACTTACTGTTAATATAATTATCTGTATCTTAGTTAACTTGTACACGTGGCAGTGTCATATAAACAAATGTATATATATATCTGTACAGGCGGCTGTACCGAAGCAATGAAATAATACTATACTTTACCTTCTTGTCATCTTCTTGATTGCTTTAGTTCTCTGAAATGGAGTCTTGAGTTTCTACATTAATGTTATCAGAATTTGACAATCTTGGGCTCGTTGGATTCGTCTCGTCCAGCCGCTCGACTCGATTATAAGCATGTCACATTTAAAAATTCAAATTATGGTTTAAACCTTCCATATGCGCTTCGGTTCTTTGATTCGGACTTGTTTGAGCTCGGATTTAGTCAAATTTCATGTCGTTGGGTTCATATTTATGAGACGTTCAGTTCAACTGTAAGCTTGCTAAAATCGGACTTCATATCATCCCAAATTTAATTTTTGAAGTTTCTAACTTTATTTATTGCCTCAAGATTCGTGTCCGGTCAAGATAATTTTTTAATGATATATCAATTATAATCTAAAAATAAAACAGTAATTTTCCTTATTCTCATTTATTTATTGAGTGTTGACTGAGGGTTAAAAATCAAGGAATTCCTTGAAAGAATTTTCTTGACAAATATTTTTAACCGTTGGATTTATTCTGGAACTGGTATGATATTGCCTATCCAACGCTCATCTCCAAATAGGTGGCCGAATGCACCACGTCATCTATATGGGACCCACAGCGAAAAATTTCTCACCCCCTTACATCTACCACAGGAAGGAAATTGCATACACACTTTTAAGCTAACTTTTTCGTGTTTTTTTATTTGACTCTCATAATATATTAATATTTTTATTTTACATAATAATATATATATATATATATATATATATATATATATATATATATATATATATATATATATATATATATATATATATATATATATATATATATTTTTTTTTTTAATTTTATATTAATAATATTTAAATGAAATGCTGAGCCTGTTCACAAGATGCCCCACGTTACATGTCTCGTACAAATGACAAATGAGATATTTTCTTAGAACGATAATTATAAAATATAAATTTAATATAAAAGAAAATTGAATTTAGAATTTTGATAATAGGTTTCTCGTAATAATTTTTTTTTAAAAAAAATTTATGTGATGGCTTAACGAGTATATATGTGAAAAGGTTGAAGTAACTTTTAGGCTTCTTTTTTTTTGTGTGATTTTGTAAAAGACAGTTTTAAAAAACATTAGTTCAGAAAATAGAATTTTCTAACGGAGAAGCATATATAAAAAGTTTTCTCAAAACTGCAGAAAAATAAAAAAAAGGTGTTATTGAGAACGTGATTTGATGAACCAAAAAAAAAAATCCTCCTTTTCCAAACGGAAAGGAAAAAAAACGCTCAAACAAACCAAGCCTTAGTAGCATATAAGATTATAGATAGTCATCTTAGATGGTTTGGTCATGTAAAATATTGGCATTCTGATGATCTGATTAATAGAGTAAATGTAATAGATCATGTTTATATTAAAAAAGATAAAGATAGATCTAAAAAGACTGTTAAAAAATCTTAAAGATGTCTTTTTTTATTAGATTTAAATGAGAACTTAACTTAATAGGCCACCATTGAGAAAAAGGTTTCATGTAGCTGAACCGATGTAATGGGATGAAGATTTGATGTTATTGTTATTTTTGCTATGATGATTTTTTTAATGAATATTAAAATAAAATTAATATAAATTGAGTACTTACTCTCCAAGCTATACAAAATTTATGTGATTTTGTGATTTTTTTCCTTCAAAAGTATTCACTTAACATCATGCATGAGCACATCAATGCATCAATACATCATTCCAGATTCGTTGTATTTCTCCCATATATTGAGTTTTTTTTTTACATTTAGGTCACGTATTCAAGACTCAAATTCAAAATCTCTTGATTGATGCTTAAAACTTCGGACTATCAGACAAACCAAAGTTAGCTGGGTCCCATAAATAGAACTTTAATTATGACAATGAATAAGTGCCAACATGTCAATTGTCAAATGAAGCATTTATTTGTGATAGATGTTTTTTTTTTGTCTGTTTTTATAATAGAAAAAGTAATTATAAAAAAAAATTTGTATTTGAATAATAGCTTTTTCATAATTTTTTTAATTTTTATCTTTGAGACGGCTTTCTTACTGCTTTTAAGCAGCTTTCTAGTACGAAAATTTTAATTTTTGTATTAAAAAGCTGTTTTAAGAAGCAATAAAAAAGTCGTCCCAAATGAATCATAAGTCTTACAATTTGAACTCGATCAGGATCAAGTTTGGGTATAGGTTAATTTTATTCAATCTCTATTCGAGCTAGGCATAGCTCATTAACTTTGATCGAGATAAATTTGAATGAAAAATGTGTATGATCTATATTAGTTTTTGATCACGCACGATAATTTGGTTGATTAACACATATAAATAAAAATGAAAATATCTCTATATTCATACATACTTACATATATTTATGTGTATACTCTTCGATCAATTAAATCTTAGTTAATTTAATCCAAGAACGGGTCCGTTCAAGTTCAATCTGAATTGGATTTGACTCATTAGTTCAATCATTAACTTCAAACCAAACTCAATCGAGCATGTGTGGCACACTCGCTGGCCTAGGGCCAACCTTCCTCGCGCGAACCCCGCATAGCACCCGAAATAGCCCCCGCTCGATCTTGATGCATGTCATTACAAATATGGCTGATGCATGCCGTTGACGCATGTTATCACTTATAAGCTTGGCCCATGTTGTCAACAAAATTGATGCATGCCATACCAATACACCCTATGCATGCTATTGACATCAACTCCAATTCTTAATGTCAACACCAAAGCAATATTGGACGTATTGACCTTTAGTTTTCTCCTATCATTTCTTTTAAGGGAGAACAACTAAACATATAAAAAATGATCATTTGACGATAATTTTGATGCATTAAGGCTCTTCCAATTTCTACCGTGGCCATCCTCAACTATTCACGCCACCTACATTATATCACAGTATTCCCAAACTAAAAAGAAGAATATCATTTATCACCCATAACATGTATTAGTCAGATCATTTCAACTGGGCCAATTCTTATGACTTTTTTACCGTTGCTGATTTTTCATATAAATTAGTTTATCTTAAAACTTTATCTTATTTATATGTATACGGATATATATTAAATATGTTTTTAATTCTAGCACGGCTAAATCAATGACTTTTATTTTAATTTGTTCGAGGTTCCGTGTCCAACTGCGATTCTGCCGTCGCTGTGGATAAGGGCAAAGAGGAAGAGCAGCAGCTTGAGAGCTGCTCTCCGTAATAGCGCTGCTTCTAGCTGCGTAAGGGCCGAAGAGTGGAGAAAGCCATTTTTTCCCCTTTACATCTTTTTTCTTTCGTTAGGCGCTGAGGTGAAATGTCGTGGCGTATCATCGTAGCCAGCGCTTCATTGGTGTTCCTGCTCTCTCTCGTGCTCCACGTGGCACTTCACTCTCCCATCTCGCCGCTGCCTCTGGCTCTCCCTTCTTCTAGTTTCTCGCCCAACAATCTCCTCAAGGTTTGTATCTGCTACGGCTTCCCCTTTTTCAGCTAATTTTTTTTAATGCTATTCGATTCCTTAATAAATATTACCACTTTTATCATTTTTTCTGGCTTTTTATTATTACTTATGATTATTACCTCTGTTTTATAGCTTTAGAATAAAAAATTAGTTTTTGGTATGAAGATTTGGAAGGAAAAAAAGGTAGATGATGCTACCAACTATGGGTCAATTTCGGGTCACGGGCCAGGTTCGAGTCGAATCCAGAAATGATCCGACACTAATCGGGTAAACTTCGATTTTCCAGACCCGAACCCTACCTGCTTCAGGTTCGTGTCAACCCCACCCGACCCACGTACATGGCAACGCCGTCAGCAACTTCGTGGCAGTGGCGTCCGGCGGCAGCGGCAGCTTCTTATCTCGCCATCTCGGGACGCTGCAGCGGCTTTCAGTTGGGACGCGAGTGAGACATCACGACTCGCGAAGTGACAACAGGACGCAACGCGGCGGGGGGGGGGGGGGGGGGGGGGGAACGGGTCAATGGGGCAGCGCAGCGAGGGGCAGACGGGCATCACGGCGGGCAGGCCTATGCGGAAGCGGACATCCAGCGGTCACTCGGGCAGTTGTGGTCAGCGGCGGTCAGTTGCGGTCACTCAGGCAGCTCGGTCACGCGGATCAATCTTGATCATTTTCGGGTTTCTGGGTGAACCCGAACCCGACCCGATTTTTGAAACAGGTTGAAAACCCTAACCTGAACCCGACTCAGTTTGGGTTGACCCGAATCCGAAATTTCCGTGTCGGATTCGAGTTGGATTTTTGGATTGTGTCAAATATTGAAACCTCTACTACCAACTGTTCCCTTAATAATTTAAAGCATATGACAAACCCTAAATAATAAAAGGTACATTTTTTTTCTTGATGCATCTTTTTTTTTGTTGAATTTCATCATCACATGATGTTTTAATGAAAAATTAAGTCTTAAGAGTGAAAGATTGATTTGTTTATCTATTAAACATGCACTAGATGTGAATATAGTTATTAAGAAAATAGGGTTAGCATGTTTGATTGTTTGCCCAACTTGCTATCTTTATAATTATATGAATGATTTCTTACTTATTTTGGGAAGAGATAGAATAAAAAACTTAAGAGGTTTGAAGGGACCATTTTTGGCTTTGTGAGTTAGTATGGCCATCATAAAGAGAGATTTTTTTAAAAGTTAGATCAGATCGTGATTAAGGTTTTGTTTGGGATGATTTTCTTACTGCTTTTTAAAGCAGTGTTCTATAACAAAAATTAAAAAACTATAAAGCTGTTTTAAGAAGCGGTAAATAAGCCGTCCCAAACGAAGTATAAATATTACAATTTTAGTATGTTTGCTTAGTTTTCTTATTGTTTATCAAACATGTTCTTTCCCCCACCAATTTAAACAGTGACAATTATCCATCTTGGAGTAAAGCCATGATCCATACTCATGACCAACAACAAAATCTAATTCATCAATAGAGACATTCAATCACCATCTGGTGCTGAAGAATTTGTGCAATATGCAGTGTGGAATCAATGCAATAGCATGATTTTTTTCATGGCTAACTTCTTTAGTAGACCAAATATTAGTAGCGGTGAAATGTATGGAAAAGTTTCATCCACATAATTTATAATCTTTAGATAGCACCGTTGTATAATTTGATTATGTTTCTAAATTCTTTGGATTTATATTAACCACATTCCTAATGCCTTGTTATCTAAATATATCTGGTTCTATAACTCACAACCATACTATTGAAGAGGATTGCATAACAAAATGAATGCATTCCAGTTCAAATGATTAACCTCCATAATCTATCCAACAGGGGCGGAACCAGCCATAATGCTCAGGGGGGCCAAATTTATAACTGTTGGCAGATATATCGGTGGGGCAGCGCCCCCTGGCGGGGTTCGACCTAGGGACAGCGCCCTTCGAATAAATTTTGATTTACTATTTATCTTTGTATTTGGTTTATCATTCTCTAATAATAACACATATACACAATGTATTTAATTATACTGGTGACAATTGTCTAAAGACCATAGTATTTTAAAACTTTTTTTGGGTGGGGGGGGGGGGGGGGGGGGGGGGGGGGGGGGGCAGTTGCCTAAAAACCATTGTAATAAAGACTAAAAAGTAAGTGTGGGGGGGGGGGGTGTGCAGTTACCTAAAAACCATTGTAATTAAGACTATAAAGTAAATTGAGGGGGACAAATTATCTAAATAATCTTATAATGAAAAAAAAGGGAGGGGGGTTGAATTGCCCCCCCCGGGATTAAAGGGGTTCCGCCCCTGCATCCAAATAAGGCTCATTTTACCCACAGCTATTCCTAGAAAGTGAAGAACTTTTACTTTACACCTTATAAGTAGTTTAGGTTTTGTTTTGGACAACTTTCTTACTTCTTTCTAAAGCAACTTCCTAGTACAGTTTTTTTTTTCCAAAATTTTTTTGTACTAAAAAGCTGATTTATAAATCAATTTGAAAGCTGTCCCAGACGAAGCCTTAAATACTTTAAGCTCAACTTTCCTTTAGGGTTGAAAATAAACCACTTTCTAGATTGATTTATTTTTATTCTAGTGAAATATCAAGTGCTATATTAATAGTAGTCTTGATGAAAATAGATGAGTGATCATGATTCATCTTGAGAGGACCATTAAGCTTCTTTTCAAGAAAAATATATAGTATGGATGAAAAAAAGTCCTTACCATATTTTACTTAATTTTTTCTTGTCAGATCTTTTTTTTTTTTCTCTGTAATTTTGATGAAAATTTGTGTTTTATTAGAATAAAAGTTAGATCAACTTTAGTTGAACTAAAGAATTTTCTTTTTAATGTTTGAAGGGTGTGGAAAAATTAGGAGAAGGAAGTCTCATCCTTCCTGAAGACATATGTGTAGGGAAAGATGGCAAGCTGTACGCTGCTACAAGGGATGGCTGGATAAAGAGAATGCATTCCAATGGTTCTTGGGAAGACTGGAAGATGATTGGAGGATCTTCTTTACTTGGGCTTGCCCCATCTTTGGATGGAGATATTATTGTTTGTGATGCCTACAAGGTTTGGGAATATCATATTAATTATTAGGGAGATTTACATACACACCACTTTATTTCATGCTATTTACGTATCTAACATCCAAAACATTAATATTACATGCCCACCACTCATATATAACTTTAATATCAAATATACCACTCCTATAATTCATTTCTACCATCATATAAACTTTAATATTTCATTCGATGCACCCAAATTTGTTCAATGGGCGGTAAGCATGCAATATTAATGTTTTTGGTGTTAGATATGTAAATAGCATGAAATAAAGTAGTATGTATGTAAATAACATAAATGCTAATCTTATTAATGGTAGCATCAACAACCATGTTTTTTAATTTATCACGCAGTCGGTCAGGCTCGGGCAACAGCCAGCCGGTTATGTTTGAATTTCTGATTTTTTTTTTGAATTTTTGACGTAAATACACTGCAAATATTTGCGACGAATTTTTTTCGTCGCAAATAATATTGGCGACGTTCTTTTTGTGACGGAAAGAAATCCACCACAAATCGGATTTTATGACGGATTTTCCTTATTTTGCAACGAATTTTTCCGAAGCAAAAAGATAATTTTTCTGTAGTGCGAGTGCTATATATATGTAAATCCCCTATGTTTTTATGTGCATTAACCCTGGTTTATGTAGGGTTTATTAAAAGTTGGAGAGGGAGGCCTCAACGTTCTAGCCACTGAGGTGGAGGGCACCAAGATATTGTAAACATTTCTTGTAAAACTCATTTTCCCTTTGTTTTCTATCATAAACAGTCCCCTGAAACAGAACAAATTTTGTTACAAAAGCTTCGCAGATGATGCCATTGAAGCCTCGGATGGAAGCATTTATTTCAGCGACGCAAGTTCCAAGTTTGGATTCGATAACTGGTTCCTTGATCTCCTCGAAGCTCGCTCAAATGGCCGTCTCCTCAAATATGACCCTTTAAAGAAGAAGACATCAGTTGTTCTTGCCAACCTATCCTTTCCAAATGGCGTTGCTCTTTCACCTAATGAAGACTATTTGCTTGTTTCAGAAACCTGGAAGTATGCTATCAAAGACTTCAGAGCTGTTTGGCTAATTTATTTTGAATTTTTACTGGCTTCATTAAAATCCTGTCAAACGGTCATATTGGATAAAATAGTTACCGTAGTTTAAATCCCTTTGTAACTTTATATCGTTGTAAATCTCAGATTTACTAAATCTGGGTCTTCAGCAGATTTATGAGAATTGCGACTAGAAGAGAAATTATTGTGTGGCCACTGAACCTCATCTAGAGATGAATCATGATGCGCCACGTCACTTTTTTTTGTGTGTACCAACGTCATGTATCGGGTGACGTGACACATACTAATTTGTCTCCAGACAATCCGGTGACCGCACAAAATAATTTCTCCGACAAGAGAGATTGTCCCTACCTACCTTCCTCATGCTAGAATGGCATTTGCATACCCCTTCAAATTACTCATAAAACATTAGCATTTAAATATTACATAAGTTACCATGTTGAATTTGAGAAATAAATTACCAAACAGTTTATCAGAATTTAATCAATTTTAATCATTATTATGTCAAATAATTTTCAGTATTTAACTGCCTAAGTATTTATTAAATTTGAATTTACAGAATTTACTAAAATCCTACTTGCAGCCAAACAGCCTCTTCAGTTTTGTTTGGACTGTAATAGAAGACAGCAACTAATTAATGGTTCTTCTGCTCCAGGTTTAGGTGCCTCAAGTATTGGCTCAAAGGAGAGCTGAAGGGAAGTACAGAGGTTTTCATTGATAACCTTCCAGGTGGACCAGATAACATCAATCTTGCTCCTGATGGGTCTTTCTGGATAGCCCTTATACAGGTCTATTTCAACATTTTTCAGTTCAAATTTCAATGCCTTTAGGGTATCTTAGAACGGTGGTAGTTATTCTATGTGGCGTCAAACGTCGTTCGGAGATCAACCAGAATGGACCACATCACCTCTTGTTCTGTATCCGGCTCGATACCGCTCGGTACCGATGATGTGACGCATTCTGATTGGTCTATGGACGATAAACTGTATTCAACGTCCAAAATAATCTCTCCTTAGAAAGAGATAACTGTAATACTGATAAAATTGTTGATTTCAGATAAGGTCAAGGTGGCTGGATCTGATACACAAGTCACCATTGGCGAAGTTGGTAATGGCAGCATTTCCCAAAGCCGTTGAACTGATCAAGCCCATGAAGAACAGAGCCATGGTTGTCAATGTTGAATCAGATGGGAAGATCAGAAGGATGCTTGATGACTATGATGGAGGAGTGATTTCCACTGTTACTTCAGCTTTAGAGCATGAAGGTCACCTTTACTTGGGAAACCTGCGCAGTAACTTCATAGGAAAACTTCCCCTCAAGGGATAAAAAAACACTTAACGCTGGTAATAAAATCTGTGCAGTTTTGTTTACTGTTCATGAGCTGGAATATTTGCCTTAATGTTTTGAACCTTTTATTATCATTCAGTAAATGTCTCAAAATCATGAAGCATGGCCTTCAATTTATAGTTAGCTAAGAAATAAAAGTTTTTGGGCGTATATAAAAATTGTTTAGCAATTCATTCATTATCCTTTCATTAATTAATTAAAGTTTTATTTGTGATAGCTTTCTTATTGTTTTATAAACTTTTTTAGTATAAAAATTTTTTAAACTTAAAAAAAATTTTTTTAAAAAGTTGCTTTGAAAAACAGAAAGAAAATTGTTCCGAACGAAGTCTAAGTGTGCATAAATTGTGGTCTAAGATTGGAATGCTAATTGCTGTGGCAGTTTAACGCATGGTGGAGTAGGGCAGGAGAAAAAGAATTTTTCGGGTTAGCGTAAATTGATGGTTTAAAAAAATACCCTTAACTATTTTCACCTGGTTTGGGATTGATATTGACAGTTTTAACAAAATTTTAGTCTTTTAGGTTTTGTTTGGAATGACTTTCTTACTGCTTCTTAAAATAACTTTCTAGTACAATAATTAAATTTTTGTAATAAAAAACTTATTTAAAAAAAAAACAGTAAGAAAGCCGTCCTAAATGAAGCCTTAATTTAAAAAGATGAAATATTTATTGATGGAAAACTTATGATTGGGAGTGATTTTGAAAGTGTTGAGCATGCCAAACTTTATTTTCCTAAGTTTGATTTTGCTTATGGGGAAGCCATTTTACTTTTCCTATAATAAGACTATGGTGTATTCCCTAGTCAAGGCAATAAAGGTTTGGTGAATGGTTTGAGAAGCATGGAGTTAATGTTCTTAGCAAAAAGTAGAGTATTAAAAAAAAGATAGTTTAGAAGTTGAAGAATATTTCAATTATAGAAGAATTTGTAGATGTGTTTCTAGAGGAACTATTCTAGATTGTCTCTTGAGAGAGAAGTGGAGTTTGAAATTAAGCTATAATTAGGAATATCAACTATATTTAAATCTCCTTAAATAATGCCTCCTAAAGAGCTATAGAAGTTGCAAGAATTAATCGATAAGGGATTCATCAGACCAACTAACTCGTCTTAGAGTGCACCAATGCTTTTCGTTAAGAAGAAAGATGAATCATTGAGATTATGCATCGATTAGCAAATTAAGAACAAGTGTCTATTGCCAAGAATCGGTAGTTTATTTAATCAGTTAGAATGTTCTACTATTTTTTCTAAAATTGATTTGAGATCGATATCATTAAATTAGAGGTAAAAAAGTAGATATCGAAAAGACATATTTTGAAAACATAAGTCTATTATGAGTTTTTTATGATGCCGCTTAGGATAATAAATGCACAAGCCATTTTTATGGATTGATGAATCTGATTTTCTAAACATACATAAATAAATTTGTGATTATATTCATTGATGATATTTGATATATTCTAAAATTGATGAAGATCAAGCTAAACATTTAAAATAGAACTGAAGCTCTCCAAAAAAGTTAGTAGTATGCAAATTTCACAAAGTGTGAGTTTTGGCCGAGCAGTCTTGCATTGTTGGGACATATAATGAGTGGTTAAGGAATCTTAGTAGATCCTCATCGGGTGAAAGTATTACTAGAATTGTGACCTAACTCGATATTACCAGACCCAACTACACAAGTCATATCTTGTCCAATCATGGCAAGAAACATAAATTGACCCTAATATTCTATTGGAGAAGTGCTGAGAAAAACTAAACATCCAATTTATATGACATAGAGCTACTAGTGAATACAATATAAAGCGGGAGACTAAATCTCAAAAATAATTTTTCTACATATATCATCTAAAAATGCATGTACAATATGAGCTATATCTACAATAGTGCTTGACAATAGAAAATACAAAAAAAAAAAAAAAAAAAAAAAAAAAACAAAAAAAACAAAAAAAACAAAAGCCATATTGTAAAAATGAAACTTGCCAAAAGGTATACATATAGCACAAATCAGAACCTGATATCATCATTTCTAAGCTCACTCATATTTTCCATAATTTGAAAATTAAAACAAATGAAAGAATGAGCTAACACGGCTCAGTCGGTTGTCGTAGCCTAAAATATGAATCAATAACTCTAACCAAAGTAGGTTGTCGTAGCCTAAAATACGAATCAATAACTCTAACCAAAAGAGTTGAAAATATTGAATTAATAAATTGAAGTATTATGTAAAAAGTTGAAACTGAAACTGATACTGATACTAATAAGCATTTAAGTAACTATTAAAATTATACTGAAATGACTGAAATATAACCAAATTATTAAAATGACCATCATGCCCCAATTTTTCATATATAATAATTAACATAATTCTTTCTCGCCGCCAATATATTCCTTTCTTGCCATCAACATAATCCCTTCTTAATAAAAATAGCCATCAGGCTCCAGATTTATTAATACATAACAAAACAAAATCCTTTCTCCCAGCCAACAGAATCTCTTTTCACCATCAATTTAATTATTTCAATCACACATATTGAAAATAAAGTGCACTGCACTACTAAAATCACATAGTATTGTTGTATAAGTCTACAAAAATGCTCTAACGACTGTCAAATAATTCTTCACCCGGTGTTTTATAGTTTGCAACATTAAAATTTTCACAATCTCATCGCATTACCAAATATTGTGTATAGAAGTATTATGAAGTTTTAACTGAACTAAAATACTATTTTTAGATGACAAAATGAAGATAAGAAATGATAAAAATTATTGTTTTTTTAAATCACCATGCATAAAATCTCAAATAAATACTCAAAACAACCAAAACAGTCGTACCAATACATATCAAATGTTACACAAATAAAAGTTACCTGAATTGGATAAAACTGCATTTTTGTAAAATTAAATTATAAATTTGATCAGAAAAATTCAAAAAATACTGAATTATTAAAAATTGAGATAGTCAAAACATAACCTACATCGAGACAAAGAAATTTTACAACTTAACTGACTAGCAAAAACGACAAACGACTTTTTTGCCCCCTGTTAAATGAAATGGGCAAAATGAATTGGGCATGAGTTGTGTAAGTGGAAATAGAATTTTATAATAAAATAATCAAAAGATATATGTAATTATGCTAATTATTCAAAATTTAAGCATAAAACTGATATAAATCCTTTTATATCTTAAAATCTGGGGATCTATAAATTCTATAAAAATTTTCAAAAGTTAGCTAAGCTTATCTAGAATAATCGGGTGAAATTGATTTGTAAAATAAACACCTAACAATCCCAGAAAATTCACTTGTACTGTTATATACCAATTTCTTAAAGAAGTCCAACAATGCCAATAAAATTAGGTAAAATTATTATAATTAGAGCGCAACAATATCTATGTTATGGCAAATACAGTTTGTAATTTGAACTTATAATAACTCCTGAAATAAATTTTTATTGCTATAGGCTATTATAAGAATGACCTACACCAAAGAGTGTTTTGGAAGTTTGAAGTGTACTAGATTTAGCAAAATATTATGACAAGTTTTTTTTAGAGAATTTTCACAAATAGCTATTGCATTGTCCAGACTGATAAAGTGGTCAGAAGAATGTAAGAATAGTCTAAACCCTAAATTATGCCTTGTGGAAAAGTCTTTCTAAACCAAGGAGGATGGGGGGACTTGGGTTTCATGCAAATTCTAAATGGGTTGGACCCTTAAGATCTCGGATTACATGGGAGTATATCAGCAAACCGATAAGTTTCTTTCATAGATGTATGGGTTTAGGGTTTAGGGTTTAGGGTTTAGGGTTTAGGAGAGATCAAAAGAGGCACAGATGGTCTTACTGCGAAAAATTGTCTTTGGGTCTAATTAATGAAGGCTCCCTATTTCTCAAGAAAATATGCTAAGAATGTAAGAATAGTTTTCAAGATATAAATAAGTATTTAACATCATATTAGTGTTAACTATCTCATCAAGAATGGAAGAATTTTAAATTTATATTGACCCATCATTTAAAAAATTAGGATGTGTCTTAATACAAATGGGACAGTAATTGCTTTTGCATCAAGACACTTGAAATCACATGAGAGAAATTATACAACTCATGATCTGAAATTGGCTACTATTGATACGTCGCCCAAAATTGCTTTGATTGAGCACGAATCTCTAGGCATATTTAAGTTGGAAGCCTATAAACTCAAATTTTGGATCATATGAAATCCGATTTCGACAAACTTATAGTCAAATTGAACATCTCTGAAATACGAACCTAACGACACTAAATTCAGTGCAACCGAGCCCAAATGGGTCCAAATAGGGGGGTTCGAATCATATTTGGATGGTTTAAAAATTGAGCGGCTCGGTGAGACGAATCCAACAAGCCCAAGATTGCTGAATTCTGACATCGTTACGGCACTTAAATAGTTGAAAAACTCTCTATGATCGGGAATCAACACGAGCCATCCGATGTAGCACTCCGAACATGCCCCGGATCTTCTCTATATTTACGAGACATACCACTCATAAAAATCTATAAATAATTCTACGGAAACATTATGCATTGACTGACATTGTCTGTATGTTATTATCAAAGGATCCTATGATCAAACAAAGAAAATGATTTATTATACAGTGAGCGTCTTCACTGAAACATTATACATTGAGTGACGCTGTGAGCTTTGTCATATTCTGAAACTTCCCACAAATGTTGCTGCCAGCTGCACTCACCATTTTCAACAATTCTCTGCATCAGTGAGATGGATTACTATGTGATATTGACATATTGTACTAAATTACATCATTTGGAACATCACTAAATGATAATGCTATGCTTTTACTGTTATTTTTCTCTTAATAAATGGATGGTGTGGCATTCAGATTCAATAAAGTCATTTGTGTTCCATTCTTTGCGATAGCTTTAAGTTGCTGTCAAGTTGAAGAAGATGTTCTCTACTTTATGACCCAATTTTGAAATGTAGGATGAAATATCTCCTCAAACGTGCAAATTTTTCATGTTTTTATGTCATCATGATTTGGACATTGTGCAAATGTTATTTCTTCATGGTGATAGATTTTTTTATATGTATGATTGAGCAATAGATGACATAAAATGGGCATTTTAATTGGTTATTTTGGATGAAGTTTTGTAATGTTTTGTTAATTGTAAATTTGTTGAAATTGGAATTCAGATGATTCTATTATTAGTTTAAAAAATTTGCAATATAAAATAGCATCGTGATTTGCGCTAATAAAGAGATTTTTTAGGAACTTGTCATTTGCCTCATATTTTCGGATATATATATATATTCAGCCTTCAAAAACATTTATGTCATAAAATTATAATTTTGGCAAAATTATTGGGCAACTACTCCCTAGACGTCCTCTCAGGGTCATGGACCAACCAAATTCTCATAAAATATAAATTAATTATTCATTGAAATCAATGCATAAATCATTAAAATATTTTGATATGTTAAATTTCCCAAACTCGATCACAAAAGCTTTGTTGGGTTCTAAAAATGTCAAAATTGTGATCAAAATATCAAAAAACAATTGAATAAACAAGTTCAAATTCTAAAATTAAGGTTGGAATGAGTTGGGCCGATTATCGCTAACACTGCTAGGGGCATTGACACATGCACAAGTGTACAAAGGCGTGCACGCAAGCGTGGGTGTAGATCGCAATATAAGCACACGAAGCCACAGTCAAGCACATACAGATGTATGTTTCCCAAGGTGCGAGCGATCACATGTAACTAGGTTTGGGTGTGTGGATGCACTGTGCTATGATAATTATTTTATTTTTTAAAAATAAAAAATTTAAAAGTATTTTTCATATATTAAAAAATGTTAAAATGCCCAAATTTAGAAAATTTATCCAAATTTTCATAACTATTCTCTCTTTGTCGTTGAGTATAAACACTCCAAAGGATGAAAGAAAATCTCACACCTACCAACTTCTCTTTATAAACTTCAGTTCTTAAAAGAAGTTAATTGCATTCCTCTTCAAGGCTCCAATGCTTCTTCACAAAGAGTAACAAACTACATATCCTTCAAAGGCAATCGTGAGGTCACTCAAAATTTATAATATTTTTGAAGAATTAAAAATATAGATCTTCTAATATTTTTAGCATTCTGAGATTTTTTTTAAAGACTCTGCCTTTTGAGGCTTAACACTTCAAAATTTTTGAAGAAGTGAAGAAATATATACCTTTTGAGGTTTTTAATATTTGAAAAACATATATATTCTAAACCTTATAGCTTTAAGAGAAATTTGGAGGTAGATTTTTAGAAAATAAAAAAAATTATATTTTATGAGTATTTTAGCTTTCTGATATTTTAAATATTCTAAACTTTTAGGCTTCATCTTTCGGGGACATTTGGACAATAAAAAAAAAAAAAAAAGAAAGCACTTATCTTCGAGTCTTTTAGGCTTCGTTTGGGACAGCTTTCTCACGGCTTCTAAAAGCACCTTTGTAGTGCAAAAAGTTTAATTTTTGTAATAGAAAATTATTTTAAAAAGCAATAAAAAAATAGTTTGGAACAGAGCCTTAACAGTTAACATTATATTGTTTTTAGAAAATCTAAGATATATATATATATATATATATATATATATATATATATATATATATATATATATATATATATATATATATATATATATATATATATATATATATATATATATATATATATATATATATATATATATATATATATATATATATGTTGACCTCGTTTTTTTATCCGAGTAGCCTCAAGGAGCTTAGATCAATTTAATTGAGCCTCGTCGAGTTTAATTTGAGCTCGAATCGGCTCGACTTGAGCCGGATTAAACCTGACTACACTCGATTAACTTTGATTGATTTGTTTCGACCGCGTTGAGCTTAAATTGATTGAAATTACTGTCGATTTTAAGCCTAATTTCATACGATTAGTTCTTTCGAGCTAGCTCGAGCCAAAATTGACTCGAATCGAGTCAAATTCGGACTCGAGCTTAACCGAATCTTAGCCAATTTTAGTCTGATTCAGCCCAATTTTACCACATTAAGAGCCACTTGACTTTTCAAGTTATTTGAATTTGTTTCCTCAAATCGGAAATTGCGTCGACGGCCGCGATTGGGTTAAATCTTTGTTTCGGCTGAAATATCGCGCCTCAGTGATCTTCTGCAGCTCGGGGCAGACTTCAAGCAACGACGAGAGCTGTTTATGGCATTTTCGGAAGCTGGAGCAGGGGACGACGTTTGGCGGGCTTCCTTTCTCGGCAGAAAAAGTTTCGTTTTACTCGGGATGAAGACCCTCTCTCTCGGCATTCCTCCCCAACGCTCTCAATCCCGATCTCTCTCTCAGGCCTCTTCACGCAAGCTCCAGGAGAAAACTCGACGCCTCTAGCCAAGGCCGAACCCCGTCGAGCCCCTCCGACGAACCCGTCCCGACGCCTCCGGCCATCCCGAAGCCTCCAGCCGTCCCGACGCCTCCATCCAGGCCAGACGCCCGTCGCTTGCTCTGCCGCCCGAACTCGTCCATACGAAGGAGACGAACCCCCTGTTCCGCCCCTCTTACCTGACCGAGCCAAGGAAGCATAAATTTGTGCACGACTTGCTTTAACTTAGCTTCTATTCTTTTCTTCAACAGCAGGTACGCATCTCTTTGTTTTTCTTCTCTTTTTTCATCCTGTTCTTCTTCTCCTTCTTTGTCTTCTTCTTGCTTAGTTACCTCCCACATCTCCTTGTTCAGATTTCCTTCAACCCTTGATTTCTTCTTTTTTTTAAAAAAAAAAAGTATGCATGGAGAGAAGAAAGCGTAACTTGAAGCCTCATAAGTTTTTTTTTTTTTTTATGCCTTGAATAGAGCAGATTTTGTATTATATGTTCATTCATAAGTGTTATGATAAGATTTTGGGAGACAAACATTTCTCTGGTGTTGAGAATGTGTCTATTTTTTTGAAGTTGAATGGTTCCTGACTTTGAGTTCTCTTAGAAAAACTAAGTGTGATGTGATAATACGTTCAAAGGAGATTGCTTCACACCATTCCTTAGCTCTCGCATGCTAGGTATTTGATCAAATGCTTTAGAAAATTTTTATTATTATTATTTCTTTTATTTGAATTTCATACATACAGGTTCTCATTATTGACGCATTAGAAAATGTGATTATGAGGTTGGCTTCATACATCTTTCTCTTCTTGAAGCATTAGACATAAATTTGATTTCTTTTACTTGGTATTCAAAAGGGTGTTTGCCCTCAAATTTACTTTATTATTTCTACGGATGTTTTTTTTTTTTTATAAACTCAAGCCAAGTGATGATGGGTTCTCATTTTTTTTTTTTTATAAAAATAGTAGCATTCTATTGTTGAGACTTATTGAAACTGAAATCTATGAGCAAAAAAAAAAAAAAAAAAAGTGTTGTCTCTCTTAGGAAAAGGGCTTACTGAACACTGCGACATTTCTTTGTTTTAAAGCCTTTTTGTGAATGCATGAGTTGTCGTCAAAGTTATTTAGGAATATTTAGGGATAGTTCGCATCCAAAATTGTGTTCCGGCGCCATCCATCAATTAAGATTCATGAACTTGTCGGAGACTTTGTTTTGACCGACATGAATGAATCTTATATAAATTGTGTTCGGCTTTGCATTCGCTATTAGAATGGTAGAGAAGGTGAGCTGATTTCTCTTCTTTGTAATGAAATGAGTGCAGATTTTACTTGTTTCTAATTTCCAAACTGCTGTAGGTATGAAATGAGTGCAGATTTTACTTGTTTCTAATTCCCAAACTGCTGTAGGTATGAAGCGAGTGCAGTTTTTTTAATGTTTCTAGCTTCCAAATTGCCGTGGGTATGGAATACACGCAGATTTTTAATATTTCTAGCCTCCGGATTGCTGTAGGAATGAGATATGTGCAAAATTATATTGTTTTGGGTCTCTAAGTTGTGTTGGGGACAAACCATATGCAGAATTCTATTTATTTAAGTTCCAAATAGCATTGGGAAGCAAAGCATATGCAGTTTTTTTGGTTGTTTTAGCCTCTAAACTATTTTGTGGGCAAGCCAAATACAAAATTTCAATTACTCCATGTTCCAAATTTATTTGTAAATAAGTTAGACACATATTTCCACTTGCTTTTTGCCTCAAACCATTTTAATAGACAAAATCGAGTATTTGTTTGGTCTCTTGGAGCTATAATTGGTTAAGGAAGCTTCATGTGTTTAAGCCAATGGTTTCGTTAGTAGAGTTTGGAGATAATATCAAGTGACCATGAGTTTTGTATTTTCTTTTCGTCGCCATGAGAGCATAGCATTAGTTTTTGGGTGTTGGGACAAGGGTCGATGCTGTGAGAACATGAATTTCATTATATGGCAAAGTAATTTAAAGCATGAATTATCATAGACTTTGTTGTTTCTCCGAATTACATAGTTGCAAGTCTCTTTTGGATATTTGTTGATACAGGTTATATGAGATTTGCTCCGTGTTAGAAAAGGTTTCAAAGGCCATTTCTTTTGTTCAAATTCCTATGCATATAGTTTGTGTTGGGGTATCGTTTTTTTTTAGAAATGTTGTTTTATGGTTGAAGTTGGTTTCATTTCAAAAAAATGGTTTTATAAAAGGTTTTATGAGTTTGTTCAAACGAGGGGTTTCATGAGTGTCTTTATGAGTTGAAAATTTTAGGATTGTTTTGTTTTGAAGGAGTTTGCGAATGGGTCTATGGTTGAGAGCTTTGCAAGCCATTTTTTGCATTGCATAGATTCGTGATAAGTTTTGTGAATGAAAGTTTTACATGAGTTATTTTAGTAATGAGTTTTTGTGATTTTGACTTGTGCATGTTCCCTTGATAGAAGGCTCTATAGTGCCTATCCATTAAGGAAAACCTCCACAAGTCTACCCCACTCCAAATGAGGGAAGAGGCACTTGATTAGTAGTTATTTGGGTAGAATTTTTGTGTCAAAAAGAGGGGATTTTGGTAGAGCTTTTTGGGTCAAAAACAAAATGAAAGAAAAGATTTTTGGTAGATGAGTTTTATAGGTTTGTTGTGTGGCATTTAAGTTGGAAATTCTTACAAATTGCGGTAGGGTTAATTAGACTTGTGTAGTGAGTCTCCCTTAGTTTCTTTTAGAAGCAATTAGTGCTTTCTTATTCAAATTAAATTTTCTAAGTGTTTATTTCTAAGGAAGAATTTTGGGATTTAAACTTTAGGTGGCTTTGTGCTAGAGGTCCTTTAGTATCTTTTTTTTTAGTTTTGGTTTATAAGTTAAATATGGAATTTTCAAATAGGTATAAGATAAAGAGAGTCTAGATTTTGGGAATTGGGTTTTAGAGGTTAGTTTCCCCTTAGTTGTTGTAGGTCTTATTAGAGCGTGTTGTGGGTAAGTGTGTCAAAAATATCAAGTGCCTCATTTGGAGTGGGAACAGCAAAGGGCATTGTTGGTATAATAGGATGCACTTGACTTCTACGAAGTGTGTCCAATAACGACAATGCCTACACCCCTTTTTGTATTTGATTTTTCGTTAGTTTTCTCCGCTGTTTTCTTTTATGTTTTCGGGGCTGTACGCTTGCAAATGAGGACCCAAAACACTAACGACTCAACCAAATAATAAAGGTATGTTCTCATCTTTTTCTTACTGCACTTTCATTTCCCTTACATAATCATTCGCTTATAGAACTGCTCTAATACACCCTTCTTTTGTGTTGCGAGGTACCTTTTGGAGAGCAATGGACAAGGAGGCTAGGACAACTGGATCCGAGCATCAGTCGTCCCTACTCATCTAGTAGGGACGCTACGGGCGGAACCACCGGGTCGTAGCCCCCGGCGCTGTAAGTTTACTAAAGCTTAGAAAACCTTTAGGGGCCTAGATGGTTGTACGCCTCCCACCCTTAGGGCCTTAGAAGCTTCAATTATATATTTAGGATTGCTTTCATTTTATTTTTTTTAGATCCCTAAAATCCTATGACATCCGTATAAAAGTCTTAGGAGTTAGAAGAACGACACTTTTAATCCTACAACATTAGTGACATCTAAGGACAAAAATTAAGGACTGAGTCTTAGAAAACATAGACTTAAGATGCATGTTCCTTATAGGATAGAGACTTTAAAACAACAACTTAGTGACACGTTTTCCTAGATTTAGATTTTGTTTTTCTTAATTCACTAATAATCAACTAATTGATCTTAACCTAATTCTTAAAACCTATTAAAACACTGAACTCTTAATTAAATAATTATTAACATTCTATAACTATTAAATTTTAAATCTAAAATGTAAACCTAAATCAATTCTAATTAATTTAATAATCAACTCTTAACCAATCTAAAAATTTAAAAGATGTAGATTTAATTAGGAAATCTAATCTTAAATTAAAATGCATTAGGATAATACACTTCTAAATATCAAATCTTAGAATAATAACCTCTAAAAGTCAATTAGCTAATTTGATTAATTAAAACACTCAATCTACCTTTTCTTTTCTTTTCATAACAAACTATAATAATTGAACAAAGTTAATTATCACTGGGTAACCCAGGCCTACGAGGCTATTAAGTTAGCCCCAAGGAGGGTGAAATAAACCTCACGGCCTCGGTGTGAAACAAAGGTGATGATTAATCAAACAATAAAAATAAAATATTCCTAAAATCAACTCTAAAACATTAAGATTTAAATTTTAACTAAACTCCCTTAGCCTCTTTCAACAAACAAAAATACATACAACTCTAACTAAAACTACCCTATATAGGACCTACCAAAACCACACAGCTTTCATACACTTAGATGAGTTTGATAGGGCACGACTATTAGCTTTAGGTTAGGCTGTTGTTCTGTTTTACTCTTCTACACGTTGTTGTGATGCTCTGCATGTGACTCGTGTGCTGGTTGTTGTTTTTGCTACCTGTTGTAGCTTTTCTGCTGTTTTTGTACTGCTGGCTTTTAGCCCTTTTCTTTCTGCACCGTGGTTGTGGCGATTAGAATACCCATAGGTTAGGTACGCTCTTTTATACTAATGCTGTCTTCCTGTAGGTGGCCGTGCTCATATAATGCTGCTAAAAGGGGGCTAAAATTAATAAATAATATATAACTGCTTTAGGTACCTGCTTCAGCTGCTCAGCCCCCAATAATTAGAGCACGGCCAAGTGATTGATGTGAGCATTTTCTTTATTTATATATAACTGCTTGGATGAATTTTTATTATAATTGCTTAGGATAACCCCTGCAGGAGAGTCTAGATTTTCCATTTTTAATAATGTAATGTATTTGATAATAAATTTTGTGAGGATCTAAAAATAAGGCATTTTTAAAGAAATAGGAGTCCAAAGGGAAAAGTAAATCCTTACAGAGGGTTTTCTTTTTCATTTGGGTATCCTTTTGGAGCACGCACTACGAGAAGTCCAAAGGAAAAAGTAAACCCCTACAGGGGGTTTCCTTTTTCATTTGGGCATTCTCTTGGAGGACGTACTACGAGGAGCCCGAAGAGCTGAAGATGATCCAAAGACGAATCAAGGAAGTGAAGAAGAAGAGTGAAGATAAAAATGCCTTGTTTTAAGATTTGCGTAGTTTCCGGGTTGTTGTCGGTGGAGCCCGGCCACCTTTACTTTTCTGTACTCTGTGATGTAATATTGTATGGCACTTGCCATGGACATTCTTTTTCGTGGGATTTTGTTTCTGTGCTGTGATTTACTTACTTTGTTTGCGCAGTAGAACCAGCATACTTTTTATAGGTTTCTTTCTTGCATGTGCTTGTGTCTGACCGCTAGGCTCCTTAGGGATAAAATTTTTCTACTCGCAATTATTTAATAAAATTTAAGATTAACTCACATAGAAACATAACGACTCTAGGGAATAGCCGGAATCGTCCGGGGTGGCATACATGCATTCTCTCACCTCCTAGACAAATTTCCCCGCCTGCGGGTAGAGTCCGGATAATCTGGCCTATGAGGATGAAGTGCCGGACCTGGGGAAGTTTAGTCATTCAAAAAATTATTTTATAAAGCCCTTTTTAAAATTCATACATATCTGATTTGGAGACTTTGACCAGCATAAACGGCATTAGTAACTAATTAAAATAAAGATTTAATTGCACTAGTTTAGGAGCATCATACCACTCATAAGTGTGGGATCACTTAGGAATCTCTCTAGTGGTCGATCCCAAATTTCAATGTCTAACTACCCACCTTTCTTCATAAAGACCGGACAGCATGGATTTTATACGACTAGGTGGTTTTAGCTGGCTTCCTTTGTCAGACAAGGAATAAGTCCAGATTGCATTAGTTAGGTCGTAGATGTTAGCGTTGTTTGTACAACACTACATCTTTTATAGATTTAGGGTCTAAAGGTGAGAGGTACAAGTGTACCTCTACACACCTTATTTGTGGGTGAGTTCTCCATTCTTTCGGAGACTATAAATCCTACCCATCCGCGTCACATAAATGACGCCACCTCCATCTTTCTCTCATGCTTGTTCGAATGCGTGATCTCTCTCTCTTTTTCTCCAGTTTTCTCTTCCTCGGACCAGCCGAATGATGATTGAACCGTGCGTGATTGATCGAGCCAGATTGGGACCTTCTCCCCTTTGATTAGGAAAGCCTAGAAACCCCTTTGCACTAAACCCATTCGGAGAAGATAATCTAACATCCTTAATCGAGAGTTTTCCTAAGTCAAGGCTTAGGATGTAATTAACTACGGGGGCTTGCGCCCGTAGGAAATCGATCCCCACAATCAAATAAACCCTATTCGAGGCTGATGCATCGAATAGGGGAAATCTCGTGAATTTAGGGTTATAGATATTATTATCCATTGAGGTGCGTAGGTGAAAATCCGCTATCCCCTATGGCTAATCGTATCTATAACTCCATCTGCTCTTCCATCGGCCTGCTTGTGCCGAGTGTAAAGGTCTACGACCATTTTGTCATACGGGATAGTGTGATCGTATCCTTTGCATTCGAACCGCACGAGCGGAAACCTTTCGGAGACCCACAGATTTCTGGCGACCACGGTGGGACAGGTTTCTCTCTCCATCTTCGGATGTTAAATTATCTCTTTTTGTGTGCACTCCGGGTTCAGTGCTCCTTAGTTAGGTTCTTCCTCTTCTAGCCTTTGTAGGCTATTTCGTCTCTCTCTTTCTCGTTCCTTCCCGTGCTTTTGTTTACGCTAATTGTTATTGTTTGTGTTAGCAGACAGTACAAATGGCGTATTCTGGTCCTTCGGTTACTTTCTGCTTTGGCTCCGATTCACGGGTGACACTCCCTGAGTCCCTGTTGACGAGCCCACCGGCGGGGGGGATCACCTTTGGATCCTTCACCGATTCGGCGTACGTCACTCTTGGCGGGCCGACCCCCTCCGAGGCTGCCGCATTCTCTCCCCCTCAAAGGAGAGGACGCGCAGCTATGAGACCTTTTGGACGACCAGTCGCTCGGCAGCCAGCCCGGGCACCCGTTCGTCCAGTTGTTGTTCGTGCGCAGCCAGCGCGCCCGGTGGTTAGGCAGCCAGTGCCTAGGCCACTTCCTCTTCACCCGGTTCGTCCAGCGGTCAGGCGGCCAGCGCCTGTCGCTCCTGTTGTTCGAGTAGCCCCGGCCCCTCAGCGCCGGCAGCCAGCAGTTCCTTTACCAGTCATTCCGGTAGAGGCTGCTCGTGCTCGGGTCTCCCCTCCTCCTTCCACTTCGAGGAAGAGGGTTGCTCAGGCCGAGCTTCCTCCACCTCCTACTCGTCGGGTTTCTGTTTTCACCCGGTTGTCTCACCCTGAGATTGCCGAGGAGACCCCGACACCTCCTCAGTTAGTAGTCCATGTTCCTCCAGTACAGCCTGTGGGTACTGATGTTGCTTCTTCCTCCACCTCCGGCCTTGGGAGAAGGGCTAGGAGGAATAGGAACAGGAGATTGCGATTAGCAGCATCCGATGCGGCAGTTCAGCGGATGGCAGATTCTGTGGCTCACCAGGAGCCCGTTCAGCAGAGGATGGTTCCCTTACAGCGGGAGCCACGTAGACGTGTAGTTACCCCAGTTCCTGATGTTGTAGTTGCCCCTGAGATCGACGCAGTCCAGGGAGGACGCTTTTCCCCTCTAGTGCATAGTGGTGATGAGGAGGACGCTGCCCATATTGCAGCAGCCCCTCCTGTCCCCACTACTCTTCCTCGCGCTCGAGTCCCCAGGGATACTGTCACTCGGACCCTCACTCAGAGGATCCGAGGCATTATCCGTTCAGCGCGCGGTAGAGGTCGTGTTAGTGAGGAGAGGTTACTCCACCAGATCTCTCAGGTGCACGCTCAGTTACAGCGACAGTCAGTTAGGCAGAGTTACCGGTGGCAGAGAGGACAGCCACCACGACAGCAGATTAGAGTTGTTCCCACTGATAGACCTCAGGCAGGTGCCCCTGCTGTTGGACGACGCCCTCGCCGTCATGGGCGTCGCCCACAGTTAGAGCCTGTCCGACCCCAGCTTGGTTCAGTTGTCGTTGCCCCTTCCACTCAGTTAGATGTTCCTACCGGGTCCCGTCGTAGTAGATGGGTTTGGAGACGCCGGCAGGTGGAGGAGCCTGTCGAGACAGAGCAGACTGTTGGTACGATTCGTAGAGTTGACACAGTCCCTTCAGTGTCAGTGCCAGTTCAGATGGATGTTGATGCAGTAGATGTTGATAGTAGTGCCCCGGCTCGAGTGGAGCCAGTTGCTTCTCCTAGTCCCCTTAGGATTTCTTTTCCTATGGGTCCATACATAGATGCCCTTTGTCAGACCCTCTCCGATGATGACTTGCTTACAGAGGAGTCAAACGAAGACATTCCCGTTCACCGTGTCTGTGTTGTCACGAGACGAGGCACGTCAGATGAGCAGCATGAGCAGTACGATGATTTAGAGGAGCAAGGGGAGGCTGATGTACCTTCCACCTCAGCACAAGGTGGACCTCCCCGTTCAGTAGACACGGATGTTACAGTTCTGCAGTTACAGACTCAGATGGCGGAGATGGCCAGAGCCATGGCGGCGATGACCGCCCAGTTGACGGCGTTGGGGGCTACACCCCATGTTATGGATGTAGTCACTCCTACTACATCCAGAGACGAGCCAGTAGCACCGCAGTCGCCAGCCCCAGAGCCTGTTAGAGTTGATAGAGTCCAGAGGACGGTTCCGATGTCTCCACCAGCAGTACAGTTGAGTGCACCAGTTCAGAGTCAGTCGGTTCAGCTGTCACCCGTTCAGATTCAGGACATGATTGCACAGAGGGTTGACCAGGCTATAGCTTCTAGAAAGTCTGGAGATTCTGTTAGTAGAGGTCGCCCCTACCCGGTAGAGTACGAGCGGGAGCCTTACCCCGCTGGTTTTGTTCCTCCCCGATTTCGAGTTTTTGATGGGTTTGGAAACCCAAAACAACATGTGGCTCAGTATCGGGCCATATGTTGTAACATTGGAGGAAATGATGCGTTGATGCTTAGACTGTTTGTTAGTAGCTTAGGGGGAGTGGCATTTGAGTGGTATGCCGATCTCCCTAATGATTCAGTCCGTACTTTTGCTGAGATGGAGCAGTTATTTGTACAGAGGTTCATTAGTACAGAGCATAGAGTGACTGTTGGTGAGTTGGTAGTGACCAGACAGCGCCCCCACGAGTCTCTACTTAACTATATAGTTAGGTGGAGAAACCTTAGTCTTCAGTGTGAACCTCAATTGCAAGAGCAGCATGCAGTTGAGATTCTG
Source organism: Dendrobium officinale (assembly GCA_019514585.1). Lineage (NCBI taxonomy): Eukaryota > Viridiplantae > Streptophyta > Magnoliopsida > Asparagales > Orchidaceae > Dendrobium > Dendrobium officinale. The sequence goes on from CM033698.1 coordinate 29,322,962, forward strand.
TTGAAGAATATTGATGGTCCTATCGCTCCGTACCTGAAGGGTTTTAGCATTCGAACCTTTCAGAAGTTGTTAACCAAAGTCACTAGCCTGCAGGACAGCATACCCAGTGCAGTCCCTCCTAAGGCTGAGAGTCAACCCACCCGTAGACCTCAGCGTTTGGAGTTTTCTGGGGCAGCACCTCCTAAGAAGGCAGAGGTGCATAGTACTTCTGATGCTCATGATAAGGGCAAGAGGCCCATGGTTAGTTCGGCACTACAGCGTCCACCACCACCACGACCTCAGTTTCAGCCCCGACCTCCGTTACCACCACCAGTACAGCCACCTGTTCAGTTTCAGCCACGACCACAGAGTCAGCAGCTTAGACCTTCCTATAGGACTCCAGAGAGTCAGCAGTTCCTACAGGAGAAGCTTAGCAAGGAATATCCCTTTAAAAGGGAGAGTATAAAGAAGATTTTTAAATTCCTTGTTAAGAAAGACATTTTGAGATTTCCATTTAATAAGAAGCCAGGAGAAGAAGGGCAAACAGATCATCCACTTTATTGTCCTTTTCATCGCCATATTGGACATGTCCTTGAAGATTGTTATGTGTTTAAAGATAAAGTGGAGAGTCTTATGGCAAATGGTGAGATTCACTTGCAGGAAAGTGACTTGGTACATCCTCAAGGCAAGGGTGCTCAAGTTGTTCAGATGATTACCAGCTCCAATCAGTGTGACAGTCAGTGTGGTGTTCAGAGCAGTGACAGTAGAGCACCTCTTAGTTCTGGGGAGGAGTGGCAGCTTGCACTCTCTCGCAAGACAAGGGGTATGATCAGACGGGCAGTTCAGAGTTCAGAGGCAGTTGAGAGGAGGCCCCCACAGGCCAAGTCGACAGTTGCCAGCCTGATTGCTTTGCCAGTTTCTTTTTCTTCTTCTGTTGTAGTGCCTACTGAGCACATTTCTTCTACTTCTACTTGTATTAGAAAGATGTATGAAAGAGAAAAATTTGTTGTAACTTCTGAGGGGAAGACAGGATCTCTTCCAGCACTTACGCTGAAGGATTTTGTTCTCCCTTCAACTGATGATGAATTAATGGAAGAAAATGATTCTGGCTACTTTTGGTGTCTTTCTCCTTTTAGTTCTACCTTTTCTATCACTCGTTCTTCTTCTGTTTTATTTATTTCTGAAAATAATAATGATGATCCTCCTTTTGGAAAAGAGTTTGAGTGTGAGGAAGAGCCCGTGTTTGCTATTCCTGAAGGAGGTTGTTACATGGATTCAGAAGATGAATCCGAGAACACTCCTCAGTCACTTCTTAATGAACCAACACAAGCCATGTCACCTGAACCAAGTGAGTCCTCTATTGAATCTGATTCAATACGAGAGATACAGTTGCGTTCAGGTAAGGTCCTACCACCTAAAATGGCTAAGAATAATAAAGAAAAAGATAGAAACATCATTACCCAACAGGATGATCCTATCCCTCCTCCTCCTCAAGCACCTGCTAAGGAGAAGGGAAAAGGCCCTCAGTTGGATGTTGATTACAATGTGTTGGCTCATTTGAGGAAGATTCCCTCCCTCCTTAGTGTTTATGACGCACTTATGATGTCTTCTGACTTGAGAGAGACTTTGGTAAAAGCTTTGCTTGAACCAGAGTCTTATCAAGCCTTCTTTGCCACTGAGTCAGTTAAGGATGCATGCTATTTGAGAGAGATGCCATGCATTACCTTTTCAGACCAGGATCTTCTTTTGGGAACTTCTGATCACAACCGTCCCTTGTACGTCACCACTGAAGTAAATGGTTATGAGTTGAACAGGGTCCTCATTGACCAAGGAGCTTCAGTTAATATCCTTAATCATGCCACCCTAGAGAGTCTTTCCCTTGGTCACTTAAAGCTCACCTCAGATAAGATTATGCTGAAGGGTTTTAATGATCAAGGTCAGCGAGCTCTAGGTTCCATCACTTTGCCTTTGCGTTTTGGAGATCTTTTGACTGAGGCGAAGTTTCATGTTATTGAGGCAGATACCTCATACAAGGCTCTCTTAGGAAGGCCTTGGATACATGAATATGGAATGGTGCCCTCTACGCTGCACCAATGTATGAAGTATATGAGGAATGACGTAGAGTTTTCCATCCTTGGAGATATTCAGCCTTTTGCCGTGCATGAAGTCTCCATTTACGATGATGCCGAGCATTACATGCCTCGAAAAGCTCGTAGACCTCTCCCTGCTCAGTCACCGGTGATACCCACTAGTATTGTACAGGGTCCTATGCAGTCACTTGCACAGGGTCCTATACAACCACTAGCACAGGGTCCATCACAGGTTGGGATTGGAGCAGATGTTTCCACTGAGGACTTGGATGAATCTTTACGATTTGTACTCAGACGCGATGTTCCCCCTAGTAGAGGTAGGGGATTGCGTGGTAGAGGTCGAGGCAGAGAGTCAGTTCGCCCTCCGAGGAACTTTGATACTCGAATCCCTCCTCCCCCGCACTTGTATACCTCTTCTTTAACGGTTGAGTCCGACTCTGATGATGAGATGATTGATATTCCTCGTCATTCAGTCCCTTCGCCCGCCTTTAGTGTTGATCACAATTCCTATCCCACATTCCATAGGAGTTTGATTCCTCAGGGTGGTTTGGTTGTTGATAGTGATTCAGACGACGACGGAGATGTCGGACGTCAGACTACTAGTCAACAATCCCTTTCTCGCCAGATGTACGGGATGAGAATTGAGGAATCTCCTCCTCAATCTTCCCTTACACCTTCCGTTAGTGTTCGTGGTGCACTACCTTTAGATAGGCGTTCGGTACAAGAGCTGCACACTCTCTATGTACCAGCACAGTCTGCGTGGCATGCATCTTTGTTCCATAGTGTAGGTGTCCCACAGAGTACTGACATACAGGATCCTGTGGAATCCACTGTGGACGATGAGATCATGCCAGTCCCCCGGTACTTTTCCCCTGCTGTTGATAACTTTGTTGAGCGAGGCATTGTCCCTTCGACTTGGTCAGGTAGACAGGCCCAACAGCAGGCCCGTATTTGGCGAACTGATTTTCCTCGAACTGGGCAAGGTATAGGCTATTCTCAAGAAGATCAGTCCTCTTCCGCCAACATTCGGGTTGTCTCTCATTCTTATCCGGTTGTTTCTATCTCCGATAATGAAGACCCGGAGGAGAATGAGGACAGGGTCCTTGATGCTCCACGTGAATTCGAAGATGGCGCCAGTTCTGCCATGGACGAATTGTGTGAGATCAATCTGGGCACTGAATCGGATCCTCGGCCTATCTTTCATAGTGCTTTGCTATCCGAATCAGAGGCTCAAGAGTATGTTGCACTCATTTCTGAGTTTAAGGATTGCTTTGCCTGGAACTATACAGAAATGCCCGGTTTAGATCCAGAAGTAGCAGTCCACAAGTTAGCTATTAGTCCTGATGCAGTCCCTGTTAAGCAGTCACCTCGTCGGATGAGGTTAGAGATTGAACAACAGGTGATAGCCGAGACTAAGAAGCTTATAGAAGCTGGTTTTATTCGTGAAGAGAAGTATCCCACTTGGCTTGCCAATGTTGTTCCAGTCCGGAAGAAGAATGGCCAGATCCGTGTCTGTATAGACTTCCGTGATTTGAATAAGGCGTGTCCTAAGGATGATTTTCCTCTTCCTATCCCCGAACTCATGGTCGATATCGCTTCGTCCCATAGCATTTTCTCCTTCATGGATGGTTCATCTGGTTACAATCAGATTAAGATGGCCCCTGAAGATGAGAAATTCACTGCTTTCCGCACCCCCATAGGTGTGTTTTGTTACAAGGTGATGCCCTTCGGCCTCAAGAATGCCGGGGCCACCTATCAACGTGCCATGACAGTTATTTTTGATGAGTTGATTCATGAGCAAGTTGAATGTTATGTGGATGATTTAGTGGTCAAAAGCAAGATCCGTAGTGATCACCTCCGAGACCTACGAATCGTTTTTGAGCGTTTAAGAAAGCATGATTTGAAGATGAATCCCTTAAAGTGTGCATTCGGTGTCACTGCGGGGAAGTTTTTGGGTTTTATTGTTCGCTACCGTGGCATTGAGATTGATCCCTCCATGATTAAGGCCATAGTGGACTTGAAACCCCCTAGGAGTCTTACCCAGTTGAGGTCTTTTCAGGGTAAGCTCGCTTTCTTGCGGAGATTTATCTCCAATCTTGCCGGTAGATGTCATCTCTTTGCTGCTTTAGCAAAGAAGGATGCCCGTTTTCATTGGGATAGGAATTGTCAGGAGGCCTTTGAGAGCATAAAGCGCTACCTGACGAATCCCCCAGTGTTAGCCGCACCCATCCCTGGTAGACCGTTGATTCTTTATACTACTGCCTTGGATGAGTCGCTTGGTGCACTTTTAGCTCAAGAAAATGAGGAAGGCAAAGAGAACGCCTTGTATTACCTTAGCAGACGTTTGATTCCTGCAGAGCTAAAATACCCGGCAATGGAAAAGCAGTGTTTGGCTTTGATCTTTGCTGTGCAGAAGCTTAGACACTATATGCTCTCACACAAGATCAGTTTGATTTCTCGAGTCAACCCTTTGCAGTACCTGATGACCCGTCCGACTTTGTCAGGTCGTTTAGCACGTTGGTCCATGATTTTACTGCAGTTCGATATTACTTTTGTCCCTCAGCGGGCCGTCAAAGGACAGGCTCTAGCTGATTTTCTTGCTTCTCACCCGATCCCTGCAGATTCCCCACTTAATGACGATTTGCCCGACGAATTAGTCATGAGTGTGGAAGAGCAGGAGTCCCCTACTTGGGAGTTCTACTTTGATGGAGCTTCTTCCATCAAATCTCTACGTCCTTACGAAACTCCTGTAGTTAGGGTAGGTTTGGGGCTTGTCTTTGTGTCTCCTGAAGGCCACACCCTTCGCTACTCCTACAGTCTTTCTGAGCCTCGTACTAATAATGAAGCCGAGTACGAAGCCTTAATTGTAGGACTTGAGTTGGCCATTCAGATGAGCATTGTGCGGGTTAAGATTTTTGGGGATTCCCAACTAATTATTAATCAAGTTGCTGGAATTTTCAAAGTTCTCAAACCTGAGCTCTTGCCTTACCACGATAGGGCAATGGAGCTCTTGTGTTTAATCCCTGAAGTAACTTTAGTTAGAGTCCCTCGATCTGAGAACGGTAGAGCGGATGCACTAGCTAAACTTGCTAAGGAGTTGGCTGACCCGAATGGAAATCCGGTGTCAGTTGTTGTTCAGTACCGACAAGCTTTGTGTCCCGCTGACTTGTCTTCTCCCGATCAGACCCTCGCAGTGTATGCTGTTGAGGAAGAGTCAGATTGGAGAGTCCCCTTTGTTGAGTACTTGAAGCGTGGAAAGCTCCCAGATGATCGCTCTCTTGCCGCTCAGATTAGGAAGAGAGCTTTGTCCTTCTCCTATGTGAATGAAACCCTGTACCGACGCTCTTTTGACCAGATGTGGTTACGTTGTCTCAACAACGAGGAGGCTCGCAAGGTCATGGGCGAAGTACATGAGGGACTTTGTGGTGCTCATCAGTCCGGACCTAAGATGAAGGTCAGAATTAAACGTCTGGGTTATTACTGGCCGACGATGATCCGTGATTGTATGGAGCACGCTAGGAAGTGCCACCAATGCCAGATTCATAATACTGTTATTCACCAACCTCCTAATCCGTTGCATCCCACTGTGTCTTCTTGGCCTTTTGAGAGTTGGGGCACGGATGTGGTGGGTCCTATTGACCCTCCTTCTTCTAAGGGTCATAGGTTTATTCTGGCTGCTACTGATTACTTCTCTAAGTGGGCAGAAGCTATCCCGCTTAAGGAAGTCAAATCAGAAGATGTGATGCGCTTCTTCCGCGATCATGTCGTCTACCGTTTTGGTGTTCCGCGCCGTATAATTTCGGATAACGGCCCGTCTTTTAGAAGCACCAAGATTGCTAGATTTGCCCGCCGCCATAACAGAAATTGGCGGTATTCCTCGATTTACTATCCCAGGGCTAATGGTTTGGCTGAAGCATTCAATAAGACCCTAGTCCAATTGATAAGAAAGATACTTGTGGCAAATAAAAGAGAATGGCACGATAAATTGCCTGAAGCATTATGGGCCTATAGGACTACTTACCGTACTCCTACTCAGTGTACACCATATGCTTTAGCTTTTGGGGTCGAAGCTGTCCTCCCACTAGAGGTTGAGCTCCCTTCGTTGCGTGTAGCAGTTAGCCACAATTTATCTCACGAGGATAATGCCCGACTACGGTTGGAAGAACTTGATGGTTTAGAAGAGCTCCGTTTGCAAGCTCATCAGAACCTTAAGTTGTACCAGGCCCGGATGGCCCAGGCTCATGATCGCCTCGTCCGACCCCGTGCTTTTCAGGTCGGTGAGTTAGTCCTTGTCCTGCGTAGGCCTATCATCTCGCGTCGTCGTCGAGGTGGTAAGTTTGAGCCCATTTGGGAAGGCCCATTTGTTGTAGAGCAAGTATACGAAGGTGGATCTTATTTGCTAGTTGATGCGAATGGTGTTCATCCCATGCCTGTCATTAATGGGCAGTACTTGAGAAAGTACTATGCTTGAGTTTGCATGTCGCAAGGGGCATCCCCTGCCACTTGTAAATATTCCTCTGTATAGATATGACTCTAAAAGATTTCTCGCTCTTTTCGGCAGTCCGTGGCCACGACGATTTGTCCTCTACCACGTGATGTTTGTCATGCGAAGTATGAGATTCTCCTTAAGGGTTGTGTATAAATACGCCGTAGGGATGTTTTGTGCTTACGTCCACGTTCACTAATCACTTTGGTGGTGTTGCACAAAATCACCTTTCCAATCCTATAAGGGTTGACTTTCCCCAGTTTCACTTGTTATCTTCAAGTGTGGTCTGGGATATCAAAACTACTAACTCGAATCCTTTATGAAATGTGATACTAGGTCCATCCTTGATCTATATTTGTCAAATATAGTGATGTTGATCCATGATCACCTTGTGAATCTTCCTACAAGTTGTTATTGTAATTTTTCTCTCTCCCCAGTTTTACTCATGTGGCGAGTATGGCCTGGGATATCAAAGCCAACAATTTTCCCCTCTCTATGTTCCAGTATGCTTGATATATAACTGTGAACATAAAAAAAAAAAAAAAAAAAAAAAAAAAAAAAAAAAAAAAAGAGAGAGGGAAGCTCTTAGTTGAGAAAGAATCGGTTGCCCTTGTCACAGGTGGAACCCGGTTCTAAGCTCCAAGAGCCCAAAGTTCCTCCAAATTTCTTCCTTTCTCCCTCCTTAAAGCATGTTTGATTGATTGCTTAGGGGATGACTGGGTCCATTCCTTCCATTATCATCACTTATTAATTGGATGTTGCCCTCCCTTACTTGTGATGTGGTACATCTTATTCTAGATGTTAACATCATTTCTGAGTGGATTTTTGATCTTCTAGTAGAAAGTCAATCCATTTAGCAACATAATTTCTCATTGAGAGCTTGCTTTTAGTTGTAAGAGCAATCTCTTTGAACGCATAAATGTTGCTTGCACTTCTCACAGGGTCCCATCAGTTAAAATGGGTGTTACCGCTGTGATTCCTTTAGTGATTATTGATCACTCATATGATTATAACTCTTAGTGGCAAGTATGTCCCTTCGCCACTTATAGTATCCCTTCTTTAATGTGAGATTATTCTTTCTATTAGGTTGTTTATATGTTACTCTTTTTAGAGAGATATATATCAATTAATTACTTCATATTGTATGATTTCAGTTTACCTAAGAAAATTTCGCTTGTATTTTGATTACTCATGGCCACGACGATTTGTCCTCTACCATGTGGTAACTAAAATATGAGCTTGAAATTTCTTAGATGATGAATTACTTACCTCCTCGTTTTTTTCTCACATCACCACGCACGTGTGCGCTGGGGGATTGTCGAGTTTCCGCTTTATCCTACCGGCAGACCTATGGTCGGGTAGGGACTTCGCTGTTTCGGGGCCTATGGCCGAGCGAGGGTGCTCCCTCTCTTCACTGACAGACCTATGGTCGGGTGATTGTTGACCTTACCTTTATTCTACCGACAGACCTATGGTCGGGTAGAGACTTTGCTGTTTCGGGGCCTATGGCCGAGCAAAGGTGGATCTTTTCTCTTCATCCTCTCGACAGACCTATGGTCGGATAGATGTTGAGCTCCCCGTTTTGTCCCATCGACAGACCTATGGTCGGGTGGACATCGGGCTTTTGGTTGGTTACCCGACAGAGTCCCTGGGGGGTACACTTCACCACCTCTTCATTCCCCCTGTTTTCTTTTACCTGTTAGGGGGTTGTTGAGTTTTCTCTTTGTCTTACCGACAGACTTATGGTCGGGTAGGAACCTCGCTGTTTCGAGGCCTATGGCCGAGCGAGGGTGCTGCTTTTCTTTTTCACCGACAGACCTATGGTCGGGTGACTGCTCTTCTACCGACAGACCTATGGTCGGGTAGGAACCTCGCTGTTTCGGGGCCTATGGCCGAGCGAGAGTGCTTCTTTTCTTTTTTTCACCGGCGGACTGATGGTCGGGTGACTTTTCTTCTACTGACAGACCTATGGTCGGGTAGAAACCTCGCTGTTTCGGGGCCTATGGCCGAGCGAGTGTACTTCTGTTTCTCTTCACCGGCAGACCTATGGTCGGGTGATTGTTCGTTTTTTTGCTTTATCTTACCGACAGACCCATGGTCGGGTAGGAACCTCGCTGTTTCGGGGCCTATGGCCGAGCGAGGAGGCTTGTTTCCTTTTCTCTTCACCGCCTGACTTACGGTCGGGTAGGAGCCTTGCTGTTTCAGGGCCTATGGCCGAGCAAGGCTGTTTCTCTTCCTCTTCACCGACAGACCTATGGTCGGGTGACTTTCTTCTACCGACAGACCTATGGTCGGGTGGAGACCTTGCTGTTTCGGGGCCTATGGCCGAGCGAGGGTGTTTTCCATTCTTTTTCACCGGCAGACCTATGGTCGGGTGACCGTTCTCTTACCGACAGACCCATGGTCGGGTAGGAACCTCGCTGTTTCGGGGCCTATGGCCGAGCGAGGAGGCTTGTTTCCTTTTCTCTTCACCGCCTGACTTACGGTCGGGTAGGAGCCTTGCTGTTTCAGGGCCTATGGCCGAGCAAGGCTGTTTCTCTTCCTCTTCACCGACAGACCTATGGTCGGGTGACTTTCTTCTACCGACAGACCTATGGTCGGGTGGAGACCTTGCTGTTTCGGGGCCTATGGCCGAGCGAGGGTGTTTTCCATTCTTTTTCACCGGCAGACCTATGGTCGGGTGACCGTTCTCTTACCGGCAGACCTATGGTCGGGTAGGGACCTCACTGTTTCGAGGCTTATGGTCGAGTGAGGGTGTTTCTTTTCCTTTTCACCGGCAGACCTATGGTCGGGTGACTGTTCTTCTACCGACAGACCTATGGTCGGGTAGAGACTTCGCTGTTTCGGGGCCTATGGCCGAGCGAAGGTGCTTTCTTTGTCTCTTTCGTGTCACCACCGGACTGATGGTCGGGTGATCGTTGATCTTCTTTTAGATTGATTATGGACCCTCACTTTCTTCATTGCTTTAGTATCCATTGATTGGTTTTAGAATCGATTGCATCTTCCCTTAGTGAATCCCGTTGCTTGACCCTAGAGTTGTATCTTCCTGGAGTTAGGAAGGTCAACGCCAACACGTACGGTTCACTTGTTGTTCGCCGCACCTGTTGGGGGTCCGTTTGTTGACCTCGTTTTTTATCCGAGTAGCCTCAAGGAGCTTAGATCAATTTAATTGAGCCTCGTCGAGTTTAATTTGAGCTCGAATCGGCTCGACTTGAGCCGGATTAAACCTGACTACACTCGATTAACTTTGATTGATTTGTTTCGACCGCGTTGAGCTTAAATTGATTGAAATTACTGTCGATTTTAAGCCTAATTTCATACGATTAGTTCTTTCGAGCTAGCTCGAGCCAAAATTGACTCGAATCGAGTCAAATTCGGACTCGAGCTTAACCGAATCTTAGCCAATTTTAGTCTGATTCAGCCCAATTTTACCACATTAAGAGCCACTTGACTTTTCAAGTTATTTGAATTTGTTTCCTCAAATCGGAAATTGCGTCGACGGCCGCGATTGGGTTAAATCTTTGTTTCGGCTGAAATATCGCGCCTCAGTGATCTTCTGCAGCTCGGGCAGACTTCAAGCAACGACGAGAGCTGTTTATGGCATTTTCGGAAGCTGGAGCAGGGGACGACGTTTGGCGGGCTTCCTTTCTCGGCAGAAAGTTTCGTTTTACTCGGGATGAAGACCCTCTCTCTCGGCATTCCTCCCCAACGCTCTCAATCCCGATCTCTCTCTCAGGCCTCTTCACGCAAGCTCCAGGAGAAAACTCGACGCCTCTAGCCAAGGCCGAACCCCGTCGAGCCCCTCCGACGAACCCGTCCCGACGCCTCCGGCCATCCCGAAGCCTCCAGCCGTCCCGACGCCTCCATCCAGGCCAGACGCCCGTCGCTTGCTCTGCCGCCCGAACTCGTCCATACGAAGGAGACGAACCCCCTGTTCCGCCCCTCTTACCTGACCGAGCCAAGGAAGCATAAATTTGTGCACGACTTGCTTTAACTTAGCTTCTATTCTTTTCTTCAACAGCAGGTACGCATCTCTTTGTTTTTCTTCTCTTTTTCATCCTGTTCTTCTTCTCCTTCTTTGTCTTCTTCTTGCTTAGTTACCTCCCACATCTCCTTGTTCAGATTTCCTTCAACCCTTGATTTTTTCTTTTTTTTAAAAAAAAAAAGTATGCATGGAGAGAAGAAAGCGTAACTTGAAGCCTCATAAGTTTTTTTTTTTTTTATGCCTTGAATAGAGCAGATTTTGTATTATATGTTCATTCATAAGTGTTATGATAAGATTTTGGGAGACAAACATTTCTCTGGTGTTGAGAATGTGTCTATTTTTGAAGTTGAATGGTTCCTGACTTTGAGTTCTCTTAGAAAAACTAAGTGTGATGTGATAATACGTTCAAAGGAGATTGCTTCACACCATTCCTTAGCTCTCGCATGCTAGGTATTTGATCAAATGCTTTAGAAAATTTTTATTATTATTATTTCTTTTATTTGAATTTCATACATACAGGTTCTCATTATTGACGCATTAGAAAATGTGATTATGAGGTTGGCTTCATACATCTTTCTCTTCTTGAAGCATTAGACATAAATTTGATTTCTTTTACTTGGTATTCAAAAGGGTGTTTGCCCTCAAATTTACTTTATTATTTCTACGGATGTTTTTTTTTTTTTATAAACTCAAGCCAAGTGATGATGGGTTCTCATTTTTTTTTTTTTATATAAAATAGTAGCATTCTATTGTTGAGACTTATTGAAACTGAAATCTATGAGCAAAAAAAAAAAAAAAAAAAGTGTTGTCTCTCTTAGGAAAAGGGCTTACTGAACACTGCGACATTTCTTTGTTTTAAAGCCTTTTTGTGAATGCATGAGTTGTCGTCAAAGTTATTTAGGAATATTTAGGGATAGTTCGCATCCAAAATTGTGTTCCGGCGCCATCCATCAATTAAGATTCATGAACTTGTCGGAGACTTTGTTTTGACCGACATGAATGAATCTTATATAAATTGTGTTCGGCTTTGCATTCGCTATTAGAATGGTAGAGAAGGTGAGCTGATTTCTCTTCTTTGTAATGAAATGAGTGCAGATTTTACTTGTTTCTAATTTCCAAACTGCTGTAGGTATGAAATGAGTGCAGATTTTACTTGTTTCTAATTCCCAAACTGCTGTAGGTATGAAGCGAGTGCAGTTTTTTTAATGTTTCTAGCTTCCAAATTGCCGTGGGTATGGAATACACGCAGATTTTTAATATTTCTAGCCTCCGGATTGCTGTAGGAATGAGATATGTGCAAAATTATATTGTTTTGGGTCTCTAAGTTGTGTTGGGGACAAACCATATGCAGAATTCTATTTATTTAAGTTCCAAATAGCATTGGGAAGCAAAGCATATGCAGCATATGCAGTTTTTTTGGTTGTTTTAGCCTCTAAACTATTTTGTGGGCAAGCCAAATACAAAATTTCAATTACTCCATGTTCCAAATTTATTTGTAAATAAGTTAGACACATATTTCCACTTGCTTTTTGCCTCAAACCCATTTTAATAGACAAAATCGAGTATTTGTTTGGTCTCTTGGAGCTATAATTGGTTAAGGAAGCTTCATGTGTTTAAGCCAATGGTTTCGTTAGTAGAGTTTGGAGATAATATCAAGTGACCATGAGTTTTGTATTTTCTTTTCGTCGCCATGAGAGCATAGCATTAGTTTTTGGGTGTTGGGACAAGGGTCAATGCTGTGAGAACATGAATTTCATTATATGGCAAAGTAATTTAAAGCATGAATTATCATAGACTTTGTTGTTTCTCCGAATTACATAGTTGCAAGTCTCTTTTGGATATTTGTTGATACAGGTTATATGAGATTTGCTCCGTGTTAGAAAAGGTTTCAAAGGCCATTTCTTTTGTTCAAATTCCTATGCATATAGTTTGTGTTGGGGTATCGTTTTTTTAGAAATGTTGTTTTATGGTTGAAGTTGGTTTCATTTCAAAAAAATGGTTTTGTAAAAGGTTTTATGAGTTTGTTCAAACGAGGGGTTTCATGAGTGTCTTTATGAGTTGAAAATTTTAGGATTGTTTTGTTTTGAAGGAGTTTGCGAATGGGTCTATGGTTGAGAGCTTTGCAAGCCATTTTTTGCATTGCATAGATTCGTGATAAGTTTTGTGAATGAAAGTTTTACATGAGTTATTTTAGTAATGAGTTTTTGTGATTTTGACTTGTGCATGTTCCCTTGATAGAAGGCTCTATAGTGCCTATCCATTAAGGAAAACCTCCACAAGTCTACCCCACTCCAAATGAGGGAAGAGGCACTTGATTAGTAGTTATTTGGGTAGAATTTTTGTGTCAAAAAGAGGGGATTTTGGTAGAGCTTTTTGGGTCAAAAACAAAATGAAAGAAAAGATTTTTGGTAGATGAGTTTTATAGGTTTGTTGTGTGGCATTTAAGTTGGAAATTCTTACAAATTGCGGTAGGGTTAATTAGACTTGTGTAGTGAGTCTCCCTTAGTTTCTTTTAGAAGCAATTAGTGCTTTCTTATTCAAATTAAATTTTCTAAGTGTTTATTTCTAAGGAAGAATTTTGGGATTTAAACTTTAGGTGGCTTTGTGCTAGAGGTCCTTTAGTATCTTTTTTTTTAGTTTTGGTTTATAAGTTAAATATGGAATTTTCAAATAGGTATAAGATAAAGAGAGTCTAGATTTTGGGAATTGGGTTTTAGAGGTTAGTTTCCCCTTAGTTGTTGTAGGTCTTATTAGAGCGTGTTGTGGGTAAGTGTGTCAAAAATATCAAGTGCCTCATTTGGAGTGGGAACAGCAAAGGGCATTGTTGGTATAATAGGATGCACTTGACTTCTACGAAGTGTGTCCAATAACGACAATGCCTACACCCCTTTTTGTATTTGATTTTTCGTTAGTTTTCTCCGCTGTTTTCTTTTATGTTTTCGGGGCTGTACGCTTGCAAATGAGGACCCAAAACACTAACGACTCAACCAAATAATAAAGGTATGTTCTCATCTTTTTCTTACTGCACTTTCATTTCCTTACATAATCATTCGCTTATAGAACTGCTCTAATACACCCTTCTTTTGTGTTGCGAGGTACCTTTTGGAGAGCAATGGACAAGGAGGCTAGGACAACTGGATCCGAGCATCAGTCGTCCCTACTCATCTAGTAGGGGGACGCTACGGGCGGAACCACCGGGTCGTAGCCCCCGGCGCTGTAAGTTTACTAAAGCTTAGAAAACCTTTAGGGGCCTAGATGGTTGTACGCCTCCCACCCTTAGGGCCTTAGAAGCTTCAATTATATATTTAGGATTGCTTTCATTTTATTTTTTTTAGATCCCTAAAATCCTATGACATCCGTATAAAAGTCTTAGGAGTTAGAAGAACGACACTTTTAATCCTACAACATTAGTGACATCTAAGGACAAAAATTAAGGACTGAGTCTTAGAAAACATAGACTTAAGATGCATGTTCCTTATAGGATAGAGACTTTAAAACAACAACTTAGTGACACGTTTTCCTAGATTTAGATTTTGTTTTTCTTAATTCACTAATAATCAACTAATTGATCTTAACCTAATTCTTAAAACCTATTAAAAACACTGAACTCTTAATTAAATAATTATTAACATTCTATAACTATTAAATTTTAAATCTAAAATGTAAACCTAAATCAATTCTAATTAATTTAATAATCAACTCTTAACCAATCTAAAAATTTAAAAGATGTAGATTTAATTAGGAAATCTAATCTTAAATTAAAATGCATTAGGATAATACACTTCTAAATATCAAATCTTAGAATAATAACCTCTAAAAGTCAATTAGCTAATTTGATTAATTAAAACACTCAATCTACCTTTTCTTTTCTTTTCATAACAAACTATAATAATTGAACAAAGTTAATTATCACTGGGTAACCCCAGGCCTACGAGGCTATTAAGTTAGCCCCAAGGAGGGTGAAATAAACCTCACGGCCTCGGTGTGAAACAAAGGTGATGATTAATCAAACAATAAAAATAAAATATTCCTAAAATCAACTCTAAAACATTAAGATTTAAATTTTAACTAAACTCCCTTAGCCTCTTTCAACAAACAAAAATACATACAACTCTAACTAAAACTACCCTATATAGGACCTACCAAAACCACACAGCTTTCATACACTTAGATGAGTTTGATAGGGCACGACTATTAGCTTTAGGTTAGGCTGTTGTTCTGTTTTACTCTTCTACACGTTGTTTGTGTTGTGATGCTCTGCATGTGACTCGTGTGCTGGTTGTTGTTTTTGCTACCTGTTGTAGCTTTTCTGCTGTTTTTGTACTGCTGGCTTTTAGCCCTTTTCTTTCTGCACCGTGGTTGTGGCGATTAGAATACCCATAGGTTAGGTACGCTCTTTTATACTAATGCTGTCTTCCTGTAGGTGGCCGTGCTCATATAATGCTGCTAAAAGGGGGCTAAAATTAATAAATAAATAATATATAACTGCTTTAGGTACCTGCTTCAGCTGCTCAGCCCCCCCAATAATTAGAGCACGGCCAAGTGATTGATGTGAGCATTTTCTTTATTTATATATAACTGCTTGGATGAATTTTTTATTATAATTGCTTAGGATAACCCCTGCAGGAGAGTCTAGATTTTCCATTTTTAATAATGTAATGTATTTGATAATAAATTTTGTGAGGATCTAAAAATAAGGCATTTTTTAAAGAAATAGGAGTCCAAAGGGAAAAGTAAATCCTTACAGAGGGTTTTCTTTTTCATTTGGGTATCCTTTTGGAGCACGCACTACGAGAAGTCCAAAGGAAAAAAGTAAACCCCTACAGGGGGTTTCCTTTTTCATTTGGGCATTCTCTTGGAGGACGTACTACGAGGAGCCCGAAGAGCTGAAGATGATCCAAAGACGAATCAAGGAAGTGAAGAAGAAGAGTGAAGATAAAAATGCCTTGTTTTAAGATTTGCGTAGTTTCCGGGTTGTTGTCGGTGGAGCCCGGCCACCTTTACTTTTCTGTACTCTGTGATGTAATATTGTATGGCACTTGCCATGGACATTCTTTTTCGTGGGATTTTGTTTCTGTGCTGTGATTTACTTACTTTGTTTTGCGCAGTAGAACCAGCATACTTTTTATAGGTTTCTTTCTTGCATGTGCTTGTGTCTGACCGCTAGGCTCCTTAGGGATAAAATTTTTTCTACTCGCAATTATTTAATAAAATTTAAGATTAACTCACATAGAAACATAACGACTCTAGGGAATAGCCGGAATCGTCCGGGGTGGCATACATGCATTCTCTCACCTCCTAGACAAATTTCCCCGCCTGCGGGTAGAGTCCGGATAATCTGGCCTATGAGGATGAAGTGCCGGGACCTGGGGAAGTTTAGTCATTCAAAAATTATTTTATAAAAGCCCTTTTTAAAATTCATACATATCTGATTTGGAGACTTTGACCAGCATAAACGGCATTAGTAACTAATTAAAAAAAGATTTAATTGCACTAGTTTAGGAGCATCATACCACTCATAAGTGTGGGATCACTTAGGAATCTCTCTAGTGGTCGATCCCAAATTTCAATGTCTAACTACCCACCTTTCTTCATAAAGACCGGACAGCATGGATTTTATACGACTAGGTGGTTTTAGCTGGCTTCCTTTGTCAGACAAGGAATAAGTCCAGATTGCATTAGTTAGGTCGTAGATGTTAGCGTTGTTTGTACAACACTACATCTTTTATAGATTTAGGGTCTAAAGGTGAGAGGTACAAGTGTACCTCTACACACCTTATTTGTGGGTGAGTTCTCCATTCTTTCGGAGACTATAAATCCTACCCATCCGCGTCACATAAATGACGCCACCTCCATCTTTCTCTCATGCTTGTTCGAATGCGTGATCTCTCTCTCTTTTTCTCCAGTTTTCTCTTCCTCGGACCAGCCGAATGATGATTGAAACCGTGCGTGATTGATCGAGCCAGATTGGGACCTTCTCCCCTTTGATTAGGAAAGCCTAGAAACCCCTTTGCACTAAACCCATTCGGAGAAGATAATCTAACATCCTTAATCGAGAGTTTTCCTAAGTCAAGGCTTAGGATGTAATTAACTACGGGGGCTTGCGCCCGTAGGAAATCGATCCCCACAATCAAATAAACCCTATTCGAGGCTGATGCATCGAATAGGGGAAATCTCGTGAATTTAGGGTTATAGATATTATTATCCATTGAGGTGCGTAGGTGAAAATCCGCTATCCCCTATGGCTAATCGTATCTATAACTCCATCTGCTCTTCCATCGGCCTGCTTGTGCCGAGTGTAAAGGTCTACGACCATTTTGTCATACGGGATAGTGTGATCGTATCCTTTGCATTCGAACCGCACGAGCGGAAACCTTTCGGAGACCCACAATATATATATATATATATATATATATATAATTTTGAATAAATCCACTAGTATTAGCAGTCAATTACAAATGAGGCCCTTCTTAAGGAGAAGGAATTGGCTTGATGGTACAAATGAACATCATATAGAGCGCATTACATGGTGGGAGTTACAATAACCATCATAGACATGCTAATTTGTTTGGTCAGTAGGATCATAGTTGATAAGATAGAGATCGAAAAGACCGTAGTTGGCAGGAGACCAGGGTCAAAAAGACCATGATTTGGTGATGAAGGTCGGAATGACCATAGTAGGCGACGGAGGTCGGAAGGAGACCGGGGTCTGAAAGATCGTTGTTTGGTGATGGAGGTCGGAATGACCATAGTAGGCGACGTTGGTCAGAAGGACCGTAGTCGGCATGAGATTGGGATCTGAAAAATCATTGTCTGGTGATGGAGGTCGGAATGACCATAGTAGGCGATGGAGGTCAGAAGTACCGTAGTCGGTAGGAGGCCGGGGTCTGAAAGACCGTTGTATTAAGACAATATTCTGGCAGAACTCTGGGCATCAAATGATGACCCAATAGAAGTTCGAGCCTCATGTGGTGGTACGACATAAGTTCGAGCGTTAGGTTGTGGTCCGGTGGAGCAAGGATGTCAAGCAGTGGTTCGGTGGAGCTTAGGCCCTCAAGTGGTTGTCTGGCAGAATTCCAGCATAAGGTTGTGGTCCGGCGGAGCTCAGAGCCCTTAAGTGGTGGTCATGCGGAATTCAGGTGTCCGCGGTGGTTCGACGGAGCTAAGGCCCTCAAGTGATGGTCCAGCGGAATTCCGACATTAGGCGGGGGTTCGACGGAGGAGAGGGCCTCAAGTGGTGGTTCGGCGGAAGTCCAGGCATGAAGTGGTGGTCCGACGGAAGTCCAGGCCTGAAGTGGTATCCGACAGAAGTCCGGCGGTGGTCGAGGAGGAGCTTCTTCCTTCTCTTCCTTCTCTTCTTCTATTCTTCTCTTCTTGCTTGGATCCCCTCTCAAGAGAAATGAGGGATCGATTTATAGATTTATGGAGTGGCATGACCAGTACATAGGTGAGAGATCAAAGGCAAATGGGGAGTGGTTGGATGAACGACCAATATTGAATCCCTTGATTATGGACCGTTCGTCTGACATTTGAAGGTCTTAGTGATGTCAGAATTTGGCGATATTGGGCTTGTTTGATTCTTCTCGTCGAGCCGCTCGATTCGACTATAAGCCCATAATGTTTGGAAACCGTTTGGTAATCCAAATTGTGATTCGAACCATCCAACAGTGCTTCGGGTCCTTGATTTAGACTCATTTGGGATCGGATTGAGTTGAATTTGGTGTCGTTAGGTTCGTATTTCCGAGATGTTCAGTTTGACTATAAGTTTGCTGAAATTGGAGTTTGGATGATCCGAATTTTAATTTCATAAGTTTTCAACTTGATTTTGCATTGAGATTTGTGCCCAATCAAGATAATTTTTTGATAACGTATCAATAATCAGGCTTTTTTAAATATTATGTTGATTATTTTTTTTAGTTTATCTAATTTTATATAATTATATATTTTATTAAAAATTATCTTGATTCCAATATAGAACATATAAAATATATATTTTTTAAAAAATAAATAAATTACAACATTTTAACTTTCTGATATTTTAAATATTCTAAACTTCTTAGGCTTCATCTTTCGGGGACATTTGGACAATAAAAAAAAGCACTTATCTTCGAGACTTTTAGGCTTCGTTTGGGACAGCTTTCTCACGGCTTCTAAAAGCACCTTTGTAGTGCAAAAAGTTTAATTTTTGTAATAGAAAATTCTTTTAAAAAGCAATAAGAAAATAGTCTGGAACAGAGCCTTAACAGTTGACATTATATTGTTTTTAGAAAATCTAAATAATATATATATTCTTGTTGCGGCCTGGAGTATTCGCGGCAGTAGAGAAATATAGTTTAATAGCATTGTATGAAGATCCAGTACGTGCACAAATAAAAAAGAGAGTGTAGCATTCATAAGATACACCAGAGTTTACGTGAAAACCCTTAAAAAAGGGAAAAAAACCACAGGGGCTGGCCCATTTTGAATAAATCCACTAGTATTAGCAGTCAATTACAAATGAGGCCCTTCTTAGGGAGAAGACCTTGGCTTGATGGTACAAATGTATATCATATATAGCACATTACATGGTGGAAGTTACAATAATCAACATAGACATGCTAATTTGTTTGGTCACCAGGATCATAGTTGATAAGATAGACGTCGAAAAGACCGTAGTTGGTAGGAGACCAGGGTAAAAAAGATCGTGATCTTGTGATGAAGGTCGGAATGCCCATAGTAGGCGACGGAGGTCGGAAGGACCATTGTCGGCAGGAGACCGGGGTCTGAAAGACCGTTGTCTGGTGATGGATATCGGAATGACCATAGTAGGCGACGTTGGTCAGAAGGACCGTAGTCGGCAGGAGATTGGGATCTAAAAAATCATTGTCTGGTTATGGAGGTCGGAATGACCATAGTAGGCGATGGAGCTCGGAAGGACCATAGTCAGCAGGAGACCGAGGTCTGAAAGATCGTTGTAGTAAGGCAGTATTTTGGTAGAACTCTGGGCATCAAATGATGACCAAATAGAAGTTCGGGCCTCAGGTGGTGGTACAACAGAAGTTCGAGCGTTAGGTGGTGGTCCGGTGGAGCAACGATGTCAGGCAGTGGTTCGGCAGAGCTTAGGCCCTCAAGTGGTTGTCCGACAGAATTCCGGCATCAGGCGGTGGTCCGGCAGAGCTCAGAGCCCTCAAGTGGTGGTCAGGCGGAATTCTGGTGTCTGCGGTGGTCTGACGGAGCTCAGGCCCTCAAGTGGTGGTCCAGCGGAATTCCGACATTAGGCGATGGTTCGACGGAGGAGAGGGCCTCAAGTGGTGGTTCACGCGAAAGTCCAAGCCTGAAGTGGTGGTCCGACAGAAGTCCAGGCCTGAAGTCGTGGTCCCGGCGGAAGTCCGGCGGTGGTCAAGGAGGAGCTTCTTCCTTCTCTTCTTCTATTCTTCTCTTCTTGCTTGGATCCCCTCTCAAGAGAAATAAGGGATTGATTTATATATTTCTGGAATGGCATGACCCGTACATAGGTGAGAGATCAAAGGCAAATGGGGAGTGGTTG
The DNA here is from genome assembly GCA_019514585.1 of Dendrobium officinale. Lineage (NCBI taxonomy): Eukaryota > Viridiplantae > Streptophyta > Magnoliopsida > Asparagales > Orchidaceae > Dendrobium > Dendrobium officinale. Next base: position 29,343,028 of record CM033698.1, read on the forward strand.
GATGGACGACAGATATTGAATCCCTTGATTATGAACCGTTCGTCAGACATTTGAATGTCTTAGTGATGTCGGAATTTGGTTATATTGGGCTCGTTAGATTATTCTCGTCGAGCCGCTCGATTCGACTATAAGCGCGTAATGTTTGGAAACCGTTTGGTAATCCAAATTGTGGTTCGAACCATCCAACAGCTCTTCGGGTCCTTAATTTGGACTTATTTGGGCTCGGATTGAGTTGAATTTGGTGTCGTTAGGTTCGTATTTCCGAGATGTTCAGTTTGACTATAAGTTTGCTGAAACCAGAGTTTGGATGATCCCAATTTTAATTTCGGAAGTTTCCAACTTGATTTTGCATTGAGTTTCGTGCCCGATCAAGATAATTTTTTGACGACATATCAATTCTCAGGCTTTTTTTAAATATTATGTTGATTATTTTTTTGGATTTTTACATACCTAACACTTAAAACTATGTTATTTACTTATCTCACACCCAAACTTACCTATTTACACACACACCACCGTAAAAGCCTATCATATTCTATTTACACACATTCCGTTGGCTCTGTCAAAACGAAATCGCGAAAACAGGGTTCTGAGACTTTTGCTTCATGTAGCTCCTCTCCCTCGCTCGATTGAAATCGTGAAAACAGGGTTCTGAGACGTTTGCTTCGTTCAGATCCCCTCCCTCGCTCGATTTGTTCGTGGACTTGCTGGTCGAGGTATGCTCTTCTCCATTTCATCTATGTTTTTTTTTCTTTGACAACGGTTTTCAGCGCCTCTTCCTCGTTCGGTTTTCCTTACTCTTTAAATAAACAATTTTTCTCGATAGATCGGCTGTTCTTCTCCATTTCTATTTCTAGGGTTGATGCCTTCGTTTACATTTGAACGTCTTTTAGTCATATGAAACTAGCTCGGCTAGGTTTGCTGTTCTTCTCCATTTCTATTTCTAGGGTTGATGTCTTCTTTTACATTTAAACGCCTCTTACTCATATGAAACTAAAATAATAAGAAAATTTCTTGGGTTGTTGTCTTCTTTTACAGGAAATTATTTAAAACTATGAATTTCCTGTGGGAATGTATACTTGTGGTTGAAACTTATGTGGAAATGTTTACTTTTCTTTGATACTTTTTTGTTGGGTTTACAGGATATTATCTAAAGCTTAGTATTTTTTCAGGAAAAGCTTAAACATAATCTCTTTTTGGATTTGTGACATGAGTTCTAGCCGCTCGACACCATCAACGAGAAGCCAAGACAATCTAATATTTTGTCGTTGCAATCTGCAATGTGAAATGTATACTTGCTACAAAGCTAATAATCGTGGAAGGAAATTCTATCGATGCCCCCGAAATAGATCGGAAGATGATTGTAGATATTTTAGATGGGTGGACGAACAAAATGGTGTAGTGGAAGCTACGAATACATTAAGGAGTGCAGACGCATCAGAAATTCATACAAATTTGCTCCAGACAATTACTTCTGAATTACTTCAAATTAAGATCTTGTTGTTTATCCTTGTTTTGATTGTTGGCATAGCCATCAATTCTCTTGCAAAGTCTTGAAATTGTAAGGGAATGTACCTTAGAATGCGACTAAGAAATGCTTACGATGATTGTAATTCGTCAAAGTTATGTAAGAAAGCTTATGTTTTTTGGAAAACAGTTGAATTTTTGTTCTAAAGGATGAAACTTCATTCTTATGTTTTCATTAATTCCGAAGGTTTAAAATCTTGTATGAAAGCTTCAAATCATTACATCATTCTAATTGTGGTGCCCATCTTTATCATTCAAAAAGTTTCGGTAGCCAACAAATCATTCTGAAGGTTTAAAATCTTGTATCAAAGCTTCAAATCATTAGAGCCAAAATAGATTATTGAGTTAATACCAAATTGCTACAAAAAATAAAATGAAATGTTTGCTGCAACTTCATTGCTACAAAAAACAGTTTGGAAATCCTGCATCCGCAATGGCTACCGAATAATAAAGTGAGGAAATGTTTACAAAAAACAACAGTTTGCTGCAACACCAATGGCTACCAAAAACAGTTTGGAAATGTTTGAATGGCTACAAAATCTGTATCTGAATGGCTACAAAAAATAGTTTGGAAATGTTTGAATGGCTACAAAATCTGTATCTGAATGGCTACAAAAAATAAACAGTTTGCTGCAACTTCAATATTCGCAACAGTTGTCTTCATGATCAGCACGTCTAATTGGCATTTTTTCACGTGGAGCTGAAGTAGTCGACATCTCAAATTCGTTATAATTGTCATCACTACCATCATTTAAAGGGTTCTTACAGGTGCTTCTATGGTGTTCCCATGAATTACAACGTCCACACTTATGACTCAACTTAGCCTTTTTTGTAGTTTCTAAGAAGTTTTTAATTCTTCTTTTCTTCGGTCTACCGCGGGGCCTACGTGAAATTGGTGGACCAACAACTTCACCATCACTAAGTATCATCCACTGCTCCTTCCCTGGAAGTGTTCTGATTGCTCCTTCATACGCCATTTTATATCCGCTCAAATAAGTGATGTTAGGAACAAAATAAATGAATAAGTTAATAAGTCCATGAATAAGATTTGGAAGCAAACCGAAAAGTGTAGTAGTGCTCGTCCACGTATGTGTGCCATAAATTGTAGTGTTTCGATCCAATGAATGATGCACCATGTACGCATGGAAGTCCACACACTTGCCAAAATCCACAACTACAAATACGGTTCTCAATATCCACCTCATGACGATCATTTATTCCTTCGACCTCAGCCTTGGTGGAAGTAGATTCCCGAATAATAAAGTGATTTTTTGTTGTTGTAACATCTCTAAGATACGCCTCCACACAAGAGACAAGAGGCCCCTTCCAAGAACTGAAATTGATCTTCCTTTGAGAACGTTGTTCCATCATCATTCCTCTAACCATGTTGATTAGATCCACAACTGGCTTACTCCTAGCCTGTTCCACCCAATGCATTGAAAGATTCCGACATATTGTTTGTGTTATAGTGATTCTTAATATGTAGAGAAAAAGTGGATTTAGACCACTTACATTTAAATGCAGATAAGTAAGAATATACTCCAGGAGACAGGCTTCGGATTTCTTCAAAATATGCATTGAAATTGTGCTGGCTAAAAGTATTTGCAGCAGTCCAAACCAACTTCTATAATTTATGGCCATCTTCACATCGGAAAAATTTCTTAATATTCTTCCAAAGGTGTCTCATGCACACCCTGTGCTCGGCTGTTGGAAAAACAACCTTAATTGCTTCACCTAACCCCTTCTCCATATCTGATATGAATGCCAAATGTTCTATATCACAATTTAAAGCTTCTAACAAGTTCTTCAAGAACCACTCCTAACTCTTCCTTGATTCGGATTCAGCAACGGCAAATGCAATTGTAAAGAGACCATTATTCCCATCAAGACAATTTGCAGATAGTAGTACGCCTAAATATTTTGATTTCAAATGGCACGCATCAACAACAATTAGAAATCTACAACCTGCGAGGAATCCATCAATACAAACTTTAAAACTAAAAAAGAATCTCTTGAATGATTTGTTCTGGTGGTCACATTGATATGTTATATGAGAGCCTGGGTTTCTTTTGAGCAATTCAGTCTTCAAAGATGGAACCAACTTCTAGTTATCATCTATTGATCCAAACATTAGGTCTCTTGCTAGTGCCCTTGATCGCCATATTTTCATGTATGGTAAACTCAAACCATAAGTAGTCTCCAAGTTATTACTAATGTCCTTGGGTGTAATATCAGAATTTCTTTTGACAAGGTCCTGGATTTCTTGGGCAACCCAGCTTGCAGTTGCTTGTTTGTTCCCAGCTCTGTTTACCCCAGGGCATAAATGTATAGGATTTAATTTTTTCACTTTAAAGGAGTGGCCCTCAGAACATAAAGAACCTCGTATCCTCCAAGGACAACCACGGTATGAGCATGTAACAATAACTCTTGATTTGTCACTAACCTTAATTGTGATATCGAAGTTATGTATTATTGCATTGGAACGAATAACTTGTTTGAAACTGAACGAATCCTCAAACCTTGATCCTACAATAAGAGTATTTTCCTCTAAATCTGGATTGTCAAGAATACCTTCACACATTCCACCAACTATTATATCATTGTTTGTCATTATATTGCTACTTGTATCATGTTTGTGCACATGCTGGCTATCACAAGCAATACCTATATCTTCTTCAAGCTCTTTCACAACGACAACCACCTCCATTTTGTGGGAATCAGAAGAATATGTAAGCATATCCATAACATCTGTCTCACTTATAATGGACATGTAATTTTTTGGTGATGTTCCATGGATGTGATAATGTAGGTCGTAATCATGTGCCCTTAGCCACGGGCATAGTGCTTATGTTTGTTCTTTTAGTAAAAACAAATTAACATCACTTCTCACAAACTTTAAAGTTCTTTGACTACCACCAACATATTTTTGCCTCGTCTGTCCCTTCACAACACTCCAATATCCTCCAAATTTGAATACAATATAACAGAAATTGTTGGAATCCATATCTAGCAAAGAAGTTTGTAATAAAAAAAATTATTTCTGTTCATAGAAGCTGCTAACCTAATAAAAAATCAACATATATCTAACAAACCAGACAATATCGCAGCTTACCTAATCAAAATGTTTCTGTTCTAGAGGTAGAACGAACGCGAGTCTTGACGGGAGGCTTAGGAGGGCTTTTTCTGTTTCAAAAAAATAACTTACCTAATAAAATTTGTTCTAGCAAAGAACAGAACATAGCGTCTTACCTATTAAACATAAATCTATTACCTAATCAATTTTTTCCTGTTTCATAGGCAGCACAAATGCTTCGGCAGGGATGCGAATCTGGAATGGAGTATTTGGCCGGAATGTACAAGAGGCTAGACGGGAGGCTCCGATGCTTTTCTTCCGTAACTAAGATCCAAGAAATAAAGAAGATGAACAAATGCCGAAGGAACAACAGTTTCGCGCCCAAACAAGCAACTCACGAATGGGGTTTAACGGAGAGGATAAATCTATTTCCTAATCAATTTTTTCCTGTTTCATAGGCAGTACAAATGCTTCGGCAGGGATGCGAATCTGAAATGGAGTATTTGGCCGGAATGTACAAGAGGCTAGACGGGAGGACGGGAGGCTCCGATGCTTTTCTTCCGTAACTAAGATCCAAGAAATAAAGAAGATGAACAAATGCCGAAGGAACAGCAGTTTCGCGCCCAAACAAGCAACTCACGAATGGGGTTTAACGGAGAGGAAGACGGAGTGGTTTTTTGGAAAGGGAAAAGTTTTTTAGTGGTGTGTGTGTAAATAGGTAAGTTTGGGTGTGAGATAAGTAAATAACATAGTTTTAAGTGTTAGGTATGTAAAAATCCCTATTTTTTTTAGCTTATCTAATTTTATATAATGATATATTTTATTTAAAATTTTCTTGATTCCAATATAGAACATATAAAATAAATTTTTTTTTTTTTTTGGGAAAAAATAAGTTTTTTTAAAATAAATAAATTACAACATTTTAAAGCAAAACAGCCACCTACACAACAAATCGCTTTCAAAGATTTTCATTAAAATCAGATCTTCGAATCTACCCCAAAAAAAAAGATCTTCGAATCCCAACGGCCTCCACAATCCATTTTTTACATAAACACCCCATTCTTTTTCAAATTTATTTTTAGTGAGAGGTGCATTGTTGACCTGACTAGCATGACCAACGTAAACGTTCTTCACGTGGTCCGCAAATCAGAACGGAGACCTCCTAAAATGCACCAAATTCGCACCCAAAACTTCGCCCAATCCAGAAGGAAGCTCACCAGCCCAAATCAGAGCAGCAGTTCGTAGTCGCTCGCCTGTGCACGTGGCGAATAATCATTTGGATCTACGCCCCGCCGATATAGTAGGCCGAGGGATTTTGTCTGCCACAGCAATGGCGGACCACCGTCCTTTTAACTTATTACACGAATCGTGATGTAGATGGGCGGTAGAATTTATTCGACTTCGTCCGTCGATTGCTATTCGCATGTGCCAAATTATTATTCGACTATGGGCCCGCTACAGAATCGACGGAACACTGCCGGAGCAATAGGTGCGTAAGGCAGGCGCCATTTCATGTTAGTTCCACGAGGGAGTTTCTATGGATTGGATCACCACCGTCCATCATATTTTAAACACGAATCCTATTGTAGATGGACCGTGATCAATCTTTCCATACGAGACATTTCGTAATGTAAAATAATATTCTTTCGATTTGGTCGGTTCACCGTATCTTTCTGATATTATAAATATTAATTCGTGCGCGCCCCCCCTCCGGCAGATTTGTGGCCCGCGACGCGGCGGTGAAGGAACTCTTACATTCACCGGAAAATAATATAATAATATTAGCTCCCGTTTGTTCTTCCCGGCAAACTGTAGCATTTGCTTCTGGATATGCCGCCTGCACTTTCTCTTTTATACATCTGAACTGTAGGGCTTCAGGCGTCACTCCGGTCATCTTTCTTGAAGTTTGATTCTCCATCGGAAGGATGGAGGAGTTCACAATGTCCGTGGAAGAAGGCCTGAGGCTGGCGAAGCGTGTGTACGCTGGTAAGGACCGATATGCGGAGGCGCCTCCGAGGCAAACGGCCGAGATGGAAAGGTCGAGAGCCTCTCTCATCCCGAAGGCGCCGATGTTGTATGCGGTGATCGTCGACCCAGCAATCGTGGACAATCCGGACATTCCGAGCTACCAGCCGCACGTTTACGGACGGTGTGATCCGCCAGCGTTGATTCCGCTCCATATGAAGGAAATTGCGGTGACGACTGATTGCTATATTGACACGGCATTTATCAGTGTACGAGGGCGCTGGCGGCTTCACTCTGTGATGGGCAGCCGGAGGTGTGACTGCCGCCTCGTGGTTCCCTTTGGGGAGCAGGTAAGCTTGAAGCGTAGTGTTCCGGGCGGAAGTTGTCAGATATCTCATTGGATTACTTGAAATTTCGAGCTTCTTTGTTTGAATTTATCTCTTCCCTTCAAGATTTCGTAAAGCTGGATAGAAGGACAGAGTGATTTTGCTTGTTGAATTTAGTTTATTGTTTGCTGAGGGCTGGTAAATGGAGTTTTTTTAAATTCTTGGATGGGTTGCGATAATACAACAATTATGTTGTGAAAAAAGATTTGCGTATAATGGAGATAACATTTTGTGTAGTATTCAATTTGAATGAATTAAAATTTAGGATTCATAAAGATAATACTAGTAGTTTGGACAGCTCTAATCAAGATGATGTTGATGATCATAGAAAGGTTATTTGAGTCCGGTGTTTCATGCTTAACAACAGTGATTAATAGGAAAAATTTACCTCAAGATATCTGATCAAATTTTTGTCCAAGATGGAGTTCAAAGTGTTGGCTTCACTTTGAGATGAGTCAATACAGGCAAGATTGGTATTGCAGCAATCTCAAATCAAATCTAATGGCTCTAAATGTCATCCTCGCCAAACGTTTGTTAGGATATCCTAAATAAAAATTTTTTACATAATAATTGTTGCGTGCCCGAACATTCATGTTGATAGAGCGACAGAGTTTTAACATCTTAGCTTTGCACAAATATCCAACACACACAAATAAGAGAGGGTTGCAAGACCTACACGAGACACTTGATTTTTTACGTGGAAAATCAGGAAAGAGAAAAACCATGAGGCTTGGCACATCCAAAATGATTCCACTATTATTTATATTTGATTACAAGTAAACCCCTTCCTTGGGGGAATGTATTGATACATTATAAAGAACACATGGTTGAAGTTGGAAGAGTCCTTTGATAGAAATTCAATATAAATCCAAATGCTGAAGTTAGGAGTTAGAGTTGATGTTGACGACTTGCATAAATCTTACAAGTAATTGCATGTTGGCATCATTGGAGATGGAAGGTGATGTAGTCAATAGGCATTGAAGTCGCCATTCGATGGTGGTCCAAATGATTGTATTCAGGCAATGAAGGTTAGAAGGCCTATAGTCAATTGATGGGAGTCAAAGGACCATAGTTAGGAGATAGTGGTTGGAGGATCGTGGTTAAGAGATAGTGGTGGACCGTGGTCGGAGGATCGTAGTTGGGTGATGGAGGTTGAAGGATCATAGTCAAATAAATGTGGTCAGAGGATCATAGTTATCGGGTGACGGTGATCCGAGGTCCATAGTTGGTGGGCAACGGAGGTCGGACGACTGTAGCTGGTGGGCGAAGGTGGTCAGAGGACTGTAACCGGTGGGCAACGTAGTTTGGAGGACTGTAGACGATGGGTGATGAAGGTCAAATGGACCATAGTCGATGGTTAATGAATGTTGGAAGGATCATAATCAGGTGATGGCTATTCGAGGATTGTAGTTGACAAGCGACAGAGGTCAGAAGGACCATAATAGGCTGGCGATGGTGATCTGAGGACCATAGTTAGGTGACGGTAGTTCGAGGATTGTGGTCAGACAAGAGTGGTTCGAGGATTATTTTTAGCGAGAAATGGAAGTTGCTGGACTATTATTGTTACCTGAAGAAGGATCAACGATAATGGTCGAGGCGATAGAGGTTCGACGAAGATAGTTGAGTGATAGAAGTCTAATGAGGGTGGCCTGGGAAGAAGGCCTGAGGCTGGCGAAGCAATGAGGACTGATTTATTTATTTTTTAAATATTTTTTTCTTAAATTCCCTGCCATCCCTCTCCCACAATCCATTCAACGCTGCTTGGCCGGAAAGAAATCGAAGAAGAGGGAGAAGAGGAGAGAGAGAAGAATTTTCGAGTCATTTTTGTCTGTCCTTCTTGTTATGAAAATTATTCTATTCGTAGTAACTATTCTCTTATTTTTGTTTTTGTGATTTTGATTTCTACGGATTTATCTCTCATAAATATGCTAAAATTGCATTATCTTCTGATTTCATAAGCTTTCACCGTGTAACTCCTAATATATTATAGACTTGATCAATCTGAATCATCTAATATGATTTTATACATTTTTACTGGTTAAATATGTGTATAAACGAGTAGGGAAAAAGTTATACTAAAAATGGGTTGAAAAGAAGCGTACTGTGATTTGGCTTGATAATGCTGAAATGTGACATGGGATGATATAATTGAATTGATTAATATGTATGGAAACGATGCACTGAAATGATACTTATTGATATAATATAATGATGTTCCGGCTGATATCATATCAATGATAAGAGCATGAATGATCATATTAATGCCGCAATGATAAGAGTACTGATGATTGTACTGATACCTCAACGATAAGAGTACAAATAATATTGATGATATCTAATACATGATAAGAGTACTTCCAATATACATATTACAAATATATGAATACTGATACGTTGACTTATTGACAAGATAAAGCGAATACTATGATTGGGATTGATTGAATAAGACTGATAGAATGATAAAGACAATTTGACTGATAAATTGACATATGTGACCAACACAGAATATTTATGCATATAGTACTGTACTGATATTGCACTTATAGAAATGATATACTAATTGATATCAGATATATGATATGATAATCTCATGTGATATTCTTAAGATTCACGTGGTCTACTAACAAGAGTCAGTGGATGAGAGTCATATGGAGTTTGAGACTGATGGAGTTATAAAGAGTCGGGACAACTAATTCATGTGATTCAAGGGGAGTTATAAGAAGTTCATTGATTGAGAGTCATAATGCAGGATTGATTGTGAGTCATAAGTGCAGGAGCAAGATATCCTCAATATATTTTCAATTAAATATTTGTAACATAGAATACTGATTACTAATGCAAATTACTGACCATTGATAACTGTTACCGATTACTATATGTTGATACTGTAGGGATACTGATATCTCATTGATAAGGGTACAGATGATCATATTGATATCTTAACGATAAGAGTACAAATATTATTGATGATATTTGATACATGATAAGAGTACTGCCAGTATATATATATATATATATATGTTACAGATATTTGAACATTGATACGATTGGCTTATTAACAAGATAACGCGAATGCTATGATTGAGAATGGTTGAATAATAAATACATAATAATTGATTGCTGATAGAACGAGATGCGGTGTGATAAAATGACTGGTTTTTAATACATACATATATATATATATACAACAACAACAATAACATCAAGCCTTTATCCCACTACGTGGGGTCGGCTACATGAATCCTTTTTCTCCATTGTGTCCTATTAAAAGTCAAATTCTCGTTTAAATCTAATAAAGAAAGGTCATTCCTAATATTTTCTAACCAAGTCTTTTTAGGTCTACCCCTACCTTTCTTAACATAAGTTAAATCTAATACCTCTACTCTCCTAACCGGGTCATCGCAAGGCTGCCATTTTATGTGACCAAACCATCTAAGGAGACTTTCTCTAATCTTATCTTCTACTGGAGCTACTCCAACCTTTTCACATATATGCTCATTTCGTATCCTATCTCTAAGGGTAAATCCACTCATCCACCTGAGCATCCTCATCTCTGCCACACTTAACTTAGTATTATGCTTCTCTTTTAAAGGCCAACATTCGGCACCATAAAGCATTGCAGGCCTCACTACCATCTTATAGAATTTTCCCTTAAGTTTGAGGGTACACATTTCTATCACATAACAAGCCCGATGCATTCCTCCACTTCAACCATCCAACTTGAATTCTGCTGATAATGTCCCCATCTATTTCACCATCACTCTGAACAATAGATCCAAGATATCTAAAACGTGTACTCTTATTAATGACTTGATCGTCCAAAGTCACAATCCCCTCACTAGGTCTATTACTACTAAAATTACACTCTATATATTCCGTTTTAGATCTACTCAAGCGAAAACCTTTAGACTCTAAGGTTGACCTCCATAATTCAAGTTTACCTTCAACTCCCTCTCTAGTCTTATCAACAAGAAGAATATCATCAGCAAAAAGCATACACCAAGGTACATCCTCTTGAAAATGTCTAGTGAGAACATCCATGACTAAAGCAAAAAGATATGGGCTTAAGGCTGATCCTTGATGTAACCCAACCGAAATATATATATATATATATATATAACAGACATTGATGTATAAATTTATGTATATGATTTATCACATCATTCTGTCTCTTTTACTATGCATTTATTTTAGTTATAAAATTTTGGTTATTTGTTGGCCTATGTGTTCATTATGTGGTTTTAAATGACTTCATGTAAGGATCATGTAGCTTGAGGCTATAACATGCATAATTTTCTTTCCACACTGCTAGTTTTGTTTTCTTCAGTTTTTTGGTTATGTATATTCTTTTATAGCTAGTGTGACTATTGTATAAATTATTTTGGATTCTGGTTGTTGGATATAATTATGGGCTATAATAATGTGAATTATATTTTTCATTATTTCTTTATATGTATGTAATGCAATTAATCAGTTCTGGATGTTAAATTGATCTGGTTGAAAATGACTGTTGATTATTATTGAAAAATATAAGATATAAATGGATAAAAAAAAGGATAAATGAAAGAAATTTTTTCACTTTAGATCCTAAGGCGTGACAAGTGGCTAGGAGAATGCTCCACGACAGTGTCCTACAGAGGTTCGACCGTGGTCAGTCAACGGTGGTTTTACAGCGGCGATGGGCAGTTGTTAAGTGATGGCGACCGACTAGAGGTCTATCGATGGCAGTCGAGTGGCGAAGGTCTGGTGATAGTTGATCGATGAAGGTTTGTTGGTGGTGTTACTCCGGTGGAGCTCTGGGATTCTTCAAGTTTCAGAGATCTTTTGAATCTCTAGCCATGATCCAAGCCCCCCTTCATATTGGAGTGGGGACTTAGTTATAGATTTCTTGGAGTGACATGACCCGTAAATATTGAGAATAGTGTGTAAACTATTCTGCTGCATATAGATTAAAGTAGGTAACAATATTTTTATAAAAAAGTTTAGTATTCCTTATGTCAATAATGTTCTTGAGAGGCTATTTGACTTGTGTTTGAGAAGAGATGAGGAGTAAACACCACAATGACGAAACATACAAGAAAGTAAAAGCAGTGGAAAAGTAAAGGACACTAGGATTTAATGTAGAAAAATCCCAACATAAGAAAAAAACTCACAAAGCCACACCACACCAAGAAATTCATTATGAAAATTGCGAGGAATAAGTACAGATCTCTCTTGTTTCTCACTCTCTCCTCCCTTTTCTTCTCACATGCATCATACTCAATGTCTACATACTCAAAAAAATAAAAAGAAAGTAAGTTATAACCCCAAAGGACCCAAACTTTGAGAAAAATAAGAAAAATAACTATTCAGTCCATCTCACAGCACTGTGGTGGCTCAATCTCTGTTTGACAATGCTGTAGCACTCAAATACTCAGCTCTGTGGCGCTCTGTCTCTATCTTGACCCATTACGGCGTCATATCTTGATCATTGCGGTGCTATGCTCTTTGTTGTTTAGTGCTGCGGCGCTCAGGTACGCAATGCCAATGCATTTAGGTATGCAATGCCGGGGAGTTGTTAAAAAAAAAAATTTCCAGGGGGTAACCCCCCACACCCCCAATGTACATGACAAGCATTGAGGTTCGAGACAACATAACAACTCGATTGATCAACACAATCAAATTCCACACATAAGAGCTTGGTGTTATTCTGATGCTAATGCTATTAAGTTGTCGATGTTCTTTGTCAAATGTTTTTTTTGAGAAGTAAAATGACGCAACGAATACAAACAAGAAAAATAAAGCAATAATTTAGTACACCAGGGATTTAATGTGGGAAAAAAAATCAGGGAAAAATTTACGGAGCCACACCAAACCAAGAAATCCATTATAAAAATAGGGAGAATTTGTATACATCTCTTTTTCTCTCGCTCTTTTCTTGTCTCTCTTCACTTTTTGCACATTTCTACTACATAACTAATAAAGAAATACAACTTAAAACTATCCAAGTGATGCTACCATTGAAGTTAAATATGAAAAATGAGAAAGAAAACTGCCCAACTTGACTCAGTGCCACGATGCTAGGTTTGGAGCGTTTTGACGCTCCGTTTTCTATCTCCAATTTGATTAACAACACTAGGATTTGGAGTGTGCGGCAGTGCTCTATTCTCTGTCTCCAAGCAACACGAGTGTACAACTCCTCAACATTGTACTGTTGTAAGGAAAACATTTTTTTTGGGGTGCAATGCACCCGAACCCAAGCAGGGGAACCTGTTGCAACCCATCCAGTGAGCTCGACCAACATAATTGAGATATGAGGCAACAATGCAACCAGATTGATCGACACAATTGATTCCACATAGAACGAACATGTTTTATGTTTGGTTTAGTGTAATTCCAGTGCTCTTTTGGCTTATGTTAAGATCAACCCTAAAGCAGTTAGCCCATTTCTTTATTTTGTGGTGTATATCATATGATTCTATAATGAGCTCACCAGTAACTAAGGACAGAATGAGAACCATCTGATGGAACAACAACCATTGCATTCTTTTTTCTCCAAAAATCTTTGAGATCGCAACATCATGACAAAACTCGACACACAATTAAAACTGTGATAAATAAACACTTCTTAAAAAAAAATAACAACAAAAATGATTATTAGTCTTATAAACATAATAAAAAATAACAATTGACCTAGAAAAAAAAATCTAGATAATCTAACTTAGTCAGCTAACATTTTACTACTTGCATGCAACTCTTCGTCAATCAGCCATGCCTAAAAGCCAAAATTTAGGAGTAGTGATGGTAGAAGTTACAATTCTTACATTGTACTCCGATAAAACATGATCAACTTGCAAGGCTTTGAGAGCAAATGCAGCGAGTGAATTCTTAAACTCATTAAGTATAAAAAAAGGAAACTCCAACAAAACTTTAAATTTGCTCCACCACCACAAATCTTGCTAGGCTATTGCCATAATGTCAAAGTTTAGTGGGGAAAGAAGGGATTTTCTTCACTCTCCTGTATCTTCCTTCTCTAAGGCAGAGGCATAGAAAATAACTAACTAATTTAGATGATATGGTTTAAAGAGTTGTAGGGATTACCTTCCCATGTTCCGTTTTCACCGTGATTGACTCTTTCCTGTGGTAAGCGGGGATCAAAATTCCATGTGGATTGGGGGAGATCTTTTGTTTTTAAAAGTACATGCTACTCTTTATGTTGCAATCGGAATATATATATATATATATAACAAGTCTGAATATTAAACTTCTTATTATGCTGACATCTAAATAACTCTGAAATATAATACAATCATTATTTTCAAATTTTTATTTGAATATGCCGCTGAATCAGACAACTAATATTTTCTAATGACAACATAATATTACAAATGTTGGTGAAACAAACAACCACATCTTTTTATTCAACTCAATTGTTAGAACTGACATCCAAAAGATTTAGCTCATATTCTTTCTTTATCATTTTCATTTAGTTGAAGCATTTTGTTATCTTGAATATTATTTGAAGAGAATCTAATCTTACTAAATAATCTTCCTATTGTTCTGAATTTTAAATGCAATCTATAAATATCTGTGTTTGTTTGAAGAATTTTCTGTGTTTTGCTTTCAGGAATATTTATAACCTAATATGCTTTAAAACACATTTTTCTCTCAAAGTTTTTTGCCGAGTTTGAGTCCTTTAGTTTATAATTTTTGAAGAGCCTATTGGTTGTTCTCAAGCTGTACATGGTTTGGCTAACAGGGTTCAATTCTAGGTGTTGAGGTAAATTTTGCTAGGAGATCTTACTTTACTCAGGTGGTTCATAGAGAAGTTGATCAGAACAAGGAGAAATTCATAAAGAATGAACATAAATGCTTCCTGAAACCCACTATTTTCTCGTTGATGATTCCTCAGGTAAGTTGGCTGCCTTCCTGCATTTGTGATGATTTTTTTTCTGAGATTTTGAGTTATTCCAATCTAATTGGAACTCCTTTTGCTCTGAAGGTTGATGGTGGATGTGAGATATCTATTTATATCAGCTGGTCTCAAAAATTGCTATACAAGGATGGCCATTTTTCATTTAGAATGCCTTTTACTTTTCCTGAATATGTTACTCCATTTACTAGAATGGCTGAGAAACAAGAGAAGATACAGTTAAATGTGAATACTGGCACTGAAAAGGAAGTTATTTTCCATGAATTAACCCATGCTTTAAAGGTGAATGCTTCTACATTTTGTTCACAGATATAAACCAAATACCTTTATTCTGATGCGATTATTGTTCATCATTTTTTAGGAAAAGAGTCGGCATGTAGGGAGATTCTCGTTCTTGTACGAGGCTGATGCAGAAAATTGGTCAACTAAAGATTTTGAATTTTCTTATAGTGTATGTCCCCTGACTTCCTGAACATCAAATTGGTAGTTCCACTTTCTTGACTAAATTAACATCGCTGGAGTTCAAATCTTATTCCATATTCAAAGTGAAGAAAGGATCTTGTCACACACTTTGTTTTATTATGATTATGTTTGTGTTTTCCTACTTAGGAAATAAAATGCTAATCATTTGATCCATACCCCAAGTTTTGATCCAGTTAAATCTTTTAAGAATGCATTTAATATCTTCACTGATCAATTGATGTGGAGAGATATATGATGGAAAAATGGAAGTTAATTGTCGTAGAATGTAATAATGATAAGAAGTAAAATACAAGATAAGAGGAACAAAAAGGAATCTCTGCACACACGACTTGGAGATGGTGAAATAATGATAAGAAGTGAAATACAAGATAAGAGAAACAAGAAGGAATCTCTGTACACACAATTTGCAGATGGGAGAAACAACTTACTTTGCGTGCATAGCTTGGAGTGACTAATATACACAATTAGAAGCAACTATCTACATTAGATGAATAGAAAAGAGCAACCAATTTCATTTATCAATAATTTTTCAAAAAATTCAAACAACCAACCCTATTTATAAGTAAAATAAACCCAAAGGATAGGACAAAATTATCCTAATCCTAATTGCTTAAAATAAGGATGAAATTATCCTTGTCTTCATTGCATTTAAAAAAATAAATAAATACAAAGTTTGGCCAAAAATAAAAATAGGCCTAAAAGAATTTTAAAATTTATTCAATCTAGTTCTTTTGTAGCCTAAATTTGACCCTTTCTTGTTGGCCTATGAAATACCAGTACAATTTCTTTATGTGGCAGTAGCGTTATAGAGAACCACCTCGGGTAGAATATGTTAGGAATTGAATGGTGGTCCCAAAGCCAGCCATAGAAAGTACATCGATCAGAGGCATGCAAAAACATATCTCTAACTAATTGATTACAATTTAAAATGCTTGATGTAATGCAGATTTTTTGCATTCTTTGTTGACAATAAACTTTGATTTTGTAGTACTCGCAGGCATGGAAACCCTTAAAGTTGATTGATTTAAAATGATAAAAGAAAAAGAAAGAAGAAAAGGAAATGAATGAAAGCATTTCTTCACGAAATCATCATCAAGCCGACCCCACCTCATGTAGTTGATGACCAAAGGATGCAACTCTTCATTCCCTAGATTCCCATTCAGAAAAGCAATCAATTATAAGGCAAGAAAAATCGAACAAAGGAACTTACGCTCATTTCAATTCCAAAATCCCTCCCGCACAACCGAGCGGGCAATCCAAGCCGGAACCCGCCGTCCGCTTATTCCCGCGTGACCCCTTTCGCGTGAATTCTTCAATCCCGCTCCAGACACGCCGTCCGCATATCTCCTCCTATGATTGGATCCCTCACAACCCATCTCCCATGAGGAAATCCACCATCTGCCTCAACCCACTCCCGCTACCTCTACCTCTCGTGTGAGCCGCAACCTATCATTCACCTTCACTCGTGTGAGCCATGCTTCCGCCTGTACTGCTCGATTCGTCTCTTGCTATGATCCTGTCCGAACCTTTAAATCACGAGAGTCTGTGCGGTTACTTTCTCTGCTTCATGTGTAATCCCTTACTATTGCCTTTTTTTATTCCAAATTCATGTAGTTAATACAAACCACTTAAAGGAAATAGGGTTACTTGCTTGATTTGTTTCCACAAATTACTGTCTATATTTGCCCTAGTTCGCACACCAATGACTACCCTAGACAGTGTAAATAATTGAAATAAAAATTGGTGTAATTAAATTTTATAGCATACATGTATCCTAATATCGAAGCTCTCGTGCCGTCGATCTTAGATCCAGCCGGGATAAATTCCAAATCTAAGACCTCATGCCATCAATCTTAGATTCGGTCGGTATAGTTTCAAACTTAAGATCTCGTGCTGTCGATCTTAGATACAGTGGGGAAGACATCAACGACAAGTGCTATCCCGACCTCCCTGCGGGGAGGGGATATCAAGAGGCTGTCGAAATTGCCTAAAAAATTCATTAAAATTAGAGAGTGATTGATTAACTTAATTAAATGATTAATTATGAAAAAAAAAGTTAATTCATAATTAAATGTTAACTAATTTATTAAGTTAATTAACATTTACTTGAAATTAACTAATTATTTGATTAATTGAAATTAATTAATTAAAATTAAATGATTAATTAAAACTAAATGATTAATTAAAATTGGTTAATTAAAATTAATTGATTAATTATTATGAATTAATTAAAATTAGTTGGTTAATTAAAATTAATTAATTGATTGATTAATTAGTTAATCCAAGAGCATTTAAAAATCCGAGAGCAGTTAAAATTTGAGAGCAATGAAATTTAAATTGATTAATTGGTTGATTAAAATTAAAAATTTATTTAATTAATTAAATTAATTAATCAATTAATATGGAGAGAGCCACTATGATGAGAAGTTTCTTTGAAATGTGGAAACAAATGTTTTTTCACTAATCAACCTTAAAGTACAAGCTACACTGAAATCACAGTCCAATGCTCTTTTGCAAGCTCTCCATTGCTCATCCATGTTCTCCAAAGTCTCTCCTGTGCGAACTCCGAAACAACACGAGCTCTCGCAAACAAGCAAATAAAGCTCTTTAACATTGAAATTATATTGCTAAGGCAAGAAAAGAACAAGTGCTACACTAAACACGATACTGAAAAAAAAGATCAAGGTACTAGTACAAGAAAGTAAAGTACGGTATAGAAAGTAAAGCAAGGTACTTGTATAAGAAAATAAAATACGATAAATAAAGTAAAGCAGGGCATTGGTGCAAGAAAGAAAAGCAAGTTATTGAAAACCAGAGTGCAAGAAAAGCAGAGTAAAGTACTGAACTGCTAAAGCAAGAAGAGAAACTACTGTAGCAAAAAAGCTAGTGTCAGACTAGTGAACAATTGAAAACTAAAGGCTTAGTTTCAAGCTAGCAAACAACTACAAATTAAAGTACTTAGGGGTAAAGTCTTTTCTACCCTAAACACAAACAATTAGACTACTTCAAAAGAGAAGCAATAAGTCCTATAAATTACCAAGCAACTTCTAAGGGGGCCATAAGTCCTGTCAATTAAACAAACGGGCTGCTGTTGACAAAAAAAAAAGGAGAAATAGAGAAAAAAAAGAAGAAATAATCGATCAGATACACTCTTACGATGCCTCTTTCAGTCCGATCCCACACATACGGTTATTCTCAAGCAGAGCATCGCTTCGCACGATAACTACCTACCGACCATCCAAAGCGATAAAAGGGGGGAAGAAACGAAAAAAAAGAAACTTACGCCTCCTTCCGATCCTTGTTGCTGTTCGACTCCGTCTCCCTCGTTGCTGTTCGACTCCGTCTCCCTCGTTGCTGTTCGACGTCGCCCCTCCGACTCTGTCATTTTCGTTCGA
This sequence comes from Dendrobium officinale, assembly GCA_019514585.1. Classification (NCBI taxonomy): domain Eukaryota; kingdom Viridiplantae; phylum Streptophyta; class Magnoliopsida; order Asparagales; family Orchidaceae; genus Dendrobium; species Dendrobium officinale. The sequence continues at coordinate 29,361,769 of CM033698.1, forward strand.
ATCTGCTCCTTCGACCCCTTGATCGTTGGACATCTAGGGTTCGCCATTCTTTCCCTTGTGATCACTTTCTTCATCGGAAAAATATAATTCTTCATCTGATCAATGAAAGGTGCTGGTGTACGATGTATTTCCTTATATAGAAATTTTTACGTCAGCTTTATAGATAGCAAGAGATGCATTGCGTCCTCTTGCAGCCCTTTCACCTCGTTGATTTATGACTCGGCAAGTCTCTATTGGAATGCTCTCTTCTTTTTCTGACTCTGAGTCAAGAAATAAATCAGCCATATATTCCTCTAACTTTACAGGACGCCTTAGAGGTTGCTGATATTCATCGATGGAGTCGATGTATTTTTGAATCACAATTTTCTGCCTTATTAACTTCATCTTCTTTTCTTTTTGATATTTTGATCTAGGCTTACTCTTTCCTTTTTAATCTTTGAAATATTTCAAAGGTTTCTTCTTTCTTGAACTGGGCCCCATGCCGCTAGGTTCTTTGAAGAAATGAGTCTTGGATCAACTTCCAATTCTAACGCACTCTTACGACGAATGCCTTCAATGGCCAATAGGACATTCATCATATGTTTAGTTTTCTTTGAGATAAAGATCTCCCAACCACCTTCATCTTTCTGGGGTGCTTTCCCTTTTTCATTCTCTGTGTTTTGACAGAGTGTAGAGGAGATAACATTAGTTTTCTCTCTCTTAGGATTGACAAGGACACTATTAGAAAGTGTAAGTTCACCATTTTGATAATTCCTTTCGACCCAATATTTGAATATGAAACAGTCTTCGATTGGGCGACTTATGATCCTATGATACGGACAGTAATTCGGATCATCTGTTATGCCAGCCTGTTCTGGTCGGTGGGATTCTAGCAATTGAAGACCGATTTTTAGTGCTTGTCTAAAAATCTTTCCCGTACACTCATTTTTGAAGGAATACAACTTATTAATTTTCTCCTGCAAGGTAGGAGGCTTTTGTCTTTCTCTTGTTTGTTTCAACGTCTTCGGTAGATTCATTGAATATTCTTTTTCTTTCTTATCCGAGGACACGGGAATGTGGTATTTACCTCACTTCTTTTTGGATCATATTTCTTTATCTGTTTTTCTTTCCCTGGTAGATTATTTTATAGTTGAAGCCAACACTTCTAGGCCTGTGTAACCTTTCAAATTTAGCTACACGATCAAGTAACTCCTGAAATGTATTGATTGTAGCCATCGCCAGATATGAAACCATATAATCATCTATGTTTTCTAGTAATAGCTCAACAACATGCTTCTCAGTGAGTTGTTGCTCACATTTCATGTTGAGATTTCTCCACTTGGTTATATACTTGGTGATTGATTCCTCTCTTTTCTTTTTCTCAAGAGCAAGACCAGCAATAATCACCTTCTTTGTTGCACTGGCGAATCTTTTAATGAACATTGTCTCTACTTTGGCGAATGTTCTTACTGAGTCATTGGGTAACTCAGTATACCATTCAAAAGTTGTACATGTTAAACTACTAATAAATTGTTGTAGTAACATAGCATCATTGCCTCCTGTATTTTCACAAGTAGCTTTGAATTGTGCCATATGTTGACGAGGATTTGCAGTACCATCAAATAAATTAAACTTTGGCACTATGTACCCCTTTGGATATTTTTCTTGGTCATATTCTGCTGAATATGGACGACTTTTTCCGACCAAGGTTTCGACAGCTTCAGAAGCAATAGCTGCTTTAACCTTTTGGCTAATGAGATTCTCAATTTGAGATTTGCTGACCATTTCGTCTTAGAAGCTATCAAAGTTTTCTCTTGTAACTCTTCTGATCTTCTGTTAGGAGTAACCAATGCATCTGGATTAGTTTGTACATTCCCTTGAGAATTTGCTAGGAGTGGTTAACTAGTTGTAGCCATCAAGCCAAGCTGTCCAAACAACTGTTTCATCATGTTACTCATCTCATCAAGACGAGCATTTAAATGATGGATTTTCTGATATTTCTTCTGTTGCATAGACTACATTTCTGCTTGCAACCTCTTTATGATTTCTTCAGCTTCTTCCTCCTCAACTTCTTCTGGTTGTAGAGTTCTATTCACAGCTGTTGCTTGTTCTTGGTCTTCTCATAGTTGTTCTTCATTTTGCAAATTCAATGATGCACTTCTACGAGTATATCACTGATTAGCTCGATCAGGTATATGATCAACCATCCGGACAACTTCCATGTCCATGGGACCAATACCCTCTTCCATTTCTTCATCATTATCATAGTAATTATCATCTTCATCCAACTTATGATCCTCTCCAAGTTGGGACCCCCGCTTCAAATGTATGACTGGAGAGACGGGGGATTCTTTATAGACATGAGGATTTTCATCTTTTGGTATAATCATATCAACAGAAGTCTCCTTATTATGGGACAACCTCTGGACATGAGATTTAAGTCGTCATTTGTAGATTTTTTTATCAAGATCATCTTTCTGAGCTCGAGGATAATTGTGTCTTTTTGGAACCCAAATTTGCTGTCTTCTTGGAGTCACATACCGATGACCACCAACATCAGAATGTACTTTTGAATGACCAAATTCATTATACCATTGTCTGGGCCTATATTTATCATATCTTCTGTTATAGTCTCTTACATGTCGACTATCAGAAGGCTCTCCAGATTTTTTTCTTCCGTAATATGGGTATCGACCCATGTTAGGACAGAATTCTTTTAGCTTTCGGTAGTATGGAGGACGTCTAAATTCCTATCTATAAGGTCTTGTTGAATATTTGTTGCTCTGAGGATGAATTTCAGTTGAGGCAATGACTTACAGTAATAGATTTCCTCGATCTTCATTGTAGATTTTTATCTTTAACAACCTTCAGTATTTTGTATATTTTGGAAGAGGCATATTCTTCTTTCTTTAGTGGCTGTGGCTGTTGACGTTAAGTCTAAAAAAAAAAACTTCTTTAATTGATCATTATCATCATTTCTTTTTACCCACTTTAACGGTTCAAAGCCGTTACTAACTGGTACATTCGCCTCTAACTGCCGTGATGATTCTTGCAGGGTCTCGGGTACCCAGCCATTAGCTCGTAAGCGAGCATTGACCTTCCTTTTAGCTTTCCTGAAAAGCTTAGCACTTGCATCATGAACTTCAGCATTATACTCTTCAGGCACTTTATCCTGGATTATGTTCTGCTGGATGTATTCACGCCAACAAATTGTAGCTTGGTAACAAGAACTTTCTTCTGAATTACTGGAGCAGCAACATGTGTCATGGAGAGTCTTGAAAATACAGAGGCCCTCTTTGGAGTTTAATTATTTGTTTGTTGGGTTGGTTTGAGTTTGTGATTTTGACACTTCGAAGCTTTGACACTGAGTTAGTGTTTTGGTTGTTCTGTTTTGTGCTCGTAGCTTGTTTTTACTACAGTAGTCCACTACCCTATCCGTCTTTTAGCACTGTTGCTCTACTAGCTTTTTCGTACTTAGTTTTTCTTGCTTTCTAATACTCTGTTCTAAATGCAGTAGCTTAAACTTATTAGCATTCATTTAATTTATTTGTGATGTACTGATTCTTCATATGTTTGTTTGTAGGTGTTCGTAACCAGTGGTTGCAGTAGTTGAGGCTTACAGTTGCAAAAGATAGAGCCTACAAGTAGCCGTAGAAGCTTGTGCAGGAGAGCTTTGGAAAGCATTTTGTAAAGTTCAGTTTGAGAGTTTTGGAGAGTAGACAATTAATATTGTATATCATTTAATGGAAACTTCTCTCCCCCTCCTTTTATTTATTGTATTTTTTATTATTATTGCTCAATTGATTGATAAATCAATTAAATAATTATTTAAATTATGAAGTTATCTAATTTTAAAACTCTCAATCAATATTTTTTTAAATGCCATCGAATTTAAGAACTTTCAAAATCTAAAATTATTGTATTTAAAATTTTCACAGAAAAAAAAAGTTCTCCAATTTTAAAACAAACATAAAATTTTCCAATTTTATGAAGAGTCGGTACATTGGAGAACTTTTTTTGTGTGAAAATTTTAAATACAATAATTTTAAAATTTGAAAGTTCTTAAATTCGAGGGCATTTAAAAAAATATTGATTGAGAGTTTTAAAATTAGAGAACTTCATAAGTTAAATAATTATTTAATTAATTTATTAATCAATTGAGCAATAATAATAAAAAAATATAATAAATAAAAGGGGGGGGGGAGAGAAGTTTCCACTAAATGACATATACAACATTGATTGTTAACTCTCCAAAACTTTCAAACTGAACTCTACAAACTGCTCTCCAAAGCTCTCATGCACAAGCTTCTATGGCCACTAGTAGGCTCTATCTTTTGCAACTGTAAGCCTCAACTACTGTAACCACTAGCTACGAACACCTACAAACAAACATATGAAGAGTCAGTACATCACAAATAAATTAAATGAATGCTGATAAGTCTAAGCTACTGCAAGTAGAACAGAATACTAAAGCAAGAAAAGCTAAGTACGAAAAAGCTAGAAGAGCAAGAGTGCTAAAAGACGAGTAGGGTAGTGGACTACTATAGTAGAAATGAGCTACGAGCACAAAACAGAACAACCAAAACACTAACTCAGTATCAAAGCTTCGAAGTGTCAACAATCATAAACTCAAACTAACCCAACAAACAAATAATCAAATTCAAAACCTTTGGGCAATCTTGTTTTAAGAACTTGGTTGCAAGACCCATTACCCGACAACTTTCGTAGGAAAGCAGTAAGACCGATCTTAGGGGAAAGATGGAGGTAAAATTGGTTTAACTCCTACTCCCTAATTAAAACCCCCGGCCACTTCTAATAGAAGCCGTAGGTCCGACATCTGAGGGAAGTGTTTAGGTGATAATACAACCCTAGATCTCTCATTTGGGCATCTTAGTGTATAGGACTAAGTTGTAAGACCCACCATTTGAGCTACTTCTAAGAGAAGCAGTAAGACCCACGTGTTAGGGAACTTCTATATGAACGACCCTATTTCTAAATAATTAAACCCATAACTTGGGCATCCTAGTCTATAGGATCAGGTTGTAAGACCCACTAACATGCTACTTTCTACGAAAGCTATAAGTCCCAATTTAAATCAAATACTTGGGTTACTTTCTACAAAAGTTGTAAATCTCAATCTAAATTTAAATCTCCGGGCAGCTTAGTCTATAAGGCTTGATTGTAAGACCCACAACTCGGGCCACTTAGATTATAGGACTAGGTCGTAAGACCCATTATTAGATAACTTCTAAGGAAGCCATAAGACCTAACCCAAATCTAACTAAAAGAAATCAAATTCAAACCTTTGGGCATCCTAGCCTATAGGTTAGGTTGTAAGACCTATGAACGGGCCACTTCTAAGTGAAGTCGTAAGTCTCATGCGTTAGGAAAATTTTTTTAAAATAAAGTACGTCGACCCTAACAATCCTACAAATAAATCAGACAACTTTCATGAAAAGTCATAAGACCTAACTCAAATCTAATCCAAACAATCAAATTCAAACATTTGGGCATCTTAGCTTATATGGTTAAGTTGTAAGATCCGCTATTTGGGCAACTTCTCAGTGAAGTCGTAAGACCCATATTTAGAAAAAAAATTTAAATAAATATAAATAATCCTAAACCCCAAACAATCTAATTCAAATCAATGGGCATCTTAATCTAATAGATTAAGTTGTAAGCCCCTCATTTTTTAGACTATTTTCTAAGGGAAATCATAAGTCCTACCAATCAATTAAAACCTCTAGGCAGCCTTCTATTTGCTTAGGGGTAATTAATTATGAGTGCTTGCGCTCTTAGGAAGTAAGGACCCCAGATCTTTAAACCCTGACACTACCCTCAGGGGAAATCTGGTTAACTACAATCTAACTTAAGGGAAATGGATTCTTACAGGTGCAAAGCGGGATTCGTACATTCGTGCCATTTTTCTTGAGCCAACAACTGCCTTGCTTATAGAGCTAGGTTGTAAGACCTACTATTGGGCTACTTCTAATAAAAGCCGTAATACTTGCCAATGAGCAACTTCTAAGTGAAGTTGTAAGACCCATATATTAGGAAAATTACTAAATAAAGTACAAACACCCTAAAACCAAAATAACTAAGCTACTTTTGAAATCTAGAAGTTGTAAGACCTACCAAAACAATCAAATTTAAAACCTATGGGCTGCCTTGCTTATAAAGCTAGGTTGTAAGATTTGTTTTAAAATAAACAAACATGCAACTTTTAAAGGGAGTTGTAAGTCCTAGTTCAAATAAAAACTACGAGCAGCCTTACTATAGAATTTGGTTGTAAAATCCACCTATAGGCTACTTCCTAAGAGAAGTAGGAAGACCTAAAAAAACAAAATCTATGGGCAACCTTGCTATAGAGTTAGGTTATACCATCTACAAACTTCTTCCTAAGGGAAGTTGTAAGGTCTAAACAAACAAAACAAATGGGCAGCTTAGTTTATAGATCTAAGTTGTAAGACCCACTAGTGGACTATTGCTAATAGAAGCCATAAGAACTGCTCTACATGCTTAGTTTCAATAAAAGTTGTAAGTCCTAACCCAAATTCAAATACCTGGGCTACTTCTAATAGAAGCCGTAAGACCCGCTTTACAGGCTTCTTTTAATGAAAGTCGTAAGTCCCGACGCAAATTCAAACACCTGGGCTACTTCGAATAGAAGTCTTAAGCCTCGCTTTATGAGCTACTTTCAATGAAAGTCGTAAGTTCCGACCCAAAAATTCAAACACCCGGGTTACTTCTAAGAAGAAGCCGTAAGACCCGCTTCAATTCAAAATTTTGGGTGACTTCTAAATGAAGTTATAAATCCCAAACCAAAATAATTTGTGGCTATTTTAATATATGTAAACCTTAAACCATCTTTTTTTTCAAACCTAAATAAAATCAACATACACCTAATCACTTTAGTTTACTTAGGATCCCTGAGAGAAGGCAACCTATGACCGCTAATCAGATTCCCTAAACATTGCATTCAACGGATGCTAATTTTGGTAGACTGAAATCTACGGTATACCCAGGACGATGGAATCACGGGATCTTGATCGGGTTTATCTCCATTCCCCAACAACTGAGACTAAAACACCTAAAATTTCTCATTCTTAATTGAGAGTTATCTTTTATATATTAAGAGGGGTAATTAACCATGAGTACTTGCACTCATGGGAAGTAAGAATCTCCCCTATAGCTTTTCTATGACACAACCCGCTCACTCCCACTCCGCCGTCCGTCGACTCCGCCGGTCCGCGTGAATCCCTGGTCAAGCCCTGCCTCACTCCGACTTCGCCGTCTGCCGACTCCGCGTCTTCTCCTCACTCGACTACGCCATCTGTCGATTCCGCCTCACTCGACAGTCGACTCCGCTGTATACGACTCCGCCTCACTCGGCTCCACTATCCTTCGACTCTGCATCAAGCGACTCAGCAAGACGACAACTGTTCCCGCAGGTTTGTGGGCCTGGTCGAGTTAACCCGGCAACCTTTGTGGGTCGGGTTCAAATTAGAAATCATGACACCTTTAACTAAACGGGTCAGGTATGGGTCAACCCGTTTATGCTCAGGTTAAGTCGGGTTCGACCCGAATCCAACCAATTGACTCGAATTGACACCCCTAGTCGCATGTCATTTTCGGGTGTCAGCCATCGATTTTTACCGTTCTCACTCGATTCGAGCTAGGGGTCTCCTTAGGTAAATTCGACACTCCGATAGCGTCGACGCAGTCTGTTTGGATATCGGAGGTTGTTTGACCATTTAAGTGATGCGTCACACCCGTTGACCATCACTCGAGTCACCAATTTAGCTTTTGATTTGAATCTTGCAAGCCTCCCGGAACCAAGACAGAGCCTTCCCTTCTAGACATAGAGCAACTGAGGTGAGTTTTTCATCTTCTGTCAACCTGTTTACAACAAAATTTTGTTCAACCCTATAAATCCACCCGTGAGCATCTTCTCCTTAAAAAACTAGCATCTTCAACTTTCTCACCCATTAAGGTTGTCAAAATCGGGTTACGGGTCGAGTTTGGGCCCAAACCAAAACTGTTCGACCTGACCTAAGCTCGACCCATTTTTTCAAACTAGCCAGTTTTTCGAACCCGACCCCGATCTGCTTCGGGTATGTTTTACTATTTTTTTTTAATTTAATTTGATTTATTTAAACATAAATCAAATTAAGGTAAGATTTACTTCAATCAATTTAAAATAAATCTAGCTTAATTTAATTTGGGCAATAATGTTTATTATTTTTTAGAAATATTATTTACTTATTTCATAACAATCTTTTAAAACTCTCCTAAATTAATTATAAACAGGTCAAACCGGGTTGATTTCGGATTACCTGGTTAACCCGAACCCTATTTTAAAAACGGGTCGAAATCCCTAACCCGAACCCGACCCAATTTGGGTTCGGATTGACCCGAACCCAAAATTTTCGGGTTAGGTTCTTGTCGGGTTTTCGGGTCGGGTCAAATATTGACACCCCTACTCACCATAGAATTGCCACCGCCCGAATAACTTGTTCCTCCTCTAGTGTAGTGGGTGTTGTGATCCCTCTATATTTCCCTCTCCCCCAATCAGCTCTTTGATCTTCATCATCCCAATTTCTTTGTTGGCCATATCCTTCCCCCATTCTCCTCCTTGGAAGTGGCTCCAAAGGTGGCATTTCAACTTTTTCCTCCAAAATTTTCACCTCCCTCATTGCCCCTATCTTAGGATTTCCCCCACTTTCTTGTCCGGGCAACGACGCTCTTGCCTCCGCTGATGTCGCTTTGGCTTGAAAATCTAACATCTTTTTTATCATCTCCTCCATATTAAAAAATTTGCCTTCATTTGCTGAAATTTGCTCTACAAATTCAGATTTCAGATTTTCATAAGTCCCAGAAAATGTGCTGTAATACCAATTTGGTAGGAATCCGATCTTCACATAGCAAAAATAACAATAACGAAGAGAAACACAGCAGAAATCAGCGAGAAAGAATAATATATCGGCACAACAAACCAAGATACAAGTTGATATACTATTCAAGAGGTAAATCGGCTCTCCACAAATCCTAGATGCCGCTAGAAACAACTAAAAAAAAAAAAAAAACTATAGCAAAACACAATTCACATAATTAAAATAAAATAACATAATTTACCCTAAATAAACTTTCTAATTCTTTCCCAAATCTGAATTCAAATCAGCTCTTTTTCCCTAAAAAAAATCTTTCTAATTCACTCCCAAATCCGAATTCAAATCTATCATCTTCCCCTAAATGAACCTTCCGAATTTCCTCCCAAATCTGAATTCAAATTAGTTCTCTTTCCCTAAATAAACTTTCCTAATTCTCTCTCAAATATGAATTGAAATCAGCAATCTTTCCCTAAATAAACCTTCCTAATTCCTTCTCAACTCTAAATTCAAATAGCCCTCTTTCCCTAAATAAACCTTCCTAATTCCCTCCCAAATCCGAATTCAAATCAGCCCTCTTTCGCTAAATAAATCTTCCTAATTTTCTCTTTTTTTGTTTTCCATGATAAGTAATTAAATACAGAATTAAAACCCTTTGAACCCCCCCTCCCCCCCCCCCCCTCTTTCTCCTTGCACGCCGCCCACACTATTGGGACCCAAAGGCTCAGCCTGTCCATCATAAGCATAATTTCTTTATGTACTGTGATAAGGTATCTTGGATGAACATCTCAGTCAAAATCATAGAAGAGAAGCACTATACCTAAATAGAGTATGAGCCAGCGAGCAATAGAAATAGGCCTAGAATCCATAGAAATAGAAGTCCTTAAAGAGTAGAATCCCCATTGAAATAGAGGCTATAGGATAAAAGATTGGATAGGAATAAAAACATAACTCTAAGCCCAATTTCTTTATGTGGCGATAGTGTCATAGGGAATCATCTCAGGTAGAATACGTTGGGAGTTGAATGGTGGTCCCAAATCCAACCATAGAAATCATGGTAACCAGCGGCATGCAACAACAAATCCTTAATTAATTTATTACAATTCAAAATGATTGATGTAATGCAAATTTTTTGCATTTCGTTGATAGTTGACTTTGACTTTGAAGTAGTTGCAAGCAGAGGAACCCGACTGGAATATCAGCTATAGCAATACAAGCCTTAGAAATAGGATCAGAAATACCAAAATATTATTGTATGCACACTTTCTTTATGTACCCCCCTACCAAACGAAAACACGGCTCGTCCAATAGAGTATGAGCCACCGCATAGTATTCACAGGCTTATAATCCATAGTCATAGAAGCCCCATGAAATTAGAAGCTGTAAGATATAAGATATGGGGATAGGAATTGAAATATAACAACATAATTGTTAAGTCCAATTTCTTAACGTGGCGGTAGCATCACAGAAACCACCTTTCGTAAAATATAGTAGGAATTGAATGGTGGTCTCACACCCAATCATAGAAAGTACGGTTATTAGAGGCGTGCAAAAGCAAATCCTTAACTATTTGATTTCAATTCAAAATGATTGATGTAATACAAATATATTGCATTTTTATTTATCGTAGATTTTGACATTGCAGTACTCGCAAGCTCAGAAATCCTTCATGGTGGAAGCCGTAGAAATAGGGCCAAAAACACCAAATACTATTGCAAGTACAGTTTCTTCATGTAGTGGTAGCACCATAAAAAAAAAAATGTAGTGGTAGCACCGTGTCCTGTCCCCTCATCCCCCTACTACAACACAGTCACGTGCTTGCAAATACAAATTCTAACTGATTGAGTTAATTGATTATAATTCAAAATGATCTATAGAATGCAATATTTTGTGTTTCCATCAATTGTAGATTTTGATTTTGGCATCAATATTTCATCTAAGAGATTCACTTACCAGTTGACTAGCACATACTTTTTAATCAAAATATTCTTTTTGAATCTCTTGTTAGTAGGTTCAGCATTATTTTACAAGAATTTTTAAACTGCACAGGTTTTCTCAAGTGATATATATGGAGGTATAATGTTGAACTCTCCTTCAATGCATGATCTAGATCAAAGAAATATGTTCTGCCTATGCCTTTATCCTGGGAGTAATCAGATGGGGAAGGTACCTCCAACTTTCCAGATACTCTCTTATGTTTACATGAAGTTGAATACTAATTTACTTGTTAAGCCGTATATCAGTGCCCCTTTAATGTTGAAGGAAATTACTTTTTAAGTCACTGGTTTTACTTCCTAACCTTTTATCTATGTTGCTATTTATGTACTAGTGCTTACCTTACCTGTTTGATACTTGTTTATTAATATCGATATGATATTGCAATGTTACCCATCAACATGTCAATTTGTACTATTCTGAATTTGCTAATTTCATTGTTTGCATATCCTTCCTTAGTCATATGCCTCTTGAAATATTTAGATATTGCTTATTTTTTGTTTTCTGATGATCTTCTTTGCAGTAGCCAATTAGAGGGAAAGTCTCGAGTAATGGCTAGGTTGTCACTTTTTTGTAATCCGGAGATCACAAGCAATCATGCAATGTTTATGTTAAGAAGTGGATGCAATTTCAGCAAAAATCAGAGAACGACACATAGAATTTAGGAAGAAAACATACCAAAACTTAAATATATGAATGAAAATAGAAAGATATAGTTGGATCTTCAATTGGATAGGAAGATATGGCTCTCCCAAATCTCTAGACATCGCTAGAGCCCACACAAGAAACAAGAACCAGCAATCTACAGCAAAAAGCAAGATAAAAACCTAACCCTAGCCACCAAAACATATTTAAGCATACAATAATTAGGTTAATTCTAAAACAGCCCCCTTTAGTTTGAATTTTCTCTCCTAAACCCCCTCTTAGTTTCCCCTAATCAAGCATGTGGACCCCACTATCAAAAGGGGTAGAGGAAGGGGGCAGAACCTCCCTGTTTCGCCTCCTATAAATCTGAACCGGTCCCCTTTGGACTGGCTAGGCCGGTCTAACAATACTTCCCTCCCAAAGAGCCACCTTGTCCTCATATGGCTCCCAAGCGGCATCATAGTCAGGTAAGTTCTTCCACTTGATCAACACTTCCTTGGGCTCTCCTTTTCCCTGGCGTACCCCTTTACGTTCCAATGGTTCCAAAACCACCTCCAAATCCGGTGTTAGCGTCCCTGGTAATTTTGAACTAGCTGCATGATCCCCCATTGTTTTCCTCAACTGTGATACATGGAACACTAGATGTATGGAAGCAGTCGAGGGTAACTTCTAGCGATAAGCCACTGCTCTAATCTTCTCTAATACCTCACAAGGGCCAAAGTACTTAGGGGCTAGCTTCTCATACCTTTTGTTGGCTGTTTTCCTCTGTCTGTAGGGTCGCAACTTTAAGAATACCTTATCCCCAACCAATGTTTAAAATTGCGTATTCGGGTATTGAGGCGTTTTTCATTCGTGAGGCGAGGCGTAAGCCCCAAGGCGTTTTGAGGCGTAAGCCTCAAAATCAAAAGATTGCGTAAACATAAAATGATATTAAGTGAAATCAAAATATCCCAATAATAAGACAACATGAAATATAGTTCAACTCAAAATTCTATCTTTCCCAAATCCCAATATTCTTTTCATTAACATATAATTTAAATTTCCAAAAATAAATAGCAATGCCATATCACATAAGAACTCATAAGTCATCAGCACTGTCATCACTAAGGGATTCTTCATTTGAATCATCATTATGATGAACTGCTCTCTCCCCTTCCTCCTCTCCTATAGAGTCCAATGTCGGGCATTTACTTCAAGATTTATGTATGTTTTAATATATATAGCGTGAGGTGTACGCCTCATGCCAGTGAGGCGAGGCGGGCCTCAACCAAGTTGAGGCGCAAGCCTCATAAAAAAAACTTGAGGCGTAAGCATCGAGGCGTTTTTTACTGGAATTGCGCAAAGGCGGGCCTCAAGGCGAGCCTCAAATTGCGCAATTTTAAACCATGTCCCCAACGACAAATTGGGTGTCCTTCCTGTGTCCATCCACCTGCTTCTTCATAATTTATTGAGCCCTCAACAGGTGCTTTATAACTCTTCCATCACCCTATCCCTTTCCCCCAAGTACTGTTCTACTGAAGATACTAATGTGCGACTCTGCCCAAATGTACCAAGTGGGGAGGGTCTCTTCTAAACAACACCTTGAAGCGAGTCATCTAGGAGGCCGAGTGGTACGAGGTGTTGTAGCTTTATTCTGCCCAATTCAGCCACTTGGCCCATATCCTAAGTGTTTTTGAAGCAAAACATAGCATGTATGTTTTCAAGCTTCTGTTCACCACTTCTATTTATCAATTTGTCTGGGGGTGGTAAGCGGTGCTCTTCTTTAGCACTGTCCCTTATAACCTAAACAACTCCCTCAAAAAATGATTGAGAAATACCTTATCTCTGTCGGATACTATAGATTTCATTATCCAATGTAGCTTGACCACCTCCCTGATGAATGCGGTCGCTACCGTCACTATCGTGTAAGGATGCCATAGGGGGATGAAGTGAGCGTACTTGCTCTATCTGTCAACTACCATCAGAATCTCTGTAAACCCTTCAGAGTGAGGCAACCCATCAGTAAAGTCCATGGTGACCTCCTCTCACATCCTGTCTGGTAGAGCTAGTGGTTGAAGTAACCTCTTAGGAGCCATGGCCATGTACTTGTTCCTCTAACACACTTCACATCTAGCCACCATCTATTTCACATCCTTGTGCATCCTCCTCCAATATAGCTTCGCTGCCAGTCTCATGTATGTCTTATGTACACCAGAGTGACCTCCAATAGTGCTCCCGTGGAACTCTTGTAGCAGCTATGGGATATGAACTGAGGTACTAGGCATCACAAACCTCCCCTGGCACAACAATCTCTCCCCCTCTAAAGAGTATCTTGGGTGGCTGTTCCCATCCTTCAAAAGATCTACTCTAATTTTTTCCAACTCCTCATCATGCATACTCTCCTCTTTGATAGCCCCCCCCCCCCCCCCCCCCCCCCCCCCCCCCCCCCCCCCCCCCCCCCACCACAAATCTAGCATCAACAGTATTGACATAGCCAACTCCTGGAGTTCCCCCATGCTTCTGGATAATGCATCCGCCGATTTGTTCTCCAATCCAAGCCTATATTGGATCTCAAAATCAGAGCCTAATAGCTTGATAACCATCTATGATGCTCTTCCATCACCATCCTGTGCTCCAAAGGAACTACAAGCTCCTCTGGTCCGTCCTAACAATGAAATGCCATCCCAACAAGTATGATTGTCACTTCTGAATGGCTAACACAATAGCCATCATTTCCCTCTCATAGAATGACTTTAACATAGCTCTGGCTGTCAACACTTGGCTTAAGTATGCTATGGGTCTGTGATTCTGCATGAGTTCAGCCCTCAACTCATATCATGATGCATCTGTCTCAACCACAAAGATTTGATTGAAATCTGGTAGAGCCAAAATCGGTACTGTAGTCATGGTCTTTTTTAGTCTCCCAAAGGCCTCTGTAGCTGCCTGTTTCCATAGAAAACCGTCTTTCTTTAGCTGCTTTGTCAATGGCCAAGCTATGGTGCTATAAGCCTTTCACGAATCTCCTGTGGTACGCTGTCAACCCTAAGAACCCCCTCAGCTCTCTCAGATTTCTAAGTAGAGATCATTTCTGCATTGCCTCAATTTTGGCCTGATCGATATTCACCCCCTCCTGAGAGACCACATGGCCCAAGTATTCCACACTGATATGTGCAAAGTAATATTGCTTCAGGTTGGCTCTCAGCTGATGCTCTCGTAATACTTTCAAGACCACCCTTACATGCTTCAATTCCTCTCTTATCGAGCTACTATGTACCAATATTTTATCAGAGAAGACCAGTACAAACTTCATGAGATATGGTTTGAACACCCTATTCATGAGCAACTGGAAAGTGGCAGGGGCGTTTATCACTAAAAACTCGTAATGCCCCTCACATGTCCTGAAAGCAGTCTTTAGAATATCTTCCTCTCTCATCCTGATATGATGGTATTCCGACTTTAGATCCATCTTGGTGAAGACCACTACACCACATAGATCATCTAGTAGCTCATCAATCATTGGAATGAGAAATTTTTCTGACACAGTCTCCTTTTTTAAGGCCCGATAGTTCACACTTAATCTCCAGCTCTCATCCTTCTTCTTGACCAGTAAGACTGGACTAGAAAAATGGCTCATACTTGGCCTGATGATCCCCACCTCCATCTCTCTGATCAGCTTCTCGATCTCATCCTTTTTAATTTGAGGGTAGTAGTATGGACACACACTAATTGGTGACACCCTGAATTGTAAGCCTTGAGGTGGCTAAAAAACCTCACTGAATTGTTGTATGAGTGGCTGTACTGAAAGAGGAATCCCCCTTCCCCCCCTCATTTAGTTTGATCCCTTATAAACTCTGCAGTTCCATTATAAATCCTCCCCCCTCCTCGTGTATGGTCCTGATCATGGTTTTGAGAGGCACCATGGCCCTAGACAACCTTGCATCTCCCCAGATCACCATCCTTCTTCCCTTCACCAGCAACTCCATCGTCAATGCTCCCTAATTGACCTTGATATCTCCCAATGTCTGCAGCCACTTCATCCTCAGGATGACATATATGCTACCCAACTCCAATGAGAGAAGATCCTCCCTCACCTGAACTCATTGTATAGTCAGCACAACTCCTCTACACACTCCTCTACCCATCTCCACTTTTTCAGTGCCCATTATCACCCCATAGCCCTCGGTATCCACCAATTTCACCCCCAGTTGGTCAACTACCTGATTGTAGATAAAATTATAGGTAGCCATACTGTCGATCAACACCACTACTTCTTGGTTTGTTATTTCTCCTTTCACTTTCATGGTGTGATTCGGGGTGAACCTCATCATTGAGTTTAAAGAGACTCCAGCCATGTCAAGATGAAGCTTCTCCTCCTCCTCTACCACTGCCTCACTCTCATCTCCCTCCTTAGCTTCCTCATCATCACAGACGATAAGTACTTGAAGAGTTCGATCCTTATCTGTGCCCCGGCGTGTACCTCCCATCACATCTGAAGCACACTCCCTTCGCCTGTTTCTTTTGTAACTCCTTAGTGAGCTTTCTGAAGTTTCCCCTGAATCCCCCTCCTCCAGGCTTCTCCTTTGGGACCTCATGAAGGCTTCATGGTGCTAGTCCCTTGGGAGCTAAGAACGTGGTGGTCATCTTATATGAGCCTCCTGAAATGCTGCCTTTGGTCCCTCTCTCTAGATACTTTTGGTCCACCAATTGCGCAAGCTCCATAGCCTCTCCCAAGTCACGTGGCCTCATCTCTCTAACAGCCGCCGAATCTCGGGCTTGAGTTCCTTTATGAAGTTTTCCTCCAACATTGTCTCAGAAAGTCAATCCAATCGGCTAGCTAGGTACTCAAACATGTCATGATACTCCACCATAGAACCCTCCTATATTAGGGCGAAGAATTACTCATAAAAGTCCCCTTTCCTACTAGTTCGAAAACGTTCTAGTAAACAATCCTTGAACTCCCTCCAACTTTGAATGGGCCGTCTCATGTCTCTATTGGTGCTAGGCCAAAGCCTTCCCCTCCAAACACAGACCAGCCGCCATCAATTTGTCCTCATCTGTCATCCTGTTGTCGGCGAAATTCCTCTATAATTTGTAGATCCACCAATGTGCGTCCTCGCCTTCAAAGACGAGCATCTTCAGCTTCCTTACCCTCAGATCACCTCCGTTTCCTCTGAATCCTCCGTAGCCTCCCATTCCCCTAAATGGAGGTGCTCTCAATTGTCCTATTCTCCCCTTCTGGCTCGTACTCAAACCCTTCTTCAAAATCCCCCTCCTTATTTCAAATTCAACACCTTGACGCTCATAATCCACCCCTCTTCTTGCAAAATCAACATCCATTCGTTCGTACCCAATACTTATTTCCTACTTAGAAATAGGCTCTAGTGGAGGCATCCCATCTTCTCTCTCCAGAATCTCCCCCTCTTGATTCTCCCCTCCGCTAAACCGATTAGGGTTTCCTCCTCTTCATTGGCCACTAGTGGCTTCCTTTGTTTTTGATGTCATCATATTTGGTTTGGCTTCAAGCAACTTCTTCAGCATGTCTTCCACAGCACTGAACTTTCCATCTATCTTTTCATGGATGGATGCAAATTGTTTTGAAAATATGAATTTTTTTTTTTTCACAAAATCTAATTTCAATTGGCCTAATTCCCCCTCCAACACTTCTAGTTTCCTTTCGACCATTAGTACCTTATTGAAGTGCTCTGATACCAATTTGTTAGGAAGTGGATGCAATTTCAGCAAAAACCATAGAACTACATAAAAAATTTAGAAAGAACACACCAAAACTCAAATATATAAAGGAAAATGGCAAGATACAGGTGGATCTTCAATTGGAGAGGAAGATCCGACTCTCTGAAACCTCTAGACGCCACTAGAACCCACACAAGAACCAAGAACCAACAAACTACAACAAAAAGCAAGATAAAAATCTAACCCTAGCCACCAAAACATATTTAAGCATACAATAATTTGGTTAATTCCAAAACAACCCCTTTTGTTTGAATTTTCCCTCCTAAATGCACCCCTAAATTTTCCTTAATCAAGCATGTTGACCCCACTATCAAAAGGGGCAGAAGAAGGGGGCGGAACCCCCCTGTTCCACCTCCTATAAATCTGAACGGTCCCCTTTGGACCAGCTGGGCAGGTCCAGGACCGGTCTAACAGTTTATTTGCAATGTCTGAATAAGTTTACATATATTACTCTCCCTAGACATCATAATGAAGGGAGCTTCACACACTTGGTTATGCCTTCTTAGATTTCACTCTTTGAAGCTGCCAATTGGCATCATTTTCGCTATTAATATTTATCCTACAATGTCTTACTTCAGTTGTTTTTCATCTTTTTTGCATCACCAAACTTCTATGTCCCAAAGTGTTACTTGTCTTTTGTAATTTGCAAATGGTTCTTCTCATTCTTTTTCCAGTCTCTGTATTAGGTTTTCAGAAAGGAAGTCATATTTCTCGTTGATATAAGTGGAAGCATGCAAGGAAAGCCTCTTGAGAGTGTTAAGAGTGCTCTACTTTCAATTCTTCCAGAGCTTGCCCCAACTGATTGCTTCAACATAATAGCTTTCAACGAAGAGATGTACTCTTTCTCATCATTTCTGGAACCCGCTAATGTGGACCTGCTAGAAAGCACTACGCAGTGGATAAGCAAAAATTTGATCGCATGTGGTGGGACAAATATTATGCGACCCCTGAATGAGGTAGATGTTTATTTGTGCTTACTGAATCCTTACTTGGGTGATAAGTTATTCATTGCCAGTTATAACATTAATGTTGCTACTGCGTAAAGGCGTTGAGGATGTTTGATGAAAATTCCATTCAGGTGGTCGACTTTAACCACATCGTCTTTTATTTTGTTGATAGAAATCTTCTGAGTGCAGCCTATCTAACATTGTCATATTCATCATAGCTTTATTTTTGCTGTATTCAGTCGCTAGGTTTGTTATCTAAAACAAAGGACGCAGTCCCATATATTTTTCTCGTAACTGATGGAGCAGTTGAGAATGAACGAACTGTTTGTCACACTGTAAAATCTCACGTAGAAAATGGAGGATCTTTGTCCCCAAGAATCTGCACTTTTGGCATAGGTAATGTATTGAAGCTTCAGACTAATTTTTTGATGTAATCTTCACCTTAATTCGTTGAGAATATAATGCATTAAAAAAACTCCTTGAGATGCTTAGTAGTACCTGCTTATTAGCAGAAAGGTCCCAAAACTTGGTTGCAAATTTTGTTATTCTATCTGTTAAGGTTGTGAAAGATCTTCATGTTTTGCTATTTATTCAATAGGTCCACTTCACCATATTGTGTTGATATTCTAATATTTTCATTTGTTTTTTTGGCAATTGACATTTAAAATGCTGTTCTTATAGAAAAAAGTTGGAATGGTATGAGCAGATCAAAAGAAAAAAGAAAAAAGAAAAAAGAAAGAAGGGGGAAGAGTGAATAAATCAAGATAGTTTAGGAGATGCACCAGATATGTTGATTGAATTAAGGTGTAAGGATTAGAAAGGAAAATGATTTATGTTGGATCCAAATTTGTCCATGGATGATGGTGGATTTTATTAGCAGGTTTACCTATGAGTGTAAACCAGGAAGCTGTGTGAGGATGGAGAGAATGGGGAAATGCTAGGGAAAAGCTATAAAGAGTGCTTAGGATCTCAATCAGATAGAAAAAGATACTAGTATCATAAGATTCAAAGGATGCAAAATATATTTTCCTTATTTAATAGGGGTATGAGGGCTACATGATGCATGCAAAAATTAGGGGGTTGTCCTAATTTTTGCATGCATCAATTTGGTATCAGAGCATGGTTGTCGTGTGTCTTGGTGTCATGTATGTGAGTGTAATGTGAGTTTTGTTTTTGAGTCATGTTTTGTTTAAAAGTTTATAAATTCTTTTTCTTTTGCTTGCAAAAATTAGGGGGTTGTCCTAATTTTTGCATGCATCAATTTAGTATCAGAGAATGGTTGTCGTGTGTGTCTTGGTGTCATGTATGTGAGTGTCATGTGAGTTTTTTTTTTTTAAGTCATGTTTTGTTTAAAAGTTTATAACATATTTTTCTTTTGCTTGCAAAAATTACGGGGTTGTGCTAATTTTTGCATACATCAATTTGGTATCAGAGCATGGTTGTCGTGTGTGTCTTGGTGTCATGTATGTGAGTGTCATGTGAGTTTTGTTTTTGAGTCATGTTTTGTTTAAAAGTTTATAAAGCCTTTTTCTTTTACTTGCAACAATTAGGGGGTTGTCCTAATTTTTGCATGCATCAATTTGGCATCAGAGCGAGTTAGCAAATCCTTGGTTGGTATGAGTCTCTTTCTTTAGAAAATAAAAAAATGGCTAATAATCAAGGGGATTGACAACAAATGATGCAACAGTTAGCGGATTTGCAAAATCAAATGAACAAAATGGCTAACACTCTTGCTAACTTAAATGTCAACCATCATAATTTTCAAACATCTGAAAGTGAAGAAGAAGTCCCTAGGAATCAAAATAGGCGACAAAGAAATTGGGATTATGAGATTAAAATAGATGTTCACAACTTTGAGGGAAATTTACAACCCGACCAATTCATCGAGTGGATTGAAAAAATGGATCAATTCTTTGAATGGAAAGAAATTCCGAAAAATAGGAAAGCCAAATTTGCAAGTTTAAAACTCACTGGTCATGCACTCACATGGTGGAAAAATTTATAGAACAATAGACTTAGGCGAGGGAAAGAGAAAATGCAAAATTGGAAAGAATGAAAGAAAAAATGAGGGGAAAATTCTTGCCATTAGATCACGCACGAACAATCTTTCAAGAATTTAAGAACTTGCGACAAGGAAATCAATCTGTTGAAGAATACACTGAAATGTTTTACAAACTTCAATCTAGAAATGATTTAGATGAATATGAAGAAAAGACTGTCTCAAGGTATATCAACGGTTTAAAATGGACAATCCAAGATTAACTGAGTTCGCACCACATAATTAAAATTGACGAGGCTTATCGTATGACATTAAAAATTAAAAAGCAACATTAAAGGGGTCACAACAAAATAACTAAAACATATAAGCAAAGACAGGCTGGTGGGGTTAAAACTCAATCTTCTCAAACTTTTGTGGGAACATCGGGTGTGAAAATTAAATCTTTTGAAACTCAAAAATCAAAATGTGGATAAAGAAAAGGGAATAATGGGGCCTAAACCTACTAAAACAATCAAGATTAATTGGACCATGCTATAAATGTGGGCTTTATAATCATCTCTCTGCGGCTTATAGAAAAAATAACCCACAAAGAAACAATTACATTGAAAATGATGAAGAGTTAGAAGAAGAGGAAGAAAACGAATCCGATCCTGAAAACAACATTTAATTAGAAAAAGTTGATGTAGAGGGAGATGAAGGTGAGCAACTTTTGGTAATCTGACAAGTTTTGACAACTAAAATTGAAAATGGGGATAGATGGCTTAGGAGAAATATTTTCAGAACCATTTGCATGATTGAGGGAAAAATTTGCACTCTTATGATCGATAGCGGGAGTTCGGGAAATTTTGTTTCACAAATAATGGTTGTTAAGCTCAAGTTAAAATCCAAACCACTTGCCAAACCTTACAAAATTTCTTGGTTCAAGGAGGGGGTGAAGTTTCAATAACAAAACAATGTTCTGTTAACTTAACAATTGGGAGTTCTTTCAAAGATCAAGTTGTTTGCGATGTCGTTCCACTTTAAGTCTGCCATATTTTATTGGGTCATCCTTGGCAATTTGATCACAAAACCATTCACAATGGGGTAAAGAACACATATACTCTGATACCAAATTGATGCATGCAAAAATTAGGATAACCCCCTAATTTTTGCAAGCAAAAGAAAAAGCTTCCTAGGAAATAAAAAATACACCAAAGAACACAAAATATAATTTTTTATAATAAAAAGACACTTACAACTCTTGACACAAAACACAAACATAAACATAAACTCCTAAAGCTGCTTGCCAATCATTGAGAAGAAAGATACATGTGGGGTGGTCACTTGCGGCGAGATGAAAGAGATTAGAAGCTGAGACGAAATGGAGGAGAAGCCCGCAAGCTTTCCTAGAAGAAGAGGAAGAGGTGGAACAAGCTCTCAGGCTTTTCCACAAAGACACCCGCACGTTTTGGCTTCCAAAAATAAAATCATATCATCCTTTTTTTTATAGAAAATCTCTTATATTCACCATCATTAGTTGGTACAATCTTTTGCATACAAGATTTTCTTTTGCTTACAAAAATTAGGGGGTTGTCCTAATTTTTGCATGCATCAGAAATCTTGTATGCAAAAGATTGTGCCAACTAATGATGGTGAATATACCTAATTTTTTCATGCATCAATTTGGTATAAGAGCATGGTTGTCGTGTGTGTCTTGGTGTCATGTATATGAGTGTCATGTGAGTTTTGTTTAAAAGTTTATAAAGTCTTTTTCTTTTGCTTGCAAAAATTAGGGGGTTGTCCTAATTTTTGCATGCATCACTACATGAAAGGTTACACCACAAAAAAAGAATGTATAATGCTACACAGATTACCCTAGCTAGACACGTATTAGCTCCTTGTTAGCTGAGGGAGGGCCAGGCGTTGCAAAGTTCTGTTGATCTATCTCCGGCCAAGCTCAGTAATGTTGAGTATGTTGGGCAAGCTGGGGAATGCAAAGTAGGAGTGGGCGAGTCTGCAAGTGAGTTTCAAACAAGGGGTGCTCAGTGGCTGAGTGGCATTTGAGGGCTGCTGGTGACCTATGCTAAGGCGCAAATTTCCTTAAAAGGAAAAAAGCGAGTGAATTGATGCTTTGGAGGAGTTGATGATGAGGACATCAAAAGATCGACGGCTATGATGTGGAGTTTATTATTTTCTTTTTTGTCTTATGTACTAGTTTATTTTGTTTTCATGTTTTCCCATTTTACCCCTAGGGGTAGTCATTTGATATTGTAGCCCCGAGGGCATTTATGTCTTTTAGTTTTTGTTTCTTTTTGGCCTATTTATAGGAGGCCTCATGCATTGTACTAGACATTGATGAATGAAATGAAAATTGCTCCCTTTTTGTTCTCTTTGTGAGTACATAACAAGATCTCTTAGTGAGTTCTTCCTTTGAGATCTCTTGGTGAGTTCTCTAGTTTATTTTATGTTTATTCGTTCACCATCTCTCTCATTAGAAGCTCCACAAAATCCCCTTCCCCCAAACCCTAGCCGCCGGCTCCCCCACCTTGGATCTTGCCGCCGGCCACCACCACCATCCCGGCCAACCACCTCCCGCCGCCCCTCCCCTTCCGGCCAACACCCCTCCCTCATCCCATGTTGAATTTGAAATTTAGAATTCAAATTTTGAATTCTTTCCAAATTTGGAATTCCAAATTAGGAAAGTTTGCATGATTGATTCAATTTCAATTTATTTTAATTTGGAGTTTTCAAAATACTTGTCCACATCATCCACCTAAGTTTGGAAACTCTTCCCCCTCTCTCCCCAAATTTCTCATGAAGCATTGATTACTTTCCTAAAATAACTCATTGATTTTAGGCTATCATATTAATTGAATTTCAATTTGAATTTGAAATTCAAATTAATCTTAATTGATAGACCTCCTATTTGAAAACTTTCCTTTTCTTACAAAATCTGAGATTTAATTCAGATTTTAATAAATTTTTTATTAGTGTTGTGGTCCCCACTCACTAATGACAATTAATCTCTTCCCTCTCTATATGTGGCTGGCCCTTCATGAGACTTTTCTCTCTCCTATTGCATTAATTGCTCCCCATTTAATTCTCCCTAAATTCCCTCTCATCCACTTTAATTCTCACAATTAGAATTTGAATTCAAATTCAAATTCATCCCTCCAATTTCACTTAATCTGAATTTAATTATATTGGCCACCTAAGCAAGTACTGGATCCCAAATATTTTCTCCCACAGCTGCCCACGGGATTCCCCACTAAAATCCCTTAGTTCCTGCGCAACCCGGAGAGGAAAGTCACCGATTTCCCCTCCTTCCACTTGCTGTCCAGAAATCTGGAATGGTTCGAAGTGCTGCCCTGAGATTTAGGACCTAGAAAGCTGCTGTCCAGGGCCTTCCGATTGCTGTCCAAGGAGTCCAAGTCAGGTTCACTTGCTGTCTACCACTCAGGAGCTGCCAAACTGCTGTCCAAAGTTGCTGTCCACATAGTTCAGCAGGCTCCCCTGCACCACGCCTTCCACAGGAAGGCCCCCAACTGCTGCCAAGAACTCCCTAGTCATTCTAAATTGCTGTCCTAACTTTGGAGACTAATGATGCTGCTGATCTGAGGCTTCCAACTACTACCTAGTGCTTGATAATGGTGAACTCTTTCCCTTAGTCTCTTATCTTCATAGTTATCCTACTATGTGATTTAATTGATTCATAAGAAGCTTGTTAATTACTCTCCGCTAAAGCCTAGAAGTTGGAAGAGTTGAGTGAGGGATCATCTTGTAGTGACTAGTCTTATTGTTAGTGGAGGGATTCATGGTTGAAACCTACCTCGCATGCAATGTTAAGTGTAATTGATTACTTTTGTGGTTTTAACTTTTATGTATGTGACTTAGCCTAAACTTATGACACCACGCTCGTGTTTTATCTCGTCGTTTTATCGCTTAAAAAAGCTTTCAAATAATATTGTTCTCTAGATCAAGCGTGCAAGTTCCTAATTCACCATCCATTCACATATGTTTCACATCAGTTGAACTTGGTTGTATAGGGATGAAGGCATCCATCCCAGGTAGGGGAGAGTTGCTGTATAGACTGCCTTCGTCCCATGATGCAAACAGTGAGTTACTTAGTTGTTGAGGTCCCTTGTTGCCCCTGAGACAGGCGATCTTTCTTCGTAGGCCCGGGGGAGTGGGGCCTGATATTCCTTGGGCGAGTTCCTCTGTGGGGTCCATCGAATGTGAGTTCTCTCCTTATAATTTGCCGACTACTTGCTAAGTATTTGTGAAGACATATGTGAGTATATAATTTGGACCAAAAGTAGCATGACTATATGATTTCCAAGAGCACTTGTACAGAAATAAAATTAAAATTTCATATAGTATTCAGCAAGAATGAATAAAAAAGGAGGATTTATAAAGTTGAATCCAAATAATTGGGATGAGACTAGTGATGATGATTACTATGATGTAGTTCTATCATAAATCACTTCCCTGGATTCAAGAAGAGAGGCTTCTATTGAGTTTTTGTTTTTTTTTACCCATTAGCTATTACATTATGCAGCTAAACGAGTATTTGGATGCACTCTTTGTATGATTATCTTTTGTTGGTTCACACTATTTCTATTTTTTTTAGACATAGACTTGGACGTTAGGTTGGTCAGGCTGGTTCAAAATCACTCTAGCCTTGTTGCTGGGTGCCCTAGTTTTCTTAAGAGTGTTGTTTCCTTTTGGACAGTATTATATATGTTCTTCATTATTACGGTTTCTGTTTTTTATTAATATTGCCGATTTCACTTGCAAAGTAATTTTCTGAAGGGTCTCTAACTTGTCTTTGTAATTCCCTTCTCTATTCTTCTCCGCTGCTTTAAATTTTCTGGGAATCTTTCTAGGTTCATATTGCAACCATTATTTCTTGCAAATGTTGTCATCAGTTAGTAGAGGTAAATATGGTGCTGCATATGATCAAGGTATGTTTTTACAATTCAGTATCTTTTTGCTCTGAAAGTTTTATTTTGTTGTGCTTAATAACTGCTGCTTCTCTTAATGCCGATTGTCTTGACCCTAGGGCACTGTTGGAATGCACATCGAGCTGTATGCAATTTAAGATCTCTAAATGATGCTTTCTCTTGACTAGGATCCCCAGCCAGGGCTTGATTGTGAGAAAGGAAAAAAAAAGATCACTATAAAAAAAAGGGATTTCTAATATTATTTGACATCTAACCAGATTATTTTATCAACCAAGTTACTATATTACCGAAAAACTTAAGAGGCACGTTATGTCATGTTCTAAATAGAAAGTTACCGTGAAAAATGCCTTGATTAAACATTCTAGATGATAAAAATCTGTTGTTGTACACATTGTCAATATTCAGGAAAGTAAATGCTTAGCATGTTTACTAATCATGGTACCTGATCGTCTTGGCCCAAATCCCTGCGATATTGACAAATTAGGTTCACTGGTAGACCCGGGATGATGGAATTATGAGATATTTATCTGGTTATTCTCCATTCCTACAAATATTCCTCATGAATGAAACATAAATGCCTAATCTAAATTTAAATTTAAACTTGAGCCTATTGAATCTTCTTAATTAGGAGTGCTTTTTCATGGGTTAGATCAATTAACTATGGGTATACTTATAGGACGTCTTGATCCCATATTTAAATAAACTTTGCCCTAGCATCAGAAAAAAAATATGGTTAAAATAAACTAATCTACTTCATGAAAAACTATTCTCAATATCTCTCATTTCTCATCGAGGAAGCTTGATGGTGGAGGGAGCATTTCTTGAGCAATCAACGTCACCATGAGAGCCACCAAAAAGGAGAAACTTTGATGAAATGCTCGAAAACAAAACATAAAAATAATAAATGTAAAACTCATCAAAATGGAAGAGAAATTGCTTGTCATTGTCAGAGTTTCATTAGAGGTGTGATAGGAGTTAATTTTGGATGGAGCAAAGCACACACTGACTCATCCTTACCTTAAGAAGGTAGAACAGAGGGCAAATATGTGACTAAAAAGTTCAAGCACATAAAATTTTGTGTCGGCTGCAACATATGATTGATCGGATCATAAATTATGATGGGCTTAAAGTGGGAGACAAATCCGTGGCTTGAGCATCAAGCCATAACAATGAACTTTTCCCCTTAAACAATAGTGTGAACACTTTTAAACAAATTATAATTACAATCCAAAAAAATAAAAGATGGAAATTATCCTTCAATCCTATATAAGGATGAACTCAATCAATTTATGAGGTTTGCAATCAACATGCGGAACAACTTAGCGATTGAAAAAGAACAATTAAAGCCTAGACACGAACCAATGAAACCTAATGCAATGTATGAAGATCTCTCAGTAGGGCATACGACATCCTGGGACTCACCTGCTTTCAATGCAAGTATAGATCTTGGGTTATTTAAAAAGATGGGTTTCACATGACGCGTGATATCTCATGATGCTACATCATTTATCAACTCCTTTCAATATCCTCTTGATTGAAGATTGAAGCCTTATACTACATGTTACTTTATTTACCTAATTATTTTTTATGTTGACCAATTACCTTGATCCACTTTATTATATGGGGCTTCTAAAGAATTTCATTTTTGTAATCTATGGGATAAAATTTTTAAAATTACAGCTCTAGCTTGGACAATGGACATGTTTAAAAGAACTACTCTTCCCAAATAATTTGAAATTTTTTAGAAATATCCTGAAGCTTCAAAAAAATATTCAGGAAAAATTTAAAATTCTAGGAAGTTTAAAAAAATGATTGGGCATCTTAAAATTTTATTTATTCCCCTAAAAAGTTTGGAAAGTTGCAACAAGACCTCTTTCATATTTGTAAGCACCCCTAATAAAGTTTAAGTGCAAAACTCGTATCTTCTCAATCATAAATATGTATTAAAATGCTTTTAAGTTCTTAAAAATTGAAAATTCATTAAACTAGGCATAAATAGTGAACGAAGTTTCGGAAATTCTGATGTGGCCCATTATCCCTATTGTTTACCTAGCAATTGCATAAACCTAATCAATGATTAGTGTGCCTCAATATCGCATTTTAGCTTGATCCAATTGAGTATTCCGTCAAGGATATATATTTTCCTGATTTCTTATGGAGTTATAGTTGATTAGGCGACACTTAAAGCTCCCTAGTTGGCCATAATTGACAGAATGGTCTAGAACAACGTTATTGCTTGTTTTTTTATTTTTATTTTTTAATTGCCTGTTGTTGATTAATGTAAGTAGAACTAGGTTTTAGTGTAGTATCAATATTGTCTGCTATATGTTCAATGAGAAACCCTTCTAGTCAAGCCAACATCACAGCTACACTAAAAATTTGACAAGGCTGACTAGTCCACCATCCATTTTGAAAAGCATGCAAAGGTACCCTCACTCCCAAATGGTGGAAAATGAGCATTATAGGAATTTATTGTTTATTATAAAATTAAAATAGTTTAAATTAAAATTAGTTTATTAAGTTTAATATTTTTTATTAAATTAATTTATGTAATTGTTTAAATGGGATAGCAATTAAACCGACTGGATCTAAGAAATCGGGGCCAGTTCAACGGTTTGCAGTTGAACAGGTGGTTTTGATCGGTTCATACCGGTTTGATACATGATTGATTTTTAATATGAATTGAACCAACTAAATAAAAGTTTACAATTAAACCTGCCAAATCACCCAGGTCGGTCCAATTTTGAAAACCAAACCTCTGAATTTAACAAAAAACGATAACATATACCCCTTGAATTTATGCTAAGTAGTTGCTTTATACTTTGAGCAAGCACTAGTCCACTAGCCTGGACAAGATGTGCGATACAAGCTTATTTCACAATAAGACCAGATCACCAATAATGCACATGATATCAATATGACCAAGTCAACCATGCTTTATAAGCCGATGAACTTATGTGCACCATTGATGATTTTGAGCCACTACTAGTCATGCTTCTGGGCATCTTAACCACACCATCCCTACTTCATGACTTGGTTTCCCCTTAACTATGGTCTCAAGTGTCTTAGTCATTTGTTCCATTTGACATGGCAATGTTCTCTTTAAGTCAAGGTCTGCCACAAATTTGAGCTCCTTTAGCATGTTTCCCATGGTTGTTTCTATGGGGACTACCATAAACAAAGAAATCATGACTCCACCCGATAGTCATTGTTGACTGTATAAAAAAAAAATTTAAATTAGGAAAAAAAAAAAGAATAAATCAAAGCAACCGACATACCTCCACGCCGGCCCCATCTCGCCAAAACGACGTATCTCTTCGCACAATAATCGGTTACTTCACGATAAAAGGGAGAAGGAGAGAACAAAAAAAGGACTTACGCTCGCTCTTTCGGTTCCTTCGTCGCTGTTCGACTTCGTTGCTTCGAACAAGCGTCTAGGGTTCGTCGTTCACCTTCTCCTTCCGTCGTTGTTGTTTGACTCCGTTCCTTTGCAAGAGGAGCAGAGGTTGCACGCGACACTCCTCCGGCTTCCTCCTCATTGTGCGACTTCGGCTCCTTCATTGCAGTCCAACTTCGCTCGCCGGTCCGACCCCAGGCTGCCGACCCGCCGCCGACCTCACTCGTCCGACGCCGATCCCAGCCTCCCGTGCGTGATCTCGCTGCTCGAGCCCTAGTCCGATCGGGCTCTACCCGATCCCTCTCTCCCTCTCTTATATTATATTATATGTAATATATAATAATATAATTATTGTATATTATATTATAATATATTGTTATAAATATAATTAAAATGATATTATATTCCAAAAATATGTTTTTTTTATATATATACATATAAAAGAGGATTTCAGCAGGTGTCGAAGACCATACGCCGTCGATCTTTGATCCGGGTATGATGGTTTAATTGTCGAAGACCATACGCCGTCGATCTTTGATCCGGGTATGAGGGTTTAATTATTGAAGACCATACGCCGTCGATCTTTGATCCGGGTATGATGGTTTAACTATTGAAGACCTCGCGCCGTCGATCTTTGATCCGGGCGGGAAGAATTACGGCAGTGCCGTCCCGATTTCTCCCTCGGTGGGGAGGAGACGCCGGGAGGCTGTCGAAATTTCCTTAAAATTCAAAGAGAAATTTATTTGAATATTAAATTAACTAAAATATCAAAATTAATTTTTAAGTATTAATTAACTAATTTAGTTAATTGAGATTTAATGAAATTATTTTGATTAAAATTAATCAGAATGATTGATTAATTGAGATATTCAAGTCTCCTATATCATCAAATGTGCGGAAGTGGAGAACTTACAAACGGTCATTACTCTGCCAAGTGTCACTCAGCATAAATGATAATTTGTTGGCTATCGTCTTAGCCCAAAAAAAAAAAATTTTATTCTTGAGATAACTCGAAGGACTTTAAATGAAACTATCTTAATTGTCTCCAAATGAGACATCTCTTTAAAGATTCTAACGCAAGTAATATTAAGTGGAAGACTTTGAATTGTTTTGATATTTTAAATATTATTTTTCTTTGAAATGCGAATCTCTGATCTTCAACTCATCACCTCTCCTTCTAGTAGTGAGATAACAAAGAATTTTAAATATATAAGAGCATTTCAAAATTGAGAGAATTTTAAATTTTTAAAGTTTTAAAACCCGAGAGTTATTTAAAAGTTTTTTTTTTTGAGAGCAATGAAATTTAGAGTTGGTTGATTGATTGATCATTTGATTAATCAAATGAGAAAATCATAAAATGAAAATGTCGTAAATAAAAGGAAGGGGGGAGATAAGTTTTCCACTAAATGACATATACAATATTGATTGTTAACTCTCCAAAAATCTCTACAAAAGCTCTCAAACATAAACTCTCCAAAACTCTCAATGCTCATTGACTTTGAACATATGACAATCTCTCCAAAGTCCCTCATGTACAAGCTCGTACAACCATCTTTAGGCTCTGTCTTTTGCAACTGCAAGCCTCGACTGCTGCAATTACTGACTACGAATACCTACGAACAAAGAAATAAAGAGTCAGTGCCACATAAATAAATTGAATGAATGCTAAGAAATATAAACTATGCCATTTAGAATGAAATATTGAAAAGCAAGAAATGCCAAGTACGAAAAACTAGTAGAGCAACAGTGCTGAAAAACATGAAGAGTACTGAATTGCTGTAGTAAGGAAAAAGACTACTAGCACTAAACAACTAAAGCATCAAACAAGTGTAAAACCCCTCAAAACGAAACATCGGTGTCAAATCAATAAACACACAATCAAATTCAAACAAATTGTCGGGCAGCCTGATTTATAAGGATCAAGTTGTAAGGCCCACTAACGGGCTACTTTCTACGAAAGCTATAAATCCCAATACTTGGGTTACTTTCTACAAAAGTTATAAATTCAATTTAAATTTAAATCATATGGGCAGCCTTGTTTATAAGGACTTGGTTGTAAGACCCGCTATCTGGCAACTTTCGTATGAAAGTCGTAAGCCCGACCTTAGGGGAAAGTTTTAGGTGGAAATTGACCTAACCCCTAAACCCAATTAAAACCTCCGGCCACTTCTAATAGAAGTCGTAAGTTCGACATCTGAGAGAAGTGTTTAGGTGATAATACAAACCTAGACCCCTCACTTGGGCAATCTTGTTTATAAGGACTTAGTTGTAAGACCCGCTATCCGGCAACTTTCGTATGAAAGTCGTAAGCCCGACCTTAGGGGAAAGTTTTAGGTGGAAATTGACCTAACCCCTAAACCCAATTAAAACCTCCGGCCACTTCTAATAGAAGTCATAAGTCCGACATCTGAGAGAAGTGTTTAGGTGATAATACAAACCTAGACCCCTCACTTGGGCAGCCTTGTTTATAAGGACTTGGTTGTAAGACCCGCTATCCGGCAACTTTCATATGAAAGTCGTAAGCCCGACCTTAGGGGAAAGTTTTAGGTGGAAATTGACCTAACCCCTAAACCTAATTAAAACCCCGACAACTTCTAATAGAAGTCGTAAGTTCGACATCTGAGATAAGCGTTTAGGTAATAATACAAACCTAGACCCCTCACCTGGGCATCCTAGTCTATAGGAATAGGTTGTAAGACCCGCTATCAGGCAACTTCTACATGAAGTCGTAAACCCCTACATTTTAGGAAAATTGTCAAAATAAATAACAATAATCCTAAACCTTAAACAAACTAAAATTCAAACCTATGGGCTTCTTAGTCAAAAGGATTAAGTTGTAAGAAGACCCGTTTTTCAGGCTACTTCCCAAGGGAAGCCATAAGTCCTACCCAAATAATTAAAAATTCACGGGCATCCTAGTCTTAAGGACTAGGTTGTAAGACCCACAACTCGGGCCGCTTAGCTTACAGGGCTAGGTCGTAAGACCCACCGTTAGGCAACTTCTAAGGAAGCCATAAGACCTATCCAACCAAAATTCTTTGGGCAACTCCTAATTGGAGCCGTAAGCCCCAAACTAAATCAAATTCTCCGGGCAACTCCTAATTGGAGCCGTAAGCCCCAAACTAAACAAACTATTCGGGCAACTCCTAATGGAGCCATAAGCCCCAAACTAAATAAATTAACGGGTAACTTCTAAGGAAGCCATAAGCCCCAACCCAAATTAAATCAAACTAAAATCCACATCTAACCACTTCAGTCTATTCGGGATCCCTGAGAGGAAGCAACCCATGGCTGCTAATAAGATTCCCTGGACACTACGGTCAATGATTGTTCGTGTTGGTAGACTGAAATCTATGGTATACCCGGGACGACGGAACCATGGGATCCTGATCGAGTTTACCTCCATCTTCCCACCATTTGAGACTAAAAAATATCTAAAATTTATTCATCCTTAATCGAGAGTTCTCTCTTACATAGTAAGAGGGGTAATTAACTATGGGCGCTTGCGCTCATAGGAAGTAAGAACCCCATATCTATAAACCCTGATACTACCCTCAGGGGAAATCTGGTTAACTTCAATCTGACTTAAGAGAAATGGAATCCTACGGCTGCAAAGCGGGATTCGTGCATTCGTGCCATTTTTCTTGAGCCAACAGATTTCTGGCGACTCCGCTGGGGAATACTTTTCTCTCCATCTTTGGATGAAAAGACAATTTATATTTAGTCTCAAATTATGAAACATCTATAAATAAATGTAGATGTTTATTCAATGCAATTCTGTGTTTTCTTTTCCAGCAGAATTCAGGTTGACTCTAATCCCTTTAAGTTATGTTGGCAGGTTGATAACATGACGCCTGCAAAGTCATTCATGACTGTGAAACTGGGTGAGGGAACCAGAGTGCAGTTCCCTCAAGCTGTTCTGAACACAGGCTATGCTGGAGCAACTATTCAATTCGGAACTATTTCCGAAGTCATGCAGTTCGAACAGTTCATTCCTGAGAATACTGTTAGTGCACCTACTGTCAAAGGTGTCGCTAAGAAGTCTACTACTGAAGCTGTTGATGAGAAGGCTCCCAAGAGGGCCTCTGTATTTTCAAGACTCTCTGTAGCACCTGTTGTTGCTCCAGCGATTCAAAAGAAGATTCCTGAGCCAAAGCTGCAATCTGTTGGCATGAATATTGCCAGTCAAAACATAATCCAGGATGAAATGCCTAAAGAATACAATGCTGAAATTCCTGAAGCAAGTGCTAAACTTTCCAGGAAAACCAGAAGGAAGGCCAATGCTCGCCTACGAGCTAATGGCTGGATGCCTGAAACCCTTCAAGAATCATCACCGCAGTTAGAGGCGAATATACCAGTTAATAATGGCTTTGAGCCGTTAAAATGGGTAAAAAGGAATGATGATAAGGGTCACTTGAAGAAGTCTTTCTGGGAGACTTCACGTCAACAGCCACAACCACCCAAGAAGGAAGAATCTGCCTCTTCCAAAATATATAAAATACTGAAGGCTGTAAAGATAAAAATCTACAGCGTAGATTGAGGAAATCTGTTAATGAAGCCATTGCCTCAACTGAAATTCGTCCTCAAAACAATAAATTTTCAGCAAAACCTTATAGAGAGGAGTTTAGACGTCCTCCATACTACCAAAAGCAAAGAGAGTTCTGTCCTAATATGGGTCGATATCCATATTATGGAAGAAAACAATTGGGAGAGCCTTCTAATAGTCTACATGTAAGAGACTATAATGGAAGATATGATGAACGAAGGCCCCAACAATGGTATCATAGATCTGCCCAAAAGTACATTTCGATGCTGGTGGTCATCGTTATGTGACTCCAAGAAGACAGCAAGTCTGGGTTCCCAAAAGACCCACATATCCTCGAGCTCAGAAAGATGATCTTGATCAACAAATCTATAAAGGGCGACTTAAATCTCATGTCCAGAAGTTATCCCCTAATAAGGAAACTTCTGTTGATGTGATTAAAACAAAAGAAGAAAGCTGTCAAGTCTATAAAGAATCCCCCGACTCTCCAGCCATACACTGGAAGCGGCGGTCCCAACTTGGAGAAAATCATGAGTTGGAAGAAGATGATAATTATTATGATAATGATGAAGAAATGGAAGAGGGTATTGGTCCCATGGACATTGAAGTTGTCCGAATGGTTGATTATATACCTGATCGAGCTAATCAACGATATACTCGTAGAAGTGCTGCACTGAATCTACAAAATGAGGAACAACTACGAGATGATCAAGAACAAGCAGCAGCTGTGAATAGAGCTCCACAACTAGAAGAAGTTGAGGAAGAAGAAGCTGAAGAAATCGTAAAGAGGTTGCAAGCAGAAATGCAGTCTATGCAACAGAAGAAAGATCAGGAAATCCATCATTTAAATGCCCGTCTTGATGAGATGAGTAATATGATGAAACAGTTGTTTGGACAACTTGGTATGATGGCTACAACTAATCAACCACCTATAACAAATTCTCAAGGGAATGTCCAAACTATCCCTGATGCATTGGCACCTCCTGACAGAAGACCAGAAGAGTTACATGAGCCAACTTTGATGGCTTCTAAGGAAGAAGAAATGGTCAGCAAATCTCAAATTGAGAATCTCATTAGTCAAAAAGTGAAAGCAGTTATTGCTTCTGAAGCTTTGGTTGGGAAAGGTCGTCCGTATCCAGTGGAATATGACCAAGAAAAGTATCCAAAGGGGTATATAGTACCAAAATTCAATTTGTTTGATGGTACCGCAAATCCTCGTCAACATATGGCACAATTCAAAGCTACCTGTGGAAATACAGGAGGCAATGATGCTCTGTTACTACGTCAATTCGTTAGTAGTTTAACAGGTACAGCCTTTGAATGGTACGCTGAGTTACCCAACGACTCAGTAAGAACATTTGCCGAATTAGAGACAATGTTCATTAAAAGATTTGCCAGTGCAACAAAGAAAGTGACTATCGCTGACCTCGCTCTTGAGAAAAGGAAAAGAGAGGAATCAGTCACCAAGTACATTACCAGGTGGAGAAATCTCAGCATGAAATGCGAGCAACAACTCACTGAAAAACATGCTGTTGAGTTATTACTGGGAAACATAGATGATTATATGGCTCCATATCTGGCGATGGCTACAATCAATACGTTTCAGGAGTTACTTGATCGTGTAGCCAAATTTGAAAGGTTATCCAGGCCTAGAAGTGCTGGTTTCAACTACAACAATAATCCACCAGGGAAAGGAAAACAAATCAAGATTTATGATCCAAAAAGGGGTGAAGTAAATGCTACATTCCCGTCTTCCTTGGAAAAGAAAGAAAAAGAAGATTCAATGAATCCATCAAAGATATTGAAACAAATGAGAGAAAGGCAAAAACCTCCTACCTTGCAGGAGAAAATCAATAAGACATATTCCTTCAAAAAAGAATGTACAGGAAAGATTTTTAGGCAAGCTCTAAAAATTGGTCTTCAATTGCCAGAATCTCGCCGACCAGAACAGGCTGGCATGACAGATGATCCAAATTACTGTCCGTATCATAGGATCATAAGTCACCCAATCGAAGACTGTTTCATATTCAAAGATTTGGTTGAAAGAAATTATCAGAATGGTGAACTTACACTTTCTAATAGTGTTCTTGTCAATCCTAAGAGGGAGAAAACCAATGTTATCTCCTCTACTCCCTGTCAAAACATGGAGAATGAAAAAGGGAAAGCACCCCAGGAAGATGGTGGTTGGGAGACCTTTATCTCAAAGAAAACTAAACAGATGATGAATGTCCTGTTGGCCATTGAAGGCATTCGTCGTAAAAGTGCTTTAGAATTGGAAGTTGATCCAAAACTTCTTTCTTCGAAAAACCCAATGACAGGAGGGCCCAGTTCGAGTAAAAAGAA
Source organism: Dendrobium officinale (assembly GCA_019514585.1). Taxonomy (NCBI): domain Eukaryota; kingdom Viridiplantae; phylum Streptophyta; class Magnoliopsida; order Asparagales; family Orchidaceae; genus Dendrobium; species Dendrobium officinale. The sequence goes on from CM033698.1 coordinate 29,397,178, forward strand.
ACCTTCAAAATATTTCAAAGACCAAAAGGATAAGCGTAAGCCTGGATTAAAATCTCAGAAGAGAAAGAAGAAGAAATTAACAAGGCAGAACTCTGTAATACAAAAATACATCGACTCCATCGATGAATATCAGCAACCTCTAAGGCGTCCTGTCAAGCTAGAGGAATATATGGTTGATTTATTTCTTGACTCGGAGTCAGAAAAAGAAGAGAGTATTCCAATTGAGACTTTCCGAGTCATAAATCAACGAGGTGGAAGGGCTGCAAGAGGACGCAATGCACCTCTTGCTATCTATAAAGCTAACACGAAAATTCCTTCTAAGGAAGTACATCGTACACCAACACTTTTCACCGACTCAGATGAAGACTTATATTTTCCCGATGAAGAAAGTGATCATAAGGGAAAGAACATGCCTAAAGAAAAATGTCCAAAACTCGGAAGCGGCTCAGACTCCGAGGAGATTGGTGATTTGAAAATCTCAAAGAATTCTCAAGCTGAAGCTAGATCATCTTCAGAGGTGACACAAATTCAACTGAGAAGTGGAAAGCAGGTTCCTCCACCACAAAAGAAAACAAAGGATAAGGAGAAGAACATCCAACTCAATGAAGCTGTTATTCCACAAGAGCCTCCTAAGCCCAAGGTGGCTAGTTCAAATGTGGATTACAACATATTATCTCATCTCCGCAAACTACCTGCATTGTTGAGTGTCTACGACGCCCTTCTGATGTCTAAGAACCTTCGGGAAACACTCATTAAAGCTTTGCAAAATCCTGAGCAGTATGAGGCATTCTTTGCTGAGCAAAATTTGAAAGAAGCTTTGCATACCCAGAGTACTGCTACAATCACATTCTGTGATAGTGATATGCTCCTAGGAACTACAGATCATAATCGACCATTATATGTTACGGCGGAGAGTAACAATATTGAAATAAATAGGATTTTTGATTGATCCAGGTTCTTCTGTTAATCTAATGAGTCTCAAAACGCTCAAAGGATTAGCCCTGGACGTACAATATTTGAACAAAAGCACAGTATTTTTGCAAGGATTCAACGAGCAAGGGCAAAGAACCCTGGGATCTTTAGTTTTGCCTTTGAACTTTGGGGAACTTAATACAGAGGCAACATTTCATATATCATTGATGCCAACACATCATACAAAGCACTTCTTGGAAGACCATGGCTCCATGAGTATGGTATAGTGCCTTCAACACTTCATCAATGTATAAAATACATTCGAGATAATGAAGAATATCGCATTGATGGTGATGAACAACCATTCTTGGTGCATGAAGTCAAAATCTACGATGACGCCAAGTACTTTATAGCTCAAAAGTCAAAAGGCAATGAGCTTCCTAAAATTCAGTCTCTTACACTAGACAAGAAAAAGCTAAAAGATAAAAACAAGAATATCTCGAAACAAATTTGCACAGTGCCGCATCTATCTAGGTAGTGATTCTGAAGAGGATGATATCTCTACAACTTTCAAACCCTTGATCATAGGGAAAAGAAAGAATGAACTATCAACTGTCTCTTTTGATTACGAAACTAATCATGCAAATAAGGTACGGTGTTCAAGTAAACCGACCATTGAAGGAGAAGAAGAATTTGTCTATCAGCCCAAGAACACTACAGAATCTCAGGAGGAAGGGGACCCAGGACCCAATTCCATATCTAAGAAATTGCAGAAAGTATCAATTTCAATGATAAGGGTATCTGAAGAACAAATATCTACAGAGATCATCAACATAGTGCCTATGCCAACGGCACATTCCAAAACATTGACTACCTCGCCAAATACAAACATAGAAACGTTAAAAACTTTTTATGTCCCTCCCAAAAGAGGTCTCAATGAGCGTGGATCCATTTTCTATGAATCAAGAGTAATACCGCAACATATTACTCATGAAATAGAAAATGAAGATGAATGGGACGATGAAGATATGTGGATAATCATTCCTCAATATCCTTCACCCATTATGAGAAAGCTGATAGAAAGAAGAATATTTTTCGTACAAACACGCAAGCGAGCTCGTTATTTTAGAGAGCTTTGGCACAATGAGCATGCACAAAAACCTATTGGTCAGGGTTTGTCAACAACATGGGGTCTTGGATATGCTCGACATTCACATCTTACACGAGCATCATCCTATCATTATCTAGAGTGCCCTCAACATCCACGTCTTACATATGCAACCTCCTACAATGTTACAGACAAGGAGGAGAAATTATCGGAGTCTGAAAATCAAATTGAAGATCTAATAGTAGATCTAAAAGAAGCTCCAAAAGAATTCGAAGAAGGTGGCCAAGCTACTGTGGATGAGCTCAAAGAAATAAACTTGGGTACTGAAGAAGACCCAAAACCTACATTCATCAGCTCTGATCTCGCGCAAGACAAGGCAGAGGAGCTAAGAATGTTACTTCTCGAATATAAAGACTGTTTCGCATGGAACTACACTGAAATGCCTGGTTTATCACCAGAGGTGGCAGTGCATAAACTCTCCATTGATATAAAAATACCGCCTGTTAAGCAAGCACCCAGGCGAATGCGACTTGAAATTGAAGAACAAGTCATTTCTGAAACCAAGAAGCTTATTGAAGCTGGTTTTATTCGAGAAGAGAAGTATGCTAACTGGATCGCTAATATCGTTCCAGTGAAAAAGAAGAATGGTCAAATTCGTGTCTGTATAGACTACCGGGATTTGAACAAAGCATGCCCAAAAGATGATTTATCACTGCCCAACGCAGAACTTATGGTCGATAACACATCAAATCATGACATGTTCTCATTCATGGATGGATCATCAGGCTATAATCAAATCAAAATGGATTCGGAGGATGAAAAACATACCTCATTTAGAACTCCCATTGGCATATATTGCTACAAAGTAATGCCATTCGGTTTGAAGAATGCTGGAGCTACTTACCAAAGAGCGATGACTCGAATCTTTGATGATCTTATTCATAAGCATGTAGAATGTTATGTCGATGATTTGGTTGTAAAAAGCAAAAATCAACATGAACATGTAAATGATCTCAAAATTGTATTCGAAAGAATTCGCAAATTCAATTTGAAAATGAATCCGCTTAAATGTGCTTTTGGTGTGTCATCCGGTAAATTTCTCGGATTTATTGTACGCCATAGAGGGATTGAAATTGATCCTGATAAAATTCAGGCAATAGTGGAAATGCCACCTCCAAAAACTCTAAGACAACTTCGTTCTTTACAAGGAAGATTGGCATATATCCGAAGATTTATATCTAATCTCTCGGGTAGATGTCAACCCTTTTCACGATTGATAAAGAAAGATACTCCTTTCGTGTGGGACGATGCTTGTCAAGAGGCATTTAATAGTATAAAACAATATCTATTGAATCCTCCAATCCTTGCTGCCCCAATCCCAGGGAAACCCCTAATCCTATATACAGCTGCTCTTGAAGAATCACTCGGAGCATTGCTAGCACAAACAAATGAAGATGGCAAAGAAAATGCCCTTTATTATATCAGTCGACGATTAATAGGAGCAGAATCTAAATATTCACCAATTGAAAAGCAATGCCTAGCATTGATCTTTGCCACTCAAAAACTACGGCATTATATGTTATCCCATAAAATCACTTTAATATCTAAAGTTGATCCATTAAAATTTCTAATGACTAGACCCATGCTCACTGGTCGTCTAGCTAAATGGACTGTCTTGTTAATGCAATTTGACATAACATATATGCCACAAAAAGCGGTGAAAGGACAGGCTCTAGCTGATTTTCTAGCAGCCCATCCTCTACCTGCAGGTTCTCCACTCAACGATGAATTGCCAGATGAGCAAACACTTGAAGTGGAAGAGAAAGAAAATCTGCAAGAATGGGAGCTCTATTTCGATGGAGCTTCATCAATAAAACCATCCAAGCCACCTAAATTTCCAACAGTCCAAGTAGGCATCGGCCTTATATTTATTACACCGCAAAAAGGAATACTCCGATATTCCTATAGCTTAACAGAGCCTCGCACACTAATAATGAGGCTGAATACGAAGCCTTAATTGCGGGCCTTGAGTTGGCAATTAATATGAAGATTGAGAAGATCCATATATATGGAGATTCTCAACTCATAATCAAACAAATAATAGGTGCTTTCAAAAAATCAATAAGCCTGAGTTAATCTCTTATCATGAGTACGCTCTAAAACTCCTACGACAAATTCCTGAGGTAACTCTCACAAGGATTACACGTAGCGAAAATGGCAAAGCCGATGCGCTGGCAAAGCTAGCTAAAGAAACTAGCAAATCCACAAAATGATCCAATTCTCATAACTATCCAAAACAGGCATGCATTAACTCCAGCTATCATACAAGATGATGAAGGAAAAGAAATGCAAGAAAGCCTAGTCATATCTGATGAAAATGATTGGAGAGATCCATTCATCAAATATTTCAAAGAAGGAAGATTACCCGAAAATAAATCCATGGCTTCACAAATATCACGAAGAGCATTAAGATATGCTTTCGTAAATAATACATTATATCGTAGATCATTTGATCAAATGTGGCTACGATGTTTGGGGTCCCGATGAATCCCAAAAAGTTATAAGTGAAGTTCATGAAGGATTATGTGGTGCACACCAATCTGGACCTAAAATGAAAATCAAAATCAAACGTATGAGATACTATTGGCCAAGTATGGTTCAAGATTGCATCGACCATGCTAAAAAGTGCCATCAATGTCAAGTGCATGGAGATATCATGCATCGACCTCCAAATCCGCTACACCCTACAGTAGCATCATGGCCATTTGAAAGCTGGGGTACTGATATAATAGGTCCTATAGAACCACCATCTTCTTTAGGACATCGGTTCATCCTAGCAACCACGGACTATTTCTCAAAATGGGCTGAAGCAATTCCCTTACGAGATGTTAAAGCGGACAATGTGATGAAATTCTTTCGAGATAACATTGTCTATCGATTTGGAGTGCCACGTCGAATTATATCAGACAATGGTACCGCCTTCAAAAGTACCAAAATTTATCGATTTATAGAACGTCATAAGATAGACTGGCGTTATTCATCGATATACAACCCAAGAGCCAATGGTTTGGCCGAAGCATTTAACAAGACTTTAGTTAAACTGCTCAAGAAAATTCTCTCTAAAAATAAAAGAGAGTGGCATGATAAATTGACAGAAGCTCTCTGGGCATATCGTACCACTTATAAAACTGCAACGCAGGCCACCCCATACTCATTGGTTTTCGGAACCGAGGCAATATTACCTCTTGAGGTTGAGCTACCTTCTCTTCGTATTGCTGTTCAATACGAATTAACCAAAGAAGAAAATGATCTTCTACGACTTGAAGAACTTGAAGCTCTTGATGAAGTAAGACTTCAGGCTCAGCAAAGTTTAGAGTCCTACAAAGCAAGAATGACTAGGGCACATGATAAAATGGTTCGTCCTAGAAGCTTCGAGGAAGGTGAACTTGTTCTAGTTCGCCGAAGACCTATAATCCCTCGCCGTCGCCTTAGAGGTAAATTTGATCCAATATGGGAAGGACCCTTCATCATTGAAATAATGTATGAAGGAGGTGCCTATCAACTTATAGATCTAAATGGGCAAAGGCCCATGCCACCAATTAATGGTCAATATTAGAAGAAATATCATACATAAAAATATTATGTATGAAAATCTGTCTATCAGATAAAAAAAAATCATCTAAATCCCCTCCTGAAAGACAGGAGGCAATTTTTATGAAATTCACATCCCTCCTGAAAGACAGGAGGCAATTTTAATATTTTTCTGCAATGCATGAAGTAAATTCAATCCCTTACTAAAAAAAAAAAATCGGGAGATAATTTTATCCCCTCTACCAAATAAAAATAAGGAAGTTATGAAAATCTTCTATGCTCATAAACCTAAGGGTTGAGCTAAAACCCATGAGGTTCAATAAGCCTAAGGGCCGAACCTTTGAAATCTTTTACGCTCGTAAACCTAAGGGTCGAGCTAAATCCCCAAAGTTCAACAAGCCTAAGGGCCGAACTTTGAAATCTTCTATGCTCATAAACCTAAGGGTTGAGCTAAAACCCATGAGGTTCAATAAGCCTAAGGGCCGAATCTTTGAAATCTTTTACGCTCGTAAACCTAAGGGTCGAGCTAAATCCCCAAAGTTCAACAAGCCTAAGGGCCGAACTTTACAAATCTTATATGCTCATAAACCTAAGGGTTGAGCTAAACCCACGAGGTTCAATAAGCCTAAAGGCCAAACCTCCGAAATCTTCTAAGCTCTTAAACCTAAGGGTCGAGCTAAATCCCTGAAGTTCAACAAACCTAAGGGTCGAACTTTGCAAATCTTCTATGCTCATAAACCTAAGGGTCGAGCTAAATCCACAAAGTTCAATAAGCCTGAGGGCCGAACTTTGTAAATCTTATATGCTCATAAACCTAAGGGTCGAGCTAAACCCACGAGGTTCAATAAGCCTAAAGGCCAAACCTCCAAAATCTTATAAGCTCATAAACCTAAGGGTCGAGCTAAATCTCCATTGGTTCAATAAGCCTAAGGGCCGAACCTTTGAAATTTCTTATGCTCATAAACCTAAAAGGTCAATTTATTTTTCATCAATATATCTGAAGGGTCGAAAACAAATGACCAAAGGTTACAACGAACTCATTGTGTGAAAGTCACACAACAAATTCGTTGGGAGGCAATTTGTTGACTGTATAAAAAAAAATTTAAATTAGGAAAAAAAAAAGAATAAATCAAAGCAACTGACATACCTCCACGCCGGCCCCATCTCGCCAAAACGACGTATCTCTTCGCACAATAATCGGTTACTTCACGATAAAAGGGAGAAGGAGAGAACAAAAAAAGGACTTACGCTCGCTCTTTCGGTTCCTTCGTCGCTGTTCGACTTCGTTGCTTCGAACAAGCGCTCTAGGGTTCGTCGTTCACCTTCTCCTTCCGTCGTTGTTGTTTTGACTCCGTTCCTTTGCAAGAGGAGCAGAGGTTGCACGCGACACTCCTCCGGCTTCCTCCTCATTGTGCGACTTCGGCTCCTTCATTGCAGTCCAACTTCGCTCGCCGGTCCGACCCCAGGCTGCCGACCCGCCGCCGACCTCACTCGTCCGACGCCGATCCCAGCCTCCCGTGTGCGTGATCCCGCTGCTCGAGCCCTAGTCCGATCGGGCTCTACCCGATCCCTCTCTCCCTCTCTTATATTTATATTATATATGTAATATATAATAATATAATTATTGTATATTATATTATAATATATTGTTATAAATATAATTAAAATGATATTATATTCCAAAAATATGTTTTTTTTTTATATATACATATAAAAGAGGATTTCAGCAGGTGTCGAAGACCATACGCCGTCGATCTTTGATCCGGGTATGATGGTTTAATTGTCGAAGACCATACGCCGTCGATCTTTGATCCGGGTATGAGGGTTTAATTATTGAAGACCATACGCCGTCGATCTTTGATCCGGGTATGATGGTTTAACTATTGAAGACCTCGCGCCGTCGATCTTTGATCCGGGCGGGAAGAATTACGGCAGTGCCGTCCCGATTTATCCCTCGGTGGGGAGGAGACGCCGGGAGGCAGCCGAAATTTCCTTAAAATTCAAAGAGAAATTTAAATTGAATATTAAATTAACTAAAATATCAAAATTAATTTTTAAGTATTAATTAACTAATTTAGTTAATTGAGATTTAATGAAATTATTTTGATTAAAATTAATCAGAATGATTGATTAATTGAGATATTCAAGTCTCCTATATCATCAAATGCGCGGAAGTGGAGAACTTACAAACGGTCATTACTCTGCCAAGTGTCACTCAGCATAAATGATAATTTGTTGGCTATCGTCTTAGCCCAAAAAAAAAATATTTTATTCTTGAGATAACTCGAAGGACTTTAAATGAAACTATCTTAATTGTCTCCAAATGAGACATCTCTTTAAAGATTCTAACGCAAGTAATATTAAGTGGAAGACTTTGAATTGTTTTGATATTTTAAATATTATTTTTCTTTGAAATGCAAATCTCTGATCTTCAACTCATCACCTCTCCTTCTAGTAGTGAGATAACAAAGAATTTTAAATATATATAAGAGCATTTCAAAATTGAGAGAATTTTAAAATTCTTAAAGTTTTAAAAACCCGAGAGTTATTTAAAAGTTTTTTTTTTTTAGAGCAATGAAATTTAGAGTTGGTTTGATTGATTGATCATTTGATTAATCAAATGAGAAAATCATAAAATGAAAATGTCGTAAATAAAAGGAAGGGGGGAGATAAGTTTTCCACTAAATGACATATACAATATTGATTGTTAAACTCTCCAAAAATCTCTACAAAAGCTCTCAAACATAAACTCTCCAAAACTCTCAATGCTCATTGACTTTGAACATATGACAATCTCTCCAAAGTCCCTCATGTACAAGCTCGTACAACCATCTTTAGGCTCTGTCTTTTGCAACTGCAAGCCTCGACTGCTGCAATTACTGATTACGAATACCTACGAACAAAGAAATGAAGAGTCAGTGCCACATAAATAAATTGAATGAATGCTAAGAAATATAAACTATGCCATTTAGAATGAAATATTGAAAAGCAAGAAATGCCAAGTACGAAAAACTAGTAGAGCAACAATGCTGAAAACATGAAGAGTACTGAATTGCTGTAGTAAGGAAAAAGACTACTAGCACAAAACAACTAAAGCATCAAACAAGTGTAAAACCCCTCAAAACGAAACATCGGTGTCAAATCAATAAACACACAATCAAATTCAAACAAATTGTCGGGCAGCCTGATTTATAAGGATCAGGTTGTAAGGCCCACTAACGGGCTACTTTCTACGAAAGCTATAAATCTCAATACTTGGGTTACTTTCTACAAAAGTTATAAATCCCAATTTAAATTTAAATCATATGGGCAGCCTTGTTTATAAGGACTTGGTTGTAAGACCCGCTATCCGGCAACTTTCGTATGAAAGTCGTAAGCCCGACCTTAGGGGAAAGTTTTAGGTAGGTGGAAATTGACCTAACCCCTAAACCCAATTAAAACCTCCGGCCACTTCTAATAGAAGTCGTAAGTCCGACATCTGAGAGAAGTGTTTAGGTGATAATACAAACCTAGACCCCTCACTTGGGCAGCCTTGTTTATAAGGACTTGGTTGTAAGACCCGCTATCCGGCAACTTTCGTATGAAAGTCGTAAGCCCGACCTTAGGGGAAAGTTTTAGGTGGAAATTGACCTAACCCCTAAACCCAATTAAAACCTCCGGCCACTTCTAATAGAAGTCATAAGTCCGACATCTGAGAGAAGTGTTTAGGTGATAATACAAACCTAGACCCCTCACTTGGGCAGCCTTGTTTATAAGGACTTGGTTGTAAGACCCGCTATCCGGCAACTTTCGTATGAAAGTCGTAAGCCCGACCTTAGAGGAAAGTTTTAGGTGGAAATTGACCTAACCCCTAAACCTAATTAAAACCCCGACAACTTCTAATAGAAGTCGTAAGTTCGACATCTGAGATAAGCGTTTAGGTAATAATACAAACCTAGACCCCTCACCTGGGCATCCTAGTCTATAGGAATAGGTTGTAAGACCCGCTATCAGGCAACTTCTACATGAAGTCGTAAACCCCTACATTTTAGAAAAATTGTCAAAATAAATAACAATAATCCTAAACCTTAAACAAACTAAAATTCAAACCTATGGGCTTCTTAGTCAAAAGGATTAAGTTGTAAGACCCGTTTTTCAGGCTACTTCCCAAGGGAAGCCATAAGTCCTACCCAAATAATTAAAATTCACGGGCATCCTAGTCTTAAGGACTAGGTTGTAAGACCCACAACTCGGGCCGCTTAGCTTACAGGGCTAGGTCGTAAGACCCACCGTTAGGCAACTTCTAAGGAAGCCATAAGACCTATCCAACCAAAATTCTTTGGGCAACTCCTAATTGGAGCCGTAAGCCCCAAACTAAATCAAATTCTCCGGGCAACTCCTAATTGGAGCCGTAAGCCCCAAACTAAACAAACTATTCGGGCAACTCCTAATGGAGCCATAAGCCCCAAACTAAATAAATTAACGGGCAACTTCTAAGGAAGCCATAAGCCCCAACCCAAATTAAATCAAACTAAAATCCACATCTAACCACTTCAGTCTATTCGGGATCCCTGAGAGGAAGCAACCCATGGCTGCTAATCAGATTCCCTGGACACTACGGTCAATGATTGTTCGTGTTGGTAGACTGAAATCTATGGTATACCCGGGACGACGGAACCATGGGATCCTGATCGGGTTTACCTCCATCTTCCCACCATTTGAGACTAAAAAATATCTAAAATTTATTCATCCTTAATCGAGAGTTCTCTCTTACATAGTAAGAGGGGTAATTAACTATGGGCGCTTGCGCTCATAGGAAGTAAGAACCCCATATCTATAAACCCTGATACTACCCTCAGGGGAAATCTGGTTAACTTCAATCTGACTTAAGAGAAATGGAATCCTACGGCTGCAAAGCGGGATTCGTGCATTCGTGCCATTTTTCTTGAGCCAACAGTCATGACTCCACTCGAACTATGAGATCCTAATATGGGCTAGATAGGTAATGCTTAAAGTAATAATTAAACAAAAGCTTTGGCTTAAATCTATATCCCAATAGAGATGATTCTATGTTTGATGGTTAATCCTTTGGCTACAAATCCATTTTATAGATGCATCTATTAATATGCCAATGCTTCAACGGTCCGCCTGTTGATTATGAAACCATGCTAAGGAAGCCATGCCTTTAGACAATTGGAATGAAGCAATATATTATGAATTCCTATTAATGTTGAAATGTATGCTAACATCCTGTTGCCTTAGTCTTTTCCCAGCAATCTGATAGGAAATACTTGAGTTCGCAAGTAATCCAACATGAAATACTTGAGTTCACAAGTAATCCAAGAGGAAATACTTGAGTTCGCAAGCAACCCTAGAGATAATTGATAAAAATAGTGGGAATAATGCGATAATCTCTATGAAATCAATCCAAAATGATAGATTGTAATAGTGGATTCAAAGAAAAAGCAAACACAAAGCAAGATACAATTGATCCTCAATTCGAGAGAAGGATCGTTTTCTCCCAATATCTAGACGATGAATCTAGTGCCCAAAGACGCCAAAGAAGCTTCAAGAGAACAAAAGAAACAGATGAAAGCATAAACTCCAAACGTAAGATACCTCATGCTATTTAATACATAAACCTTTTAATTCAAATCTCCCTCCAAAACCCTAGCCGCCCCCTCCTTTCTTATTTTGGATTCAATTTGAATAGTGGGACCCACTATTGTGGGAGGCAAAGGAAGAGGAGGTGGTACTAGCCCGCCTTTTTGTAGACCAAAACCGGCCCATCCAGGGCCGGTTCAGGATTTGGGGAAGATTGGGCCGGTTCAGGAAACACAAGCCTGCTTTGAAAAATGTACAAATTCGTTGCTCCAAGCATTGACAGACCACCATTCCAGTCATAGATACAAATGTTCCAAGGGGAAATATTTCACAGAGAAATTAGTGTTAGCAGTTTCACATAAAGTGTGTACACAATTAGATTACTAAGAATCAATGTCATATCATTATGACTAAATAACCTCTATACTTTTTATCATATGAGCCACTGTGTTACATAGCAGGCTTCTGGGTTGGTGATACTCAGCATACGTCTGAACCACACTTCTCATACTCAACGCCTTTGTATCCCTTTATTTCGTTTGATAGGGGTGCCCCCCTCATCATGGTGTTCCATAAAATTAGGCCGTTTGGCATTATTCTTATCCTCTGTTCATCTGGGACCTCAGATGAGGGCAACCATGGTTCTTAATGAGTTACCCGATGGTCAAAGCAAAGTTTGGACTTATAGTTAATAGTAGTCATGATGACTCAGTTAATCTTGCTAAACATTTGAATTTGGGTTTTGACTGATAATTTTTTAGATGATAGAATCGTGAGATTCTAAAGAGGGAAAATATAGAGATACAAAAAAAAAAAATTCTACTTTCTTCAAGCTGAGATACACCAAAATTATAGTACACTAAATTCTTTTTGTTCTTCCACTTAGTTACCAATAGTATTGTGGATATTAAGCTAGTTTTCATTTACGTGGCAGCAAGAATACTTGTGTTTTATGGCATATTGGTTTTCTTATGAAAATTTCATTTAAGCATTTTGATTTCTGTTCTCAACAATATGATATTTGCACTACTAAGCTGATTTCATCTACACGCTCCTGCTTTCACGTCAGATTCCATTGAGCCAGAAATGCAAAAATGGTTCAGGAAGGCTTTGTTTCCTGTGCTTACAAATATTACTGTTGATGCCTTTGATGATCTTAAGGCTTTCGAGGTATGCTTTTCCTGTACTATCATGGTAATTAGTTAAATTTGGTATCATTAATCCTAAATTGTGAGAAATACTTGATTACTCTTTTACAGCAAGAAATATTCAAATGTAATGTAAACATGTAATTACTTTAGAGATTAACTTTTCTTTTTTGTTTCCTTGTAATGGAAGTGGAATTTGTTAAGATGAATGTGTTACAAAACTAATAATGATAGATTGAGAAACAATCCTGTTTTAAGGTAATGGGAGTGGCACCTATGGAAGGCGAGATAGTACTAAATAGGCCTGGATAGTTTAAACATGGATAATAAGGAGTAGAAGTTGCACTATTAGCATGGTTATTTAGCTTTAATGTGTAGGGATTAAGAAAGGAAAATTGACTGTCCTTGGTTAACATGGTGAAGTTGTGCAAAACGATTTGCTGAAAATCGAGTTAAAACCTCATGAAGCATTCATCCTGTTTTAATGGAGAATGAGGATGCTTACAACACAACAACAACATCAAGCCTCTATCCTACTATGTTGGGTCGGCTACATGAATCATTCTTCTTCATTGTATTCTATTAAGAGTCAAATTTTCATTTAAATCTAATTGAAATGACCATTTCTAATACTTTCTAACCAAATCTTTTTTGATTTACATCCAACTTTATTAACATAGACCAGATCTAAGACATCTACTCTTCTAATCTGGTCATCGAAAGGCTGACGTTTTATGTGACCAAACCATCTAAGGAAACTCTATCTAAATCTTTTCTGTCACTGGAGCTACTCCAATCTTTTTACGAATATATTCGTTTTACATTTTGTCTGTAGGTGTAAAGCCATTTATCCAACTGAGCATCCTCTTATCTGCAACACTTAATTTTTTGCTCACTTTTAATGGCCAACATTTTGCGCAATAAAACACTGTTGCAGGCCTTACCACCATCTTATAGAATTTTAACTTAAGTTTGGGGTACTTTTCTATCACACTATGATGCATTCCTCCACTTCAACCATCCAACTTGAATTCTACTAATAACATCCCTACATATTTCACCCTGGCTTTGAATAATGGACACGAGATATCTAAAACATGTACTCTTTTTTATGACTTGATTGCCCAAAGTCACAATTCTCCCACTAGATCTATTATTGCTAAAATTACACTCAATATATTCGTTTTAGATCTACTCAAACGAACACCTTTAGAATTTAAGGTTGATCTCTATAATTCAAGTTTTTCTTCAACTCCATCTCTAGTCTTATCAACAAGAAGAATATCAACAGCAAAAAGCATACACTAGGGAACATTCTCTTCCAAATGTCCAGAAGAACCATGACTAAAGTAAAAAGATATGGGCTTAAAGCTGATCCTTGATGTCTTCCAACTGAAATAGAAAGATACTTGGTCAAACCTCCTTATTCGAACACAAGTAATAGTTCCTATATACATTTTCTTAATGAATTGACTATAAGCAGTATTAACTCCTTTCTTTTCTAGAACTTTCTAGAGCACTTCTCTTGGAACTTTTATCATATGCTTTCTCTAAATCAATAAATATCATATCTAGATCCTCCTAACTCTCTCTTCTCCATCAAACCTCTCAACAAATGTAAGCTTCCATAATAAACCTAACCAGCATGAATCTGAATTGATTTTGAGAAACGTTAGTATCACATTGTAACTTATGTTCAATTACTCTCTCCCATAGTTTTAATGTATGACACATTAACTTAATTCATCTATAATTCATATACTCTTTTGCATCACCTTTATTCTTAAAAATAGGAACCAACACATTCCTTCTCTACTTATCGAGCATCTTTTTAGTCTTCAAAATAATATTAAAAAGTTCATTAAGCCAATAAATTTCTTGATCTCCTAAGCATTTTCACACTTCTATTAGAATAATATCAGAATGCTTACAACCAATTTCAAATAATTGGGATAAGAACAATGAATAATGACAATGATGAGGAATGCATTTATTAATCTTGGCATCCTTCAGATAGAATTTGTTATTTTTCTAAATATATCAATTCATACTCAAAAGAGAGATTGACTTCATATTATTATTATTTTATTTCTTCCAAATCCAACCATTGCAAAGAACCAGAATGAAACTAGATAATGTACTCCCCTGTATATTCCATTTTATTTCTTAATTGATCTGTTTTAATCTCAGAAGTAATTTATTGCTGCACTACGTTATGATTACATATTTTGCTTATAATTCTGAAGGAGAACAATAACCTAATGTGGTAACCATCTTTTTCACATTCCTATGATATATACAGCGGGCATCTTTGTCGTTGTGAGAATTATGTGTTTCGGCTTCATGATTTCTTCTTTATAATTCATTTCTATTAAGGGCAGCACTGGATCCTTCCAAAGGATTTGCATCCATGATCTTTTTTGTATTCCCTTTATTTTTGCCTCTCAAGCATTAGTTCCAACTCCTTGTCTAATAACATGTAATCTGCTCAAACCATTTAATTCTACCACCTGATCTTTAGTCAAAGGTTATCCCTATGACCAGTATTTCGTGTAATATGTCATTTTACTATTTATCTTATTGTCTTATCTATATTATACTCAAATCATTAGTTCCTTCTTTCTTTCTTAAGTAGACAACATATATGTTGACCCCTAAAATGTATTCAATGACAAATGCGAGCGTGTCTGACTAGATTATGGTCAACTAACATGATATTGCACAAGGCGGCTTCAACATGCCACGATGCTGCTCGAAATCACTCAAAACACCGTCCTCTTGTGAAACAACAACACCAATATGTTTGGAATGTATAAATTGACAAATAGGTGCACTTTGTGTACAACTCAGTTGGGCGACGAAAATAGTGAACCATGAGCATAATGTTGCGCCAAAATTATCCGAAGTGATTGTGAAACTGATGCGGACATCCAACCGTCCATGCCTATCTGAGGAGGAGTTGAAGATCGACGGCCGAGATCCCTTCATTTTATCTTATTTTATTAATTGTAATTTTTTATTTAATTATGCATTTTTCTTTTTTACCCTTAAGGGATTTGTTTTATGTAAGCCCAAGGGGCAAAATTGTCTTTTAGTTTCTTTTAAGACCTATATATAGAGGCATTTGCTCTTGTATTAGAACATGATGGAATTATAATAAAAAAAAATTGTGTTTTGCACTTGGGTTCTTTGGGAAGAACGTTAGTGAAATCCCTATGGGAGGGAGTTGGAATTTCCACCAGCCGCAGGATGGGTCCGGGCTCGTGGCGTGAAGTCCCTTGCAGAAGGGCAACGTAGTATCCGTCAGCCGCAGGATGTGTCCGGGCTCGCGGTTGTATCTTTGATATTTTGTTTCTCTGTTTTTGTTCTTTTTTATTGCTCCTAGTAGTCATATTCATCTTCTTCCTCCTCCCCATCTTCGTTTGGCCGCCGGATTCACCTCCACCTCATTAGCCGCCGGCCGAGCTCCTCCTCCCACCCTCTTTGGGATTTACTAGTTTGGTTGGGTTAATTTAGGGAATTAATTTGAATTTGAAATTATTCAAATTCAAATTTCAAATTCTTTTCTAATTTGATTATTCTATTTTAGGAAAGTTCTTAATTTACATCCATTTGAATTTGAAATTTAAATTGGAGTGAATTATTCTCTTTCCTAATCTTTTCAAACCAAATTAAGAAGTCTTAATTAGCCTAATTAAATTCCACATAGCTTGTGCTTGTTGCCGGCCCCTTATATGGCCAATTAGGATTGATTTCCTAATTGACTCCTATTCCCCTTTAGAATATTACCAAATCTCCCCTCCATCACTCAGCCGAGATTTCCATTACCTGTCTTAATTCATTTGGTTTCCTAATTTAAGAAATTTACTTAGGAAATCCAAGAGGATGTATGATGCGGGCCACCGCCGACGCCGACCGGCAGAGGGAGGGCCGGCGACCCCGCGGCGCGCGGAAGCGCCGCGCCGTTCGACCCGCCGAAGCAGGGACGCGGGATGGCGCAGCGGAGCGGGACGGGCCGAGCGGCTTGAGCGGAACCGGTCCATTTCTGGACCGGTTTGGCTCAGGTCTAGCCTGAGCCGGGCGGTTTCAGCTTGGGCAGTCCCACTAGTGGGTTTGGTTGGGTCTTTTTCTTGCTATATGTAGGGATTAAGGGGGGATTTCTAGGGTTATGCATTTGGAGTTTTCTCTTAGCCTCTTAGTTTCCTTCTCTTATTTTTCTAGGGTTTGTAGTGGGAGACCTTGTCCTTCTCGAAGTGGACAAATTGTATCTTTCTTTTGTGTTGAACTTGCTTCCCTTTCAATACTAAAGGATTCCCTTCTCTTTTTTTATGATTGTGCTCTAATTTTGAGAGTTTTCCTTCAAAGTTTTGGAGGGATTGTGCCCTAATCCGAAAATCATCAAAGTGCACAACTCTAAGGATTTTACCGTGGAAAATCTTTGCTTTTGATCTTGTTTTGTTCCTCTCATGCTCATTTGAGAGAAATTAGGGCAAAATCGAATTGGTGAAACCCTAGGGCGTAGGGCGTATCAAGTTGGTATCAGAGCTCTCGATCCTAGACGGCATGGCATCAAAGAAGGTAGAAGTTTTGGAGGGGGAGAGATGAGCCAATTGAAGGAGGAAGTGGGAGAGAAGCTTTCGTCGTTGGAAGGAAAATTCTAATCCCTAGAGGAGAGATTTGGGGGAATGGAAGAGATGATCCGTAAATTGGTAGACGCCCAAGTTGCTCAATCAAATCCGAAGGAAAATGGGAAATCGTCGATGTCAAACCCTAACCCTAATTTCTCAATTAGGGAAGATGGAGCAAGCCAACCGGGGGAAGCCATGCAAGCACCACCTCACATCTCGCGCCAAGAGCCTTGGTCAAGGGAAGGGTGGGAGGCCTCTGGCGTGGGTGGTGCCCCGTGGGAGGGGGCCGCCGGCCAAGGGGGAGGAGCCGTACGTGACCCTCACGGTCCGTATGGAGGGTGGCCGATGAGGCCGGGAGGAGTGCAAGAGATGGGTCGCACCACTTGGGAGCCACAAGGAGGGTGGCCGAGAGGTCCAGGAGGACCGTTAGAGTTGGGCCGAGCCACAGGAGAGGTCGGGGGTGGTTGGCCGAGACAACCAGGAGGCGCACACGAGGGGGGCCGAGCCCCTTGGGAACCACCAAGAAGGGGGGTGCAGACCCCGTATCCAGGGGAGTGGAGGGGAAGACCTCAGTGGGAGGGATTTCAGCATGGGCCATGGGAGGATGGGAGGAATCCTCCTCGGACAGATACACGGATGAGAAAGTTGAAGGTCCCCGTTTTCGAAGGGGAAGATGCGTACGGATGGGTCTACCGGGTGGAGCGATATTTCGCCGTTAACGGCGTCACGGAGGAGGAAAAGCTGATGGCTGTCCCAATTTGCTTGGAGGGGAAATCATTGGCTTTGGTTCCAATGGATTGAGGGGCGACAACCTATACGGAGTTGGGAAGAGTTCAAGGACCTATTACTGCACAGGTTCAGAGTGTCCAGTGAGGGCACCCATTATGAACAGTTCATGTCTCTTGTTCAGGAAGGCACAGTGGCAGAGTACCGGGAGCGCTTTGAGCTTCTATCAGGACGATTGAGGGGAATGCCTGATGACGCCATGGAGGGGAATTTCATGAAAGGGTTGAAACCCTACATCAGAGCTGCCATCAGGGTGGTCAACCCACGAGGGATAGTGGGAATTATGGAGACAGCTCAGCTTGTTGAGGACAAGCAGAAGGCGGATCAGACACGGAAATCAGGGGGGTCTCACCCCACATATCGCTCACCACTCGTGCTCGAAGGACTTAAGGTGACTGCCACTACTCACCCCGAGGAGGTAAAACAGGAGAAAGCCACCACTGTGGTAAACCAAGGAGGGTTCAAGAGACTGACTGACTCCGAATTGAAGGAGAAGAGGATCAAGGGCCTCTGCTACCGTTGCGACGAGAAATTTGCACCTGGGAATAGGTGTAAGGAGAAGACCCTGCACGTGATAGTGGTGGGGGATTCAGATGAGGACACAGATGAAGGGGCAACAAGGGAGAAGTTGGTGAGGTAGAGCATCCTCACCTAGATATGATAGAAGTAAGCATGAATTCGATGGAAGGTTTACCATTTCACCCCACAATGAAGATGGAGGGTGAAATGGAAGGGTGCAAGGTGAGAGTTTTGTTTGACAGTGGAGCTACTCACAACTCATTGGCCTATCGAGTGGCGGAACAGTTGAGTCTAAAGGTGATAACAAGCAAAGAGGCAAAGGTGACCATATGCACAGGACAGAAGGCCCGTATTTATGGGAAATGCAAGGGAGTCACTATTATCTTGCAAGGGGAGGTAATTACTCAAGATTTTTTGCTGATTGATCTGGAAAGCGCCGACGTCATCTTGGGTATGCAGTGGCTTCAGTCTCTAGGAGACATGGAGGTCAATTGGGAGAAATTACTGGTTAAATACAAGAGTAATGGTCGGAGGGTGGTACTACAAGGTGACCCTAGCCTTTGTGGGTTTCCGACCACCAAGGAATCTACATTCTTTAACCTTGAGGACACAGGTTAATTTACATTAAATTAATTCTTGTGCAATTGTTAATTTTAAAGGAGGGAGTATTGATGCGGGCCACCGTCGACCACCGCCGACGCCGACCGGCAGAGGGAGGGCCGGCGACCCCGCGGCGCGCGGAAGCGCCGCGCCGTTCGACCCGCCGAAGCAGGGACGCGGGATGGCGCAGCGGAGCGGGACGGGCCGAGCGGCTTGAGCGGAAACCGGTCCATTTCTGGATCGGTTTGGCTCAGGTCTAGCCTGAGCCGGGCGGTTCAGCTTGGGCAGCCCACTAGTGGGTTTGGTTGGGTCTTTTTCTTGCTATATGTAGGGATTAAGGGGGGATTTCTAGGGTTATGCATTTGGAGTTTTCTCTTAGCCTCTTAGTTTCCTTCTCTTATTTTTCTAGGGTTTGTAGTGGGAGACCTTGTCCTTCTCGAAGTGGACAAATTGTATCTTTCTTTTGTGTTGAACTTGCTTCCCTTTCAATACTAAATGGATTCCCTTCTCTTTTTTATGATTGTGCTCTAATTTTGAGAGTTTTCCTTCAAAGTTTTGGAGGGATTGTGCCCTAATCCGAAAATCATTAAAGTGCACAACTCTAAGGATTTTACCGTGGAAAATCTTTGCTTTTGATCTTGTTTTGTTCCTCTCATGCTCATTTGAGAGAAATTAGGGCAAAATCGAATTGGTGAAACCCTAGGGCGTATCAATGTACCTTGGTGTATGCTTTTTGCTGATGATATTCTTCTTGTTGATAAGGCTAGAGAGGGAGTTGAAGGTAAACTTGAATTATGGAGGTCAACCTTAGAGTCTAAAGGTTTTCGCTTGAGTAGATCTAAAACGGAATATATGGAGTGTAATTTTAGTAGTAATAGACCTAGTGAGGGGATTGTGACTTTGGGCGATCAAGTCATTAATAAGAGTACACGTTGTAGATATCTTGGATCTATTGTTCATAGTGATGGTGAAATAGATGGGGATATTATCAGCAGAATTCACGTTGGATGGTTGAAGTGGAGGAATGCATCGGGCTTGTTATGTGATAGAAATGTACCCCTCAAACTTAAGGGAAAATTCTATAAGATGGTAGTGAGGCCTGCAATGCTTTATGGTGCCGAATGTTGGCCTTTAAAAGAGAAGCATAATACTAAGTTAAGTGTGGCAGAGATGAGGATGCTCAGGTGGATGAGTGGCTTTACCCTTAGAGATAGGATACGAAATGAGCATATACGTGAAAAGGTTGGAGTAGCTCCAGTAGAAGATAAGATTAGAGAAAGTCGCCTTAGATGGTTTGGTTACATAAAACGGCGGCCTTGTGATGACCCGGTTAGGAGAGTAGAGGTATTAGATTTGACTTATGTTAAGAAAGGTACGGGTAGACCTAAAAAGACTTGGTTTGAAAATATTAGGAATGACCTTTCTTTATTAGATTTAAATGAGAATTTGACTTTTAATAGGACACAATAGAGAAAAATGATTCATGTAGCCGACCCCACGTAGTGGGATAAAGGCTTGATGTTGTTGTTGTTATTGTACTTAGGAAATCCAATTCCTTCCCCACCGTTTATCAACCCGCCACCCAGCTTCTTTCCCGTCTCAGCTTGACACCCCTCCCTCTCTCTCCAATCACCTCTCTCCCTCTACCTAAGCCAAGCACTTTGAAGCCTTGAGTTCTCTTCTTCCAAGCTCCTATTTTTACTTTGCATAATCTGAAATTTCTTCCAGATTACTGGAGAAAATCTGAGATCACTTTCAGATTTTTGGAAACGACATTTGGAAGTTGAGTCCGTCTCCGTATCTCTCAGATTTTTCGCAATCAAACCCTTCCGTTGTTCCCTCCTTCCCTCATGTAGCCGGCCTGCTCTTACCTCCCCTCTCTCTAACTGCCCACCTCCCTCTCATAACTCTCAAAATTAACTCTAGAGAAGGAGAGAACAGCAAGGGAACTCTCAATCCCTTACACCACTTCCTTTCCTCCAATTGATCACGTAAGCTTGATATTTTTTCTAAGTGGGATTGCTGCCAAGAAATCCTAAAAGTTGGAGAACTGCTGTCCAAGATTTCTAAAGCTGATTTTGGGAAGAAAATCTGAGAATTTCCAAATTCTTTCTTCTCCCTAGCAAAGCCACCTCCCCGTTCTACATCAGAAACGGACTGCACCGCTATGTTTAAAATGTCCAAATTACCCAAGAAAGGCCTTTCACAATCAACTCTAGCGAAAGCGGTTGAAAATGACGAATCACGTGGGTGACATCATGCAAAGTTGCTTGAACGACCTCTGTTTGTAAAAAGATACCCATATTGGCTAAGTACTCGGAAAAGAAAAATAGCGAGTTTTTTCATTCATGCACAAGAAATGAGACAAATTCGACATGTAATGATAAAAATTTTCTGCGAGTTAATTGATATGCATGCAAAATAAATATTCTTAAAAAATTAGTAGGTTAAATTTTATTTTTTAAATTTAATATTTATATTTAAAATAATTTAAAATTTTTAAAAATAATTAAAAAAATAAATTTTGCAATGTTGTCGTATAATGTACCTTGCCCTTTTGCTGAAAGCAAAAGAATAGATTATGTCCTTTTAAAACATAATAAAATAAAATAAAAAAAGCCTAAAACTAAATTCCCTCAAACCTAATAACTCACCTCACACGAAAAAGTAGCAACAACTCCCCCCTTAGATGCCTCATGCATAGCGGTGTCAAAACGAGTTGACGGGTGAAGTTTTGGTCTAACCCAAAATTGACCCGACCCAAATCCAATCAACTCGAACCCGACCTATTAATCCATTTTGGTTAAATTTTTTAAATAACTTATTAACTACAAATTTAGCATATTTGATAAAAAATAAAAAGATTATACCTACCTGTAAAATAAATAAAAAAACATTAAACGGGCCATTTTAGGTAAACAATGAGTCGTGGGTCAACCCGAACATAATCCATTTAAATACAACTCGAATCTGACCCGTTTATTGAACGGGGCAACCCAACAGGTTGAGTTGGCAGGACAAGTCATTTTTGACCCCCTACTCATACATGATGCAACAAAAAATTTATTGCAAAGACACAAATCTTCCTTTCTTTCAACATAGATAAACAATGACACTAAGATTGTAAATTTAAAGACACCTTTTATAGATCACTGTAAACTACAAACATGACACAACGATGCTGTAACTCATAAGACACAACAACACTTATAACATACAAGACAACACTTCCTTAGGACATAAATAAAACACTACACAAGGGCACCTTGTAACTTACAAAATTTTATGAGAAGAGGAATAATACATGTGGAGTCAGGAATCATATGACTTAAAACCCTTGAGTAATTACAATCATTGTCAGGGCTCATATGATCCCTCTTTAATGACTTAAAACCCTTGAGTAATTAATTATATGATATATTTGATAGTGTACAAAGTCCTCTGTTAGCTAAGGTGTTCTCAAATTTATTCCCTAAAGCAAACATGCACCCTAAGTCTGCAAAATATCCTTAAATGAAGCAGCTTATGGCTTTGGATAAGAATCTTTCGGTCAGGTTTGTTGACAACCTACTATAACTTAGAATACTAGGGATCACGACAGTCTGAGGCGATGGAGCTGTGAGATCTTAATCGGGTTAGTCATCATTCTCCCACCGTCTGCTTGAAGCATACTTTCAAACCCTAAAAACCCCAAATTCCAAACCCTAAAATTGTTGTTATTATAGATTGAGTGTTTAGTATCTATCTAACTACCGGCCTTAATCAAAAGTTCTCTTTCTTGATCGAGAGGGATAATTAACCTTAGGGATTTGTGCCTATTGGAAACCTAGGACCAAATCATAAAGTCATCACAAAATAAGGATGAAATATCTGGGTAGCGTCTAGGGGTATAAGTAAGCTAAGCTGGCTCAAGTTCGACTCATTAACGAGCTCACAAGTCGAGCTTATTGAGCCATGGGTTCGAGCTCGAGCCTATACTCAAGCTCGTATATTAAACGAACTCAAGCTCAAGCTATAAACCTGGCTCGTCTTGCAAGCTTGTTTAGCCACTCAATTAATTTAAAATATGTTTAAAAAATAATTTAAATTAGCATTATATAATATATTTTAACTTTTTTAAATTAATTTTATATTAAAAGTAAAAATTCTTGAAAGAACTAAAAAAATGAAATTTAAAATTAAAGGATTGAGCTCAACAATCGAGTCAAACTTGAGCTTTATAACGAGCTCGAGCTTATAATTTTTTAACAAGTCGAGCTTAAAATTTTTTAACAAGTCGAGCTTGAGTTCATTAAAAACTAAACAAGCTTAGATCGATCAGGCAAATACTTGACTCGACTCGTTTACACCTCTATTAGTGTCTATCTTAAATTTAATCAGTCTTTTTGAAAATTTGATCTAGGACATTCCGGTTAAAATTCTCCTAAAAAATGCTGATGGGCTGTTGCGCTAATTTTTGGAGTCTACAATAGCTGGTAGTGTTGCCATTTTGTAGAATTTGTTATCTGGCCATCATAATATTTTCTCATGACAGGAAACTCTGTTTTTCCGTCCCTATTAAACTTTGCCACTTTAGTTCTGTTAGTAAAGTTGCAATAGATATTAGTTGACAAACATTTAAAATTAGACATCTATTTCTTATGTGAGCTATAAGTTTTGTAAAATTTGGTTTTACTTCCAATCTTGTCTATAAGTTAGTCTTGCATATTTTATTAGCTACTGTTTTAAAGCAAAGATTTGCCACCAGAAATTTCTAATGAAGTAAAACAGATCCACCCAACGCATGCCTTCATTTAAAACTATAGTTTTTTTTTTTTTTGCTGGGTCCTGGAGGTGCACAATTTGAAATATTTTCTACAGGGATAAGAGGGTTCTTATCTCTTATACTGTATTACATATTGATAATATTTCGGCCACCGTTTGATTCTCTTTAGCCTCCATGTTACATTGCTTTATTTTTGTGGACAAAAACTCTATTTTTTGTGCTAAAATGTGTTTTACAGGAAGAAACAATATCCATGCAGTATTTATTTTTTTTAATTTCTGTCCAGGTATATCCTTGGAAACTTCCTGATCTTTTAATTGAATGCCCCTTGATAATATCTGGAAGATACGAGGGTAAATTTCCAAACACTGTTAAAGTTGAAGGTAGATCGGCTGACATGAATGAAAAAGTTATCAATTTGAAGGTGCGAAATTCAACGGACATACCTATTGAAAAGGTAAATTTTATAAATTTGTTCTATAGGGATTACTTTTTTAAAAATGAATATTATATAAGAATTACACAGGATTTCATGCTTGTGGTAACGGGATGACCTGCAATATTTCATTTGATTTTAATTCAGTCTGACATAATTGTTGGTGTTCCATAAGAATGAGCAAATGATTTATGTTACTAATTTTGGTTGAGATTGTTGTAGAAGATTTGATTTCATGTCAATTTAATGATATGCCTTTTAGAAGAATTTATATTGATCATTCTTTCTTTTCCTTATGTAGATTTGTTTTATTACATCCTTTGTACGAGAATGAGAGGACGTGCTTGAGAGAGAGAAAGAAAATGATTCCTTATTTTGTGGGCTCCGAAAATTTGTGTCATGGCCTCTCCACATCTTTTTTTGTCGAGGAGGAGAGTTTTAATGAGTTTAGGTTCCATGATAAATTTTCAGGCATATTGGATTTTAGATAAGACATTACTCATAAATTTTGCCCTCATTTTATGAGGACTTTATGATCTGGGGTCTGGTTTCGCATAGGCGCAAGCACCTATAGTTGATTACCCCCTCCTGATAATGAGAGAGCACTTTCATTTAAGGTTAGTCATTAGATAGACACTAAGTGCTCAATGTATAGTAGTAACAACTTTAGGGTTTTAAAATTAGATTTGGTGGTTTTAAAAAATTGAAATTTATCACCGCACACTTAAAGCGAGTGATGGGAGAATGATGATGGGTCTGATCAAGATCTTTTGGTTCCATCGTTTTGAGCTGTCGTGATCCCTAGTCTACTAAGTCAAAGGAGGTAGTAGACTTAACGTGATAGAAGGATTCTTGTCGGCAGCCATGAATTGCGTCGTCCAAGGGTATCTTGTAGATTTGAGGTGAATATTTGTTTGAGGGGATAACTTTGAGTCCACCTGAGTTAACAAAGTGTTTGGTGCCTTATTAAATATACCCTATAATTCATTACTTAAATGTTTAGAGCCATCAGGAACATATAGACTTTTGTTGTGACCATAATTTAGTAGTATCATTTGACAGGAAAACCACTCGATCAGAGAGCCTCACTCATAATCGTTTACTTTTGTCATTTGACGGGAAAATTACTGATTAGAGAATACAGACAATGTCTTTACTGGCAAAAGATGATTTGAAATGAATCTTATTTATACACCCAACATGGCATTCACTCTTTGCGAGTTGAAGTTATACCCTTTCTCAGCAAACTGTTGTGTAGGGTGGATGGATTTTTATTTTAAGTTAGGTAATAAATTTTTAACTTGAACATTTTAAGTTTTGATGATTCTTAAGTTTTGAACTCTTAGTAAAATTAGAGCCTCTTAATAATTATTTTTGAGATTTTAGGGCATATTAATGTTAGAGTCTCCTTCCGATTGAGATTAACTTTCAACACGGTCATCATCGAGGTTTGTGGGTAATTTTCACTTCATTATTTGACCTTGTCATTTGCTTGCCAATAGGGGATCAGGTTCTGCTTTTAACTTTTAGTATGTAACTTCACACATAGGACTGCAACTGAATCGAGCCAAGCCAAGTATGTATTCGTTCATGTTTGAGCTCTTTTATTAAGAATTTGTTTAAGCTCGATTTGAGCTCGATTCAAGCTTTTTTGTTTGTGTTCAAGCTTGGTTCATTTAAATGTTACATATTCATGCTTGGTTTGTGTTCGGTTCATGTTCGATTCGTTTTGTGCTTATTGAGCTCCAAACGAGTGGCTCGTTTATAAATTAATAAACGGGCCTTATCGAGCTTTTAATGAACGAGCCTTATCGATCTATTAATGAACGAGCCTTATCGAGCTATTAACGAACGAGCCTAATCGATCTATTAATGAACAAGTCGAGCTCTTAATGAACGAGCCTTAAATAAGTAGCTTATCGAGCTCTCTCCATCCTTTAAATGAATAGCTTCTCGAGCTCATAAATGATAATTTTAATAAATGAACTTCATAATGAACTATGGAAACAAACATTAGCAAGCATATTAATGAACGAGATTTGTATTGGGCTCTTAACAAGCTTCTTTTCGAGCATGTTCATGAGCTTCAGACGATGTTGTTCATGAACATAAAAGAGCAGAATACATAGTTGTTCAAGCTTGTTTATTAAATCATCGATTATTTAAGAAAATGTTCAAGCTTGTTTGATTACTTAATCTAAATAATCATGAAAGAGTTTAATCAAGCTAAACTTTGAATAGCTTGTCGAACGCTTAGTTCATTTATAGCCCTATTCATACATTTTAAATACGATTTCAAAATGGTATCTTGACATTATTTTAATATGTAGCTTCATTGCTTCTTAATAGTTGGATATTTTTTTAGGTGGACACCACACATGACTATTTTTTGGGTTATAAATATGGAGCTCCTCCTTGATTCATTACACACTTTTTAACTTTTGAAGAGAGTGTTGTTGCAGGATTTTATTTTGTGCAAGCGACTTAAGAGCTCGGGGGGAAGTTTTAGTTCATGATCGTTGGCAAGTGCTCAGTCTGATATGAGTTCATTATAGGTCTTATTTTCATTTCAATTTTGTTCTTGTATTTAGTAATTATATTTTATTTTGTTGATTTATCATTTAGTTCAAATATTATTTGAGTCTCGTGTCGATCAAAATTTTGGCAGCACTCGTGTGTCATCCCCGTGTAGGGGGCTGCATCGGGGTGTGCTAAACCTGCCCACCACGCGAAAACGACATGCATGGTCGGTGTCGGGTGACACTATGATCATAATTTTTAATCCCACCATCCAAGAAAGGCAATGCATGAGTCTTTATGTACCTACGTGTAAATCATAATATTCTCCCCACCGCGAAGAAAGATGATCATGGGCACATAGGGTTTTATGCATAGCAATATTTTCCTTGCCCGCCAAGAAAGGCAATCACATGTACATAGAATTTTCATGCATTATAGTGTTTCCTCATCTGCCAAGAAAGACAATCATGGGTACTTAGGGTTTTCATGTACAGTAGTATTTCTCCACCATTCAAGAAAAATAGTCAAGGGTACTTAGTTTCACACTGTCATGTTAAGAAAAGCACACACGGGGCTCACCTGACACCTTGCAAGAATCGTCTATAAGTTTCACCCGTCGGCTAAGAAAAGCATGCACGAGTTTCACTCTTCATGTCACACGTGTCTCAATTGCATGAAATAAGAAAAAAAACTAGTGTCGGTTGGGTTTATATCTCAAAATGCATGGTGGAGAGGACGGCGACGGCAAGATAACAAGGGGAGGCAATGCATATATATTTTTTGTCTTGTCCTTTTTTTGGGGATATAGGGGGAAAGAGAGAGAACTTCCTCTCTTTATAGAGAGAGAAAGAGGGCATTTGGATAGGGTTTTTCTCTCTTTCTAGAGAGAGTAGTATTTTCTCTCTCCAACTAGAGAGATAAAAAGGTGAGAGTGTTGAACAGGAGATATATTTTCTCTCCATTTAAAGAGAGAAAATGTGCTTTCTCTCTCTATTTAGAGATTAATTATTTTCTCTCTCTAGATCTAGAGGAAACAAGTGGAAGGAATATTAGGGTTTTGGTAGAGAGGGTGTATGAAGTTGTAGGGAAGAGGTTTTGTGAAGGGAATGTGGGGATCTTATGCGAAATACCTTGTTGTGCGCTCATCCCTTCTCCCTCATTGCATGAAGGTTGTAGGCAAGCTTTCTTGCTCATAGGAATTGTTTCTACTCCCTATAAGAATTTGTTTCTATTTATAATATTTTATTCTCCGCTTGACCTCACAAAACTAATTAGCAAGGCCCGCCAGACAATTTCCTGAGATTCCGTTTTCTTGTAATTCAAACTAATCTATATCTTCATTCATATTGCAATGCCTGAAAGGGACTTCCCAAAAAATCTTATTAATGTATTTTAAGTGATTGAGATAATTATTATATTCTTTATGGCGCAATCCTTCTTACATTTGGTGTACTGTGCTGTTTTAAAATAGTTTGTTTGTTACAGGTATTTGTTAAGCAACAAATTGACCTACTCACAGCTCAGGCTTGGTTCTTTGAAAGCATGGAACTTGAAGAGAAGGTTAGTTTCTTCTCCTAAATGTTTATGACAAAATATTTGTTTATCGATCATTTTTGTATACATTAGCTGACGTCTTAGTTCAAGATAAGCAATCATTGCTTATTAACAATCCAACTGACTTTTTCTGGAAACAATTTAATGCTTCGGTTCAATATTAGTAGCTGATAAAGTAAAGCCTTATAACAGGATGAATTATGTTTATTTGGCAACTATTTCAGTTATTTTTTTAATTACTAATGGCAGAACTGTGTTCTGGATTTTAAAATATTTTCTGAAATGTCTGCTTAGATAAATGCACAAGTTCTCCATTGATAATACATGTTAGTTTTGCTGTTCACCATGAACATAAATCATTTAGAATAATGAATGACATTTTGTTCTTACATGTTTGGAGAATTTTGTTTGAGAGTAGTGTTAAGCTCCTTTAATTTAATGTGTAATTGTGTACAAGAATGCTCCCTTCTGTTATGAAAAAAATTGTATTTCTGGAAATTACCACACATTGTCTGTCAATTGCCCTAGTGCCACAAATGAATGTAGAATAATTGACATGACTCCTAGTCCTTAAAAAATGTGGTAGTAGTATTTGGCTTATTTTGTTACTATGATAAATGTGCTAAATGCATTAGAGGTGAAGACAATAAAATCCTTGTTAAAGATTGAAGAAAATAAAAAATTATCTCTTGGATTGTAAATGTAGCCTCTCTTTTTTTTACTAACCCGTTTCTCTACTTCTAAGATTTGTTATTTACTGCTTAAATATCTCTCCCAATGCTGCTCATATCCTTGAGATTGCCTATTGCCAGTTGCGGACTCCTTATCTTGTTGTTATTGTTGATGATGTTGTTGAAGATGGGATTGATTTTATTTTTATCAGTTGTGCAACATCAGCTTAGATTTTTGCTAAGGTTCACAAGAATAAGAAGTCCGTAAATAGATGATCTAAGGCATATAATTTGTTGTCTTTGATTGAATAAATTATTCTAGTGTTCAATATTGTTTTTGTAAGTTAGATGTACGATTTCTTTGAATGTCTTCAATTTAGCGGAAGTCATCTCTTTGCAATAGCGTGAGGCTTGAATTTCGTACTTTATTGAATTATTTTCTTGATTTAATTTCTTTGATATATTTTTCTATTGTTTTACTAGTGTTCCTAATTTTGTTCAAATTTACACAACTGGGATTTTTGTGTAGCAATTTAATTGCAATTTCTCCTTAATTTTGTGTGGTTTGTTTCTCTGGCTAATTCTTTGAATTTATTCAATCATTGTTCATCGGTTGGGCTCTAATTCTCTTATTTATTATTTGCGTTTAAAGAAAATAAGTTAGTAACTTATTTAGTGGTTTGTGATATGTGAACCCTAAGTTTCATTTTGTGATAATGCATCTGATCATTCTAGTTGCACTAGGAAACCATAACCCTAAATCATTTACATCAATCTTATTATTCAATGAAAGATCACATGTTTAAATTCATCCAGCCAACTATTACGACAAATTGACTTTCCTATTCAAGTGTTTTTGCCATTTGCATTTCAATCAGCGTTCCAGCTTAAGTAAATGGTGATTTGTTCATTTATATTCTACTATGGTTAGCTTAGCACTTCCTCTTTTTTTTTGCTTTTTTAGAAAATTTTGATGAGCTATTTTTTACTGCTTAATAAAGTGATCAATAATTGTCATTTTAACTAGGTTCTTTTAGAAGATTTAATAAAAAAGTTATTATCAACAGGGTTTTTGATAGTTTTTGTGAATTAAATAGTTTAATCGTGTCATCATATCTTTTGATATTTATTTATTGTAAATAAATCAAATTTAGGAATCATAAATTAGAATTATGGGAGAAAGTATTGAATTGTAGACTTGAAAAATATTATGTTAGATTCGAAGAGTAAATTTGATTTTTTTTCTATGAAAATCCACCATGAAAGCGATTTTTTTTTTGTTAATATAATTGACATAAAAATTTAGAGTGCATAAAAATAACATTCATATCAGTTTATTGAAGGCATATGATCAAGTATTATGAGAATTGCTTTGATATGTATTTTGGAAATGTTTTTAACAAAGGCATGCTTAAGTTATTAAATATATGTACGATAGAGCACTAACTAGTATAAGTAATTGTGGAGTAATCGAAGAGCTTTTGATTATCATAGGATTTCTTCAAACAATAGTATTGTACCCATATCTTTTTATATGTGTTACAACAATATTTACAAAGGATATTCAAAGTGAGATGAGTTGTTGTATGTTTTTACATACTTGACATAGTAATAGTCAATATTTTTTTAAATTAGTGAAGTTTTAAAATATGGTTAAAAATTTTCAGAAGATATAGGGGTTAGAATTAGCAATGCATAAATTGAGTATGTAATATATAATTTAGTGGGTGTGATATTAGCAATTCTTAATCAATATAATTAGAAAATAAATTAATATCATGGTATGATAATATACCTTAGATCCATTATATAGAAGAATGGCCGATAATGATATAATTGTTAACCTTCATATATGCTCCACAAGCCAATATGATCAAATGTAATGACGTTGGCAAAAAATATATATAGTTTCCCAAATAGTCAACTCGGGATGTCTTGTTCACATTTAAAAGAATGCTTGCTCATTGAACATTCACAAAATTGATCAATTCAATGTGCCTAAAATGTTGAAATGGCATGGATAGAGACCTTTTTTAATTTGATTATCGACACAAGCACGTTACTTGCATGCACAATCAAGAGGAATATGGGAAAGCATGCACACCCATCCTTGATATGTATGTATCAATTTCTTATAATCTACTGGTTAAATTGCTACCCCATAAAGCAATTAAATAAATTAATTTAATAAGTTTAGTGAAAAAATGTTGAGCTTAAATTTAACATGTTTTTTATTTAATAATGAATATCAGATTCATTCAATAATCATTTGTCAAGTAAGCACCAAAACAAGCATTTTTGTATGGCCTCACCACCCCAAGTGAGTTCTAGTACATGCATTGGAAACCAAAAATGCTATATAAATAGTATTAATATAAATTTCCCAATTGATGTGGGTTTAATAATTAAGTTAAAGTTCTCAATTTTACATCTCATGCACTAAATATTTTAAAATAGATTTTCTTATAAGGTGAATAATATTTATTTCTTTAATTAGTAGTATTTAATTTGTTATCTAATTTATTTATTTTTTTATTTATGTTTGAATATATAAAATAAATTAGTAACGATTTGCATTTACAACCATTGAAGATATTAAATGTGTATGAGATTTTTTTTTTGAATCACATATTTGTATTATTACATCATTATTATATCATTATTATGTCATATAGATCATATTTAAATGATTTTAATATTTATTATGATATTCGATTCAATCTCGTTCGTATCATTAAACCTTAAATCTCTCTCATGGCTCTATTTCTGGTCCTATTTTCACTATATATATATATATATTGTGATTGTGGTTGTTCTAGCTACTTTTAATATGATTTGCACACAAAATAATAAATCTATTTTAGGTCATGCCTTGCAAGCATAGCTTTCCGTAGATGTCCCAATAGTTAAGATTAACGTAGCACCTACTCACATTACTATTGCTCCAAACCCACTTGGGGTTTTTGCTCCTGACGATTTTAGTTGTCTTTTCGTTTATTGTAGCAAAAACGTCATGTGGGGTCTTGGTGATCATGGCTTTATCGATTGTCTCTAATGTTAGCATTTCTAGCACAGAAGAGTTAGTGGATCAAATGTTTCTAATTCTCTATATCAAGAGGGGAAGAAATTATATTGTTGAACCTCTAAAATATACTAGACTCCAAGTTAAATTTTTAAATGTTGAACCTCGGGCTTTTTCTCTTCCAGTAGTTAGTTCATTTGCCACATGTCAGCCTTGTTGGTATAATTATTTTTTAATTCTTTTTCTTCTAATATTGTTATGTAATTACTTTTTTAGTTGTCTTTTCGTTTATTGATAAGAATTTTTTTTAAAATAATAATTTTATCCCAACTATATGGGGATAATTTTAATATCCTTATACTTCATTCATTCTCATTGAGTGTTGTTTGTATTGTTTAATCTATTTTACACATCTTTTTGCACAACTGTCTACGTCACCTCTAATATACCTCATTTCCGTTATATCATTTCACACTAATTTTTTCTACACATCTTCTCAGCACATCTCATACCTTTCATTATATTCCTAAATCACCAAAGTCTATTTTCCTTCTATTTTTCTTCAATATGCATTCCTACAACAATTTGTTCTATACATTCTTTTCTTATCTATCATTCCTAATTTTTTCTGCACATTCATTTGAAAATTCTCTTTATGGTTTGCTTTAAATAATCTTTATTTCCTATCCTTTTCTATGAAGGCTGCCTCAAACGATAGTGACAAAAAACGTATTGTAGCTGTTCAGTTAGCAACAAAAAACGATTTTTTAAGTTCATATTGAAGTTTAGTAGTTTTAAGTCCCGGCTAGTGATATTCATCAATGATCTTCTTGATTTTTCTTTTGACTATCTTAATGAGAGTTAAATCTTGCCTTGGTTTTTATCACTTGTAGATGAATTTTCAAGCAAAGCTGAATTCTGATGGATATCTGAAGCAGTACTCCCATAATCAAAACCTTCAGTAGTACTTCAAAAAATTGCACTAGGGTTGATCACTTCTATCTTTTTTTTTTTTCTTTGGCAACAATGTGTGGACATTATTTTTCATCTTATATTCAATTTATTTGGAAGGCTAGTTTGTTGCTCCGAAAACTTTCACAATACAGAGGATATGGAATCTTAGATATCATATTTGTAGTCTTCAGAAAGAACTCATTAGTAAACTAGCTACGTTCTACTGCTTTGTTCATATTCATTTTGTCCTTGATGTTCGAAGGGTTTGTGATAGGAAATACTTGTGTTCGCAAGTAACCCTAAGGTAATACTTGAGTTCGCAAGCAATCCTAACCCAAATCGATATGCAAACAGCAGTGAAATGGCTGTTTGTAGCAGGAAAAACAGCAAAAAACCTGCTGTCTACAGCAGGAAATCAGCACAAACCAGGGAAAATCGTGTGAAGAATCAATGCAGACTTGTATTCCACTAGAAGATGCAACAAAATAGAAAAGATACAATTGATCCTCAATTCGAGAGGAGGATCGATCTCTCCCAAATCTCTAGACGCCGCTAGAGCCCAAAGAAAACCTAACTCTAAGAGATCTCAAATTTCAGCCCAAATTCAAGATGCCCAAACCCTAGGAAAAATATCTATTTAATGCATACAATTCAAAAGGAATTCCCTAAACAATCCCTGCAATCAATTTCCCTCCTAAACTTCCTCAATTTTCCTTCCCGAAACCGTCCCGCAAGGCATGCGTCACGCGCGGCTTTCTCCCAGGCGGAAGCAATCTCCGCTGTTTCGCGATATTCGCCCGTGAACCGGTCCCGCCTGGACCGGCTGGACCGGTCCAGTGGACCGGTCTAACAGTTTGTTGCTCTGAAAACTCTCTAAAGGACGTAGAGTCTTCAATATACTACTACCTGCTACTGCATTGGTCATATTCATTTTGTCCTCAAAGATTCGACTGCATTCTTATACAAAACCATGCCACGTGGCTGTGGTTGGATTTTGAGAAATAATTTGTTTGCATCTCTTTACCTGCAATGAGACTTTTCACTCGGAAAAAACTTTTGATGTTGTTTAGGACTCCACCTAGATAATGTTCTTTGACAATATCTATTGTCGATATTTATGTTTAATTTAATTCCATTTTTGATAATTACTCCCATGCATTTCTTTGAGGTCCATGCCAGATCAGCGTTTTATTTTCTTTCGATAATCATCTAGAATAATAAACTTCTCTTCATTTCTTGTCCACTCATGCGCATGCCAATAGCCTTGAAACGTTTTTCTTTTTAATTTGCGGTATGTAATCATACCTTTTATGTATCTATTTCTAATGAATCATTTTTTTATTTTTAGTTGATCTCTATAATTCTTCACCATATATTTTCATGATTATTGTTTAAACTTCCCACTTTGAAAACTGCAGATCGCTAAATTAAGTATACAGTGGGGTATTCCGTCAGAGTATACACTTATGATCGTTAGAATTGAGGCAGTGGAGCAGGACATGATGAAAAAGGTAATGAGCTATATTTTATTGATCCTTGCATCCAAGAATAAGCGAGCGTCTTTTCATATGTTTGTCAATGTTTAACAAGTCTGTATTACCACTTGGTGAAAATGTTACATTATAAAAGCAGATCCAAAAACAGCCATTAAAAAATAAAGAAACAAAATATTTTTTGAACATGAAAATATGGAATGTGAGAAAGTAATCTCAATTCAAATGACAAGTGGCAATCCCTCAATCCGATCAAACTTGCTTCTGCTATGTCAAGGGTATGGAAACTCATCAACTGAATCCTTTCATATCGTTTAAAATTTAGTAAACTATGGGGGTGAAGAAATAAATTTTTCGATTTCTATCTCTTCTAAAAATACAATCTGAAATCTTTTATTCATTAAATCTGGGGACCTTCTAATAGAATATTAAGACAGCTCAGAACCTGAATTACCATGAAGCTCCACTACAGAGTGTGCATCAATAATAGTAATGAGATTTGTAGAAGAAGTGACACCATTAATGGGCTGGAAAATACCTATCCTAGACATGATTTGTGAAGGTGCAACACCCAACATCCATATCTAAAGATTAAAGGGTAGGGAGGGTACTATCATACAACAAATCTCAGCAGCTAGGGAAGGCATGGACTCCAAAGAAATTTATGTAGGTTCAGTTTGTAATACTTTTTGATAGAAAATATATATGTTAGATATTTTAATTACACATTTTATAATAATAATTTATAAACATTCAGTGGTATAATTAGGAGATTATGAAGTCAGCCTTATCCCATAGTATTTTTTTGATTTCAAAGAATTATGAGATATCAGATTTCTTCCAAAAAGTGAGCGTTCTCCCCTAGTTGGGAGACTAGAAAGTCAGCCTTCTCCCATAGTGTTGTTTTGATCATAGAGTGTTATTTTAATCTCATAGATTTTTTATGATTTATCTTTGTTAGGGTATTTACTTCGTTATATCTCATATCTCTTATAGGCCTTTCGTACATGAAATTTTATCAATCTCATTCATTGTAGAGTCGATCAACCAGAAAATCATTATATTTTTCGATTTTTATTATTTTTTTATATTTTGAATCTTAGATCTACATATGGAGAAGAAGCCGCATCAGTGAGGTAATTTTTCTACCCGTTAGATGAAATTTTTGATAGGAAGTGGATGTAGAAATTGATAAAACTAGGAAAAAGAACACACTACAACTTTTTATTGAAAGATATATGAAAGAAAAAACAAGACACAATTGGATCTTCAATTGGAGAGGAAGATCCGACTCTCCCAAATCCCTAGCAGTTGGCTGGAGCCCTGACAACCGAAGAACTTCTAATTTCAGCAAACACATGTATAATCTGAAATTACCCTATAGTTAGTCTTAAATAGGCTCTCCTAATTCTCTCCCAAATCAGCCATCTTTCCCTAAATAATTATGTCTTAGATTTTAGATTCAAACTAGATTTTTTCATAATTGATTCCCTCCCAATTGTAATTAAAAATTTTCTAAACAATTCCCCCTCTCTCTTCTTGCCCGCCGCCTACCCTAATGGGGCCCACTATCGGTCCATCAATACTCTCCTCCCAAAGAGCCACCTGTCCTCGAGGTGGAAGGATGGAAACTGTCTAGTCCGATGTGATCATATCCAAATAATTTGGATAACAACCTCTGATGATCCTTAGTTGCCATCCTTTGCTCAAGCAAAAATTTTAGACACATTGTTTGTCCTGATAATAAAGTGTTACCCCAACAAAGAGGATCACCACTTTTGAATGGCTAAGATGATTGTCATCTGCTCTCGCTTGTATACAGACTTTAGTCTTGCCCTGGTTGTGAGAACCTGGTTGAAATAAGCAATGGGTTGATGATCCTGCATGAGCAGTGCCCCTTAGGGCGTATCCTAATGCTTCTGTCTCCACCAAGTACACCCACCCATGGGCATAATCCTCTTCAAATATCGGCATCTTCCACATCCTCACCCTAGCATCTCCACTCCAACTTCCTCCCCCTCCAATGATTTTCCCCATGCATTGAGGGTAGGATTCTCACCTTTCTTTTATCCTCCTTGCATGACCCGATCTCGACAGCTCGGTTCGAGCCCCTACATCTCCGATCACCCACTCTACTTGCCTAAAATTCCTCCCATACTGGTCGGCCACCTCACCACCTCCACCATAAAATTTTCTCCTTGTTGTCCCCCCATTCGAAAACCCTAATCCACTCCTTATCATGGCCATAGGAGGTGATTCTTGATGAAAGAAACTCTCATTGTTGAACTCTTGTCCGATCTCCTTTCCCTTAGATTCAACCAAAGGAATCCCGATCAAATCTTAGTTAGAGTTTGCAATTGGAATTGCCAGTGGAGTTTTGGATTGCATCTCCATGAGCTTCCTCATCATCTCCAACCATCCAAATTAGCTCTCCATCTGATTCTCCATGATTGAAATCTTTCCTTTGATGGTTGAGAACTCCATCCAGGATTTGTTTTGCTCCACTTCACCTTGTAACACATCCATCTTCTTTGTTGCATCTCTCCAAAACCTCGTTTTGATACCAATTTGATAGGAAGTTTGATACCAATTTGATAGGAAGTGGATGTAGAAATTGACGGCTCTCCCAAATCCCTAGCCGTCAGCTAGATCTCTCACAACCTAAGAACTTCTAATTTCAGCAAATATAAGCATTATCAGAATCACCACATAGTTAGCTTTAAATAGTCTCCCCTAATTCTCACCCAAATCAGCCCCTTTTCTCTAAATAATTTCCTCTCATATTTGAATTCAAATTAGATCTCTTTCCCTAATTAATTTTCTCCCAATTATAATTAAAACTTTACTAAATAATTTCCTCTTGATTCCTCCTTATATCATGAATTTTAACTCCACTGAGCTATCCCTAAATAATTCTCTCTCATATTTAAAATTCAAATTTATTTTTTTCCTAATTGATTCCCTCCCAATTATAATTAAAACTTTCCTAAACAATTCCCCATTTTTTTGTGTGTCGCACAACTTAGTGGGGCCCACCGGCTCAGTCGCCGGTCCATCAATAATGGGGCCCACCGGCTCAGTCGACGGTCCATCAATACCTCTCTCCTGAAGAGTCACCTTGTCCTCAAGATGGAACGAAGGAAACTGTTGCTGAAGCACTGGACTAATAGCAGTGAATTAGAAAATGGACTAACACTAGATCGAATGATCCCTACCTTGAGCATCTCCTTGATTAGTCTCTCAATGTCTTCATTCTTGATTTAGGGATGACGGTACAGACGAACACTTAGGTAAGAATCTTTCCTTCAACATGGTAACATGCTCGCATTCCCGCAGAGGAGACAACCCCTGAACTAGCTAGAGCAGCCCTCGATATTACTGTAGGGGTGGCTAAACCATGTCTAGTCCTTATATCCTTTCCCTATCTTTTTCTCCTTCCAAACTTTGCAACTCCTCCAAAATTCTCAGTCCTTCACCCTTTTCCCTCCTTGGAAGTGGCTCCAAAGGTGGCATCTCCTCTTCTTCCCCCAACATTTCCACCTCCTCATATTCCCCTCTCCTTATCAAATTAGGGTTTCCTCCACTTCCTTGACCGCCGCCGGCTCACCTTGCTTTTGACGATGGCATTTTGGTTTGGAACTCGAACATCTTCCTCATCATTTCCTCCATAATGTCAAACTTCACATCGATCTTCTCACGAATTATTGAAAATTATTTTTTTGAATTTTGAAATATTTTCTACAAAATCAAATTTCAATTTTCTAAACTCCCCTTCCACCACTTCCATCTTTCTTCCCTTCATAGGTGCTCAGATCTAGGCTCCAAACAACAAAAGAAACAGAAAAAAACAGCTAATATGATCTTCCAACAGCAAAAATCAGCAATACCGAGGGAACAAACGTAGCAGAAATCGACGAGGAAGACTTATATTTCAGCACAGGACACAGCTCTAATACCAATTTGATAGGAAGTAGATATAATTTCAACAATACTAGAGAACGACACAAGAAATTTAGGAAGGAAAACACATAAAAACTCTTTTTTTATTAAAAGAACTATGAAGAAAAGCATAAGATATAGTTGGATCTTCAATTGGAGAGAAAGAGAGGGCTCTCCCAAATCCCTAGTTGTTGGCTAGAGCCCACTCAAACTAAGCAAAACTAATTCCAGCAACATCAAGCATAATTTGAAATCACCTGATATTTAGCCTTAAATAGACTCCCGTAATTACCTCCCAAATCAGCCTCCTTTCCTTAAATAATTTCCTCTCAAATTTGAATTCAAATTAAATCTTTTTCTCTAATTAATTTCCTCCCAATTGTAATTAAAACTTTTCTAAATAATTCCCCATTAATTACTCCTTACATAATGAATATTAACTCACCTAGGATTTTCTTAAATAATTCCCTCTCATATTTGAAATTCAAATTAGAGTTTTTCCCCCTAATTAATTTTGTCCTAGCTATAATTAAAACTTTCCAAAACAATTTCCCTTCTTCTTGCATGTCGCCCACCCTAGTGGGGCCCACCGGCTTAGCCGCCGGTCTATTAATTTTCTTTGTTGAATTTTAACCTTGTGATTGGGAGGATGGAGCCTTTGATTTCATTAAGGTTGTTGGTGATGATTGTCCTAGGATTGAAAATGATCTTTGAGGTAAAACCATTCCTCTCGCTGCCATACAATATTTTGTCATCACTACTATTCATTGAATTAGAATTGCGAGAATGCTCTGTTATCATGTTTGAACTTGGAGAGAAATCGGAAAAATATTTATATTCTCTTATTTGAAGTGCATCTAGCATTCAGCCGCATACAAGTTAGAGGATCAAAAATCCTCTGCCGTCCATCTTGGAAATCAAAACCTTCCTAAAATGCATAACTAAAAACCTGGAATAAATTAGTAGAAAGAGATTTTAAGTAGTTGACCAAATCATAAAGCATTTCAATTGCAGGAGATAATTTCAGTCACTTCCAAAGAGGGAATAAAGGTCAAGTTTCCATTGAAATTATATATCCTCATACTCACCTTTTAGGCTGAATTCAGAAGGATTCAAAAATGTAAATTGATGCGATAGTTGCTTGAAATTTGAAGGATTACATAGATGAGATAGAATGCAAAGTGGATCCCTTGACATCTATCAAGGCATCTTTGATATCTCATACATTCATGATATGGTTGCAATACCATATCAACGACCTTATCAGAATCATTTCAATAAAGAATCTAAGGCCTTTCTGCTATAAAAAAAAAGTCTGTGAAGTGTATAATGACATTCATAATGCAGCAGGGCAAGCATTTAGACTAATCAATGCAAGGTAGAAATTCCTGTTCATGCTAATCCTTATCGAAAAGAGACATCATGCTCTCTCTACCTTGGGCAAAGAAGGTGACATCCCAATGCAGAATTTGACTAAGGAGCAAGATAGAACCCATCTCTAACTTACCACTATTAGATTTACTGATGTGTTGAAACCTATGATGCACGGACACGGACACGGCGACACGGACACGACACGGACACGGGACACGGCTTTTTTTTTTAAATATAGGACACGGGTACGGCGCAGATACGGCAATACATTTTTTTATATAGTGTATATATATTAATGTAATATCATATTATAAATGACAAACATAATAAATGAATGACATGATAACTTGTCTAGCTTATAATATATAATATTTATAACAAAATATCTAGTACAACTACAAAAATATAAGCAAATAATCACTTACTACAACATCAAGCATTCAAGCTTCAACTATTAGGATTAGCTTTAGAGGTTTGTTTTTTGCCTTCAATATCATCATCATTGAATATCACTACTTTCAACTCTGGTTCAACAAGAGAAAGATTTGTAATTGTGCAAAAAGAGAGGAGATAAAAATACCTTCACTGCCAAAGAGAAATGAAAATGAAAATATTTGATGAATGGGTATTAAATGCAGACGTTGATTTGGTGTTATGGATTTGAAATAAGAAATTTAGTTTAAATCTCGCCAAATATAAGAAATTAAATTTTTAAAAAATTATAAAATATTTAAGATGCGGGTGTTGGACATGCGTGTCTAATTTGTTTTTAATATTTTTTTAATCGGACACGTTTTCGGCGTGTCCGTCACGTGTCGGAGGAGTGTCGGACGAGTGTCGTGTCGGACACGGTGTCAGACACTGCACGCCTCTTTGAGGAGAAGTGTCGGTGCATCATAGGTTGAAACTTGGTCAATAAGATCTGACTCAAATGTGAAGATGATTAGGGCCTCATTTGATTCGGCTTTTTTTTGCCTTCTCTCTTTGGAAATGGCAGAATTTTTTTGGGGTTTTGTTTGTTTGTAACACTTTTGAAGAAAAGTTTTTTAGGGAACTTCATTTTTCTATTGTTTTAAGAAGCTTTTTGATATTTGATTCTCCGTTAAAAAATTTCATTCCCTTAATCATTATTGTCAAAATTATCTTTTACAAAAGGAGATGAAGAACCAAACAAAGCCCAAGTAATTGTTAAGGCCATGTATAGTTACGCATTGGTTAAACAACCCTTTCTGGGGAGTTTTCGGGCATCAAATGAATAAATTAAAACTCGTTTAAAATGCTCTTCTTCTTCCTCCAATCTTTCTCAATCCTGCATTTTCTAGAAGATTGTAGCGACCCTTTCAGGGTTGTATCATTTTCACAGTTTAGTAACTTCATTTTCTGACCTGCTTGAATAGAAACAAGCCATAGATGAAGCAGTCTCACTGGTTCATTATGTGACACTTGGATTCGGGAATCAGATTGCGACGGTGGAGAATATTCCACCGGGCAGTGAAGAGCCAAGAGATCCAAATGCATTTGCCGTACTTGGGAAGGCAGTAAGCTGCTGCAATGGCTTCTGTGACTGCTTTTGCTGCTTTTGCTTAATCAAAACCTGCTCCAAAATGAGCGATCAGTGTCTGATTGTTCTTACACAGCTATGCTCGGCTCTCTCCTGCTTTGCTTGCAGCGAGTGCTGCGTGCAGGTATGCTGTGACAGTGGTTAGTCCTCTCTCTCCCTCTCTCTCGGCAAATTATTCTATGTGCACACCGGATGTAAGCTTGCGTCCGGATTGCTGCGCTTTTACTGTGCTTTTACTGCATTTTTTTATGTATTTTTGCAAAAAAACAGCTAATACATAATTTTAATTACATATTAGCTGCCATTTTGCTGAATATTTGCAAAAATACAGCAAAAGCATAACAAATATCTTACTCATTAAGTATTTACTGTCTTTTTACTGTGCTTTTCAAATACTCAGTAAAAGGACTGGAAAAGGGCAGCTAATATACAATTAAAATTGTGTATTAGCTGTCCTTTTACAAAAATATATCAAAAACGCAATAAAAGCACAACAATTCCGAACGCAAGCTTGCGTCTGCTGTCCGCACATAATAATTTGCCTCCTTTCTCGCTCTCTCCCTCTCTTGTATAGTGTTTTACGAGAAATGATTGTTAGCCAATGTTTTCGGCTGAAATCTTGTACCCTATGAACTCAAGGTTGGGATTGGATAATCGTCTCTGTACTCTGCTAAAACTGTTGCCTGTGGACTATAGCTCTAAATAGCCAGTAGTTTCAGCCAAAGAATTTTGGTCTCAGTAGC
Organism: Dendrobium officinale; assembly: GCA_019514585.1. Lineage (NCBI taxonomy): Eukaryota > Viridiplantae > Streptophyta > Magnoliopsida > Asparagales > Orchidaceae > Dendrobium > Dendrobium officinale. The sequence continues at coordinate 29,439,085 of CM033698.1, forward strand.
AGCCTCTAAGTGGTTATTTCCTCTTTTTTTTTCTCTTTTTCTTTGTTCCTTTTTGCTTCATGAGAGAAATTTGATTTTGATATTCATAGAGATGAACTATGCCCTTCAATGTCATTGACCCCTTGGTGGCAATTAGACCTGTCAATTTCGGGTCACGGGTCGGGTTCGGGTCGAATTCGGATTGACCCGGTAATATTCGGGTTCGGGTCAACCCAACCCGTTTTTGTAAACGGGTCGATTATCCGAACCCGAACCCGACCCGCTTCGGGTTCGGGTCAACCCGACCCGACCCGCGGACTTGGAAGCGGACCGACGGCGGTTGCAGCGGAAGCCTCGCCGCCGCTGGACTTTGCGCGGAACGGCTCGCCGCCGCTGGACTTTGCTGGCCTGAGTGACCTCCTCACCTGACGACGCGCAGACACGGTGACGGCGTGAACGGACTTCGCCTGGGGACGCGACCCGCGACCGTCGGGCAGGCTGGCCTCGGTGTAGGCGGGGCAGGCGGCTCGAGACAATCGGGCAGGCGGGCTCGAGGCAGCGCCGCAGCGGATGCTGGGCAGCGGACGCGGGCAGCGGGCAGGGCGGACTGGGGTAGCGGACAAGGGCGGGAATCAAAATTTTTTAAATTAAACAGGTTTTCGGGTTGACCCGGCAACCCGTCGGGTCAACCTGAACCCGACCCATTTTTTCAAACGGGTCGGTTTCCCGGACCCGAACCCGACCCGCTTCGGGTTCGGGTCAACCCAAACCCGAAAATTCCGGGTCGGGTTCGGGTCGGGTCAAATATTGACAGGTCTAGTGGCAATGTATTTAATTGCTAAATCTCTCTCTCCCTCTCTCACTACTAGGAGAATTGTTCATCAATTGGCCTATCAGTTGGCCTTTAAAATAGAAATATAAATACAAAATTAATTTTTTTTTTAAAAATTTATTTTAAATGTTAAAAAATTTGTATTTCCTAAGCAAATTTTAGGAAGATTTATAAAATATAAGATTAATATTTAAAGTATCATATGAGTTAAGTTTTGTTTGGGATAATTTTTTGTTGTTTAAATTAATTTTTAGCTAAAAAGTTGTTTCAGGAAGCAACAAGAAACTTATCTTAAGGAAGCCTAAATTGCCCAAAAACTCTAAAGACTCATCACTAGCATGAAATATCTAAGTAGGAAAATTATTTAAAGCATGCTCATAATTTTTTTTATTTAATTACTCCTAATCATACTATTTATGCCATTAATTAGGAAGTTATATAATTTGTATTTTGGATTTTTGTCCAAATTATTTTGAAATTATATGAAATTTTACATAAGAATACATATTTTCAGAAGCTTTAGATGAATATGACCTATCAGATATCAAACATTTTTTTTTTTTTTAACAATCAAAAGACAAAATGGAACATTTTAAAGAATCCGAAGCAAGAAGAAGGAGAAATGCATGCATGCATGCATGCAGTAAGCAGTTCATAAGCAGGTAGGTATGGGAGATACAAGCAAGGGAAGCCTGCTGCCCGGGTGATGGACGGCTGTGATGAAAGCCCACGTGCGGTGGTTCCCTGCGATTTGGGCAGGCCCACGCGCGCAAGAAATGCAGGCATCTTAAAAGGCTGCCAATTTTAGTTAGAGATATGATGGGCTTGTAGGTCTAACAATAAGCCTATATATTTTATTTTTCTATCATTCAATTATTGGAATGAAGAGTAGTTTCTGATTAATTATTTTGGCTCTTATATAGAGATGCATGAATTCTAATTGTTGTAATTAAGTGATTTGAGTTATGATAATGATTAATGCATAGTTACAAGATGGTCATGAGCTAAAATTTGGTGGATTATAGTTTATATATACTCCCAAAAAGGATGGAATATATAATCTCTCTCTCTCTCTCTCTCTCTCTCTCTCTCTCTCTCTCTCTCTGGTTTAGTGAATCCTCGTCATCAACTGGGGGTGCAAACGAGTCGAGTCAAGATGAGCATGATTGAGCTTGGCTCGCATATTTTTTAGGTGGCTTGAACTCGGGCTCAAACTTGACTCGAGCTCGGAAGTTGAGATCGAACTCGACTCTCATGTATCAAAAGCTCCAGCTCGAAATCTTAGTGAGCTCGACTCTATTGTAGGCTTCATTAGAAGGAAAGAAATCAGCAGCTAAATCGAAAGTATTCCAATTGGTTGTAAAAGAAAGAAATCGCTTAAAGACGACTAAATTTTATCTCATGTTTGAAAAAATTTGAAAAAGGGGATTGCAAAATTTGAGGAAGAAAATAAATGTAAAATTAATCCAGATAATTGAGAGATAGGTGCTCAAGTCGGGCATTAATTCGATCAACTAAGCTCGATTACCCAACGAGTTCGAAAATATGCTCGAACTCAAGCTCGAAACTAGATAAATCGACTCGTGAGCTCGTTAATGAGCCGAGTTTGAGACGGCTCGGCTAACTTTCACCCCTAGCAGCAACTTACCCTCCGGAATTTCCTAATATTTTTTGCATTTGTGCTCCTTTGTATAAATGTTGATGGGACATTCCCAAGCTATATATCCACAGCTAGTTTCGCCAGCTCACCCATTCTATTCCGGACCACTTAGATCAAAATGAACAACTACGTTAAAAGAGTGAGTTAGTCATATTATACCTGAAGGTGAGCATATAATATACAGAAACCAATTGTTCCTCATGTGATAAGAAAATAGGGTCAAGAAGCTCGGCTTTTAATTTATAAATTAAAATGTTATTGATTAAGCTGCATGTAAACTTGAGCTTTGGGAAAAAAAAAACTTTAAATATGTTTTCATCTGTTGTTAAGCAAAATTAATAGCAATTATTAAGAGCTAATGGTTAATGCGCTTGAACTCTGATCATCATAATATAAGACTTTGTTTGAGATGATTTTTTTTACTGCTTTAAAAAGCAGTTAGAAAACCGTCTCGAACGAAGCCTAAGTTAAGACCTTTGATGATGAGGGTACAGAATTGTGCTCAACCTTAAAATTATAACCACTGGAATGAGGAAAATTATTCTGTGCGGATGTCAAACGTTGTCCGGAGACCAACTATAATGCGCCATGACACCCTTTCGCTCTGTACTACTGCTCAGTACCGCTGATGTGGTTGCACCTGATTCGCCTCCGGATATAGAGCTGCGTCCAGCCTCAACACAGAATAATCTCTCCTGTAATGAAAACATCAATATCTGCATCCCTATTTCTGCCATTCTATTTAATCATCAGAGAGCCCTCATTGCATTGTCATTTGATTTTCTTATCATAATTTCTCTTTTTTAGTGTTAGCTTGCTCTTAGGTTGTTGACAACAGAAAGAAGCATGTTTTCATGTTCTCTTTCTTAATTTTCTATCAAGATCTTCCCTCCCTCTCTCTCTCTCTCTCTCTCTCTCTCTCTCTCTCTCTCTCTCTCTCTCTCTCTCTCTCTCTCTCTCTCTCTCTCTCTCTCTCTCTCTCTCTGAGGAAGAGTTTGAAGCATTGGTGATCAGATATGAGGGTGAGAGATACAAAGCAAAATCAACTCAAACTGTCATGATATCTTATACTTGTTTAAGTGTAAAATTAATTTTCTAGTGTTGTAGATCCTGCGTTGGGTGCAAAGTAAGATCAATGGGAGACAAGAGAAGAAGTTAGATGTCTGCCTTGGCTCTTCTCATTGTCAGTTATTCCACTCTCATTCTTTTTCTCTCTATTTTCTTAATTATGTACAGTTTTGTTCATTTGAGGACATCCAATAATAATGATATTCTTCACAGCAACTATATTTTTCCCACTATTTTTGCATTGTTTTGCTCTAATCTGCATATTTTGTTAAACTTTTCAAAGCAAAATACCTGCAAAGAAGAATTCAAAGACTGGGTACAAACACTACTAGAAATTGGAACATTTGGTTACAATGGCCGACAGAATGATGCACAAATAGTCTCAGAAACTCCAGAAACATTGAAGGAAATTCAAGACTTAAGCATAGAAGAATTGATCAAATTGCTAAATCTGACACCAAGTTTTAGCACAGATGGAACTGATCAATCTTCAAGTTTGGAAATTGACCACATTTCTCCAACAAATATCTGTAATGGATCAACAGATGATATCATCTTAAACAAAGCCAAAGAACTACTTGTTGATAAACATAATGAGATCAGGCAAAGATCGTTCTCTTTCCTCCTCAAGAAAATGTTTGTGTGCAGAAGAGGATTTGATCCACAGCCAAGCATATGGGATCCAATTCCCGAATCAAGGATGGAAAAGGTGTGAACTTCACTTTTTTTTTTTGCAATTTTTGTTCTAATTGATCTCCTGATGAGTGTATTCAATATTTACTTTGTTTTCTAAAGATTTTAAAGAAAAGATTTCAAAAAAGGATTCATTCTCAAGCTTCTTCTAGAGCAACTTCAATGAAACACTTGAAGAGGAATCTTGGAAAAGAAAAATGGGAGGATGGAAGCAAATGGATAAAGACTGATTCAAAATGTAAGTTTACAAAGTTCTTATTTGCACTTCATTTAAGATCATTATACCTATACCAATTAATTGTGTAGGCCTTATGAATCCTCATCATCAACAAATTCAATCCATCTTGTCTTTGCTCCCTACAATTTTCTTTTTTAACCTTTCCACATTAATTTCATCTACTCTTCATTCTGCAGCCCAAATCATTAAGGGATTGTTTTGTTGCAAGTATTTAAAATTTAGATGTATGTTAAATACAATATAAAATAAACTCAACTTAGGTTTCGTTTAGGACGGCTTTTTTATTGTTTCTAAAAGCAGCTTCTTAGTATAAAAATTAAAATTTTTGTACTAAGAAGCTGTTTCAAGAAGCAGAACGAAGCCTTATTTGAAATACTTTTGGCATTTAGTTTGTTGTGAAATAATCTCAAGATATTACTTTTGGTGTTTGGATTGCTACAAAATGAATAAAAAAATTCTCTTTTTTTTCTATTTTGGCACAAATCGTCAATTGTAAGAAGGGTAGAACGAGTGGCAAGATTGAGCTGTGTGGTGCAATATAGTTGAAATTTGTTTGAATCAAATGAATTTTAAATACATAAAACTTACATTGAATTTGTTTTACTATCTATCAAGCAATCAAAATCTTAAAACCCCTCCAACAATCCAAATCTATTTAATCACCTTAGTTTGAACTTCATAGACTATAAAAGCTATTAGATGCATTTGTTTAACAAATAATATTCTCTTTTACATGTTTACTAATGTTAAACAATCTTTTTTTCTGCTGAAGTCAAACAGTAAATGATTTTTTTTTTTTTTTTTGTCTTTCTTGCTTTCAGATATTGTTCTGGAAATCTAAAAACCTATGCAATTCAAATATGGATGGTAAGCCCATGCTTTCAATGTTCTTGAAGCAAGCAAGCAGGCATAACATTAGCTACTTTCAGCTTCATTAGATTTATGATATTTATTCTTCCCAAGCTGAGAATAAAAATCAAGGGAATTCTACTAAATATATTGCATTTCCTTCCTTAGGAGAGCAAGCAAATCTGAAAGAAATATTATTCAGTCAATGATGACAGAAAATAAGTTCTTAAATGGCTCATATGCTATGTTATCATAAATTTTAGAAATTAAGGTTCATTTGGGACGGCTTTATTACTGCTTCTTAAAACAGTTTTTGAGTTAAAAAATTAAAATTTTGTTACTAGAAAGCTGATTTAAGAAGTAATAACAAGCTGTCCCAAACGAGTCCTAAAGCTTCGTTTCAAACAGTTTTTTTACTACTTTATAAAGCTGCTTTTTAGTACAAAACTTTTAAATTCATAAAATATTTGTACTAAAAAACTGTCTCAAATAAAATCTAAGTGAAAAAACATCATATATACGGCTTTTTCAGCAAAATAAAAATTTTTGGCTAACAACTTTTCAAATTTACAAAAAAAAAAGTAAAAAACAAAATTATCCCAAATGAAATAAAAAATGAATAAAGATGGTTTGTATGATTTAAATTATGATTTTGTACTTTTTTTCGGTTTCTAGTGTAATGTCACCATAACATGTACATGAGAAGCATGGAGCTCCTGCTGCTGCATCCTATCGCCAAATAGCTGTCGAGGGTAATCATTCAGATTAACTATATATAGGCTATGTTTGTAAAGAAGGAAAATGAAGAAATGTAATAAAATTATATATATATATATATATATATAAAGATTTAGATTTCATTTGAGAAACTGTTTTATAAAATAACTTTTAGTACAAAATTACTAACTAGAAAGCTATTTTAAAAAGCAATAAAAAAGCTGACCGAAACGAAGCATGTCATAAGAACCTGCCTAATTTGGTTGGCATGGCTCGAGTACCCAATCATTTTTCAAGTATTAGGTAGGGGATCACAAATTTTTTTAGAAAAATATAATCTCTTTTTTTAGCTAAAGAATATTTTTCAGGTATTTTAGGTCCTTGGATAATTGTTTAATATTATGTACTTTATTTTAACATTTTTGGACGCTTACAAAATCTCTAAGGTTATTTTGCACTATTTAGAATATTAATAGTATTTTTTTTAAAAAATAATTTTCGTATTGAAAGGCGGCACGCCATTCAAAGATGAAATTATGATTAAGGTGGAGTAGTTTAGTTCATAGATTTGAGAGGAGGACCCCCTTGATATAAATGGAAGAACTTACTTTATTATGTTCTCTCAAATCATCTAAGTGATGTTGGACTAACTAGACTAAGCATAAAGAGGATGATTGAAGGTGCATTAAAGTCTTAATATTGACTAGTACCCTTTATAATCTCAATCTACTCTTCTAGTTTATTAACTAGATAAATATTCTTTTTAGAATTTTCTTAAGAAAATTGACTAGTGTTGGAGGAATTCAAAAGAGTTTCATCCATTTTTAACATTTATAAAAGATTTACCTTGTGAGCTTACTTGAATGTTGAGAACATCAAATATTATCAATGACAATTTATATGGAAAGCAATAAATTTCTAATTATTATTGAGAAAGAAGAAGCACTAGGTGGAGAAAGTGAAGAATAAACATCATAGAATCTCACTCACACACCCTTCAAATATAGCACTCTAAGGGACTTCAAATGTAGCATATTATTTCACAAAAGATATTATAAGGAAATAATTATTACATAAAATAATGATTACTTCATTCAAATACTTTTAAAACATTCATTATATGACTTATAAAAATCTAGATCCTGATAAATAATATATGAGAATATAAAATAAATAGGTGAATGTGTGTGTAGGTGTGCATTTATATGTGCATACTAAATTTGTTATAATAAAATAGACTACATAGCTTTCCTAATCTAAATTATCTAGCTTAAGTTTGTATAATTAAGAATATCAAATGATTGAAATAAGAGACAATTCAAATCACTTAGGATGAATTAAATGAATGTTGGTAACTTCTAGGATGAATCTCTCAGGCTTTTCCCTATTCTGATTGGCATCCCTTCACATATCTTTTAGTTAAATATACATTTTTTATAGAAAAGTAAAAATTTCATAATATAAATACAATATTATAATGTAAGGGAAAGACAAGTTTAAATCAAATTTGGATATATTAACAAATTTAATCTAAAGTGAAATTTTCAAAGACAAAATGATCCTTTATTATTTTATAGATATTTAAATGTCATGATTGTACTAAAGTTCCTACATAGAATAATTTTATTAATTTTTATTTACCCATTGAATCAACATCAAAATTACTAAGAGATAAGAGTGAATGGTTCATATCAAAGGAAGGAAGCATATTGGCATGACAGATCAAGGGGATGTTCCCATATTGCATGTGGGATAATGAGTTTGGTTAGGGGTGTTGAGTTCAAACCTAATAGCCCAAGTGATGTTGGGTTGAAAGTCACCTCGTGCACAAGCACATGCAAGGTTTCATTTTGAAAGACTTTAGTTATTATTGTGAAGTCCACATATCATTAGTGAATGGAATAGGTGACGTAATATCTATGTAATGACATCAGTTAGCGGTCTAGAATAAAGTATTTAGGTTTTTAAATATTTGAATGGTGAAGTCATTGAGTAACAAGTGGTGACATTATGATGCCAATGACCATATACCTGTCATGTTAGGGGCTCTATAATATCTTAAATTTTGATAATAAAATAATTCTCTAAATGGGATTCATGTGATACTCCCAGATAGCCATAAGACTTTTATAAGGGGTGGACAGGCCTCCTACCACTACAAAATGATGAGTGAACTGATCGAATGAATGTAGGGTAGAGGACTAATGACTCTTTAACAACAATTTGTAAGAAGACACTTTGAATGGAAAGAGGGTAAGGAAATGATAAGTTATACCTATCATATGATTTTTGAGAGGACCTAGTGATACAACACTAAGATAAAGGTTAAGAATAAGATCACAAACTAAGGCTCAACTTCAAGATTTAGCACATTCACCATGTACAAATCTCCATGCAAACCCATGAATATCTCATAATCCTCTTAAAATCATGAGAAAATAATTTAAAAACTTAATTTAAGGTTCCTTGATATGTAGGTGGGCCATCCTAGCCAAGAAAACAAAATCTTAAAATTCGTTTATTCAAGACCTTTCTATGGGCCTTATTTAGAAAATATAAATTTCTTATTTTTAAAAGATTTAAATTTTATTTTATCTCTCTTATTTCCTTTCTCTTTATATTAAGAGAAGTCATATATCCATGTAATAATATTTTATTGTTTAATAAGGCTTTCCAAAGTTGTCTAAGCTTAGAAAAGGTCTATAAGTTAGACTTTACTTTGTACTTTTTTATTTGTAAAAAAAATTTGCTTGTGCAAATTTTGTGTGGGAAAGGCTTGGTGAATGCTCTACTCTTAGTGAAGCTTGGCGGCTGAGCCCCTTAGCCTTTGGTGAGTCTTAAGTTATCTTTTCTTACCTTTACTTCTTGTTTCTGGCACAATTTTCATCTCCTCTCCATAGCCTCAAGCCCAACTTTTTTAAACCTCAAAATCCATCCAACCTCTTCTAAACTCTTTCAAATATTCACATCCCTCGTAACCTTCCACAGTGTTAACTCCTCAATAAATCAAGATGTCATAGCCTAATATAGAGAGATAATTTTCTGTTGTGAGGAACTAAATTAAAAATATCATAACTCCCTAACCACTAATTCAAAACCCAAAAAACACCAATATTAGTTCCCTGGCATCAAAAACCTTTGATCTGGAGTTTCTATTTTTTCTTAAGGAAAATTCTTCTTTTAACAACCTAAAATATCCAGTTCTAAATCTATCCCAAATCTAAATTCTCATTTTACAACTAACCAAATAGCCCTTTCAACACAACCTCAAGGGAGTGCCAATCAAGTTGTTGACTACACCAATAATTAAGATACTACTGAATCTACATTACATAGGATTGAAATTTTTATTTCGTTAGCAATGTCGATGAATTCCTGGTAATGGATATATCACGAAGAAAATGAGAAATGGAAAGAATCAAAGAACTAAAAAAAAACCTTAAAAAGATTTAAGATTAAGAGAGTTAGATGAACACTTATGTGATAAAAGGTGCCAAAAGGGGTGTTGGGACTTAATATGTATGATAGACAAAATTATTACTCTTTGGAATGGGATGCTACCCTAAGAGATCTAAGAAGAATCTATATGGATCCCATGACATTTTAGGAGCTTATAGGCTTACATTTGATTATGAGGTGAGATGTATAAGATCAAACTAATTTTAAGGGCCCCATTATAATATCATAATTAAGTGCTTAATATAGGATAAAATGTTAAGATATCATCATCTAGTAAGCATCAATAAAGAGCCTTGATATGAAACTAAAAAAAAAATTAATAAAAATGAATACTTGAAATTAATTTTTTTAAATTTTCAATATTTAATTTATAAATTTTATATATAATATTTTGAAATTATTTTTTTTCAATTTTTTAAATATTTTTAGACTTGATTAGAAAGTACTCGAGCCAAACACCCATATAAAGAGAGAGTATTGGAGTGATTTTAGTGCTCCACTTCCTTAATTACTTCCCTATATTTAATGTTTCTCTCATTATTATTTTTTTAATTTTAAATTATATAATATGATGTATGAGCTTAAGCATTATTGGAATGAATAAGAAAAGAAGTTTTGATGTTTCAAAAAAAAAAAAAAAATTGGAGAGTGTAAACTCTCGGTTTAAGCCCATCTTCATTGGGTTCTTCTTGATATAAACCTAAGTGGGTTCTTCTTAATATAGACCCAAGTAACCTTCTTCCACTTGATGAGCTCTCTCCAAATCTTTTATATAATATTCTCCCATATCTAGAAATTCATCCTATGTCATTTACTTAAATCTTATTGCCCTAAAAAAAATTCAAAATTTTTTTTGAAGTCATTGGCCAAAATTGTGATCCTCTTGACTTAGATTTGGTCCTCCTTCCTTTATCAACCATAAAACATATTGGATATCCACCATGTACTCCAAATATTCCTCCATATATTCCTTAACATTATATAACCTTTCGTCTAGCTCCTCAATGCACCCTTAATCCCCTTCACTAACTTCATATTCTAAGACTAACCAAAATCATCCCCAATTAGGCCACACTGATCTATTCTTGGTCTAGCTTTCTTTACACATTTCTAAGCCTTTGGGATATTCACCAAAAGAATCTATAGCATATATCCTAAATTTGTTCAAACACTTTCTAAGTGTATCCATTCCCTATGCCCCCTCCATTCCACAGCCTAATGTGAACCCCAATAGCTCTTGGGCTTAACCTACTCAAAGGTTTAGTTAACTTCTCCCTTAGCCCTCCACCTCAAGTTACCTTTTTCAAAAATCTAAAGGTCTATTCCAGCATTGAGTTACTACAACATGTTAAGCCTTATATCACCCCTAAGATATTGGCCACATCCCTACTTTTTGAAGCTATGAAGCTCTTTATGACATCTAGGTGACTAGTTCCCATTAAACTAGATAGTTGTGAAGCTCATATATGATGTGATATTATTTCCATGATTATAATCCACATCCTTTTAGGTTAGTTTTAGTTTGATGAAATGAATGTAATTATTAAAATTATGAGAACTTTATGCATTTAAAAATAATGTTAAACCCCTCAAAATATTTTCAATTAAACTATTATGTGAGCAATTCTAATTAATATTTATTGATCTCACCAACCTTGGAAAATTCTTCTACTATCCTTGAATTGTCATTTTAGTTATATATATTTTTATGTACCTATCTTTGAAATCTATGATGATATCATAAATGGTACCTCCACTAAACTCATTTATTGACACACTTGCTATTGACTTTTCTCTTGATGGCTCTAGTCAAGTCCACTTCTTATATAATATATCATTGTTTTGACCACTACATTGGTGAGAGAATACCCATAATAGGTCATATCTCATAATATTATATTTGATGATTATCCCTTCTGCCTGGTTATCGTCGTCCGGCTTTTGCCTGCGAATGTTTTCGTACCTCCCCTTTACCATCTCCATCAAACATCCATTCACCCACCATCCTTGACCACCATTGTTTAACTTCCTCTCGACTAACATCATTATCAGATCATCTCCTAACCTCTACCATCGGACACTCATTGGCTAACCATTGCTGTCAGGTCATCACTTAATCATCACCATCGGACATCCATTGCCCTGCCGACTACTATCCTTTCAGCCTTGATCACCTACCAATTATGGTCCTCAAACTCATATTTTTCTGCTACGGTCCCTTCGACCTCTGTCTCCCAACTATGGTCCCCCAGTTAGCGTTATTCGACTAGGCCCCTTCAACCAACATCCCGTGACTACAGTCCTTCTAACCTCAATCTCCATCACCAACTCGATTTCTCTAACCTTTGTTTCCATACTATGATTCCTCTGATCTCCATCTCTCGTTGACTATGGTCATCATATTATGGTCATCAAATTACCATTGTCCAATTATGATCCTTGGACCACTGTTGTTGACCACGACCCCTCTGATCACTATCGCTCGACTAAAGTCCCTTTGACCATCATCACCTTACAAAGGTCCTACCAACCTTGGTCGTCTGTTAACTATGATCCTCAGCTCATCGTCACTCGATTACAATCGCTCCACCTCAATCACCTGACTACGATCCTCAGATCACCATTATTCGACTAAGGAGAGCACCATTGCCCGATTACGATCCTCATAACACCAGCATCTACTGATTATGGTCATTTGATCACCATCACCTAACTACGGTCCCTCCAACTATAGTCCCTTTGACTATCATCATCAAAAATGATCCCTCTAACTACCATCGTCTGACTATGGTCCCACCAACCTCTGTCGCACGACTACCTTTCCTTCGACCACTATCAGTTAACTATGGTCCTGCCGACCAAACATGTAAGCCGACGACCTCTTAAGAACAAGTCTCATGTCATTGAATTCTTTCAACTCCAATAACATATTATGCTCTATATGTTGTATATCTACTACATTGTGCCAATGTATTCCTTTTAGGAAGGGCATCATTTGTAATCAACAATAAACACTAGTTGAATCATTTTAAATGGGCGAGGCCCCGTGATTTTATATATATATATATATATATATATATATATATATATATATAGGATTTTTCAAGTAAATCTCTCTCTCTCTCTCTCTCTCTCTCTCTCTCTCTCTCTCTCTCTCTCTCTCTCTCTCTCTCTCTCTCTCTCTCTCTCTCTCTCTCTCTCTCTCTCTCTCTCTCGTCTCACTTCACTTTAGTGTCTATTATAACTTTTGCACATCTATCTTTTGTTATTTTTGTGTGCTCGATCTTCGTGCAAAATAAGAATGTTAAGCTCTCTACATCTTTATCGCCGCTAATATTTTGGCATGTAATAATAATAATAATAATAATAATATATTATTATTATTATTATTATTATTATTATTATTATTATTATTATATGCTAATGTGTGTGTGTATTTGAATTTTGAGAAAGAGATGAGGGTTGAATATTCTTGAAAAATGAGCAAGACATTTTAAGACACTTATATAATGGTATGTCCACCTATTTATCATTAATATCTCAATCAATCAAGCTAATAATTTTCAAAACACATATGAAGGCTAATATCAAATGAATTTGATAACACATATGGATGCTGATAGCCGATAGGAGGGGCGACAAAATGAGTTAAAAAGACAGGTTTGGATCAGAATTGAAATTGACCCAATTCAAATTCAGTCAACATGAACTCAACCTGTTTAATAAACATGATAAGTGACCCGAACTCGAGCTGAATTTTTTTTATAATTTATCAACCATAAAGTTTAACTAAATTGATAAAAAAATAAAAATTATACTAACAAAAAAAAAATTTAAGAAACAAATTAAACTAATTATTTTCAGGTTAAAATCGGATTTGCGAATCAACCCATTATTATTAAATGTGTCAAACTTCCGAACTTGAATCCGACCCATTTTTTAAATGGGTCAAATTAAATCTGAATTTTTTTTGGGTCTGATCAAGATCAAAATAGTAGGTTCGATCATTTTTTGACACCCTTAGCTATCCTTAAAAAAAATTAAATTTTATATTTATTATTATGTGTAATATAACATGCACTAATTTTCAAAGTTTTAGATTTATTTATTTATTTATTTGGAAACGGGGTATTTATCTTCTTTTACTTCCGAAAGGGCATTTGGCGACGTGCTAATCCTCGGCTGATCTAGAAGAGGCACCTACCTCAAAAATCTCTTGGTCTACATTGATTGAGCTCCACTTAAGAAGCGTTGCAACTCAAAGAGAATTAAGCGTGAGATTTCCAATCGTACTCGCCCACCAAGCTAAGTAAAGGTGGGTGAACACTTTGGCCTGTTGGCTGAGAGCTTATGCTTCCAACTAAAAGGTCTTTAAGTTCGAGTATTTGTGTATGCATTGTGTGTGTGAGTTTGACTTAAATGGCCTAAATGTATTAAAAAAAAATAGTTTTAGATTTTTTTTTTTTTTTGGGAATATATAGTTTTAGATTTGACTTATACCTAAATTTAGATCTGCCTAACAGGACACGTGTTACTATTTTATTTGAGAGTATTGGGAACTGTAGCGGTGCCGATCATAAGCTTCTCCGTTTCAACGTCTTGGACTTTCTTTACAGTCCAGGGAAGGCAGAGTGATCCGTCATCTCTTCGTAAAGGGGCTTATCAGTCGGTTTTCGGGGCCTCGAATAAAGCGTCTCTCCGAGGGTTATCTCGAGCATTAGGGTTGCTGGATCCTCATACAAACGAAGTTTTGGGAAAGGCTCGATTTTTCTCTGGTCTGCTTTTTCTTGAATTTATTATGGAAGATTGAGGTAGGGAGTGTTATGATCATGGTGAAGCGGTGGAGAATTTGAATAGTCCTGTTTTTTGTGGCAGTTTTGGATTCTTCTGATAGATGTTTGCTGGCTGAAATAGTTAGGGTTCAATGTCTTGGGCGGGCGCAGAAGAACTTTTTTTATCCACTTCCCTGGCGAGCTATCTTGACAGTAATATAAAATTTTTTCCCCTCCCTAACACTACCAGTAAAATCATTTCTTCTTTTTGCTGCTTTTTTATTAAGTCACAGTGGCTATTGAATTCTAGCGGATAAATGCAGTCTATAATTCTACAATTTGGTGAAAAATCCCACATTTCTGGGATTGTTATTTGTATTCTTGCTGATTTGTATAGCCAAGAAATTTTGTCTGGTGTGGATATTTATACTGTTGTGTAACTCAGTTTACCTTTTTTCTTATATAATATTTTGTTTCTGTATCTCCTGTGGCTTTGAATTTTGAAAGGAAAAAAAAAAAAAAAAAGCTGTGTTTTGTTATCTTCTACGGTATGTATGGTCTGAAATAGTTCACATTTGATCTGCAGAGATTAACCTGTTTTTTTCATCTTTGCTAAACTGCCTTTTTATTTCTGTACATTCGTAACACTTAGAGTATGCTTGGTTTGAAGGAATTGGGGGAAGTTTAAACTCATTTTAGTTCAGAATTTCACATTTGCTGTTTGGACTCAATGTAATGTATAGGTTACTAGATTTACCTAGAAAATGTTGACACATGCATTTTTCCATTAACAATTCGCTAGTCAAGCCTAAAGAAAAATGGGAATAAGATTTTGGTTGATCATCATTATAATTCACACGCCCTCTCTTAACAAGAAAGAGACACAATTTCTCATCAATAAATAAAAAAAAAACAAAGAAAAACACTCAATTCTTCAACCTAACAAAGTGAACTTATTTCAACTTAATTACTTTACCATTTTTATTTACATTTCCTCTCTTTTTAATTCCTTCAAATAAAGAGAGCCTTAAAGACTAACAATGTCACTATTAAAAATTAACAATGCATTCTGGATTGTTGCCTTCGATGCTGCAAAAAACTTAAAAACTAGTGTGGCGCTTCTTGATATTGTGTAGCTATATGTGAACCAACAACTCACCAGTTATAATTGGTTGCACCATTCCTGTTAATATTCATGAATAAAGTAGTTGAACTCATGAAGTGATGAGATAGTGCAGATCATTCTTCTTGGACCTTCATAATTCTTTTCTTTGTTATCTGTTACATAGATTTTTTGTTTTAATCCTAAATGACTTGATTACAGTTGATTTTTTATCTTATTGAATTACTATATGTCTTCCCAAAGCATGTCAACTTTCACTAGGGGCATATATCAAGTTGAGTTTGAGTGAGTTTGGTCCAACTCAAACTCAAAATTTTGATACTAAATTTCTGCCCCTCTCTTTTTTGGTTTGAATGAGTGAGAAGATTTCATTTAGACATGGTAAATTTTTCTCTGTTTAAGATCTGAAAATAAATTTTGTCGAATTTATTATTGAGTTCTGCAATAAACTCAAAAATCTTCTCTTTCTACAAACTTTTTAAGAATCACCACATCATTGCTACACTTCATCTTGAAATCTTAGTAATTATCTTGTTCAAGCTAATAAATTTTCATTGTATTAAAATATAGATTTGAGATTTACTTAGTTGTTGAGATCTTAGTTTTGATCTTGATCTCATGGACAAGAGCAGCATCCTTGATCTTTGAGTACGTTTGTTTGATGACATACCAAACGTCTTTTACAATTGTTAGGAACATGTATGTCCACTAATTTTAGGCATTATGGTATTCCATAAGCATGTCATGATCATGGAATCAGCTTCATACCACATTGAAAAGTTTGGGTCTTTCAGTTTTGAAGGAGGATCTATAAGATGATGGAATTTTAATGTTCCTTTTAGAAAAGAGTACATAATTTGGGACCACTTCGGATAGTTTCTTCTATTCAAGTGATGTGAGGCATGTAGCCCCTGGAGCTCTTTTGTTTTTTTGTCATTCACAATGGTTGAATTTTTGGAAAGGAAGTAAAAGAAAAATCAGGCTAATGAAGAGGAGAAAGAATAAAAAAAAAAGAAGATCTACAAGATTATGGAATTTCAGTTTTGAAGGAGGATTCTATAAGATGATGGAATTTTCATTTTCCTTTCAGAAATGAGTACGCAATTTGGGACCACTTCAGATAGTTTCTTCTATTCAAGTGATATGAGGCATGTAGGCCCCTGAAGCTCTCATTTATTTTTTATTTTCGTCATTCATGATGGTTGAACTTTTGGAAGTGAAGTAAAAAAAAATCAGACATAATGAAGAGGAGAAAGAATAAAAAAAAAGGAAGAATAAAGGTGGGAAGAAGAGAATTCTAATCTTAATCTGATGCCATGTAGGAAAAAAAATCGAAAGATATGATATAACTACTTGAAATTTATTGTTTATTATTTATACAAAGATTGGAGATATATATTGATTTGTCCAAAGGTCTTATATATGAAAATAATTCAAAACTAATTACACAAAATATAACAGAAGGAAGAAGGGAGAATAGCCCCTAAAATGATCAGCAGTTGTGGGGTGCATGGATTGAAATCCGAGGGCCTTAAGTGAGATAATCTAAGGGTTAAAAGCCCGTAATTTGTGTCAAGAATCTCTATCATGATTGGCAGACATGCAAGTCCCACAACAAGAGATGGAAGTGGGTGCACTTTGTTGGACAATCTTCCACAATGTGAATATGACACAACACTCATATTTTCCTTTGTATACATATCAAGTGGCAGTCTAAGGTCATCACAAATTTATACGAGCCTTAGTCATGCCAATTTCAAATTAATGATGACTAAATTTGTGGTTGGCTTCGAAAGGATTGTAGTATGTTTTTTGTTTGGTGATCTGGGGATGCTAAATCTTACTCTTATTTTTTTTTTTTGCATATGTGCAAAAGCTTTGAAAATTGCTTCAATAGACCAATCTTCGTAATTCTACTATTTTATTATAATATTCTTTTGTGACCAAAATGAAGTTGTGACCTATTCTTTGTTTCCTTTTTCAACCCTCCACCCAACATCATCATTTACAAAATGCAGTCTTTCCCCGTCTTCTTCTTTGTCATGGAGTCGCACTTTCATGCTCTTCATGTATTTGCTAGCCCTTGACCTTTTTTATTCACACATGATAAGCACTATATTGGCGCTTTAGGTATGATAGAACCTTCTAACTTATTTAATATCACTTATCATTTATAGTTTGTTTATTTACTAGATTTCCTAGTTTTTTTTGTGAACTATTAGGTCGGCATAGTATCTTTATTGTCTCAATCATTGATGAATTTTCTAACTTGATGTGCATAAGGCCCTTAATAACTTTTCTAATTGTTCATAATATATTTCCATGAGTAATTTATAATATTTATATAATCATAAATTATTAAATTTAAATAATATATATTGTACTCGACTCACGAGCTCATTTACAGGTTGAGTTCGAGCCAGCTCGATTAACTTACATCCTTACTATGCACCTATTCTCTCTCCTCCCTTTATGTAGGTTTCTTTTATCCTCCATCCAGCATGTGATGATGCTATTCATTCCAGTGCACAAAATTTTTGATACGTTTCTTTCATCTATTGTTTTCTTTTCTGTTCATTAAGTGTGCGGTTTTCCCAATGATTCATCAAATGTGTTACTTCTTTTAATTATGTGTCCTGTGCTATCCTATATTTGATATACTTTGTTTTCTGATTCCTTTTGTTGTGTTATGTATCACTTCAAGTTGTGTTTCACCATGCATTGCTTTCGGTGATTAGATGTGTTTTTTGATAGTCTTTCCTGTGCTTTCAACACAATACTTTGTTTCTGTTGTTCCTTATGCTTTGTTTTGTACGTTGTATTTTTTATGTAATTACCCCATTTGCACTTCTGCATGCAGTTTTTACTTTGATTACATTGAATCAAAGTTCTTAAGATATTTTGATCACGCAGTACATTTCATTCTGCACTCTGGTTGAAATATTGCATGCTTCCAATAGTCCCTGAACTTGCTGTTTGTTTATTTGACAGAGAAGCTCCTTGTTTTGCTAAGAGATGGGAGAAAACTGTTGGGCATTCTTCGGTCTTTTGATCAATTTGGTATGTATCTATATTTTATTTCTTTAATATTTGGATTGTGATTATCAATTAAGTAATCTGTGCCTTTCCCATTTTACATTTTAAATCCACAATTTCTTGGTGCAAAGCAAATGCTGTTCTTGAAGGGGCTTGTGAGAGAGTAATTGTTGGAGATCTCTACTGTGATATCTCTCTGGGTCTGTATGTAATCCGCGGAGAGAATGTAGTTTTGATTGGAGAGCTGGTATTGCTTTGTCTTATCAAAAGGTCATTTTTTCGGCAGTGTGCTTCTATTGTTTTCTTAACCATAAGCGAGGTAAAGTTGGATTTGAAATTGACAGGACCTTGAGAGGGATGAGCTCCCTTCACATATGATAAATGTTTCACCAGCAGAGATAAGAAAGGCCCAAAAAGCAGAAAGGGATGCCACAGATCTGAAAGGCTCCATGCGAAAACGAATGGAGTTCCTCGACTTAGATTAGGAATTCATCATTCAGACACACCAACTCATATGGCCATCCCTGTGAATTTCAAAATCATAGCTTCCGCACATTTTATCGCGGTTTTCTCCTAAAGTGCCTTTCATGGCTTTTTCTTCCACTATGCAGCAAAAAAACTTTTACAAGGTTGGTTTCTGTATTATAAACTATGTTGTTGTCCATTAGATGCTAAAATGTTTATTTGACTAATATGTTGAATGACGGGTGTAAGAATATCTTGTAGCTACAATAGGGAGTCCAATTGGTTTTTAAATGCTTCCAGGTTCTTCTTAGTTGCAATATCTGACACTTATGCCATGCTACTATTATGCTCGGCATTTTGTTCTTGTTTCCTTAAGCTGCTATTTAGACAGTTGTGTCTTGGCACATTTCAACTTCACTGAGTAAGTTTATTGAGTATGGATCATAGCTGATGTGTTTGCGTTGGTGCTTCTGATGAAAATAATTTTGCTCAAAACTATTGCATCGGCACATTTCAACTTCACTGAGTAAGTTTATTGAGTATGGATCATTGAGGGCATCAAAATGCTATATTTCACACAATTAAATACTTCATTGTTTGTGACAACTATTGCATCGGCGTTGGACCATTATCGTCGATCAATGGTTGGTTGCTTAACGTGATCGACGGTTGGATGGTTCGTTTGAACTGGCCTAGGAGTAGGATCTTCCAATCACTTTTTGATCATATGAGAGTTGATCCGGCGCATTTGTTTTTACTACATATAGGTAGTTATGGTATTCAAATTCTCTAATTACCCTCTCCAAATACTCTCGGAACTCGTTGGTTTAAGAAGGATTATCCTCATCATCCTCATTTGGTCATTCTAGTGTTTTCAAATTTACCTTCATTGCTGATTTTTGGTCGTCGGGTTTCCCTTTCTTTTATGAGAATGACTGTGCAAACTACTTCCCATCATCCGGTGACTTTCAATTGCTTAGTCTCCCTTCTCTATAAGGAATAATTTGCTTGACATCTACCACCATCCGATGTTCATTGATGCCCAACATCCATCAATGCCCAACCAAATTATTATTATTTTAAAGCTTTACATATAATGAAAAATTTTCAGAACAAACCTTTGAGAGGATCTCATCATCACATTTCTATGCAACCTATATAGTTCACAGCTAAAGTCTTAGACTTCGTTTGGGACGGCTTTCTTACTGCTGTTTAAAACAATAAGAAAGTTACTTTAAGAAACAATTAAAAAGCCATCTCAAACGAAGCCTTACTCCTTGGGCAGAATTGTAACCATGATCTTGAAAGGTAAATACATCAACTTTTACCTTTACTTTGATAAATAGAAGCTGATCCTTACTTAATGAAGGCCTAATCAATCCCATAGGGACTTGATTTTGACCTCTACTATCCCATACTTTCTCTTCTTCTACCCTGCAGCAAAAAACATCTACCAGGTTCATTCCTGTTCTATAAACTGTGTTCTTGTCAGTTAACCGCGATGAAGTGTATCAATGGTGGGTGTGAGAATCACTTGCGATTACAGTAAAGTCCAATGTGTTTTCAAATGCTTCCAGGTTCTTCTAAGTTGCAATATCAGGTACTTGTGTCTTGCTGCTAGTAGGCTCTGCATTTTATTCTTGTTTCCTTCAGCTACTACTATTCAGATACTTGTCTAGTTGTCTTGTCTCATTTCAGCTTCACTGAGCATGCTTAAGCAGTTTGTATCATGGCTGCTGATGTGTTAGCTGAGATGTTTCAGTTATAATTCTAAATCTCTGTGGCCTATGATGCACCGACACGGACACGGCGATACGGACACGACACGACACGGACACGGCAATTTTTAAAAATATAGGACACGGGTGCGGCGTGTACACGGCATAATAATTTTTTAATATAATATATAATAATTTTTAAAAATATAGGATACGGACACGGCGTGGACAGATGACTCTTTTGAACCTTCACCTAATCCACTCCCGTGCTAACAAACCAATCATACATATGATTGCTCTCAACAAGAAAAAGCATCTTGGTGTCAAGCTTGTGCACTATTATTATCATTCTTGGTTAGACCTAATTTGGATTCTTATAGTTTCTTGGAGATAGGATACTAAATGAGCATATTCGTGAAAAGGTTGGTATAGTCCAGTGGAAGATAAGATTAGAGAGAGTCGCCTTAGATGGTTTGGTCACATAAAACGGCGGCCTTCCGATAACTTGGTTAGGAAAGTAGAAGTATTAGATTTGACTTATATTAAGAAAGGTAGTGGTAGACCTAAAAAGACTTGGTTAGAGAAGAAATGATCTTTCCTTATTAGATTTAAACTAGAATTTGATTTTTAACATGGCACAATTGAGAAAAAGGATTCATGTAGCCGATCTCATATAGTGGGATAAAGGCTTGTTGTTGTTGTTGTTGTTATTGTTGTATAGTTTCTTGGAATTGTTATAGATAATTTGATAGTCAAATTTTGTATGAGCAACTCCATTGAATTCATGACTTCAAGAGCGATAAAGATTATCATTATCGTCTTCATTCGGTCATTCTAATATTTTCAAATTTATCTACATTGTTGACTTTGGGTTTTATGGTTTTCCCATCTTTTAGGAGAATTGCTACTTCCACTATTCAAGTCATCTAGTGACTCTCAACAAGCTAATCTTCTCTCTCTATAAGGAAGAACTTGCTTAATTAGGTGAAAATCCACCATCATCTAATGTTTGTTGTTGCTTAGAATCCATTAATGCCCAACCAAACTATGATTATTTGAAAGCTTTATAGAGAATTGAAAATCTCCACAACAAACCTTTAAGAGGATCTCATCACGAAGCCTATATTGGTTCCAGTTTTAAAGAAATATTTCTTTGGCAGAGTTGTAAGCACTTGAAAGCCAAAAAGAGTCATTGGAGACAATATCAACATTGCGCATAGAATCATAAATGTAGATGAGCAAAAGACTATCCTCCTGGTACCATTAAATGATAAGAAATAGGATGGAAAAGGGAGCAAATCAACTATAAAAAGAAAGAACAACCTCAAATTTCTCCCCAAAAAAAAAAAAAACCTGAAATTTCTCCCTAAAAATTTCAAAATCGATTACTAGAAAGAGAAAGAAGAACAATCCCCAACTGAAATTGATAAAAAAAAAATTATCCATTGTATCATGTTAAGATTTAAATTTTTGTTTAAATCTAATAAAAATGATAATTTTAATATTTTCTAATTAAGATTTTTTAGTTTTATCTCTCTTAACATATATTAAATCTAATATATCTACTTTCATAATCTAGTCATCAAAAGGTTGAAGTTTTACTTGACCAAAACATCTAATGTGACTCTCTGTAATCTTATTTGTGCTAGAGCCCGCCCGACCTTTTCATGTATATGGTTGTTACACATTTTCTCTCTAAGAGTAAAGCCATTTATCCACCTGTGCATCCTCATCTGTGCAACACTTAACTTATTGTATATTTCTCTTTTAATGACAAACATTATGCACCATAAAGCATTGCAGGTCTCACCACCATCTTATAGAATTTTTCCCTTAAGTTTGTGGGGGTACTCTTTAATCACATTGGAGGCTCGATGCATTTCTCCACTTCAAACATTTAACTTGAATTCTACTAATAATATTCCTATCTTTTTTTAGGGGATTCGAGCCCAGTTGAGATAGGAGGAATCTCTTCCGTCGACCACTCGGCTACAACCCCAATCTCTTCCTATCTATTTCACCATCACTATGGACAATAGACCCAAACATCTAAAACATGTACTCTTATTAATGCCTTGATTGCCTAAAGTCATAATTCCCCCATTAAATCTATTACTACTAAAATTATATTATATGTATTCGATTAAAGTTCATGAATGCAAAAATGATTTATATCAACCTGTATGATCCATTTAGAAAAGTCTCTACTTAAGATTGATATAATATATAGATTAAAAAAAAAAAAAACTCTATAATGGTTGGACTAGACTTGGCCCAATTCCATGTGATTTCAATTTGAGTGCTTGTAGTGGTGTAACTATGATTGGTAAGTAAGAGCAGACAAACAGCTTATCCTGAATTTAGTGATTGCAAAATCTCTATAATCTATATAAATTTTCAATTCCTAAAATTTCAAATCCAACTAAGCAACACCTCTCTAATAATCAAAGCGTGTAACGCTTTATTTTATATAGCCAAACAAGCAAGAATGTTCTTAAATAAGACTTTGTTTGGGACAGTTTTTTTATTGCTTTTTAAGATGATTTTTTAGTACAAAAATTTTTTGAATTAGAAATTTTTATACTGTGAAGTTGCTTTAAAAAAGACGCCCAAATGAAAGCTATGACATAGATGTCTAGCAAAATCACCTAATTTATCATCTATATTAATACAATGGGGAGGACATAATTCCGGTTTCCAGTTAAAATTTCTTCAATTCGAAGCTTACATGAAGGAAATAAAAAAATATAATGTGAATACCTAACATGCACTTTTGTCCGCACATAATAATTAATCTTAATTGAGAAATCAGTCTGTGTGAAGATCGGACGCAGAACGTCATTTAGAGGCCAATCAAGACATGGTACCGAGCAGTATCGAGTCACGGTATTGAGTCAGAAGTGAAGTAACATATTTTGATTGGTGTTCAGACAGAATAATTAATCTTAATTATCAGGCGACAAACAACAAAGAAAATATCGATATCAGCAGCTCAATATCCTATACACACAGAAAAGTGTTCAGATCCTGCAGAGTTATTATGATAAAACATTAAAAAATGCAGCAGTTGATTGAATCAACCAATCCTATTTACTTGAAAATGATTAAATAAATTGTTTTAGATTAACTACAGCAAAAGAACAACGAAAGAAAGTAAGAAACCCCGCCCCTCCAGTTTTAATAACCTCATGGGCATCCGAAGGTTGTTAGTAAAGGCTGAGTAAATCCCCGCTCCACGGCTCCTGCGCCGCCTCGACTGATCTCTCCGACCGGCGGCTGTCGCGCGACCCGCGCAAGCTGCCCTCGCGCCACGGTTGCGTGGGTACGATCGGACTGATAGATTCGATTCCACCGCCTCCTCCGTCGGCTATCTCCTCGACCATCTCCGCCGCCTCCTTCATCCCGGGACGCTCCTCCGGCCCGAGCTTCGTGCACGCCACGCCCACCCGCAGCATTCGGATCATCTCTGGCCCGGCGGCGGCGAGACCCATGATCTGGGGGTCGATGAGATCGGCCTCCCGCCTCTCCGCAACGGCGGATGCCCCCCAGTGGACGACGTCGATCCCGCCCTTGGTGTTGTTGAGGTATTGGGAAGGGAATTTGCCGGTGATTATCTCGAGGATCACGACGCCGAAGCAGTACACGTCGGATTTGGGGGAGACGTGTGGGGCCTCCGGGGATTTGAAGGCGAAGAGAACGTTGGGGGCCGCGGCGGGGTTGACGAGTGCGATGAGACCGTAATCGGCGAGGATGGGTTCGAAATCCGGGCCGAGGAGGACGTTGCCTGTCTTCAGGTTTCCATGGGGGAGATCGTAGGAGTCGAGCTCGGCGTGAAGGTACGACATTGCGCGCGCGATTCCTCGGATGATTTTCAACCGCGTCGGCCAATCCAGCGCCGCGTGTTCTTCTCCTCGGTCGCCTGTAAGAAGCAAGCAGAGAAGTTCATTGTGTAAATTCTTCATCAAATAATACTTTACCAGATTACATTATATAACGCCAAAATTTCAAGCAAATGAGTTACTTTTAAGATTGTTAAAAGCAAAATATTTACCATGTAGAATATACAGTAGGCTCCCCTTTGCAACATACTCAGACACAACCAGCTTCTCCTCCTTCCGAAAATGGTAAGCGAGCGGCGGCAACAAATTTGGATGCTGCAGCCTCCCCAGTCTCCTCATCTCCCGATCAAATCCCTCCTTGTTTAATCGGTTCAGCTCCCTCATCCTCTTCACTGCAACGGAAACCCCATTGTCCATCGCCGCCTTATAGACAGAACCAAGCCCTCCGTTTCCAAGCACCTCCGCCGACGCCCTCATCAAGTCCGGCAACCCAAAAACTCCCTTTTCATCATTCACCATCACCAGCTCCGAGCCGCCACCCCGGTTCGAACCGCCGCCGCTTCCTCTGTTTGAACCGCTGCGCTTCTTGCTGCGGCGGCGGGAACTGGAAGCTGAGGGTAATTGCACCGGCGAGGCGGCGGCTGCTGCTTCCATGGCTTCTGAAACGGATACGGCGTCATGGTGGTCTATGAAGGAATCGGCGAATTGGTCTTGGCGGCGGGATTTGACGGCGGCGTAGCCGATGACGAGGGCAAGGAAGACGAGGAGAATGCCGAGGACGATGAGCACGAGTTTGCCGGAGTGGGAGTCGCCTTCCCTCTGCTCGACTGCTTTTAAATAGGTTGTTGGGATGGGGCAAGCCGGGCCGGGGAGTGGTGGCCCGCAGAGATTTGGATTGCCGGCGAAAGCAGCAGCTCCGAAGTGGACCAACGAGGTCGGAATAGGCCCCTGCAAGTTGTGGCCGTAAACAATTAAGACAAAGGAGCTGTGATCCTATTTTTTTTGTTTCTTTCCTCGAGGCCTTAGATTTTTTTAGAAATTAGTAAGGGGTTGTTTCGTAGAGAGATTATTAGCTGCGGAGTACGGACAAGGAGAACCGTCCGCATGTATTGGGTATCTAATGGTACCCGTATTCGGTACCGCTAGGTATCCAGTGTTTGTGCGGAAGGTGCGCACTTCGCACGTAATAATTTTTCCTGTTTCGTAGCACCCAGGATTTGATTTGAGTAGGATTTCATAAATCTTCTAAATCTGAATTTTAAAAATCCTGAATGTCCTAAATCCTGAAAATTGTTTGATAACATATATGATAAATCCTACTAAATCTGGTGTGATTGTTTGGCTATATAGCAGATTTAACGAGTGAATTATTCCTCTGGAGCCAATGGATATCATAAATCCGGCAAAAAACATGATTTCAGAAATCCCGAATTTCGCATGAAGATGAATTTTTCATCTACGGCGGCTTTCATTTGCCGTGAGATTTGGTTTTGCATTTTAGGGCGTTTGGCTCAATTTCGCTCAAATCTGCCTCAAGGTATGAGAAATGGTGCACACGAGAAGTAATGACTGGTAGGGCCTGTGTGAATTAGATCGAGACTAGATGCAGACAAAACTCTTTAAAATTAGGTTAAATAATGTTATACTTGTGAAAAGTCTACACAATGAATTGCAGCTAATTTGTGGGTTGATTTGAATGAATAATCATTAAATTGCAATATTCAACGTTTTCCTTCTCTTAAAATTTCCAATATCAGACCAAAGCCTCTCATAAAAAACACCCTCAAAATGGGCAAATTATTGCATCAGGTCACCTGACGGAGAGATCCGTTCGGATCCTCTCTGTCTACAGTAAAGCGCAAGTGTGCTACAGTAACCTGCGCTTTACTGTAGACAGAGAGGATCCGAACGGATCTCTCCGTCAGGTGACCTGATGCAATAATTTGCCCTCAAAATGCACCAATGGAAATAAAATTGTTACGTACATTCATTTATATGAACATACAGTCGACTAACATTCGATCGAATACGTACATTTGCTTAAGAAATAAGAAAAGAAGAAGAGAAAATCATGAATCCCACCTGCAGGTCATTATTGGAGACGTTGAAGTAGCGGAGAGAAGGAAGCTGCAGCGCTGGTATGTCGCCGGTGAAATTATTCCCTTCCAAACGTAGGTCGATGAGCATGGAAACCTTGGAGAGAGACGACGGAATCCTCCCAGAAAGCAGATTTCCATCCAGCCATAGCTTCTTCAGGTGATCCATCGATAAGAAAAGCGAATCATTGATAGAACCGGCGAACCGGTTATTCGAAAGATAGATCGATTTTAGGGCATCGAGGCGGCCGATATTCGGGAGAGGTCCAGACAAGTTGTTATTGTTGAAGCTGATGGAGCGGAGGGAGCGGAAGTGGGAGAGAGCGTCGATATTGATGGTGCCTTGGAGGCCGAGACCGGCGAGACGGAGACCGGTGACGAATCCGCGCAAGCAGAGGACGCCGATCCAGGAGGCGGTGCAGGGGGAGGTGGGGGATTCATCGTGGGAGGTGGCCGGGGTGGAGGGGGTGGACCAGGAGGAGAGGGCGGGGTTGGGGTTGAGGAAGGAAGATTTGAGGAGGAGGAGGGCGCCGGAGTCGGAGAGGGAGGAGGAGAGGGGTTGGTGGAGGAAGAAGAGAAGGAAGAGGAGAGGAACAGGGGCCATGGATGCAGGGGAGGGGAGGGGAGGGGAGGGGAGAGGGTGGCGGGATGTTCGTGAGGGCGTGTTATTCTGTTTCGCTCGTTTTGTTTGGAAGAGAGGGTGATTTGACCGGGTCAAAGGTGGGGAGAGTGATGATTGGGGGGAGCGGTAGGAATTGAGGCTTTGTGAGAATTTGTTAAATAAAGCTATGTTTTTTATTTTATTTTATTTCCTTAAAATCATGTGATGATCTCCCCCCACATAATAATATCATATGATTTATTAATGCATGCTTGTTTCAAAATATTTTATTAATTGTGTAATATTGTGAGACAATCAAGGCATCATTTGCTCTCGGAACGTAATTTTTAGGGGTGTCAATATTTGACACGACTCGAAAAACCGACTCGAATCTGACCCGAAAATTTCTGGTTATGGTCAACCCGAACCCGACCTGTGGTTAGAGTCAACCCGAACCCGAAATGGGTCGGGTTCGGGCATAACATTTCGACCCGTTTCAAAAATCGGATCGGGTTTGGGTTAACCCTTTGACCCGAAATTGACTCGAAAACTCGATTTTGACCGGGCAACCCGAGATTGACCTGTTTTTGACTTGAAAAAGAGGATATATACCCATTTTTTTACCCGAAAAAGAGGAGATAGACCCGCTTTTGACCCGAAAACTAGCAATTTTTTATTGGAAACGGGTCATTCGGGTAGCGTCGGGTTGACCGGACCCGAAGCGGGTCGGTTCGGGTCAGGAAAACTGACCAGTTTTCAAAAACGGGTCGGTTTCGGGTTGACATGAATAGTGCCGTGTCAGTTTCAGGTTTGACCCGAACCCAACCCGTGACCCGAAATTGACACCCCTAGTAATTTTGTTAGGCACTCCTTTAATGAAAACATTCATCGTCTTTGGCGGTACGGTTGGTCAACTAAAAAGATAATGTATTTTCTAGCACATCATTGTGGATTGGATTAGTCTTTTTGGGAGCTATCCTGAATTCTCTCATCTCCTGAACTTCTTTGATATTTTCGTGATGATTATGTGATCAAATTGATTAGATTTCAATTGCACTATTTTTTTGTTGCCATATTAAAAAGAAATACAATATATGATGATGGATGATGTTTGGGTATTTTGTATTTTTAAATAATCAATAAAATCATTACATTTCTTTTAATATAAAGTAATTTACTAGCAAATAACCTTATTATTATTTTTATACAAAATAACCTATCTATATTTTTTTATGATGCATGTTTTAGAAAGTTTTAATTGATTTGAGTTGACACAAACAAATATTCATAAAGATTTACAAAGTTTTCACCTCATAACTTTTGATATGTTAAAGTGTAGAATATTCTAGTCACATTAGAAGGAAAAATATAAATTTTCACTAGGTGGTTTGCCTTGCACACTATTTGTCTATTTTAAGCAATTCCACCGTATGCTAATAATTCTAGAAATTGCTACATTATAATAAATACTTCAAAATAATGCTATGGATGTTCTTTATGAATGATTTTATGAATTGCAATAGCCAAAATGTGGACAAAAGTTCACCCCTAAAATCTTACAATTGTTCGTACAGTTGAAATTTAATATATTTCTATGATATGTGAGTTATTGTTTGTATATATTGAAAAGTTGACATTCCCATGTTTATGCGTCTAAAATGCGGTGAAAAAGAAAAAAATGTAGGTGATTCAATATTTCTAAAGTTTTGAGCATTTTGTTATTTTTCGTAGTATATTGCCTATTGGATATACATGTTGGCTATTCATATTAACAAACATCATTATTTTATGATACTATTTATACATGTCAAAGTTCTAATGATTCTATGTTGACATGTCTAAAAAAGTGTGCCAAAAAAATGATGTTATTGTACTTATGTCCATATGTGTGTATAAAAGGGGGAAAATTATATATATTTTTTTGTTTTGGTATTAGGAAGTGTGACTTATTTTTTATGCTTATGTGCATTCTATTCATTTTGGAATATGTTATACTCTATTTATAAATGTTGGAAGTTTTGTTATCTTTGTGCCAATGTGCTTGAAATTATGTGTGACGGGAAAGGAGAATGAAAGTGTCAATAAGTAGTGGTAGATGTTTCACATGTATAAAAGTAGATGTATAATGGCTTATATATTTATGTAATTATCCCTATGTGTGTTGATGCGCTTAAACAAATGTGATATGAAAAAGTGGTGGCATAATGAGGCATCAGGAAATGTGAAACATGAAATATGAAATATAAAGGAATATGTATACAAGTGGAGGTATAAGCAGAAGTAGAGGTAGAAGAAGACACTGAAAAATATGAATCTTATGTTATGTGTTATTTCATATTATGTTGTTTACATTATCATATCATATGAATGTGAATATGAATGTTTTGAACTTATTTTCAAGTACGTATATGCTGGTACTATTGGTATGTTTATACTTTTATGTCACGCCTCATAATCTAAATTGAAAGAATTTATTATCTCTCTATAATTTCAATTAACAACGAGAGATTACAAATTGCACTTAGAAAATATAAACAACAAAAAACATAAATACATTTTATAGTCAAAATTTATACCCTAACCCAAAGTCCAAAATGACATATACAATAGCCATGATTATAAACTAGTAACAGTACATCATTATATATATATATATATATATATATATATATATATATATATATATATATATATATATATATATATATATATATATATATATATATATATATATATATATATATATATATATATATATATATATATAATCGTAAAATAACAAAAAAAAAAGATCAACAAATACATAAAGAAACTCTAGCATTTAGGCTAGAACAACCTCAATATACAGAGTCTTTACCATTGCCTAAAAATCTGTAAAAAACACATAATGATTATATAGTCCAACAAGTAACTAATATCTACAATTAAAGTCAATGCATCAAACAAAAGCAGTAAAAATATAATTGTATGAACATATAGTAGTCAATATATCATATAATTCATATATAGTCTTATCATACCATATCAGTCATATCCTCATCACATATCACTTGTTCACATCAGTACCCTTCACCCTAGCTACATGTCAATCATGTAATCAATCAATCAATTATTGTATGCAATATGTCATGTGTCATCAGTCTTATCAATTGTTAGGCTTATTAGTCATTAATCATATGTATCACATGTCCAATCTATCATTTTCCATATTTATCATTTTTGTATCGATCTTATCATATCAAATGTGTAATTATGTATGTTATCATGTATGCATATTGATGTTGAATTCAGCTATGCAAGATATTAAGCTTTTATATGATATTTTTAACATCTTTAACCCAATCTATCCACCAATTAATTATCAATCTTTAATTTAATCCTAACTTTCAACTAGTTGGCCATCAGTCTTAAATTTAGCTTAAACTATTAACCACTTTGTTTTTGTCTTTATCTTACAATCATTATTCATAAATTTTAAATCAATTAACAGATGATTTTTAGTAAATCATTAAGAGTTGTCACTCTTTATCCATTCACTTAATCGGTTATATGCTACAATCAGGATTAGACCTTTAGAATCTTATATGCCTAGTGGATGATTCTGAGATAAATATACTGACAGGGACGTCAATTACTTAAGTGAGAAAGATTGTGAAACCCCTCAAGTAAAGAAGCTAAACTTTTAAACATTCTTTTGGTGTAATTGTTGGAATTTCATTAAGAAATTCAGATGTTAAGTGAGCTTATCCCGAAAAAAACCTGTGATGGATGACCTTCTAGGATTTTACACCAACAAAAGAAAACTGTGAGGCCTTTAGACCAAAGCATACAATATCTCGATAGTTAAGTTTATGTTGTTACATTATCTTTCTGTTTAGATGACATTTATCTCTTGTATAATTTACTTCAAATGTTGAGCATTAAATTCTTTTGTATGTTTTGTGTAGTCTATTGAGCAGGTTTTTGCTCATCCTACATTGGTTACATATTATTTTAGGAAAGGACTTACCTTGGCAAAATAGGAAAGAATTAATAAGGTCAAAGCCCGAATTATATGTACATTTCTATTTATAGCAATTTCTTTGCAATCTAGTTTTTTTTTTTTTTTTTATCAGTTGGCATGTTGAGAAAGAATATTGGTCTTGGATCTCTTTTGATGAATGAAAAGATGATGTATGTCTATATGTTCATTATTATATAGATAAAACTAGTTGCTTTGTATTGTTAATTATTGATGAAAAAAATAAAAATTATGAATAATTCTTTCAATTAGATCATGAGACGTGACAGTGAAGATAATAATTTGAAACTAATGAAAACCTTAGATCACTTGGCCTTATGAAAAGTTTGGGGAATGATTGTTATATTTTTTCATCATCTATATGTATTGTTCAAAATATACCTCTTGAAGAAAGAGTTTAAAGGATAATGTTATAAAAATTAATAGGATTGGAGATAGAATTTTAGCGTTAAAGATTGTTGTTGATGATAAGATTGTTAATATTATAAGTGCTTATGCTCCTCAAGTAGGTTTGGATATGAGTTCTAAATTAAATTTTTGGAATGACTTAGAAGAATTAATACAAAATATACCTCTTGAAGAAAGAGTTTTTATTGGAGGAGATTTAAATGGACATGTTGGTAGAGAGGTCGATGATTTTAAAAGCATTCATGGAGGCCATGGATTTGGAACGACGAATGAAGGTGGCAAGACCATATTGGATTTTTGTTTAGCTTATGATTTTTCAATTGCTAATACCTTATTTAAGAAAAGGAATGAGCATCTCATCACTTATAAAAATGGATATAGTACAACCCAGATTGACTATTTTCTTATTAGAAAATTAAATCGTTTAGATTGCAAAGATTGTAAAGTTATTCCGAGTGAAAATTTATGTACCCAACATCGATTATTAGTTTTGGACTTTAAGATAAAGGGGCATAAAATAAAAAATAAAAAATAAAAATAAAAAATAAAAAATAAAAAATAAAAAATAAAGTAAAACAATTTTCTAGGATTAGATGGGGGCATTTAAAGAATATTAACAAAAATATTTTTGGAGATAAGATTTTAGATTGTAAGATTTTGTCTGTGCATGAGGATGCTAATATTATGTGGGAAAAAATGGCTAGTGATCTTAAGAATATTGCAAAAGATGTCATTGGAGTATCAAAGGGAAAAGCTCCTAATAGTAAAAATAGTTGGTGGTGGAATCCTAATGTGCAGGAAAAGATAAAAAATAAGAAGCTTTGTTATAAAAATTGGTTTTAATTTTAAAAAATTCCGATAATTGGGAAATATATAAAGTTGCTCGTAAGGATGCTAAGAAAGCCATATGCGATGCAAAGACATTAGCTTTTAGTGATTTATATAATAGATTAGATACTAAAGAAGGAGAAAGATATATGTATAAGTTAGCCAAACAAAGAGATAGGAGTAGTAAGGATTTAGTTCAAGTGAAGTGTATTAAAGATGAAGATCAAAAAATACTTTTCTTAGAAGATGATATTCAACAAAGATGGATGAGATATTTTGCTAACCTTTTTAATGAAGATTGTGAAAATAAGATTGACTGTAGTGACCTTAGCACCCTAAATGAAAATAAAGATTTCTATTTTTATCGGCGTATTAGTAAAACTGAAGTTAGAGAGGCTTTAAAGAAAATGAAGGGTGGAAAAGCTGTTGGACCCGATGATATCCCAATAGAGGTGTGGAAATGCTTAGGAGATGAAGGAATTTCATGGCTTACTAAACTTTTTAATACTATTTTGAAGACTAAAAAGATGCCAGATGAGTGGAGAATGAGTATGTTAATTCCTATTTTTAAGAATAAAGGTGATGCACAAGATTGTGCGAATTATAGAGGTATTAAGTTAATGTGTCATACTTTAAAAACTATGGGAGCGAGTTATGGAGCATAGGTTGCGGCGTGATACTAATGTTTCTCAAAATCAATTTGGATTCATGCCGGGTAGGTCGACTATGGAAGCCATACATTTATTAAGAGGTTTGATGGAGAAATATAGAGAAAATAAGGAGGATCTACATATGATATTTATTGATTTAGAAAAAGCATATGATAAAGTTCCAAGAGAAGTGCTATGGAGAGTTCTTGAAAAGAAAGGAGTCAATAATGCTTATATTCAAATCATTAAAGATATGTATGCAGGAGCTATTACTTGTGTTCAAACACAAGGTGGATTGACCAAGTATTTCCCTATTTCGGTTAGGTTACATCAAGGATCAGCCTTAAGCCCATATCTTTTTGCTTTAGTCTTGGATGTTCTCACTAGACATTTGCAAGAGGATGTACCTTGGTGTATGCTTTTTGCTGATGATATTCTTCTTGTTGATAAGACTAGAGAGGGAGTTGAAGGTAAACTTGAATTATGGAGGTCAACCTTAGAGTCTAAAGGTTTTCGCTTGAGTAGATCTAAAACGGAATATATGGAGTGTAATTTTAGTAGTAATAGACCTACTGAAGGGATTGTGACTTTGGGCGATCAAAGTCATTAATAAGAGTACACGTTTTAGATATCTTGGATCAATTGTTCAAAGTGATGGTGAAATAGATGGGGATATTATCAGCAGAATTCAAGTTGGATGGTTGAAGTGGAGGAATGCATCGGGCTTGTTATGTGATAGAAATGTACCCCTCAAACTTAAAGGAAAATTCTATAAGATGGTAGTGAGGCCTGCAATGCTTTATGGTGCCGAATGTTGGCCATTAAAAGAGAAGCATAATACTAAGTTAAGTGTGGCAGAGATGAGAATGCTCAGGTGGATGAGTGGCTTTACCCTTAGAGATAGGATACGAAATGAGCATATACGTGAAAAGGTTGGAGTAGCTCCAGTAGAAGATAAAATTAGAGAGAGTCGCCTTAGATGGTTTGGTCACATAAAACGACGGCCTTTCGATGACCCGGTTAGGAGAGTAGAGGTATTAGATTTGACTTATGTTAAGAAAGGTAGGGGTAGACCTAAAAAGACTTGGTTAGAAAATATTAGGAATGACCTTTCTTTATTAGGTTTAAATGAGAATTTGACTTTTAATAGAACACAATGGAGAAAAAGGATTCATGTAGCCGACCCCACGTAGTGGGATAAAGGCTTGATGTTGTTGTTGTTGTTGTATATGTATTGTTCAATTTCATTCAATGTGGAGGGAGTTATGTAAATTTGAATTCAAATGGGTTAATTGGTCACAATTGAGCTATATCTCATGATTTATAAATGGCAAGGACAAGGAGATGAAATCATAGTTGTTCATCATTATTTAAATGAGTATTAATGCCTCATATTAAGCCCTAGTGATTTTCTAAAGTTTTTTTTTTTTTTTAGAAATTTTATCATAAAAAATATATAAATCCAAGTTACATGAAATTAAATCTAATTATAATTTTGAATGTTCCATATGAGAAAACTAGTTTCATTAGATACAATTAATAATTTAAATTTAAGCAATTAATTATCCTCTGTTTTAATTTGAATAAATATATTAGCATTTTGAAAAAATCTCCAAACCTCGTAGGCATGTTCTTAGCTATAAAATGCCATTAATCAAGGGGGAAAAAAAAATCTTATTTTGGTAATTAAAAATCCCATATTTCATTTGATGTTATAGTTCATGGCAAGATTAAGATAATTTGGCATATCAATCTCTCTTCTTTTTCTTAATTATTTAATTAATTAAGAAAATTAGGAGTTAACCATTGGCTTTGTCCTCTAACATGCTCTCGAAGTTAACTTCTTACTTTCAAAATATTAAAAGTTTTAATCTCAATTTTAAAGCATCCAAATATTATTTTAAGTATTTTAAAAATAAAATTTAAATTAATATTGAAAATTTCAAATAAATTCTCAAAATTACCTTGAAGCTCCAAAAATACACAAAGTCAAATTTCTAATTACATGAATTGGTCCATCTTGAGCAAAATCTATAGTAACATTAATGTGATGTACTTGTCAATATGTGTCGGTCATAGGCTGGAGGAAAAACTACGTGCAAAATTCAGACCTAGAGAATTGTTCGATTTAGTAACTTTGAACGAAAAAAGTGCAACAAAAGCACAATAAAAGAGTAGTGGTGAACGTTAACCACAATTATACTGTTTACGGTCACAAAATCGAACTGTTCTCCAGGTCCGGACTCCGCACGTGATAATCTCTTTATAGACTGACTTGCTTTGTTTGGGACAATTTTCTGCATTTGTATTAAAATAATGCTATAAAAACAGTAAGAAAACAGTCTCAAACGAAAATCTTAGATTGACTAGTCTTAAATTATTATATGTCCACAATCATTTTCCTATCATATCATGTAGCACATGCTACGAATAGACCTCTCTTTACTTGATTCTTCTTACACGGTAGATTCGCCTTAGATTTCTATCATATCTAATAACATTAAATTTGTGAATTATATTAAATTTGGCCATGACTATTGTTTAACAAAGTGGTCAAATCTTAACATAGTCCTCAAATTATTTGTGTATGACTAATTTAGTCTCATAGTATTATATTGGCCTATTTTAGCCCTTCGACTATACAAAATTAATCTAAAATAGGCACTCATGTTATAATTGTGATATAAATTTATTTTTTTTTAGTCCCTTGACTTTACAAAATTGATCTCAAAGGTTTCGTTTGGGGCAGCTTTTTTATTGATTCATAAAGCAGCTTTTTAGTAAAAAAATAAAATTTTCATACTTAAAAACTGCTTTAAAAAGCCCTAAGAAAGTCATCCCAAATGAAGCCTTAGACTTCATTTGAGACAGCTTTCTTACTGCTTCTTAAAGAGGCTTTTTAGTATAAAATTTTAATTTTTTTTAAACTAAAAAAGTTGTTTTAAGAAGCAATAAAAAAAGCTGTCCCAAACGAAGCCTTAGTCTCAAAGGAATCATTGTTTTCTAATTTTATGTAGTTGAGAAATTAAATTAATGCAACATTATATTCTAAGACTAAAATGATTATATACAAATAGTCTGGAGATTATATTGAAATATAAGTCTTATACATAAAAATCCCAATACATGTATATTCATCGTATATGAATCTATTGTAAGTTATCAAAATGAATGTTTTTTTTTCTGAAAATACAAAAATAGTTCCCAATAAATCACATGTAAGAAAAATTATTAACTACAGAAGAAAATGTTACGGACATCTCCAACCGAACGTCATTTAGATGTTTGCAGTTTGAGTGAGTGACAATCCAACATCATTCGAAAAGATATTTTCTCATTTTGAATAGTACGGCGTCAATGTACTATATTTTTTTTTAGAAAGAGCGATAGAAAAAAAAATAAACATAGAATATTTTTTTAATATTAAAACTAAAATTTGATTGGAGATGAATTACTATTTGATATATTAATTATTATATTTTAGAGTTTTTAGTTGGAGATGTTGTAAGGAGAAATTATTACATGTGGTTACCACTAGATGGTTCGGATGCCAATCAGGATGTGCCACGTCATTCGGTACATAATAATGATAAATCATATATTAGTGATATGGCGCGTTCTAATTTACCTCTGGACGGCGTCCGACCGCTCTTAATACTTTCGCTATTGTAAGATATGCATTTCTAGAAGGAAGAAGAGTAAAAACGTGACACGACTCACACCTTAAAATACGGAAAAATCATGGGCTTATATATAAATGTATAAGTTGTCGGTCTAATATATATTTTTTTATGATGAGGAACTGTCCACTGCCACACCCGACATCATCGAGCGCGCTTGGCGGTTCATAAACCCGGCTGACCTAATGAGCCACCCAGGCCACAAACTCATAGCCGGCGCTTTGGAGCCCCCACTTAAGGGCCGACTATCACTCGAGAAAATCGAACTCGGTATGGGGGGTTCCCAACCGAGCTAAGCATCGGTGGGTCGTTGGTCTAATAATTAATATAGCTATTCTTCCATTTGGTGCCATATGTCACCAGCAAATTTATCAAAATTAAGACAACAAAAAGTTTTAGTTAATGTTTTGCAATTCTAAAATTTGTGGACCCAAATGCAAAAAAGGATTATAGTAGCTTGAGGATTACCTTATCCAGATAATAAATTATTTAATGTTAATTTATTGAATTATAATAAAATTGAGATTCAGCTTTGTCAAGAAATGATAAATTATTAGTAGTAGTATTATCATATAAGCTTATACATATAATCTCAAGTGCAGAAGCCTATATTTTCATAAGACTGATTAAACATATGAAAATTTGAACCCTCAAAGGTGTCACTTGCTCCATGTAAACTAGTCTATTAATTTTAACCCTCAACCACTAAATAATTATTCAGTTTTATAATACAAAAGTATTTCATCATGCTGAATAACTTTAAGAATATCATGCTAAACTCCAAAAGAAGCATTGCTTGGCAATAAGTTTTTGTTACAGCTGCTAAAACATAAGTGAAATTGATGAGCAAAGCAACGGACATAGAATGCTTGAGAATTTTTTTTATAGTGTAAAGTATTCTAATTCTTTTTTTATGAAAAGTAAACTCAAACAGTGTTGACTAAATTTCATTTTCAATGCAAGCAAGCTACCTTGTGCCTTCGTCACTCTCTGCTGGTCACCACTGGCCAACATCACCCATTGCTGCCGACTACCACCACCCTATGCCGGCCACCTAATGATCAATGATTAAATTAGAATTCTTGTAATCTTAAAAGTGTGACACCACTGGTCACCATCAATCACCACCACCCGCCACAGCCACCCCCACTATTAACCATCACACGATGCAAACACCACCCACTATCATTGTTATCGGTCAACACTGCCACTATTGACCAACGAATATCACTATATTTAGACATTACACTGCATTCACTTCACTTCAAGCTAAATTTTTGCTACAGGTTTCCGGCGAATAATCCGTCGGAACCACCATCGGCAATACGATACAACTACAATGAGCTATTTTTTCGGTGTACTTTTGTGCTGGAATTTCTAGCGACAACTTCACCAGTTCCTTCCATCAACAATTGTGCGACGGATTATCCGTCGGTACTTTCGGTGTACAATTGTGTCGGAAATACCGGTGGATTAAACGTCATAATTCATTTAAGAAAACATCGTATTTTCATCCCTTTTTTCGTCAGAATTATGTCAGAAATTTTCTGGCGATAAAAATACGCTGGTTAATTTCCGGCGCATTCCTATTGTTACTGTTGGATATCATCCGTCGGTAATGGTACATTTTCTTGTAGTGTTTCCTTAAAATAAAAACCTGGTGATGTGATCCTCATTATAGTCTGTAACTGATTGATTGATTATACCGACAGATAAAGAGAGGTAACTCTTAAAGATTGATTGAAAGTCACATGTGAATTGAATTATAATAATGAATTATGATAATAAGTATGGACTAATGACAAATTGGGAGTGAGGGGTGAGTGGAAGGGGAAATTATTGGGTTCAGACACTGGACGTCGTCTAAAGCCTAATGAAAATGCGTCACATCACCTTCTACTCGGTATTGAACTCAGTACTGAGAAGTACCAGCTCTAGCTCGGAACTGCTCGGTGCTGTGAAGTACCAAACTCAGTACTTCACAATACCGAGCTTAGTATTACTCGGTATTGTGAAGTACCGAACGATGAGTTGTGTCCGATGTCCGAACCAAATAACTCCCCGAGTGGAAGTGCCCCACCACTCACATGTGAATTTGAATGTTCTTATTAAAAATGTAAAAAATGCATATTTTAAAATCCTAAGAAATAGACAAATAATTAATTACTATATTATATTATCTTAAAGCAAAATTAAAAACTGTAAAGCCCATCCAAATTAAAAGATTAATAATATATCTTCACCAATTCTTTAAAAAATGTACATATCTCTTTTTTTTTCCCTCAAGAATCACGTGCTGCGAATCCACCCCTTTCACGCAAAGCGACTTTATATATGCCTGCTGCCGCGTGAAGAACAGTACAGAGGAAAACAAATAGATAGAGTAAAGAGAGGAGCTTAGAGAGAGGAAGAAGAGAGGAGCTTGAGAGAGAGAGAGGATCTTCGTTGCCGTAGATTGAGTGAAAAGCCGATTGATCGTGGCCGAGCATTCAATCAGATCTTTAGGGTTTTACTTGCAACCATAGTGGTGATGGCAAAGAGGCCTGAGAAGTCGAGCTTCTCCGTCACCTGCAGCCTCTTGAGCCAGTACATCAAGGAGAAGGGCAGCCTTGCTGATCTAGGGCTCGGGATGCCCACTCGCGTTCTTGATTCTGCTCCACTGGGTATTTCTTTATCTCGAAAGAAGCTTTGTGGTGAATTTTTTGTCATTTACTTCGCTTGCTCCGTTCTTCGAATCATGAAACGCTTTGTGTTCTGTTTTTTTCTGCTTGAAATACTTGGGCTTTGTTTGAATCTGTTTTTTTCCTCTTCTTTTTCATTTCCTTTCACCCAATTTTCCGGCTTCGTAGTCACTTTTTATTTCTAATTTTCCCTATTTGTTGAATTATTATTCGATCTATCCTCATTCATCTAAGATTCCATTGCTGATTTTTACAGGGAAACCAGACCCTCATCGTCCGCTGACGACTATGAGCTTGCTCCCGGGAGTAGGCGTCGCCGACGATGAAACTAAAGACAAGAAATCCATAGAGCTTTTCCCCCAGAGTATTGACTTTAGCCCAGCGAAAGCAGAAACCAAGTATGTTCCGAGATTTCTGCTACGACTTTATATTTGCTTGTAACTTCTTACTCTTGCTTATCTTTGTGGAACCTTTGTGTGGATTTCAGGGAGCAGGGAAAATCCCAGCTCACCATATTCTATGGTGGAAAGGTGCTTGTGTTCGATAACTTCCCTGCTGAGAAGGCTAACGATCTGATGCAGCTCGCAAGCAAAGGGCAGAACTTTTCTTCTGGGACAACCTCCTTGGTTGCCTCCGGTGCCGCCACACCTGCGGTGGATACTCAGAGTTCTCCGGCATCTGGTAAGCCTCCGGCGAGCTTCCCAGCCCAGTCTCAACCCAACTTTTCTGGTAAGCTCTTGAATTCTGCTTCTGCAAACTTATCAGTTTTTCATTCCCAACATTCTCCTTGTCTTCAAGACGATCTCTTTTTTTATGATGTTCCTGATTATAGTTTTAATTTGCTGTAAAACAGACCTCCCCATTGCAAGGAAGGCATCACTGTACCGCTTTTTTGAAAAGAGGAAAGACAGGTAGGAAGCTCAATTTCATCTTTAGCCAATTTGTGAAAACTATTTCCTTTTCATTTTCTCTCAATTCCGTAAACCGTAAATTCAGTCTTAAGAAAACCAATTGACTGGAACTTATCGAAATCCTACCTAATTCCTACCTAAATCCAGCAACCAAACAAAAGAGCTAACTTTACTGTGAAGAATTTTTGACTTTTGTGATATTTGTTGAAAAACTTTCAGGATCAATGCAAAGTCACCTTATCAACCGATCAAAAGCAGTGGATCGAAGGATGTTACGACTGTGAAAGAGGAGGAGATCAGGCAGCCATGGCTGGGCTTGGGATCGCATGAGTTGAAGCCTGGATTGAGCTCGGACTGCAGCAGATAAATTTACACTTTTTTGTAGTTAACCAGACTGCTCTAAAGGTTGTGTAATTGAGCTTAGTTGGATGATTAATGGTGCGATTTCTGACTAAGTATGGCTAAATTGTTGTAATTAGGGAAGAGATCACTAGATCTTTTGAAGAGGTACAGAGTGCTATAGTTTTGTTTGATTATTAATATGTTGTTAATCATTATCATTCTTCTATGTCATTTATTAATTGACTGTTCATGGCTGCCACACGGTAGATTTTTTAAAAAGAAGAATTTTAGAGGGGAGCTTAATTAACGGTTAAGTAAGTAAAAGGTGCGCGATAGAGATTAAATTTTAAAAGGAATAAAAATTTAAAATTAATTTAGATTTAATATTTTGCATTTTCTAAAAAATGTAAAAGTATTTTAGGTTTTAAAGAAAACCTAAAATCTAAATTAAAACAGAATTTTTTTATACATATTTAAATTATAACTTTTTTATAATATTTATTTTATAATTATTAAGTCTAGAAAAACTACCATGAAAATATATAATTTTCAACATGAACATCAAATATTTGCAGAAAATTCATATGTATCAATACTTATCAAATCCTTAAGGAATTTTATGTTTCGTTGTGACCACAGCTTTTTTATCATCTTGTGAAGCAATTTTTTAGTGTAAAATTTTTAATTCAAAAAATTTTAATATTATAAAATTGCTTTATAAAACAATAAGAAAACTATCCCAAACAAATCCTTAGTTAAACACACAGCCTCATATTTTCATATTAGTCGTATTCATAAAAATATATGAAAATATTTATAAATAAAATTCACAAATCTGTGCAATAATCTGATGAGGATGATATGTAAATTAGAATTAAATGAATTCAGATAAATTATTTGAAAATTTTAAGTCAAATTCTAACTTACAGATTCAACTCTTTTTTACTACATCATATACAATAACCTCTTATATTGTGCTAGTAAAAATGTTAAGAATTAAGGGGTAAATTGACTCTTCAAAGATCGATGATGATGAGGATGGCGAAGGGGTGGTCCATGACTAGATTTAGATGCTTCAGACACTACAATGCTCCCCGTGTGAGAAGGGGAGGTCAACAATCTTGAGGATGATGAAGGTGCCAATGGGAGCTACTAATGTTCTATGTGTTTTTTTCAATGTAAAATGAGAATACATGAAAATAATTTAGCACTTTTTTGCTACATCATATACATTAGCCCTTTAGATTGTGCTAGTGGAAATGTTAAGAATGAAGGGGTGAATTGAGTCTTTAATGATCGGTGATGACGAGGATGGTGAAGAGGAGGTCCATGATTAAGTTTAGATGCTTCAGATATAGCAATGCCCTCCGTGTGAGAAGGGGAGGTTGACGATGATGAGGATGACAAAGGTGCCAATAAGAGCTACTAGGGTAAGAGATGGAGACAACAAAGAAGATACAAGGTCAGCAAAATCTTATCTTATTCTTAGGAATATAAGAAAAGAAACCAGCTCTCGAAGAAAATTCCATAATGAAATTTAGATTAAAAAAGGAGAATTCGACTAGATAAAGAGCTCTGTTTACATAAAAAGAAAAAGTCGTGAACACAAATTTTGGGAGGTTTCTTTTCTTCATCTCTTAGTATTAATGCCTTTGTCCGGAGGCCTTCTTGCACCAGCTCTGAAAGAGAAAAGACTGTCTTAAGGCAAGATTGGGAGGGACATCTGAATCGGCTTTTTTTCCTTTGTGGAATTTAGTAAGATTGGAGGGGCATTGCTATAAAAATGCATTAAGAAAAAATTTAAATCAAATAATATCATTTTTTTTTCTTGAGGGGGTGGGGGAGATTATTGGGGAATATGACTAGGTTTAGATGCTTCATATACGAAAATGATCTCCATGTGAGAAGGGGTGATTGACGATGATGAGAATGATGAAGGTGCCAACGGAGCTACTACCGTGAATCCGTGATGTAACAAACTAAAAATTTAAAATAAATTTATTTAAAAATATCCAAATTTTGGGTTAGACGATAACACTGTGCATGCGGGCTCCGTAGCTCTAGGGGTTTAGAGCACCATGACACTAAGCACTAAAAATATTTTTTTAAATATATTTTCCTCCGCTCACACTCCCCTCCCCACTTTTATATTTCTTGCTAGATAAAGAGCTGAGGAAGGGAAGAAGGGAAGGGAGAGAAAGGAGGAGAGAGAATGCTCCCCAAGACTTTTTTTATCCATCACATATGTTATAAAAAATACTCTAATCATTATAAGTTACAATATTCTTACTCATGTTTTTGATAATTTTGATTTCTATGATTTTAATCTTCTCAAAATTAATAAAATAATATTTTCACCTAATTTATCAGGCTTATGTGTAATTTTTTGTATATGATAGATATGATCTTTATGAGTATTTTGGTTGTAACATTATTAAATTTTATTGAATAAATTGAAAGCTATATTTTTTGAAGTAAATGCATAGTATTTAAATATTGTAGATTTCTCTTCATTTTATGGATTATTATATTTTATATATGGCATTGACTTATATTTCATAGAAAAATAACATCACTAATATGAAATAAATATGACATTTTCATGTAAACAAGAAATGTTGGATATTAACTTCATAATTAATACGGTTTGACTCTTAAAACATATTATTTTGCATATGAGGGTAAGTCGATAAACTTTCCTTAAAATAAAAGGCTGGTGGTATGATCCTGATTGTAGTATGTAACTGATGAGTTTTTATTGCGTCCTCTCACCGTCAAAAAACTCGGTTTTTGCTCGGTATTGCTACGTATTATTTGATAATAACGAGGAATATCATCATGTGAAGACCAATACCGAGTTATACCGAGCTATATCGAGCAATACCTAGCAATACAAAAAAATACTGAGTTTTTTCTAGGAAAAACTAGGTATTTTTTTGTATTGCTCGGTATTGCTCGGTATAACTTGGCATTGGTCTTCACATGATGATATTCCTCGTTATTGTTTGGTATTGCTCGGTATTTGCTCGGTATTTCTCGTTTTTTAGCGCGATTTTAGCTCTGGGAGGACGTATCTCTACATCAGGTGGGAGGACGCAATAAAAATTCGTAACTGATTGATTGATTATATCGATGCGTAAAGAGTGATGACTTTTAAAGATTTATTCAAAGTCACGGGTGAATTAATTTAAGTTAATAAATAATTATGATAAGTAAAGACTAATGACCAATTGGGAGTGAGGGGTGAGTCGACGTGCCCCACCACCCACATGTGAATTTGAATATTCTTATTAAAATTAAAAAAGATAAATTTTAAAATCCTCAGAAATAGACAAAAAAATAATTACTATATTATATTATCTTAAACCAAAATTAAAAACTGTAAAGCCCATCCAAATTAAATTTTAATAATATATTTCAAAAATTCGCTCAAGAATCACGTGCTGCGAATCCGGAAAAGAGGCCAGAGAAGTCGAGCTTCTTCGTCGCCTGCAGCCTCTTCATGAGCCAGTATATCAAGGAGAAGGGCAGCCTTGCTGATCTAGGGCTCGGTTTGCCTACTCGCGTTCTTGATTCTGCTCCATTGGATATTTCTCGATCTCGAAAGAAGCTTTGTGGTGAATTTTTTTGTCATTTACTTCGCTTAATTGCTCCGTTCTTCGAATCATGAAACGCTTTCTGTTCTGTTTATTTATTTATTTTTTTTCTGCTTGAAATTCTTAGGCTTTGTTTGGATTAAACGGTAGTTTTCAAAATGAAGTGAAATCCCGATGAATTATGAGTTTCTTATGAATCTGCAGCCATCATTTTGCAATTGTTTCCTCTCTTTTTTGTTTCATTTCCTTTCACCCAATTTGTTAAATTAATATTCGATCTATCGTCATGCATCTAAGATTCCATTGCTGATTTTTACAGGGAAACCAGACGCTTATCGTCCACCGACGACCATGAGCTTGCTCCCGGGAGTAGTAGGCGTCGCCGACGATGAAACTAAAGACAAGAAATCCATGGAGCTTTCCCCCCAGAGTATTGACTTTAGGCCAGCGAAAGCAGAGACCAAGTATGTCCCGAGATTTCTGCTACGGCTTTATATTTGCTTATAACTTCTTACTCTTGCTCATCTTTGTGGAGCCTGATGTGTGGGTTT
Organism: Dendrobium officinale; assembly: GCA_019514585.1. Classification (NCBI taxonomy): domain Eukaryota; kingdom Viridiplantae; phylum Streptophyta; class Magnoliopsida; order Asparagales; family Orchidaceae; genus Dendrobium; species Dendrobium officinale. The sequence goes on from CM033698.1 coordinate 29,483,898, forward strand.
CAGGGAGCAGGAAAAGTCCCAGCTCACCATATTCTACGGTGGAAAGGTGCTTGTGTTCGATAACTTCCCTGCTGAGAAGGCTAACGATCTGATGCAGCTCGCTAGCAAAGGGCAGAACTTTTCTTCTGGGACAACCTCCTTGGTTGCCTCCGGTGCCGCAACACCTGCGGTGGATGCCTAGAGTTCCCCGGCGTCTGGTAAGCCTCCGGCGAGCTTCCCAGCCCAGTCTCAACCCAACTTTTCTGGTAAGCTCATGAATTCTGCTTCTGCAAACTTTTCAGTGTTTCATTCTCAACATACTCCTTGTCTTCAAGATGATCTCTCTTCTATGATGTTCTAATTTGCTGTAAAACAGACCTACCCATTGCAAGGAAGACATCACTGCACCGCTTTTTGGAAAAGAGGAAAGACAGGTAGGAAGCTCAATTTCATCTTAGCCAATTTGTGAAAACTATTTTCAATTCATTTTCTTTCAATTCCGTAAACCGTAAATTCAGTCTTAAGAAAACCAATTGACTGGAACGGATCGAAATCCTACCTAATTCCTACCTAAATCCAGCAACCAAACAAAAGAGCTAACTTTACTGTGAAGAATTTTTTACTTTTGTGATCTTTGTTGAAAAACTTTCAGGATCAATGCAAAGTCGCCTTATGAACCGATCAAAAGCAGTGGATCGAAGGATGTTACGACTGTGAAAGAGGAGGAGATCAGGCAGCCATGGCTGGGCTTGGGATCGCCTGAGTCGAACCCTGGATTTAGTTCGGACTGCAGCAGATAAATTTATACTTTTTGTAATTAACCAGACTGTTCTAAAGGTTGTGTAATTGAGCTTGGTTGGATGATCAATGGTGTGATTTCTGACTAAGTATGGCTAAATTGTTGTAGTTAGGGAAGAGATCACTAGATCTTTTGAAGAGCTACAGAGTGCTATAGTTTTGTTTGATTATTAAGATGTTCTTAATCATTATCATTCTTCTAAGTCATTTCTTAATTGACTATTCATGGCTGCCAAACACAAGATAATTAAAGGTTAATTAAGTAAAAAGAGCGTGATTGAGATTAAATTTTAAAAGGAATAAAAATGTAAAACTAATTTAGATTTTCATAGAAAATCTAATGAAAATCTAAAATTATTTTGCATTTTCTAAAAAATGTAAAATTAGTTTATGTTTGCAAGGAAAACCTAAAATCTAAATTAGAACATAATTTTTTTATACATATTTAAATTATAATTTTTTTTATACATAATTATATTATAATTATTTAAAGTTAGAAATTTCTTATGCAAAGAGATGGGATATGCATTTTTAATATTTTTATTGTGTGTAAATGGCATTTGAAAAATGATTTTTAAAAAATTTCTACAAAAAAGGATTAATTAGAAAAAGCCACTTCATGGCATATGCTTGCTGCATTTACTTGGATTTCATTTTTAAATATCATTTTGAATGATCTATAACACTTTTAAATTTATTTGGAAAATTTCATAATTAGTGTAATATTTATGGTAATTATAAGATTATCAAAATAATTTTAAATTATAGAATTATTTGGAAATATTAGATACATGATTTGAAAGTAGCAATTTATAAGCAAATTTCTCAACTTTGGCTATCTTTATAATTATTATTAAAATTATTTAGTTTTATTTATAAAGTATATATAAATTATTTTATAACTAGAAATTTGGACCTACACAAATTATGGAAAAAAATAGTTATAAAATAATTTACTATGACTAGAAAACTCTAATGAAAATATATAGTTTTCAACATGAACATTATCAGATAATTGCAGAAAATTCATTTTTATCAATACTTATTAAATCCTTAAGGGATTTTATGCTTTGTTTTATTAATTTATTAAATAATTTTTTTTTTTTTTTTTGGGAAAAATTCGGGCCAAAGCCATCTATTACTGTAAAAAAAAGAGAAAGTTACAAGAGAGAAAGACAATAATAAGAAACAACCTACAAACAACGTAGGTCAAAAAAGAACAACTATACCCCATTTATACCACCCAATACAACAAAATAAATTGCAAAAACCAAAATGTGGTAGGAGCGTCAGCTCAAGAAAGAGCTGCAAAAACTGGACTCCAGATCAAATGCCACGGACAAAAGAGTAACCAGGAGGAAACCGATCCCCAGCAGAATTTAAAGAGAGCCCACCAATAGAGTCAAGCGTGGCAGCAAAACGGACAGAAAAAGAGTCTCTAGAAGAACTAATCAGCTCCAGCGACAACCCAAGCAAATAGTAATGAACTCCCATGCCCGTGACACCTGGACTCAGAGAGAGAATAAGTAAGAAGTGCAGATCAACCATAGCCCTGGTTGCCCAAAGGACCATCCAAGGGAGTGATAGAGGAGTTTCATCATTGTCCAGGTGGGCATAAACTGCGAATGAAGTATCCAACAGCAGCATGAAGAAGCCAATTATAGCCTCTCTAATAATTCCATAGCGTTTCCCCATTTCAGAATTTTCTTCGACAGAACTCTCTTTATATACAGTAATAAAGAGGTATGGCATTGAAACTGGTTACCAAAAGATCTATTTTTCCTCTCCTTCCAGACAAAATAAATCACAGCAGCAACAGCCATATTATAGAGATAAAAATCTCCTTCTTACCCTTAAATTGCCCAGAAATCCAGTCGAAAACCTGAAAGATGTTTGGCTTTAACAGAAAAGAGCTCATCCCAGGAATAATACCCGAGAGAATAGAGAAGGAATAATTACAATCAAAGAAAAGGTGGGAAACAGTTTCATCCGCAGAATTGCAGAGACGGCAAAGAGAGGGAACAAAAATTTGCCTGTGTCTAAGCGCATCAGCCGTTTTGAGACCATCCACAAGTGCCATCCAAGCAAACACAGAACATTTCAATGCATTTCTTTTATGCCAAACCATATGATACCAGCTACAGTTCGTTTTCTCCGAATAAAATTCCTTCAGATAATTTTTAAATTTGCTCTTAATCTTGCCATACCAGAGCAAACAGGGTCCATCTCCCACAATCCCAGTAATACCAGAGATAACCGCACAAAGGCTAGGAGAGAAGGAGTCAGGTAAAACCCACACAGAATCAGAGATAATATTAGATAAAGCAATGTCAGGAATAGAGGCAATATTCTCAAAGCCAAACAGATCAGTGACATTCCTGTCATCAATCCAGTGATCCCATTTAAGGGAAATAGGAGCAGACTTCACAATTCTGAATTTGAAGCAATGCTTAGCAATAAAAGCAGTATTGCAAATAGATTTCCAAAAAGGGGAAGCAACATAAGGCAAAGGCTTCCAAGGGGATCCGTATTTTCTGAAAATCCAAGCAGCTAAAGGACTGGAGCAATTATACATTCTAAGTATAATAGAGCAATTAAAAGAAAATTGCAGAGCCTGAATAGAGGAAATACCCAAACCACTTTTAGAGTAAGGGAGACAAACCTTATCCCAAGCTATCATGTGAAGTTTCTTAGCAGAATTGACATCCCCAAAAAACAGAAATCTGGAGCTAGATTTTTTAAGAAACTTTTGAATAGCTTTAGGTAAAATAGCACCCCTTATCCAATAAGCAATAGTATTTTGGATAGTAAATTTTAAGTATTGTAGTCTGCCCGCAAGAGAGAGCAGCGAAGCTTTCCAACCAGTAAATTTCCTGTTAATGCTATCCAATAAAGGCATATAGTCCTCTATTTTAAGTCTATAAAAAGAAAGCGGGATGCCCAGATAAGAGATCTTGCTAGTGATATTGTGAATGGAAAGAGCATTGCAAATATCACTCTGATTATGGATATGATTAGGAAGCATTAAAGCAGTCTTCTCATAATTAATATGTAAGCCAGTAAGCTCCGCAAATTCTTTAAGAATATTGTCCAACAAGCTGCAGTTTTCAACGGAAGCATCACCAAAAATCAAGACATCGTCTGCATATAGCAGATGAGAAAGAGAGTAGCCATTGACATTAATCCCCTTGAAACCCCTTAACTCCAAGAGGTTAGAAAAACAATCCATGATGATACAAAACAGATAGGGACTCATAGGGCAACCCTGCCTAAGCCCAACAGATGAGGAAAAATATCCTTCCAGCGCACCATTGAGAATGACCGAGAAATTAACATCATAAATGCAAGCTTTTATCCAGTTAACAAAACGTCTAGGGAAATATTTCTGAATCAATCTGGCAATTAAGAAATCCCTAGAAACCGAATCAAAGGCTTTTTTAATGTCAAGTTTAGCACAGAAGATTTTCTCTTTACCACGTTTCCCCGCATGAAATAAAACGTCTGAGGCAAGCAAGATGTTGTCATTGGAGACTCTAGACTTAAGAAAGCCAGCTTGATTGTCTTTAACAATAGTAGTCATGATAGGTTTAAGCCTTAGAGCTATAATTTTGGCAATAATTTTATACAACACATTGCAAAGGGCAATAGGTCTATAATCCGCAATAGTGGCAGCATTAAAGTGTTTGGGGATGATAGCAAGGGCAGTAGCTTTGACCCCAGCAGGCATATAACTTTTTTCAAAGAAGGAGTGCACTGCTCTAGTAACAATTGGACCGATAATATGCCAGCTAGTTTTGTAGAAATGAAAGTTGAATCCGTCGGGCCCAGGAGAAGAGTTAGAGGGACCCAAAAAAACCACATCCTTGATTTCAGTGTCAGTAACAGGCGAAGCCAACATAGCATGAAAACTAGAGGGAACGGCAACACCAATAGGAATATCACCAATACCCCTGAAATTTGCAGCGGGAGGATTATAAAGCTCTTGAAAATATTGAATGATATAAGAAATCACATTGGAAGTGTTGGAAGAGGGTTCAGAATTTAGTAGATTGATAACAGATTTCCTGCAACCCATCCTGCTCCAAATTTTAGCATATAAAAATTTTATATCATCTTCCCCATATTTAAGCCAATTCACCTTAGCACGCTGTATGACCCAAGAAGCATAAATATTGTTAAAATTAGCCAACTGAAAGCTACAGGCTTTATATTCATTACTAATTTCAACATTATTGTGGTCCTGTAACATCTGCTCCATAAGAATCTTCTGAGAATTATTGAGATACTCAATGTGCCTAGACACACTCGAAGAGGAGGACCAATTAGCCTTTTTAATCTCTTTTTTCAGCTGCCTTAGAGAGTTGCAAAGATGAGAAATCGGATTTCCAGAGATAGGTTTCAAGAAAACCTCTAACAACATAGACCAATACATATCAATCTTGGTCCAATAATTCTTGAAGAGGAAACGATGGAGGGACTTGAAAGCGTTACCAGAATGCAAAATAACAGGTGAATGATCAGAACACGATGGGTTCTGAATGGAGTAGTAAGAATCAGCAAAATTGATAAGCCAGCTCTCGTTCACCATGACTCTATCCAACTTAATATGAATAGGATTGTCAACTCGTTGATTATACCAAGTATAATTGCAGCCAACAGAATGCAAATCCACAAGACCATTTTGGAAAATACAGTCATTAAAGTCTTTAAGGGCCTGAAGAGTGAGAGGAGAGCCACCAAGCTTCTCAGTGGCAAATCTACAGCAATTGAAGTCCATGATAGCCCAGGGAACATTATCAACGGGAGCAGCTTGAGCAAGAGAGTTCCACAAGAATTTTTCTATCTGACATGCTATTGGAAGCATAGACAACAGAGAGCTGAAGAAGAGACTGATTATTCACAGTGATCATACCAGAAATCAATTGGGAGGTGACAATGGAGGGAGAGAACATCAACTTAGATGAATCCCACTTAACCCATATTCTCCCGGAGGCAGATGAGGCAAAATTGTTGCAACTGGCTTCACAAGAGAAAAGCTTATGAGAATGCTCAAAGAACGGGTCAGCAAGAGAATGAATATTAATCCGATTCTCCAAAATACAAACTAAATCTAGTTTAAAAGAATGAATAAGACGCTTAACACAAAGCACTTTATCAGGGCGATTAAAACCCCGAACATTCCACGCAGCCATAGGTGGAATAGACATCAGGATTTATGTTTAGATTGGGGCTTTTTTCCCTGCTTCCCCTTAGCAGTTTTCTTGACCGTAGAAGACTCAATATGTTTACTGGATTGAACTTTAACATTCAAGTTCTGCCCAGAATCAGCAGCCATAACATTTCCCCCTTCAAAATTCACCACCGAGTTAGTGGTAGTATCCTTGGTGTCATCCTCATTATTTAATAAATCAAACCTATTAGGAGAAACATAACCTTTCCCATCTGAGGTCGACTGAATAAGAAGGTTAGTGGAGGATGAGGAAGTAACATCATTGGGAGAGTTTAAATTTGGAATACCTAGGCTGAACTGATCCCTAAAGGCTAAATCACGAACATTATGACCGGCTACAGAATCAATTTCCATTGTTTTCATATAAGTGGATTTTGGGGAATGGGGCTGAAATTGTAAAGGGTGTCCAGTCACCATGGAGGGAGTCTCAATAGGAATTTGATTGTTCAGGCGAATTTGAGGATTGTCAGGTTCCATTAAACCAGACGGAGCAGACTGATGGTTTTCCAGAGGTCCCGAGGCGGAGGAAGGTCTAGGACGAGCCCTCCTACTGGAGCTCCTACCTCTAATGATTTTCGGCACATTACCAATAACTTTTCCATCCTCATTAGGTTCACTCTCCGGCTTTTTCAGACAAGAAGAAGAGTAGTGCATTAAAGACTTACAGTAATTACAGGGAAAAGGGCGCCATTCATATTGCACTCTTAAGCCAACCACTTCCCCATCCAAAGAAACCTGAATTTCCTCCGGGTAGGTGGCCGTGCAATCAACCAGAACACAGATCTTAGCAAACGTAAGTCTGGTTTTCTGCTCCGTCAAACTATCCGCAGCTACCGGAACGCCAATTTTGCTGGCAATCCTCGAAATGCCCTCCGAGTTCCAGCAAGCAAGAGGAAGATCATGAATCTTCACCCAGATAGGAACAGACGCAAACTCTTCGCGTTTAGGAACAAATTTTGGGATGCCACTTTTGGAGAACAAAAGGTTTTCCCCAAAATGAACCAGACTCCTCTCGTCCAAACCATGTCGAAATCTTCAGCACAGGAGAAACGGAACAGAAAAAATCCGTCATTTAAAGATAGTAGTTGAACCGAACCTTTCAAACTCCAAGTTTTCTTGACCGCCGAGAGTAAAGCTTCATAGTAAGGTCGCCTACCAATAGAGTATCCAACCAAGCATAGCTTCCAGTCCTCCCCACCACTGGATAACTTCTCCCCAGAGAAGGGGATAATCTCCGGTTCCGAGGGAAAGTGTGTAAACTTTAAAGGATTTGCAGAGGAAACAGAAGGCTCAAAAACTTTGTTCCAACAGCTGGAAGACAAACGAACGTGTCCACCAGGAGATTTTGCGAGCGAGGGAAAAGATGACGAAAGCACAGCATCCTTGAAGGGAGTAGGGGAAGGTGGAGAAGAAGAGGATCCCTCCGGCATCGCCGGAGGGGGAGAGGAGAAGCTGAAAGCAGGAAAAGAGAAACCTCAGCGACGGCTAGGGTTCCGGAGAGCGAGCACCCTTTCATTATTAAATAATTTTTTAGTACAAAAACTTTCAATTCAAAAAATTTTTATACTATAAAATTGCTTTATAAATAAGTAAAAAATCTTCCCCTTCGGCTTTATTTGGGATGACTTTTTAATTATTTTTTAAAATAATTTTTTAGTTAAAAATTTTCTTAATTTAAAAAAAATTGTACTGAAAAACTGCTTCAAAAAACAGTAAGAAAGCGGTCTCAAATGAAACCTTAGTTAAACACACAACCCACACAACTCTCCTTGGCCTATTGGTTGAGAGCTTAGGCTTCCAACTAAGAGGTCCAATGTTCGAGTCTATGTGTATGCGTTGTATGTGTGAGTTTGCCTTAAATGGCCTAAATGTCCCAAAAAAAAAAAAACACACAACCTCGTATTTTGATATCAATCATATTCATAAAAATAAAATTAATTTTTTGTAAATAGAGTTCATAAATCCTTAAATTCTGATGAAGATGACATATTAATTAGAATTAAATGAATTCAGATAAATTATTTGAAAATTTTAAGTCAAATTCTAGCTAATAAATTCAACCCATTTCATTACTATTTCTTGTCCAAATATTTTGAAAATTATCCAATGATCAAAGTAACTTTTAAATTTTATTTTAATAGATATATTATAGTACCATATTAATTTGAACATTTTTTTTTTGTAAATATTGCACGTGTGGATATTACAGTAACTTTAACTCTAATAAATATTTTCTATTAAACTAAAATATATTTGTTATCATAAAAAATAGAAAATTATTACTCCTATAAGCTTAGGAATCTCCAACCGAAAACTCTATTTTTAACATCAAAATATAATAACAATCATTTCAAATAGTAATTTATCTCTAACCGAACTTCATTTCTAATATTAAAAAAGAATATACTGTGTATATTCTTTCTCATTTTCAATCAAAAACTTTATTTCTAACACCAAAAAATAGGTTTATGTGGATAATGCAACGCTAATATTGACGTTGCACTATTCACAGATGAGATAAAACACAAAATGCATTTCGATTTACCTTTCAGGTGGAGGCTCGCAGGAACTGAAAACGAGCGAATGGAATGGTTGAGGGCATCTCCAAATGAAAAACTCATTTTATACTTCAAAATGCAGTAACTTATCTCTAACCGAACTTCATTTCTAACAAAAATTTTTTTTTGCATATTCTTTCTCAATTGAACTCAACATAAAATTGCTCGTCTTTCTCCACTTCTTCATTTATTTGCTTCCGCCATTTCATTATTAAAAAGAAAAACGTTTGCATCGGACTTCATGTCGCAAAAAAACGACTGTAAATGACGTTTGGGTGTAGCTTGAGGCAGACGAGAAACATCTATTTGCAATTTAGTTGGAGATGATCTAAGCATCAATATGCTTGAGAACAAATATGCCATCTCAAAAAAGGCTTACACAAGAAAAAACCAATACCCTTATCTAGAATGTATGATAATGTAATATGTGGTTCTTTATAATATATATATATATATAATTAATTAATTATTTTTTTATTATATGTGATTTAATATTCCCTTTAAATGATAATTAGGGTTTTGTTGAGATTACTATCAAATTTTATGCTATTATACAATTATCATCTTGCTAAAAGTGAAAATAAATCAAATTGTTATAAAGAAATACTTTTGAGCAATAATTTTTTTATTATTTTTGTATTTTGATCTTGTGTGAAATTAATTTAATAATTTATGTTTAGTCTATTATCTTTTTAAAAAAAGAAAATTTATTTAATTATATATAAGATCATGACAACTCTTAAGTATAATTTATTTTATTTTATTTTATTTTGGCCAATTATTATTTTTTCTTTTCGCAATCTCAGCCCTTCTCTTGGACTACAGAAAAACTAGTCCAAAAAAAAAAAAAAAAAAAAAATCTCACTAAAAACAACAGTACCCAACGTACATCAGATCGCAAGAGCTTCTCATAAATTCCTTGTAAAAAAAAATAAAGCCGATTTGCAGACTTTTCAATCTCTATTCAAGCCTTCTCCTTTTCTTTCACTGATCTCTCCTCTTTTCTTCCCTCGATTTCGAGGGATTTTTGTTTTTTTCTTTTTCAATTTCGTTACATTTGTCTTTCCCTTTTTCGTTACACTTTGTAAACCCTAACACCTTTCTGCTTTTCCGATTCGATCGGATTAGTATTATTCTTAATCTTTCTTGGAATCAAACGCTAGGCAGTGAAAGAATGCAGCAGCAGCGGGCTCAAGCAGCAGCAGGCACTTCTTCAGCAGCAGGCACTTCTACAGCAGCAGCAGCAGTCACTTCTTCAGCAGCAGCAGCAGCAGCAGCAGTCTCTTTACCATCTACCTGGACTTTTAGCTCCCCCACAGGTATTTCCTCTCTTATACTCTTATTGCTCCTTTAGCTTCAGGAAACCATATTTCATGAAGGTCGTTGGCTTGTCGTTTGATTGTTTCCATGTGTGGTTTTCTCCATTGATCATCTTTTTTGGGTTATTACTGCTTTTGCCGGGGAATTTAGATTTTTGAGCTTGCGTTTACTTGTTTTTATGTTGGGCATCTTGTACTGTTCGATTCTTTTTTTTTTTATTTTTGGACTTTTAAATTAGGTTTTGCTGATGAGTCGGGCACTGGGCGTGCTTTTCGCACTGTTTATATTTTTATGTCTGTTTTATTTTGTTCTGAGATATTGAAATTTACTTATGGCACACGAGGATTCAGCGCTCCAGTTCCGACTTTTGTTGCGGATGGAGGTTTCTATTATTGGCTAATGGGCTTGTGTACGCGCAGCTTTACTTTTTTTGCTTTTGATGCTATATCCGACCTTCCATCTTAATTCAATGTCTCATATGAGAGTATTAGTTTTCCTTCATTTTGATATTCCTTGAAGCAAATGCCCGTAGAACATGTTTGGCAATTAAGGCTTTGCTTGGGAAGGTTTTTTTTATTGCTTCTTAAAGCGGCTTTATAATATAAAAATTTTAATTTTTTTTACTAGAAAGTCGCTTTAAGAAGAAGTAAGAAAGCCCTGCCAAAATAAGCCTAAATAGGAGTAACTTCCACTATGCCATTTTTTTATACTTGCGTTCCTTTTGGTTGATATATCTTTCTAGGTAGGTTTAATGCCTAATTCATTCTAGCTTTTAGTTTTTTTTAGGGTGTCCTGCACTTGCTAATGGGCGTGCTATGGTACTTAGTATAAACTGATTGGCTAATTTGATGCCTGGCCATTCTATATAAGGATAACTTATTCAAAACCTTATTTTGCTTTGATACTTGATGTGATAAGGCTGGGCCGTTGGTCTTCCATTTTTTCTAGTATTATTGTTTCTTATTGCGGACTTGGTTTAGTGCGTTCATTTCTTGGAGAATATCTTTTACGTAGGGATTTTTTGTTGTTCTTTTACCCTTTTATTTTGCAGATTGAGCCAATTCCGAGTGGAAATCTGCCTGCTGGATTTGATACAAGTTCATGCCGCAGTGTGTGAGTGTTATACGAGCCTCTAGCTTGTTTTTAAATTTTCTTGTGTTGCTTTTTATGTCTTCTAGTGACCGGACCCTTTTCCTTTTTCACATTAGCTATTATAGATCTCTTATAAGGTTCTCCTTGCTCCCTTTTTTTATATTTTCTCTATAATTTATTCTGACTTCCTTTCCTTGATGCAAAATATATAAACAAAGTTTTTTTTGGTAAGCATTACATGATATCATTGACATTGTGATTAATTACTTTTGCACCCGCAACAGATAATGTATCATCACTTAATTTTCTGCTGTATTTTGCTTATATTTTGATGCAGTTATGTTGGAAATATTCATATTCAAGTTACAGAAGCACTTCTTCAAGAGGTTTTTCAAAGTACTGGTCCTGTTGAGGGATGCAAGCTTATCAGGAAGGAAAAGGTTTGCCGACTTTACTATGTTTTATTTTCTACACATCTCACCTCATCATCTATAACCCTAATTAGCACATGTTGCAATTGCTAGTTTTTTGCATACTTTTGTACATATGTGAGAACCATGTGAGTTTGTGTTTGATACTCATTATGGTGTTGCATGCCCATATGAGGAGTTTAGAATATTAATATGGGTTCTTGAGTGTTTACTCTGATAAGGAAAGAGTTTAGAAGATCAATGTGTTAAGGCACATGAGAGTGGGTTTAATCCCATGCCAGGTAGTTGAAAAATATGTTTATCATAGGAATACCAATGTCATACTCATAGGGTTAAGATTTTAGGTTTGCAAATTGTTGTCTATTTCATTAATATAACTTCTCTTAGAAGTGTTAGTATTGTTTCTTTATTTGAAATGTTATATAAGAAAACCCTAATATTTCTAACCATCGAGTATTTTTGGTGGAATGTGCTAAATGCCTTATTCTGATGGATTGTCTCATAAGCTTAATAAGAAGTATGATAGCTGTATATTTTTGGCAATGATGAGCCCAGAAAGGGTTGGAGGTCTATTGATCCCGTTATAATGAAGGTTTATATTTCCTGGCTTGTTATGTTTGATGATGGCACTTCATACTGGCCTTCTCATGAATTTTGTTTTATGGTTGAAGTCTCTACTTTTGAATCAGAGGATGCTCAAGATACTTAATCTCCCCCCCCCCCCCCCCCCTCAAATGTATTTCAAGGCTCGCAGCACCTTCTAAAAAAGTCTTTGGAAGTTTGCTGTTTATAATTCCAATTTTAAGATAAGTAGTTGAAGATGATTGATCATTTGATCATGAATCTTCAGTTAAAATTCAGGGAAGCAGTAGAAAGAAGAAGCCTATTGAGAGATACATGGTGTTTTGTTTCATTCTTCAGGGTCTTATTGCTCTGTGCCTTCTATAATTAATAAGTAAATGCTCAGTTCCTCCAGAAGACCAAGGACGTCTGGGAAAATGCCAGGACAATGAGATTATAGATCAAATTTTCATTCATAGCGTAGTTTATTCTATTTCATGATGTAGATACTATAAAATATTGGAGATATTACTTTTTGCATAGTGATTTAGCCTAAATTTTGATCATCATCCCTTTAAATTCAATAACTTTTGCCCTCTTTTTTTTTTTTTTTCTAATTTGTTTGCCAAAGAAGTTCTCAAGTAGGATTATGTCAATTTCAAGCATTCAATTGAGCCAAATTTTCAACACATAATTTGGAAGTATATATTTGTCTTCATCAAAAGTGTGTACCTTGTTAGGAAGTAGATTAAAGGAGGATCGAAATTTGGGCTTGATGCACCAATGGTCAAATTCATTTTCAACGCAAAAGCTTAAGTTTGTGATAGAGGGAAAATCACTTGGTATTTCTTCAGTAACATATTTTTTTCAGCTATTCAATGTGGTGCTAAATTCAATATTTTTTATGTGTCTTAGCAAAAAGCCCCCTCATGTGAAGCTCTTCACATTGTCTATCTTCCCCTCAAGAAGAAGTATTAACGCTATCAAGTTCATGCACAAAGAACCAATTGAAACATATATATGGTGGTGTTGTGAGAGTCATCTGTTCAAAGACCTTACCTGACCATCGTAAAACTACCATGTCCCATGGATAGGATTCCAAAAAAGCTCGCTATTCATGAATAATTTGTGTTCAACTCACTAAGAAGCCCATCTTCGGTTCATTCATCGAGTTAAGGAGTTGATATTAAATAGTCATTTGGAGCTCATTTTCTTAACAAGTCGAACACAAAGAAAGCTTTTGATATTATTGGCTTGATATATATATATATATATATATATATATATATATATATATATTATTGATTTTTTAGTAGATTAGTAGAATAATTCTATCATGTATGACTCAAAGTTAAACAAGTTGAATATAAACATTTTCAAGAATAATTCCAAACATGAGTTAATTTCAAACAAGCAAAAATTCTAACGATCCAAACATGAACACACGGCAAGCACACTTTAAGTCAGCTTGTTTACCCTCTTACCCATGGATGCTACTAACAACATGAATCACTTGAACTCAATTGAATCATTAGGTCTAATTCCACTTGACTCGGGACTAATAAATTAATGTCAAACCTTATTTCAAGCAAAAAAGCTGAGCCTCATGGGTGAGAGCCAAGTACTTAGTATTTCTACATCATAGTTTTCAACAATTCGATGTGAGATTAAACTCGATATTCTCATGTGGCTTAACATTTGTGTTGCTGGTTTCTTTAGTGATCAGGGGTGAGATTACAGTACAGTAGTTCTAGTGGTACAATATCGTTTCAGCTATGTTTACCATTCTGTTTTGCATCTTTTTGAAGAACTCAGCAGATATTATAATTATACAGTTTTGAACTTTCTTCCAACTCTTTGTTGAACATGTTTTCTATAATTCCTGGTGCTAATAAGTTAAATTCCCTGCTATTATCATGCTGTCATTCCTTGATGGTAAGATTATTATTTTTATTATGAATTACTTCCAATAAAGTATGGATTAAGGGTGAAATATGAAATAGGCTATCTCAGTCATTTTCACAAAAAAAAAAATTTTTTTCCTAGTTGAGTGGGCTAGGGTTTTATCACTTTCTTTGGTTGCCTCCAAACTATTCATTTGGTCGTACGGTTTTTTTTTTTTCCCTGGCAGTCATCTTATGGGTTTGTTGATTACTTTGATCGTCGATCAGCTGCGCTTGCCATAGTTACACTTAATGGAAGGCATCTGTAAGTAAAACATTACACCTATGCTATTTTCTTCTTTTCTTGTGTTCCAATGTTGCTTTAGTCTTTTTAAATTTAAATTGCAGATTTGGCCAACCTATAAAAGTTAACTGGGCATATGCCAATACGCAGAGAGAAGACACTTCAGGTTATATATGTATATCTTAATGTTTCTTATTTAGCTAACATACATGTCCATAATTTTTTTTCCTTCATAAGGTCATTACAACATCTTTGTTGGCGACCTAAGTTCTGAGGTTACAGATGCTGCTTTGTTTGCTTGCTTCTCTGTGTATCCTAGTATCTCGTAAGTTTTGTGTGACCTTTCTATTTGTTGTATGGTTTTGCTTTTTCCTTACCTGTTTGTGTCTTTAGTTGCACCTAATGATTTAGAGCAAGCTGATACCGTTTATGTTCTTTAAGCTTTCTGTCTTTATTATGCTTTATTGCAGGGATGCAAGGGTTATGTGGGATCAAAAAACTGGACGATCAAGGGGGTTCGGTTTCGTGTCTTTCCGGAACCAACAGGTGAAATAATTATCAAACTCGTGATGTTTATTATTCAGGCTTTTACCTGATAAATCTTTATTGTTCCTTCATAGGATGCACAAAGTGCCATAAATGACTTGACTGGTAAGTTTCACCTAAATGCTAATTTATAACCTGTCTTACTTGTGAGAGAAATCAGCATCCATTTGGTTGATTTTTATTTCTTGATTTTTTTGGTTTTGGCCATTGTATCACTAAACAGCTGAAGATACTAGTTAGATTTGGCATGCTTTGTATTGGCAAAGAGCTAGCATCCGTTATACCTGTATTGTATATGGTTTACTACTGTGTTTTCTTATGCTTGTTATCACTCACTGTGCAGGTAAATGGTTAAGCAATAGGCAGATTCGCTGTAACTGGGCTAGCAAGGGTGCTGGTACTAGTGAGGATAAACAGTTTGTAGATTCCAAGAGCATTGCGGACTTAAATAATGCTTCAACAGGTATGTGGGTTTACTGTGGCACTTAGTCTTTGTTTGGGACAGCTTTCTTACTGCTTCGTAAAGCAGCTTTTTAGTGCAAAAATTTATTTTTTGTGCTAAAAAATTGCTTTAAGAAGCAGTAAAAAAGCCGCCCCAAATGAAGCCTTAGTCTTCTGAGTGCTACATACACACATCTTTCTTCATTGTTGCTTTTGGTTTTGAAGAAACCGTTTTCATGATATGATAGCAATTGCCCACTTTACTCAATACTTTTAGGAGCCAATGCAAATACTTTCAACATGTTTTAAGTAGAAAATTATTAAATTGTCATTTCTGTGAATTTCATGTTTTGATTTTCATCATAAGTAATGAATAATTTTTCAAATTGAGAGTTTGTGGATTGGGAAATTTATGCGTGTTTGCATGATTATTCATCATCATGCACCTTGGTGTTTTAATCTAATATGTTTCATTTGGCTTTTTGAAGTGAGATTCTAGATTAATTATTGAAGCATATTAATCTTCCATAAAGCAACAACATTTGATGTCTATGAAAATCTAAGCTCTTGACTTGATATTTTTTTTAAAGGTTTGCATAAAGCATTCAAAAACTAAAAAGACTTGCAAAAAGGTAAAACAAAATGTCCTAAGTATGAAAAGGAAAAAAATCTATCCTCCCCCAGGATATCAAAAAAATTCTGAGGAATAGTATCACTATTTCTATCCCCAAATGACCATAAAAAGTTGCAATTTAAAGCCCTTTGGGCGCAAAAATGAGCTGCTTCGTCAAATCTCCTAGGAATGTGAGAGAATATAACATTGTGAAAAAGACCAGGCCAGTTAAGGTCGTCACTATCTATCGGTGAAGAGTCCCAATTTCTTTTCTTCTTGAGCTTTTGCAGATGTTTGATCACACACACATCGTCCCCTTTGACAACAACACCTCGCATCTGGAACATCCAATCTTTAAGGATCCGGCTTATTTGGAGCATAGATGGAAACTCATAATGCGTGCTATCCGAGTTTTGACTTGCCAACCAGCAGCAACAATAGGCTAACCTCGATCATCCCTAAAAATGATTTCGATTCCACCAGAGTTAGAGCGAAGAAGTGCTCCATAAACATTGATTTTCAACCAATCCGTAGGGTGAGGGTACCTAGAAGAATCAGATAACAACCCATAGGGTTGAGCAGCGCCCAGTGCTTCGGAGAGGATAAAAGAATCTTGCGGGAGATGGCGTCAAGGATCATGGCTAACCATAATAGAAGGCGTACTTGTTGGTTGCCCATGCTTTTTGGCGTTTCTATTCCTCCTGTTTTGGTAGAGAGAACTACAATATGCTTGAGCCCAACACATGGAATCCTTAGTGGCATTCTTAATACACTCCTGTACCCTCCTGCAGATCATGGAAGTAATCAAATTGGGGGGGTCATAAGGTCCCACTGAGCAAGTACATCTAAAAGATGGTGGAGCTGCCTGAAACCCACTGTAATATGATTCAAATCTTCAACGTCAAGACATCCCATGGGACAGGTAGCATCATCATGGAGCCCACCGGAGTGCAGCCTTTGATTCGTTGGGATGATTTCTCTATACAATCTCCACCAAACAACTGCTCTCTGGGAAGAAGACTGAGCTTATACACATTAGTAATAGGATCTTCTGCTAGTTGGAAAAGTTTGCAATAAGTAGTAGCCGCCACCGTGGATCCAAGGTTGCTCTTGAGGAGCTCACATGAGCGAGAAGTTAATTGATTAATTAAATAGGTTGTTGTGCTCAAGGCTTCAACCCTGAATTTTTGGTGGAATAAAAGATTCAAGCAATAAAGTTTGAATGTCTAATAGGCGGCGATTCTTACGTTTAACACTATTTTGTTATGGTTCATATGGACATGACCATTGAGAAACAATGCCCTTCTTTAAAGAAAATTAGGAAATTCAAGTGACATTCAACAATATGTTTTACAATTGATATCATGACTCTTGCATCTTATATTTGCCATGGAACTAATTGTAGAGACTCAATAAGGGTAGGTCATTTCCATCAATGTGTCCCCATAGTTCTTTTCCTATGACAAAAATTCAAAATTAAAATTAAGTAGAGTAATTTTTATCGGTGAAGCATAAAGAAAAAAATCTCCTAAAGTTGTTAATATAGTTGACATATGATGTCTTAAAAAAGTGTTGAAAATGAGTCTTGAAAGAGACTATTATCGAGAGACAAGTCAAATACACGAGTCTTTGGAATGATTGAAGATATGCTATGTCAAGATGGAAATCCTTGAGAAACCAATATGTGGGAAGACATTGAAATCAAAAGAAGATGAAGGCACAAGGACATGGATTAACATGAAGGCATTGGGAAATTGTTGGAATCACATGGAGGCACTTATGGTGACGAAAAAATGTGCTGGCGACATCGAAGGCAATGTTGGACATGGTGAGGTGAATATGAGGTGATCAAGACAATCAAACTCAAGATCTTGATCACTAGAGGCATTAAGGACGATGTTGATCCACATGAAGTTGTTGAGATGAGGAGAGATCAGGCATCGCCTACGGGAGACGAGTTAACGCTGATGCAACTACAACAACAATAACATTAAGTTTTTATCCCACTACGTGGGTTCCACTACATAAATCTTTTTTTTTTTCATTGGGGTTCGGCTACAAGAGTTAAAAGACGAGTTAACACTGATGATTATGATATAAATTTAGCTAATAGAACCTTGTATATTTAGATTTAATACTTCATTTATTTACTTATGGTTTCACTTTTCATCATCTATTTGACTTGATTCATTAGTATTTGGCAAATTTGATTGCTTTCTTTTTCGATGCATATTTTCATTATCTATTTGCATGATTATTAGTCAGGCATGTGTAATTTCTTTCTCTTAAATTATAATTTGTCAATGAAATTTTTTGTGCAGAAGATGTTAAAGAGAGTGCAAAAGAAGACGCTCCGGAGAATAACCCGCAATACACTTCAGTTTATGTGGGAAATCTTGCTCCTGAGGCAAGTAGAAATCCGCTCTCAGTTTGATCCTAAGGCCATTGTTTCTAGCATAATTAATTTTATCATTGCCTTCGTTTCCTAAGGCATTTACTTATTCTGTGATATGAAATTACAAATTGCAGGTTACTCAAGTTGACCTGCATCGGCTGTTTCACACCCTCGGGGCTGGGCAGATTGAGGAAGTTCGAATTCAACGTGAGAAGGGATTTGGTTTTATTAGGTACAGTAATCACTCAGAAGCTTCTCTAGCTATTCAGGTAGCAAATGGTCGGATTCTTGGTGGAAAGCCAATTAAGGTATATTTTTAAGTTTTGTTGGAAAATTTACACATTGTAATTGTATGGTTTAGTGTTATTTTTCTGTGTTCATTCTATACACGTATATAGGCATATATGTTTAGTGAATGTAATATTTAAATTCTATCTGCTTAATATGGTATCTTGGCATTGTTGACCTAGCTCTAGTGTTCCAATCTCCTCCCATACAATCTCACTCTGCCCTATCAGGGGGGATCATACAAGATGACCATCACCTTTTTAGCTCCCAAGGGATTCAAACCGGGGAGGCTGATAAAAGATTGGAGGGGGATTTGGGGGGAATTTCAAGAAGCTCACTGAGAAGGAGATATAGGAGAAGCGGGCAAGGGGGGTGTGCTTCAAATGTGACAAAAAGTACATACTGGGGCATAGGTGTAAGGATTGAACTTTTCAGGTTCTCACCGTCTGTGATGACGAGGAAGCTAAGAGGGAGGTGAGAGTGGGCCAGTGGTGGAGGAAGAGGAGAAGCTGCATTTGGACATGACAGAAGTCTCTTTAAACTCAATGGTGGGATTCACCCCGAATCACACCATGAAAGTGAATTGAGAGATAGCTTACAAAGAGGTGTGGTGTTGATCGATAGTGGGTCTACCCACAATTTCATCTCCAATTAGATTATAGATATGTTGGAGGCGAAATTAGTGATACCGGAGGCTATAGGGTGATGATGGGCACGGGGAAGGTGGAGATGGGTAGAGGAGTATATACTAGAGTAGTGCTGAGTATT
Organism: Dendrobium officinale; assembly: GCA_019514585.1. NCBI lineage: Eukaryota > Viridiplantae > Streptophyta > Magnoliopsida > Asparagales > Orchidaceae > Dendrobium > Dendrobium officinale. The sequence goes on from CM033698.1 coordinate 29,503,105, forward strand.
TCGGGGATACAAGTGAGGGAGGATTTTCTTCCTTTGGAATTAGGAAGCACTGACGTCATCCTAGGGATGAAGTGGTTGCAAGCCGTGGGAGATACCAAGGTAATTTGGGGAGCACTGAGGATGGAATTGGAGGTGGAGGGAAGGAGGATGGTGATCCAAGGAGATGTAAGATTATCTAGAGCCATGGTGTCCCTCAAAACTATAGTCAAGACCATACAAGAGGTGGGGGGAAGGATTTTGGTGGAACTCCAGAGCTTAAAAGGGGTTATATTAGAGGTAGAGGGAGACATTCCATTGTTAGTATAACCACTCATTTAGCAGTTCAAAGGGGTTTTTCAACCACCGCATGGCCTACCCCTATAGAGGGAGTTGGAGCATGCCATTACTTTGAAGGAGGGGGTGTCACCAATCAACGTTCGGCCGTATACCACTATCCTCAGATTCAGAAGGATGAGATAGTGAAGCTGATCCGTCAGATGTTAGAGGAAAGAATCATCAGGCCGAGCGTAACTTTTCTTTAGTCCAGTCTTACTAGGCAAGAATAAGTATGTAAGTTGAAAGTTTTGTGTTATTATAGGGCCTTGAATAAGGAGAATGTGTTGGATAAATTTCCTATTACTGTGATTGATGAGTTACTGGATGAGCTGTATGGAGCAGTGATTTTTTCCAAATTGGACTTGAAGTCAGATTACCATCAAATCAGAATGAAAGAGAGATTTTTAGAAGACGACTTTCAGGACACACGAGGGGTACTACGAGTTTTTGGTGATTCCGTTTGGGCTTACTAATGCGCCTGCTACTTTCTAGTCCTTGATGAACAGGGTGTTCCGACCGTACCTTCAGAAGTTTGTCTTAGTTTTCTTTGATGACATACTGGTGTACAACAGGATCGAAAGTGAGCATCTGGAACATTTGAGGGTGATCTTTGATGCTATACAGTAGCATCAATTATGGGACAACTTGAAGAAGTGCAACTTTGCACAGGCTATGATGGAATACTTAGGGCACGTGGTATCACAGGAAGGGGTTGCAGCCGATCAAGCCAAAATTGAAGCCATGTAGAAGTATTCTTTACCTGGGAACTTGAGAGAGCTAAGAGGTTTCTTAGGATTGATGGGTTATTACCAAAGTTTTGTGAAGGGGTATAACAACGTAATTTGGCCTTTGATAGAGCAGTTAAAAATGATAGCTTCTTGTGTGGAGAAGAGGCTATCCAAGCTTTTTGAGAGTCTAAAGAAAGTCATGACCACAGTACTAGTTTTGGCTTTTCCAGATTTCAGTCAGACTTTTGTGGTGGAGATAGATGCATTCGTATATGGGTTGGGGCAGCGCTGATGCAAAATCATAGACCCACATAGTCAGATGTTAGCAACTATAGCTAGACTGAAGTCTGTATATGAAAGAGAATTGATGGCCATCTTGTTAGCCATTTAGAAGTGGCGTCCATATCTGCTGGGTTGGAACTTCATCGTTAGAACATATCAAAGGAGCTTGAAATATATGCTGGAGCAGAGAATGGTGATTGAGAAACATCAGAGGTGACTGTCCAAACTCTTGGGATACGATTTCGAGATCCAGTACTGACGAGGGTTGGAGAATAAGTCGACTGAGGTGTGGGAGAGAGCTCCAGGAGATGACCATTTCAGTACCCCTGATGGTGGATTAGAGGGCTATTAAGAAAGAAAGTGTGCAGGATGAGGAGTTGAAGAAGATTCAGATGGACTTGCTAAAGGATAAGAACAACTACCCAGGCTACTTCCTCGAGGGAGAGAAGCTATTGTACCAATGGAGATTTGTGATGCCACGAACCTCCATCCATATTCCCCACCTACTACATAAGTTCCACGAGGGTGCGGTTGGAGGCCATTCTGGGGTATATAAGACATACATAAGACTGACTGTTGAATTATACTAGAAAGTTATGCACAAGGATGTGGAGATGATGGCGAGGTGTGCCAGAGAAATAAGTATATGGCTATGACTCTAGAGGTTTATTACAACCCTTAGCACTTCCAAACAGGGTATGGGAGGAGGTGTCTATGGATTTCGTAGATAGCCTACCATGATATGAGGAATTCATAGTCACTATGGTGGTGGTTGACATGTTGAGTAAATATCAATGTTTAAAATTGCGTATTCGGGTATTGAGGCGTTTTTCATTCGTGAGGCAAGGCGTAAGCCTCAAGGCGTTTTGAGGCGTAAGCCTCAAAATTAAAAGATTGCGCAAACATAAAATAATAAATTTTTTATATACTAATGAGTGAATAATATAAAACATAAAAAAACATAAGATATGAAGTGAAATCAAAATATCCCAATAATAAGACAACATGAAATACAGTTCAACTCAAAATTCTATCTTTCCCAAATTCCAATATTCTTTTATTAACATATAATTCAAATTTCCAAAAATAAATAGCAATGACATATTACATAAGAACTCATTAAGTCATCAGCACTGTTATCACTAAGAGGTTCTTCATTTGAATCATTATTATGATGAACTGCTCTCTCCTCTTCCTCCTCTCCTATAGAGTTCAATGTTTGACATTTACTTCAAGATTTATGTATGTTTTAATATATATAGCGTGAGGCGTAGTAAGCCTCATGCCAGTGAGGCGAGGCAGGCCTCAACCAAGTTGAGGCGAGCCTCATAAAAAAAAAAAAACTCGAGGCGTAAGCATCGAGGCATTTTGTATTGGAATTGCGCAAAGGCGGGCATCAAGGTGAGCCTCATATTGCGCAATTTTAAACCATGGTAAATATATGCATTTCATTCCCTTACGACATCCCTACACCGCAGTTATAGTAGCTTCAACATTCATCAGGGAGGTTGTTAGATTGCACGGGATTCCATAGTCGATAATTTCTAACCGGGATAAGGTGTTTTTTAGCCAATTTTGAAGGGAATTGTTTAGGTTGCAGGGTATAGTTCTTAAGAGAAGCACAACCTACACCCCATACGGATGGGCAAACAGAGGTAGTCAACATAACTTGGAGACTTATTTGAAGTGTTTTGCTTCGGAAACACCACGGATGTGGGTCAAGTGGTTAGTATGGGCCGAATATTGGTACAATACCTCGCACCACTCAGATTCGAAGATGACCCCTTTTAAAGTGCGTTGTGGAAGGGACCCACCACACTTGGTGCATGTTGGGCAATGAAGCACACTAGTCTCGTCAGTGGAGCAGTACTTGGAGGAAATGGATATGGTGTTAGGGAATTGAAGAAGCACCTATTGAGGGCACAACAGCTAATGAAGAAGCAGTCAAATGCACATAGGAGAGACATCCATTTCAAAGTAGGGGAGAGGGTGCTTTTAAAACTGCGACCCTATAGACAGAAGACAGTGGACCACAAAAGGAACGAGAAATTGGCCCCCAAGGTATTTCAGGCCCTACAAGATAGTGGAAAGGATTGGAGCAGTAGTGTACCGGTTGAAGTTACCTTTGACCTCCACCATATACCTAGTATTCCATATGTCACAATCGAAAAAAGCTCTAGGGGAGCATGCAGTTAGTGCAGAGTTACCGACAACACTGACTGAGGAGTTGGAAGTGGTCTTAGAACCATTGGAGCTAAAAGGGGTGAGATTAAGGGGGGAACAAAGAAGTGTTGATTAAATTGAGGGGCCTTCTCGACTTCGATGCCACTTGAGAACTATATGAGAGGGTGAAGTATCAATTCCTTCATTTCACCTTCAGAACTAGTTGAGTCTTTGGGAGGGGGGTAATTTTAGACCGGCCCAAGGTGGCCGGCTGAACCGGTCCATCCTAAACTGATTCACATCTACATAAGGCGGGGTCCAAGGGAGCAAAACTAGGGAGAGGGGGGCAACTGAGTGGATGGGGCCCATGCACTAATGAAGTTTTGGGTTGGAGGAAAAAATTAAATTAGGGTTGTTTAGGGATTAAATTGGTTAGGATTATCTTGAGTTTGGAAAATCTAAATTCTAGATCCGGTGTTTGTGTTTTGGGCTCTAGGCTTTGGCTAGAGTTTTGACGATTGAAATTTTCCACTTGAATTGAAGATTCACTGTATCATGTTGCTTCTTTTCATTTCCCACTCTTTTCTAAGTGCTTTTCTTGGTAATTTCTCAATAGAATTTGTGAAAATTGTTGTAGTATTGCTGAATTTTTCTGGAATTCTGCAATGTTTTCCATTATTTTGTGTTGTTACCTATCGTAGACTTAAAAAAGACTTAGTTAGAAAATATTAGAAATGACATTTCTTTATTAGATTTAAATGAGAATTTGACTCTTAACATGACAATATAGAAAAAAGATTCATGTATCCGACCCCACGTAGTAGGATAATTGATGTTGTTGTTGTTTGTCTCATTGGTCACTTATTATCTCCTAATTTGTTTCTAAAAAATACATTATACATCCTTCACAAATGCTTATTCCTTCGACATTGTTATTTGTTCCCTATTTTTAGTAAATTTATGATCAATAAATTATTTTATCAAAACTACAATGTTTTGTAATGTTTTATCCAACTCATTGTATATTATATTATCTCAGCTTGAAGACGGTTACCAGGGTTGTTGAATTAATGGCATTTAATACTTGACATCCGACATTACTTTGCCCCTTGCCTTCATTATTTACTCCTTGTTAGCGGTATTGTTAGGTCATTCTCTTACTCCAATCGTTATATTTATTAAAATGGCAATCAAAGTTTTGATATTTTTAGTTTGATTTGAAAAAAAAATACTTTAGTTTATTTACTTAAATTTCATATGAATGACCCCTGCTAAATTTTTTGGGAGAGGCAGTCTCAATTGTCTGTTATTTTATTAAATCGTATCTCTTCTACATTTCTCAATGATCAATCGCTTATTATAATTCTCTCCCAATGTTCCTATTTTTTCTCTTGTTGCTCGAGCATCAGGCTACCTTTATTTTGTTCATATTTTGTACCCACATGATAAACTCTTTTCTCGTGCGGCTCAGTTAATATTTCCTGGGTCCGCTTGAATTCAAAGCATATATATTTTATAATCTTTTTACCAAACACTATTCACTTCAACCAATATCTATTTTCATGAGAATATCTTTTTGATTCCCATCACCACTTCTAATCATCACCAATTGTTCCTCTTCTCCTTGTAGCTTTGTATATTTCCATCTACTTTTAAAAGGATTCCTTTTGAGAGTTTGCATTCATATCTACACCTTCTATTGTGATATGACAAAGTAATTGATAAATTACTTCATCATATTCACTCCATGATTTCTGATATTTTATCTCCATCTTATTTTCTTTATTAGATTTAAACGAGAATTTGACTTTTAATAGGACACAATGGAGAAAAATGATTCATGTAGCCGACCCCACGTAGTGGGATAAAGGCTTGATGTTGTTGTTGTTATTTTCATTTTTTCATGTCTTATCTATCATCAATATTTCTAGAGCATATCCAAAAGCATTGCAACATTCTTTTTTGTACTATCTCTATGGATGTTGTTCATGGTTTACCATGACAAATATGAGAATTGGTTGCCTCTCCATTTGGGGTCAAATTAATCCATTTTTTATGGACCTTCGCTGTCAAGTTTATTATGATGGCTCCATTGATCGATTGAAAGCTTGTTTAGTTGCTAAAGGTTTTATTTAAGTTTGTGGGATATATTATTTTGATACTTAGTATCTAGTTGTTAGACTCGGTTCTTACTTATTTTTAATCTTAGTGGCCATCAATCATAATGGGTCCTTGTTGCAAACGATTATTGTTAATGTCTTTCTTCATGAATGATGCTATATATATTTTTACCACCAACCCATAAACCCTGCTAACTCACTAACGGCTCCCCATAACTCCCCATGAGCCCTCTCTCCCACATGTTACAACCAAAAGACGCTCTTCCTCTCGTTTTCACTCGGCCACACAGAAGGGCCGAAGAGATTAACTTCCTCTCCCCCATTTTCTCAGTATTGCATGTAGGAGTCGAAGACTCTCACGACCTGCTCTCCCCTCTCTCTATCTCACTATGTTGAACCACCCAAACGCATGGTCTCTCTCTCTCTCTCTCTCTCTCTCTCTCTCTCTCTCATTCTTTATTGATCACACGCAAGAACCCCAATGGCCTCCAGTCGAGCCTTCCCATCATCAATACTGCACACACACGAGTCCCTGACCGACTCCCTCCCCCTTGTTTTCTCTGTAATGCACCAAGAGCCGAAGCCAGGAAAAGACCCCGCTCCTCCCGATACTTCTAAACTAGACTCCCACGTCGTAGCCCCCCTCTCCCCTCTTTGTTCATTCGAACTGATCCCAGCCGTCGACCTAAGCCATCCTACCACTGTCTCGACCCCAACCCTCTTTCTTCCTCACTCACTCGAGCTTGACCACCTGCAGACCCCTACACTGCTCAAGTGACTAGTCGTTCGACATGTCTTCTAAAACAACCCCCTCAAACTCCATCCAACTAAATATGTTGCTAAGGTCACTACGGCCCACCATTACATTGCCTATGACCTACCCAATACCAAAGTGCTAGTCTTTAATGCTCTACCTGACACCATTGTATGAGAGGGAGGCACCGAGAGGTTGCCGAAGTTTTAAACGACAAAGGATTCCCTCACTTAATTTAAAACAAATTGTCCATAAGCTAATTCACACAAAAAAAAAAGCATGAACCATTTTAATTGTCGATGTGATTCAATTTGGAATTGACTCGATATATGATATATGCAAATGGGGTCCTATATGTGATTTGGATGGACAAACATACTGAGAAAATTAATATACTAAGGACCAAAGCTAATGTTAAGCTTTTTAAAGAATTAATAGTTTCTATAATTCACTAAGATTTCACACTCAAAAGAAATTTCAAAATTGTTTAGGCCACTCTTAAATCATGAACAAAAGTGATCACACAAGCAAATCATACATTCCATCAAACAAATTTCAAATTCGAGCATAACACAACATATTACAATTATACGATACATCATAAGAGTGTATTGCAAGTGTAAAATGCATTATATGTTTAAAATATAAATGCTTTATTCAAGAACAATGTTCAAAATTTATTTATGCAGGAGTGATGACCAAATGTAAAATACATCTTAAAAATGTAATGAGAATGCAAAACACATTATATAAATATAATAAAAGTGCATAATATATTATACAATTTTTTGCATGTGCTTCGATATTTACGTCAAACTCTTAAATATTTAAATATGAGATCTGATAATGATGCGTGAATTCGTTAAAAGTGCTTAAACACCTCTATGATAACTATGTTGATAGGAGATTTTAATCGAAGAGAGCTATTTAATTTTTAAAATGCCCTCAAAATTTTAAAATTATTCATTCAAAATCCAAATTCAAATCCTACTAAGAGTTTAAATTCTTAAAATGAAATTCATCGCCAAAAACTTAGAACCAAAATCTATCCACACTTCACAATTGTTTGGCGAGAATGATAAATTTTAGAATAACTTAAGCTTAGAAAGAGTAGATATCTTGTTGAATATATTACTACAATTCATTCTCAATTGATTTCTCGCCAACAGAGACGTGACACATGTCCTCTAACGAGGTGATTTTGCCACAAAATAAGATCACTATATTACGGTCACGACCAAGTTCAAATGTTCCCTAATTGTTAAAAACCGCTTGAGTAATTAATTATATGACACACTTTATAAGGTATAAAACCTTTTGTTAGCTAAGGTTGACTTGAGTTCACTCTCTTTGACAAACATCCATCATAGGTCTATATGGTATCCTTAGATAAAACAATCCATAGTTGTTGACAAGGTTCCTTCTGTCAAGTTGTGTCAACAATCTTTTCTGACTAAATAGATTAGGGATCGAGATGCTGGAACTATGAGATCTTGATCGAGCCCATCATCATTCCCCCATCACTAATGGCAAGTTCTGTTTATCATCTCATTTAGAATGTTATAATACATTAAGGCTTCATTTGATTATTCGGTACCTTTTATAAAAGTTAGTTTTAAAAATGTTATTTAAGAGAATGGAGGTTTCTAATCGAGTAATCGGTATCGGTAGTTTCTAAATTTTTAATTAAAAAAATAAACTACTAAATATATAAAATGAAATACACTTACAATTTATAGCCAATGTTCTTCATATATTAAAAAAAATGAATAATAACATTATTGCCAATAAATTCATCTTGATCATATTCCAACTAAATTCAGTCCATCCAACTTCTCTTTGTTGGCATGCACTGCACCCATGTCAAGGGATATTGTAATACTATCGTTGGCTACAATAGCAGCTTTACTTGGAGGCGAAATAGGAATGAATTTTTTCCTTTTCCAGACACTAGGGGCCTCATTCGAAGTTGAAAGGGGGATACCACTGCTAGACCGTGGAGGGTGAACCGCAAGTTGAGGAAAATATGAAGTTAGCTGGTTTGAGGCATTTCCACAAACACCAGGACTACAAGATCCGATAGCTTTGGATTGTAGAGAGAAAGAAGGGATTTCTACAAACCCGCATGGTGGTTGAGTGGCCAAGTGTTCTTCATAAGAAATTACACTCTCCATTCCATTACACACATCCATACCAGTTTCACCCATAGCGCTCGTGATCGTGAGGTTCGAACCTCACGGCGGGCTTGGGATCCATGACCCTCCCCCTTCACACCAACCACCATGGCATTCCGGTCAATTTTTGGGAAAGGAGAGATGAGCTCAAAGTCAAATTTTTTGAGAAGATGGCTCCATATTGCCTATATCTGCAGGTACGCCAATGGTTGGAAGGTGATAACTTGTCTTCACCATGATGGATGGAAGCCGGTTTGCAAAGGCAGGTGAAGTGGAAACAACATGTCCCTTTGGTATTACATACTTGATTCCCTCCCTTGTCTTCACCGTGAAGTCGCTGTGAGATTGGCACAGTATTATAATTAATTTTTTTTAGGCAGGTGAAGTCGCCGTGAGAAATACATGCCTATTTAGGAAGGTCATTATTGGCTCAAGAAGTATATGAGCTAGGTTTGACAAATTCTACAAAGTGCTTGCAAAAGTTGGAAGTTGTACTGCTGATCATTCTATATTCTTGTCAAAAATATAATATGCTCAAAGTGCTGGCATGATTTATGTAAATGATTTAATAGCTATTAGGAATGTTAAAAAAAGGCATTTCTGAAGTAAAGCACTCGTTACAAAACTATTTTGTGACTAAATATCTAAAGCGACCTGAATGTTTTCTTGGGAATGAATTTTCTTACAAGGAAAGTGTCTCTCAATCTAAAAGAAATGCCTAATCATTTGAAAATTTTGGTTTTGAGGGCACAAACTTGCTGACATAGTTTAAAATTGCGCAATGAGAGGCGCCTCTGCGCAATTTGGACCAAAAATGCCTTGAGGCCTACGCAATTTTGGCCTTTGTTGAGGCGTATGACTCAAGCTGAGTGAGGCGCGCCTCAATTGCGCGATTGCGCAATTTTGCTTGAGGCCTGCGGCTCATAGAGAGGGTCCCACTCACTTAAAACATATATGAAAATAGCCTCTCCCTTCTACCGGTCCAAGCCAAATCGCAAGCCTCCCGAACCCGATCCCGCAAGCTCCCAAAGCTGGATCTCCCGCACGTCTTCGACGCCTCTCCCGCCGGCGCCGCCGCTCGCCGATGAGCCCTTTATTTCCGGCCGCCTCTCTACATCCTTTCTTTATTAGTTCTTAGAGTTTTTTTAAAGTTTAGGATATGATTTTTCAACTTATAGGAAAGCTAGGGTTTTAAATTTTTTGATTGTTTTTGTTTTATTTTGCTTGTTTCCTTTAGGAAATATGGTTAAGGGCAAGGAAAAGTCTAATACGTCATTGCAGAGGAATCTTTCTTGGAAATACAGTGTACAAGATGACATAGGCGGCGGTGAGAAGACTTATGTGTATTTGAAATACAATTTTTGCGAAAAGTGGTGAAGGGCGGAGTAACCCGCATGAAGGAACACTTATCATGCTAATATTTTGTGATTTTGTACTTTGAGACATGATTTTATTGCATCTATTTTCTTACTTTCCACTAATTTCACATGTCATTTAGATGTTTTTATTATATGATAGAAACTTGCTATTATTTACCTGTTAAAATCCTTAAATTCTCATTTACGCAATTCTGCGTCTGTGAGGCTTACGAGTTACGCCTCACACCGCCTCGAGGCTTACGCCTCGCCTCACGGACGAAAAATGTCTCGAGGCTTATTTACGCAATTTTAAACATTGTTTGCTGACACCCCAAAACTAATCGAAACATATTTAATGATATATCATTTGTTGATCCATCTCTACAAAATTGATTTATCTAATAGTTATGTGAACTTTTCTTGTTGGAGTAAGAAGTTTTGGAATATTGTTCTTCACATTCTCAATTATATTAAGAAAGCTCCTGAAATAGGCTATTGTATGTTAAAACTGGGCACTTAAATAGTAAAGCATTCATTGATGTCAATTTCTGATCACGGTATTGTTATGGGAGGTTATCTAGTCACTTGAAAGAGTAAGAAGTTTTGTAAACGGTCGTAGTTAGATCTAGAGTTGATACTATAACAACAACAACAACAAGCCTTTATCCCACTACGTGGGGTCGGCTACATGAATCATTCTTCTCCATTGTGTCCTATTAAAAGTTAAATTCTCATTTAAATCTAATAAAGAAATATCATTTCTAATATTTTTTAAGTCTTTTTAGGTCTGCCTCTAGCTTTCTTAACATAAGTCAAATCTAATACCTCTACTTTCCTAATCGGGTCATCGGAAGGTCACCGGGTCTTTTTAGATCTAGAGTTGATGTAGTATATAAAATGATGTGGCAAAAATCAATAATAGAGCTGGCAACCTAATCAATAGCGTTAGTGGGCAATAATTGATCACTGTATTTTTAAAAGCCGTCTGAATATTAAGTTTTTAGCTTCAAAAACCGACTCTTGAATTGATCAATGGTTGTGTTGCTTTGTTGCAGTGCTCATGGGGAAGCAAGCCCACACCGCCTGGAACAGTCTCCAAGCCTCTTCCCGCTCCTTCTGCAGCCCCATTCACTACACTATCAGCCGCAGACCTGCTTTCATATGAAAGGGCATTGGCACTCAGCAAGATGGGCGTAGGCCAGGCACTAATGCCTGGCCAGGCCAAGCAAGCAGGCTTGCCATTAGGAGCTGGAGCTAGCCAGGCCATCTATGATGGTGGCTTTCAGAACTTGGCTGCTGCCCAGCACCTCATGTATTTTTAATCATACAACTTTTATGACCAAATTGTAGATCTATTGCCTATTTATCTGTCTTGTATTTTTCCTCCCTCTGCCTTTGTTGTTATATGAATTGACATATTGTAGCGATTTGTAGGTATTGTAAGTTATTGAGGGAGAAAATGTTGTTTTAGTTGGCCAACTTTTATTTGTAATCGCCATATACTAGGAAGAAATTTATGGAGAATGTTTTTTTTTTCTTAATGATTTTAATGATATTCTTAGTTTGTCAACATTAATATACAGCTCATTTCTGCATGGTTTGCCCTTTGTATTACCCTTCGTGTACTTTTGCATTGTTTTCATATTTCTAATGTAGTTTTATATCATACAACAATAAAATTAGCATCCAGGTTTTTATCTCCCTACATGGATTAATTATTTTGTGCGGACGCCATTTGACGTCTCCGACATCCGGAGATAAACCAAAATAATATTGCAGCTCGATACCGTTGATCATTCTGATTAATCTCCGGACGATGTTCTACATTTTATTTCCACAGAATAATTTCTCTACTACATAAGATTGGTTATATGAATTATTTTTTCTCTATTATTTTCTATTAAAAATTAATCAAGCCTTTTTAAATCTCTTTATCTTTTTTTAAGGTGGGATAGATCTGACAAACTATATTATCTAAAAAAATGAAAAATAAAAAAATCCTTAATGTTTCCAGCTTCCATAACAAGTTTAGTGGCCAAAATATTCCTGTATAAAAAATTCAAGTTTATCCTTCTTGCGATCAACTGTGTATATATATATGAAAGCTTCTATAAATTGAAAAAGTACAGCCACATTAGAACTTCTAGCAGAACTAACAAATAAGGAAACATCATTAAACTAAAACTTCTGCTATAATACAAGCCATTACTTAGCCAATGATGCATTAATAATGCAAATAAATAAGGTTAGTGAGTGAGTTAAAATAACAATTGTACATACCGTAATGCCTCTAAGAAAGAATGCCACAAATCTTACATGTAAATGAGCTGATCTCATATCAGAATGAAAATCACGAAGCTAACTTGACCAGACATGTATCAGGCCTTGTTTGTTTCCAGTGTATATCTCATTTCTATCCTCATCATAGAACAACGCTGTAACATCTTCAAGAGCTTCACGAACAGTACTCCTTATGGAAGATCTACCACTATCTCCTATTCTACGAGGACTTATCTGGATTGACGGATCATTTGCAGATATTTTGGCAATGCACTTCCCAGTAAGAATATTGCTCATGTTGATGGATCCAACAGTAGAAGCTGAGAAAGAAAGGAAAAAAAGTTTTTAAGATTCCCGGTCCGTTACTTTCATACAGGGGATGTACACAAAATGTTTTAAACTCTTCAATATTATGAATCTCACGGTAGGGGTGTCAATATTGGATCCGACCCAAAAATTTCGGGTTTGGGTTGACCCGAACCCAAAGCGGGTTGGGTTTGGATCCGAAAAACCGACCAGTTTGAAAAATATGGTCGGGTTCGGGTTGACCCGGGAACCTGTGAATGATCTGAAATGTCCTGGAATGACACATAAACCCATCTGCCCGGAATGACCCCACCCCGACTGCCCCGCGCCCGCTTGCCTGCCTGCCCCTGCTGTGTCGCGTCGCTTAGCGCCTCGAGGCCAGCGTCGCGTCGAGCGTCGCATCCCGCTTCCACTACTGCGTCCCGCTTCTGCTTCAGTTCCGCGTCACGCATCACGCGTCCTGCTTCCGCCGGTTTCCGCTGCCGCCGGCCGTTGGCCCACTGCTTTCGCCGGGCAGTTCCGCGTTAGTTGCCGTGTCCGTGGGTTAAGTCGGGTTGACCCGAATCCTCCAGAAAATCGACCAGCTTGCAAAAATGGGTCGGGTCGACCCGAACCCGAATAGTATTGGGTCAGTTTTGGATTCGACCCGAACACGACCCATGACCCAAAATTGACACCCCTACCTCACGGTATACAAATTCTCTTTTATTTATTAAAAAAAAGCCAAGAATGATTGTATTCATATTTGAGAGAAGATGCAACACGCAAGGAAAAAAATCAGAAATTTGAGCATTACCATTACCTACATCCTCGCATCCTTCTTCTGATTTACAGTAGGAAATTATCAAATCCTGGTCACTGGTAATATAAATGTTGTTTGTGTTGCAATCAGGATGCCACAACAAGTGGTCTTCGAAAGAGGTGACCAGTACTCCCCTAAAGTTCCACACAGCAACTGTTCTGTTTCTGAATGTCAAGAAAAGATGATTCTCGTACAGGAAGATGAATGCAGAAGGTGTCATAAATTGTGTCTTGCCAACCTCAGTTAATTCTGAATTTCTAACCTGTTCAAATATTGGAAGTTAGATATGCAGACAGTTACAAATTCTGCAAAATATAAGGATAAGATTGCAAATTCCTTACATCAAGTATCTGAAGATTTTCATTTTCTTGTTTCACCAGAAGCTTCTCATTGAACTGCTCAATGAAGTCAACTTTTTTGTTGCGGTGTAATAAGTGATTGAAAGACTTTAAAATCGTACCATCTTCAATTGAGAGTAACTTTAATGGAACATAACCAGGAGTTCTATGATATATTAACAGCATGATTCCTGGACTGTGGTAAAAAATTATAAAAATCATAGGATTTCAAATAGTATACTCTTGAAAGGATAGTGAATCATCAATAGATTTTGGATGGAGGAATCAAACCTGATCTTAATTTCTTGTACATTCTTATCAGATATTGAGTATAAAAAAGAGTAGTTCTTTAGGTCAAAGACCTTGTATATTCTGTGAATGAGCGAACACATTCAGATTAATCACTCAACCAACTTAACTCAAAAGATTAATTCACTAAAGGATAAAGTTTACCCATCCTGAGCTGAGTAAGTAAGTACTTTGCCATTGACATCATCAAATTCAACAAAACCAGGCCATTTGAGAGACTCGGTCTCAAAAAGTGGGTATCCTGCATCAAGTTGATTCCTCCTTATATATCTGTCAGAATGCAATTATTAAAAAAATGTTGTCATGGACACAATAAGTTCACGACCAAGAAGATTCATTACTAATTAAAAAGAAAAGTGAAAGGATATCAAAATTTGATAATTCTTGTTTCTAATTCAGCAAATTTCTACCACTGATAAAATATTCATCAAAATAATTAAAAATAAAATAAAATAAAAGAACTTGTGAAGGGACTTGAGAAGTCCAAAGAAACAAATCAGTACTGATGTGAAACAAAAAGAAATTACAGGAATTTAATAAAATTGTTAAGCTTGCCAATTTATTAGAATGTTCTAAATTAGGAAAGCATTAAAGGGACGATTGGAAATTGGAATCAAGGCAATTGGGGGTTTGGCTTGGCCGGCGGCTAGGGAGGGGCTGACGGTTATGGAGGGGGTCAGTTTGGGGCTTTGGTTGGAGTAGGGCTAGCGGGTGGGGGTCCCTCTTAGAGGTACAACGGTAAAAACTAGAACATAAATAAAAGAAATACATAAAATGCATCACAAATAAAGACTCTTAATCGTAGCCATCGATCTTCGATACCTTCTCTTGTAGACATGTCATAATATCCTGCTGATGTCCTCATCAAGTACTTTCTCCAACATATTTATTTTTGAAATTCTATAAGCAAACTATATATAACATTTTGAACAGTAATGCATGTACATACCAAAATCAACAATGCTTCCGAGGGACAGGGAAAACAAAATCATTAAGATACTAACATAAATAATTTGAGCAATTAACAAAAGATCAAGTTTCTTACTCTATCGGAGTTGTTCGGCATTTTAAGGAACTGAAGTGGTCGGATGCATAAACTGATACAGTGATTAGCGATTCATTGTTCTTGTTATAGAAGAGGCTCCTAATTACTTCATCAGGGCTTATATTCAAGAAGCATATACGTTTGTTTGTTGCTGAAAACAAAAACGCAGAAGACTTCAATCAGAATGAAAGCCAACCTGAAGTGACAATGAAGATAATCTGAAGAACTAACTTACTACGACTAAAGGCTGCACAAAGACCAGACTGAGCAAGGGCAAAAATAACATCCTTTGCTGCAACGATCTCAATAATCTTAGATCTCTTTTTGAGAAATTGTAATTTTAAAAACCAATGAACATTATGATCATAAGTATCAAACTCCTCCTGCATTATCCTAAAATGAGAAGCATTTAGGCTTCAAGTCAAAAAAACATTGGAATGTGGTCAGGTCAAACAGGAATTTGCTAATAGTTTAACTGATAATCAACGAGAAAGCTCTAAACCACTTAGATTCAACTATAAGCCTGAAAACTCATAGATACTCAAAGTAACAGTACCCCTTCGAAGATATAACTATGTATTTCAACATATATAAACATTCCAGAACGGTTCCATGTTAATTAGATGTGTAAGGTTCAGTGAAAAAATTTAATTGCGCCAAGACTAATAAAAACATGCTTATATTGAAAGTATGCTAGACAACATAACGAATTCACCTTTAACATGTCTTGCAAATTTCATGATAACTATTATTATATAACCACTCATTAATAGATGTTGCTTTCCATATTATGTGAAAAGTAAATGCATAGTTTCAGAAGAAGAAATAATAACAATCCATATTTGATCAACAACCAAATTGTCTTCTACCCAAATTCTTCCTACATGGGTATAGGACTGAAGCAAGTGGAGTTTTAGGAAAACTAAACTAGTATACAATCAAACCAAGCCAAATCCTACTTGACATCATTCCTATCTTGAACTTCTATAAACTCTCACTTAGAAAATCAGAAGAACAAAGACAGGGACATAAGTATCCTAATCCCGTTGGACTAATCTTATATTTCCATTGAGCCAAAATTGCAACTGTGTGATACAACTCACCTTGTTAGTCCATTGAGTATCTTAAGTTGTTTTTGATGGTGGCAAAACTAAAATAGCTCTGGCTTTGTTTCGGTTTGTTTTGATGCCCTTACAAGTAAGAAACTAAAAAATTTACTGCTACTGCACCTAGGGACATTTCTATGGATCGAGATGCTTATTAATTACTATACTTCTTCAAAATTATGAACGCTTCTGCAAATCTAGGATGTGTTGGGCTGGACTTCTGCTATTAATAAAATATTAATATAAACTTAAATAATTCGATCTTTCTAACTTTGAAGACAATCCATAATTCATTGGTAAGTTGCTACAACAGTTTTAAATCAAAATGACATGGCATTGTATCCATACAATAAGTTGCCAGTGATGAAATTGTTTTCTCACAATGGGAACAAAACATTTTTATTTGAAGATAATCATAGAAGGCATTAAGAAAACTTATTATTGAAAGCCAACTATCGACTCAACTAACTTGCAATTTTGTGGGAATGGATAATTGTCCTTTAAACATGCCAAGTTCAAATTCATAAAATCTATGCATATTCTCAGCTTTCCTCTTGACTTTTGATTCATAACTACATTTGAATTTCAATCAGGGTACTATACCTATCACACAAAATAAACCTCCAATAGCTTGTAAAATTCACAAAGAATTTGATTCAATTGATTATTGATCTTACGATAACTTAGCAAATTCTTTGTTTCATTAGCCTTATTAATTTGTCAATGTTGAATTGGTGACATGCAACATTGACATTGACCACTGACATTTCTGAAGCAAGGTTAGAAACAAATAGCATTAACAGGTTCATCCATCTACCTTGGATCAACTTATGCGATAATTCTAAGCATATGTGTTGGGTTATCTTCTAACAAAACAACTTCATTAATTGCTTTGGAGTTATTGTGTCTAATGACTCTCTAAACATCAAACTCAAAACCTCCACCTAGATGCTTTCCATCCCCTCCAAGTAGCACCACTGGAAATGCAACAATTTTCTGCAAACAATGATGGTGCATCCTCTTGCTAGAAATTTTATCGTGACATGATATGTTAATACTTAATACTACTACTTTAAAAGTATTGAGAAGCACATTAATAAATATTTCATTGTAAGTCGTTAGGGGGTCAACTGTGATGAAATCAACCATTGATGCAAATTGTTGATTGCCTTCCCCCAAAATGATCAGTAGTGCAATCATTTTCATTGCATTTCCCAACATTCAAAAGAGAAATCATAAAGCAATGTAACAAGTACCAACCTTAAACAATTATGGTTCATGCTTCCAATGATACTTCTAAAGATAAGATTCCTTAGGTTTTAATGTCTATAAGAATATTGTCAATTTAAAAGTATGTGAGGAGCACCCGACAATAATCACATCAATGCAGGGATTGTCATTTGCAGGCTTATTGATGAGGATATCGGAGATCAACGATTACAATTTTGAGTTATTTATTTATATGTTTCATGTACTAGTTTATTTTATATAGTTGTTTTTCCATTTATACCCTTACGGGTGGTCATGTAGTATTGTAGCCCGAAGAGCATTTTAGTCTTTTATTTCTTTTCTCTTCTTGAGCCTATTTATAGGCTAGTTGTTTTGTATTATGGGATGATGATTAGCAAATGAAAATTTTCTACTTTGATCTCTTTGTGAGTTCTACACTTCATGTTCTCTTTGTGAGTGCAAATCTCCACGATCTCTTAGTGAGTTCGTAGGAGAAGCTAGATCTCTTTGTGAGTTCTAGGGCTTTTTCTTGTTCTTTCATTCTCTTTTAATTTCCTTGATCAATTCGTTGTTGTGAAGATTTGGATTGAAGCCGCTAGTGGGAGATTGGAGTTTCATGCTTTGGGTCCCGAGAATTTTCCCCCACAATCTCCCTCCCTTGCTCATTGACGCCGCCTCCACTCTAATCCGCCCAGACCGCCGGCCACCAGGCCACCGCCTCCCGCCGGCCAGCCAACCTCCATACCGTGGCTGCCCCTTGCCACCCTCCTCTAGCCGCCGACCCCCTTCCTTTGAATTTCAAATTTGAAATTCCCAAAGTTTTATGAGCATTAAATGTTTCCTAATTTTTCTCCCTAATTCATGCAATCAATTTATTTGAATTTCAATTTCGAATTTGAAATTCAAATTAATCCAATTGATTGTCTTCCTATTAGGAAACTCCTCATCTTTAGAAAACTGAAATTTAATTTCAGATTTTGTTAAAACTGAAATTAAGATTGTGGTCCCCACCTCATTAATACCCAACCCCTCTCCCTTCTTCTCTCCTTGGCCGGCCACCCATATCCCCCATTTAATTAATTAGATCCCACAAATTAAGGATCTAATTAATTCAATCCCCTCCCCACTTTCCCTCCTAAACTTCACAAAATTCAAATTCAAATGTCTAAATCAATTGCTCCATAATTACTCCCTACATCTGAAATTAATTTCAGCTTGCTGCCCAAACCTGAACTGAAATCAAAGGAAATTGACTCCAGTTCCCTCCTTTGCTATCCCCACAACTCTCCACCCTCCTTTGTCATGCTCACGTGCACCCAATGGGAGGAAGAACGAGCTGAATTTCATCTCCCAAACGGGCTGCCAAGCTTTCTATACAGAGTCCAGTTGCTGTCCAGAATTTTGTAGGCCAGAAAACTGCTGTCCAGCATCCTTGAGAACCAAAATTGCTGTCCAGAATCTGCTCCCAGCCACCTGCGTGCTGTCCAAAGACTCCAGCAAGGATTGTGGCTGTCCAAGTCATCCAAGAAGCTGTCAAGCACCACCTACTTCCGATCCAAACAACGAAGCACCACCAGAACGTTGTATTACTTCATCCCTTGGGTGAAACTCTTTCCCTAACGCTCTTATCTTCCTAGTTTACTTTTCGTTTATGGTTATTAATGGATTCATGAGCTCAGGTCAATTATTCTCCGCTAAAGCCTAGTAATTAGAAGAGTTGTGTGAGGGATCTTCTCATAGCAACTAATCTTATTGTTAGTATAGGAATTTCTCGTTGAAACCACTCATGTATGCAAAGTAAGACTTAGTTGACTATTTAATGATCTCAACCTCTCGCATGTGTTTAGACCTAAGCTATTTTATCACCTTAATGTTATCTTATCGTTTACATCAATAGAGGATTTTGCTTAACATTGCTCTATAAAAATTTACAAGTGCAAACTTCCTTAAGCAAATCACTTTCGCATGATTTTGTATCACATCACTTATCATTGTTAATGAAGGTGGTTGGTGCCACCTCCATCAATGTTCTTGATGTTGAGATAGCATGCACCTCTCCCAATCAAAGTCACTTAGACATGATGCTTCAGTTCCAACTCCTCCAAGAATTGCTACACTACTACTCTGTGTATCACATGCATCGAGACAAGCTCTTTCCATTATTCTTACAACTAGGGTTGTCCTTTAGGTTTAGTTAGGATAAATTCTTTCTTTTATATACAAATTTGCTCTTTAACCAAATAATAGAGATGGTGACAATCCTCCATATCATGCTCATGGTCTTCAGAAACACACAATATATTGATGAATCTCAAGCATCCAGTCTTGCTTCATTAGGGTTGCAAACCAAAAATGTTATTTAACGTAAATCGCATCCATGATTTCTATAAGAGAAACACAGTGAAAGTTGGGTAGTGCCAAGATGGCAGGAGCGTCTACCTATTAGTATCAGAGTTTTGATCTCACATATCCGGGAGGAAGTATAAAATAAGGAACATTAAATTAAAGAAAAAAAATAGAGCAACATCTCCTCAAGATAGACTTATTGGGTTTGGAAATGTGCATCCACTAAACAAGTACATAATGTTCGTGTTGGAGGATTAAAGAGAAGGGACAGGCTTAAGATAACATGGATAAAAATGTTCAAAATAATTTACGAATGACAGGTTTAGCTCCTTAGACAACAATCCACGAGAATGAATAAAAAAGAGGCTTCATCAAGCTAATCCCACATAGTTGGGATAAGGCTAGATGATGATAATGATATGGATCCAAGTGTAGAGCAATAAACAAGTAATTGATAGCTAAGTTAAGGGTAATTGGGCTAAGAATGTTAAGATGAACACGTGGCCAAAGTTAGAATTAAAGAATGCTAATAATAGAGGAACACTTTGGACATGGACAATGGAGGGTAGAAATTGCACCCATCAGATGGGTTGATAATAGTAGCATTGAAAGATTAGAAAGGAGAAAGGTTATATATAAGTTAGAAACCATAAAATTTGTTCAAAATGATAAGCAAAAATTAGGTTTAACTATTCAAGCAACATTCAAGAAAAAAGTGAATAAAAAATGAGGATTCATTAAGTCAACAACAAAATAATTGGGATAATGCTAATAATAATGATATAAATGCTACTTGAATTACTTATAATTGTGTATCAAATCACGTACTTTTTGACAATTTTATTTGAGCTATCCTATTTAATCCATTAAATTTATTAAAGATGATTTTGTGTTGATTATCAATTAATTTTATTAATTATTTAATTACAATTATTATATATTTATTCCATTTGATTCATTAAGTCGTTTACATAAACTTTTATATATCATTTTATATCTTAATGTTATAAAATCATTATGTCATGATACAAATAAAAACTTTCACTTATTCACAAAACAATCATTGAATGGCTAATTTTTAAGAGTTGTTTGGAATTGATTATGCTTCTTCTTTGCATGTGCGAAAAAATTGCACGTCTTTATGAAAGTGTCATTGAATGGCTAGTTTTTTTGTGTTGTTTGGAATTGATCATATTTCCTACTTCTAAGGCCAAAATTTAATGTTTTAAATTGGTTTCACTCTCCATTCATCTCCTATGTAGATTTAATGTTCTAATAGCTTAAAATTAATTATTTCACTCGAAACCAAAATAAGAGGTTTGGAGAAGAATTTGTGTCAAAGAATTTCATCATCTTAAAGAAGGTTCAAAGCGTTCATGCTCTTTTAACTCTTCTTGATTACAATTGGTCTAACACCTTTCTCCCTCAATATCTTAGTTTGTATTTAAGTTCTGCTCTTCTACATTAGATAATCATTTGTATAGAGAAAGTATTGTATTTAACAGTTATAATTTATTGGTGATAGACTTATTCACTACCAAAACCTTGGAAAACTTTGAAAGACTTTCCTTGATTGTTGTTAAGCTTTGGAATGGTGCACTCAACTATAATCAAGGTAAGGGGTTATTCCCTTTGAAATAATAATGTGTATCAGCTTCTCCACTATCTTGCGAGCAAATGAGTGATTGGTACTAGAATCCTAAGTGAAAGAGAGCTTAGGTCAGGTTGTGCCAAACCATAAAAGTTGTGCTTGTCCTCCTTATCTATTCCTGGATTAATTTTAAATTGCACTTTCATTGAGTTACATCTTGTGATGATCAATGATTATATGATAACATGTTGGTGGTACAATGTTACTTTTAGATTGATCTTTATAATGTCACATACTCTCTCAACATTTTGTCATTACAATTATCATCATGCTTTGTGTAAGTTAATTATACATTGCTTCACATGTTTGTATTGTGATTTTCAACATTCACATACTATTAAAATGAGAGTGAACATGAACTTGTATTCAACGTTGTTGTAATCTCTATTCTTTCATAACATTGTAATTATAATTCACATCACCATCATACATGTTGCTGACATTATCTTTACTTGTTATAGTAATTGACATTCTAAGTGTTATTAGCTTGTGATTGAGTAATATCACTATATATTGTGCTTACTAATCACATACACATCTAGCTTATCTTCATCAAAAACATCTGCATACACACTGTGTATAATTATTTGATTAGAATGATATACTTGATTATATAAAATTTTGCATGGAATGCATATTTTTTATATTATATTGCATGCACATTATGTGGGTTTAGATTGGTTAAATTTTGAAGGAAAAGCATAAAGTGCAAAAGTACACAACCAAATCTAACCCTGTTTTGTGTGTGTACATTAAACTCACAAAAATGTTTACTAAATAATAAATATGGTCAAAGTAAGGAACCCACGAGCCAACTATTTACATATAAAAAATAATAGGTGATACACCTTTCGTAAGTGAAATGCTAGATCAACTACAAGTATTTAAGAAGACAAAGAGCTTAAGATTAATAGAAAAAAAAGTGATACATGAAATAATGAAAAAGTAAAAGCCAAAAATAATTGGGAAAAGGCGGATGGTGATGATGATACCTAAGTATGATATATGTAAATATATTGTATTCATTATTTAAAACAATAAGGATATAAATAACAATATAACATTTCAAGCTAAAGCTTCTCGGTTATGATGAAAGAGTTCATCAAAAAGGTATCATGCAACAAGAGAATACCATGGAGACTTAAGTATAAGTTTATAAAACATGGATAATAGATTGGTTATACTATATGAATTAGTGTGTTAGACAACATAAGTCATTAATACTCTAATCAGGTATGGACTATTAAGAAAATTTGTAGTAAAACTAAAAATCATCAAGTAAGAAATGGTTATGTTATAGAAATGGTGAGAATAGTATATATTAAGAATATAATAGTAAAAAGTGTAGCAACCTAATAAAATGGGTAGATAAATGAGGAACTATGAAATAATGTTATATCTGAGATCTCAGAAATGGCATAAAAAAAGGCTCAAATAATAAAATTAATATTCAAGTAGAACTTAATATACATTAATAGGGGAAGAGAAAAGTAGAATTCATAGCGTTAATACCGTAATAGTTTTGATTAGGATAATGATGACGAACACCCATGAATAAATTTGTCCTCGCCCCTCTAGATTCTGATGAATCATAAAACAAATATAACAATAGAAGCACCATCTAACTGTTGTGAATGGAAAAGACCAGAGTTCACAAATAACGAGTATAGTAAACTTCATAACCCTCAACCCCGAAAAATCAACCAGTAAACGAAACCAAAAACATGACTTTTGACAGCATCCATGAGCAGATGATATCAGTCATGCCCCAAGCACATAGAGCAAGTGCCGAACTATTTAAAAAACAAAATAGAGCAAGTGCCGAACTTGAAGCTCCAAACCCTAAACACAATAAACTCAAGTTCCAGCAGCCAGAAGCGTAACAAAATTGAGTGAAAGTGATGATATGGTCGTGAAACGGACCTGGAGTTGAATGTTCCTGAACTTCTCAGGTGCATTCGACGATGTGCCGCGGTCAATCCGCTGGAACCCACCGATCTCCCGACGCTGGAGCTTCGTCACTGAATTCATGCACTCCCGTTCCCTCGGCTTATTTGAAGATCCAGAGGAGGATTCCGATTCCTTCCCTCGGCTCTTCGCCGTAACGCGTACGCGGAGCCTGACAACATTTATCTTGTGATTCTCCATCCCAGCAACTTCTCCACCTCCGCCTCAACGGCAGCCGCTGTTTATCTTCCGGCAGAAGCGAGTGGTGTAGGAGAGGGCTTTTAGGAGCGAAGGGACAGGAATTTACCTAGGGTTCAGAAGAGGTCACCTACACTGAACCAGTAAGCAAGCAACGGAAGAAGGATTCCATGAGAAGACGGCTCTCAGGTCCCTCTATTGTGTTCACTGTTCATTATATGCGGGTGTCAAAACCGATGGGCGGGTCGTGCTCGGATGGAATCTGACTTCAACTCGTCTTATTATCATCCGATTCGGATCCAACCCGATTAGTATTTCGGATTTATTTTCTTAACCCGAATCTAACTCGGTCGGGTATGGGGTCAGTCCGAATTGACCCGAAAACCTGATTTATTTTTAAAAATTATAAAAAAATGAACTGTTTAGTGTATAAAAAAAATCCAAATTTAAGTTGATTTACTATTTTAAAAAAAAATCCCTTTTAGATTTTGTCTATATCAGAAAATATTCTACTGTATATAAGACTTATTCTAGTGGTTATAAGCCATGTTCTAGTACATAAGAGCATGTTCTAGTGCTATAAGAAAAAGGGAAGTCATAATTCTAATTAAAATTGGCCGTGCTATAAACATAATTTATCTTTTTTAATATATTTGATAGTAGGGGTGTTAATTATTGATATGTCCCAATAACCTGAGCTAACTTGACCAAAAAAAATCTAGGTTTACCCATTTAATAAACGAGTCAAGTTTTGGTTTTATTTGTTGACCCGTTTAAAAAATGGTTTGGGTCCCGGTCAATTCGAAATTGACCCGATATATCTAATTGCCTTGAATCCCACTTGCAACCCGCTCCCACATAGCTCGTCTTCTATGGTAGATCTAGCATCCCATACTATTCATGCAAGCATGGTGCACTTGTGCGTGCGATGTCATCCCCTATATAGGCGCATCGCTACCCTCACGACTCGACCCCCCTCTGGCTTCTCGCACCCTGCTGTAATAGCCTATATTTTAACCTAAGAAAATAAAATTTTTAGGAGTTATTTTTAAGCCAATTTTGAAAATTATATTTGCCACAATTTTTACATTATAGTATTTTAACTACATTAATTGTTTCGTAATTTTCGGGCACTAGTACAAAACCTTACAAAATTGACACATATTAATACAAGTGAGACTTTGGGAGCATCACAAGTCTATTTTATAAACCGATTTCACAAATAATTTTTAAATGGAATAATTTATTTAATAAATATATTTCTTTAATTTTTAAAGCCCCAAAATGATTTATATGAATTATATATTAAAAAATGATTAAATTAAATAGTTCTATTAATATTTTATTATAAATATCTTAAATATACTAATTAGTTAAGTTAAAAGAATTTTTTTTAAATCTATTTCTCCCAATAGTTTTAGAATTGAAAGAGGAAAGAGAGGAGAGAGAAAAATGAACCTTGGTTTTGGAGGTCACGGAATGATTTTTGTTTGTCGAGCATCTGGAGAATTTTCTTGTCTCGTTGTAAGGGACCGTTATCCTATTTTAGTTTTCAACAATTTTGTGTTTTTGATAATTTTTTGGTCAAATTTGTGTTTTCGTTACCGAAAAATTAGGATAAGTTTATATTGGTAAAACTTTCACCGTATAATTTTTTGTATATGATAGATCTCATCAACTTGAATTTTGACTATAACGTATTGAATTTTTACCATGTTAAATTGAAAGATATGACTCTCCCCTTTAAGGATGCATTCTTCTTTTGAAATTCAAGTTAGATAAGAATATCCCAACTCAAATATAATTTTCACAACTCTCACCAATATTACAAATTTTACATAAATGAAAAGCCTAGAGTCACATGCAAGGTTATCATAATAAAAATCCAAATTAGTTTTATATGAAAATAAAAATGACTCATCACAAGCACATTCTTAGCCATGCTCTTAATTATTCATGAGGGCTAAGCGATCTCTAGAGCACCTGTAGCAATTATTATTATTACTTTAAGTTAGCCCTCATTTATTTAGGGGGGCTAAGCAAGCACCTGCACAAAATATTATTAGCATAAATCATGACAATTGCCTCCCTTTACTTAACGCTGCATGAGCATGGCCACCTGCAATAAAACTAATATATATATATATATATATATATATATATATATATATATATATATATATATATATATATATATATATATATATATATATATATATATATATATATATATATATCGTTCCTAACCTAGGGGTAAATATATCACCCATCACAACAATTTATAGGGTACAGTAAAGTAAGCAAACACAATAATTTAATTCACAACATGCAGTGAAATTATCAGAAAACCTGGCACACAGCAAAAAAGGAAACACCGACCTAGCCTAAATCTAGAAGTGGCGCCATAGAAAACAATTCTATGTGTGTTTAAGGTTTGTCTAGTTTGGATAAATCCTAAGTCGGGTAGTTAGTTAAAGTTTCATAGAGTTCAGGATTGTTGGAGGCCAGAAAAGGAAACTTTAATTGAATTTCAGATATTAGTGAATTAGGATTCATTTTAATTAATTTAGTTTGTTGGTTCATTTTTAATACTTAGGGTGTTGATATTTGAAGTTTAAGTTGTATTAGCCAATTTTGGAAAGTCCCAGGGTCCTCCTAGGTCCTAGGCTGAGGGGGTTCAAAAGAGTCACAATAGAAAATAGGCTAGGTTTAGGATTGATCGGAAAGTTGACTTTTAGATTTAAGTTGGTTTCTGGAATTTTAATATTTTTAATAAATACTATACCCTAATTGGAGTTAACTGTAATTGAGTTTGTCTAATCTGAAATTTTCTACAGTTAGTTATGAATTTCTAAAGTTCGGGTACTTATTGAATTATCTAAATCATCTAATTAAGAGGTGATTTTATGGTTTTGGTCCAAATCAGCTACAAACTGATTGGAATTACTCCCAAAGGTTAGAAATAATCTAAGAAAGTGTTTCCAAGTGTTTAGGAGAATTTTTGAATTTTTAATAATTTATTAGGGGCAAAAAGGTAATTTCTAATTAAGGTTAAATTAAGGGTCAGGTTAAGTTCAACTTAAAGGGCCCTATTTATCTCAAGTAAAAAACTAAATTTTAAACAGTTTGAGATATTATGAGTTTTTTCTGAGTTAAAATGAATTTCTTATAATTTTTAGAAGGTATCGGGCCCTATTTAACGAGTAAATTAGGGTTGGTTAATTAAGAGGTCTAAAAGCTCCTAAAAATTCCTAAAAAATGCTGGAATGTTCAAGATGTCACTAAGTTTAATTGTTAAAATTTTCATGTCAATCAAGAATCTATCCTAGTTCATAGAATTTTTCTAAGTTCGCTATACGGGTCCTTAATTATTGTCCTTAGGATGTCATTACGTTGTAAGGGTTTAAACTCAAGTTCTAAACTAACCCACAAGTTAATAATGCATGGAGTACACAAACAAAGTAAACACACAATGTTCATAGATCTAGGAGAGCCTAAACTAAGTGCTCGTGCATCCTACGCATGCAAACCACGGTAAAAGAAAAGTAAATGCGTCTAACGAAGTGATTAGTGAATGATTGAGACTCAACCATTCATTAATCTCCTCCCCCATAATTTGCTCTTCACACATACAATCCATGTTTAAAATTTCATAAATAGTGAATCTCCCAAAATTAGGGAATTTAATAATATAGATAATTTTAAAATAATATATATATTTGAAGATAATATAATTAAAAATAGATCAATTCATACTAAATAAATATAAGAGAGACCCACTGATCACCCAAGCATGGTTTCAAAAAGGATTTGAAAATAATTTTTAATTTGAAATTAATTATTATAATAATTATTTAAATAATAACTAAATAATCCAATATATAAGCAAGGATAGAAATATATCAAAACTGTGCAAAATACCATCTAAAAATAATTTAAAAATAAATTTTATAATTTTCTAAAAAGAACAAGGTATCGCACGCCAAAATCCGATTTAAAATGAATTAGTTATAAATTTTATAAGTTTAATATAGTAAAAGGGATTTTGAAGTAATTTTAAAATAATTAGTAAATGAAATAAAGTTAAAATAATGAGGCTTCTAAAATTTAATGCATATTTAAAATAATAATAATAATAATAATAATAATGGCTTTAAAATAATAATAATGAATATTGAAAATTCTTTTAATTTTAAAATAATGATAATAATAATAATAATAATAATAATAATAATAATAATAATAATAATAATAATAATAATAATAATAATAATAATAATATCTTTAAAATAATAATTATAATAATTTTAGAATAATAATAATAGTAATAATTTTAAAATAATAATATAATAATTTATAATATAACTTTTTTCTAAATTTTTTATTTAAAATAATTATATGTTAATACTAATAATAATAATAATGACAATAATAGTAATTTTAAAATATTGCTAATAATAATAATAATAATAATAATAATACCTATCATAAAACAGTAACAAAAATAAGTTAAAATTATAATAAACATTAATATTATGATTAAACTAATAATAATAATAATATAATAATAATAATTATAAAATTATATATATATATATATATAAAAAGTATTTTTTATTATTTTAAGAATATTTTAAAAACATATAATATTTTTCTTTAAAAAATAATTTTAAAATATAGATAATGAAAATACGAATAGTTTTATATATTGTATGAATTTTTTGGATCAAAAATAGATTTTTGACGATTTTTTTAAATGAAAACTACTTTAAAATACATTTAGAATTAATTTAGATAATATAAATCGGCGGCGACGCCATGTGGCATCACAGGAGTGGTTCTGCGGACGTTGGGAATGATTGGCGACAACGGCGACTTGATGCGAGCCACGTAGCGGCATCTGACTGGGGGATTAAACCGCGGCAGCGGCTAGGGCTACGTGGCGGACTTGGATTGGCGGGTCAAAACACGGCCAATCATTGCCGCAATCATGCAACAATCACGGCACAGAGGAGGCATGACTTATCCACGTTAGTGAGAATTCCAGGCCATCCGATCGTCCGCTATTTCGAGCGAATGGTCATGATTGCGCTGGACGAAGTACTGATTTGGGGGATTAATTCCAGTGGTCGTTCTGAACCGCGGAACGGCCGAATATCATCCGTTGATCGTAAAATCAATGGTTGAGATCAACCCTTACCGCAGGTGAGACGAACCCGAGCCTTAAGAACATTTTTTGGATTTTTCTCTCGATAGGGTGGACGAAATCGAACAAAATTTTAAACCTATAAACTACTAGTGAAGAGCAATGGTGGGGGATATTTTTCGAGATCTAAAACGCATCGTACATAACTTATTTAAATATAAGTGTTCTAGACTAGGGTTTCAATTTTACCTCAATCCACATGATGGATTCGGTAGATCTTCATACGGTTGAGCTTGTAGACTATCCTCGTACGTTTTCCTAGTTGAACTCGAGCCTTAATTTGTTTTGGATTGAGGGGAATTCGTCTAGGAATTTTGTGACCTCGGTTGGCCAGAATCCTCATCGCCGGCGGGGGTTTCACGGTGGATTTGAGTTGGGAAAGGTAGGGGCTGCTCGTGGGAGCACTCACACAAAATTCCAAAGCCTCTGGAGGTCTTGGGAGGAAGAGAGAGCAAAAAAAGCCCCCTTTCTAACCTAATTTTTGCTATTTAAAAGGCCTCAACTCTTGATCAACAGCCAAGATCTCATTGGGAGCTAAATAGGAGGAAAATCCACTTGATTTGGCCATGGTTTTCATTTGAAATCATTAGGAGGGCTTTAAATGCCTCAATTAGGTCTTAAATTGGCCTTAATGGGTCATATTGACCCATTATGACTTGGGTTGACCAAGTTAAGTGTTGACTTGGTCAACCTAGTTAATTAGGTCCATCGGAGTGGGGTATTGAGCCTAAGAAGCCATGAAATTGGTTTGAAATTGATTAAAAGGTAATTGGGTCAATTTGGGTCAACCTTGGTTGACCTGGTCAACCAAGTTGACCCAGGACCTGGGTCTGGGCTCAACAGACTCAGTTTGACCCAAGAAATTGAGTGGGAGGGATCTTGGGTCTTGACTTGGTCAGTTTGACCAAGTCAAACTCTTTGACTAAGGGTTTTGATAAAATCAAGGTCAACAATAATAAATACATGTTAGGTTTTAAAATATAATATATTGCATATGAGGGTGGGATGACTAGCTTTTCTTTAAATAAAAGATTGGTGGTGTAATCCTTATTATAGTATATAATTGATTGATTAAATTACACTCATGGGTAGAAGGTGATAACTCTTAAATGAATATTGAAACCCACCTATGAAAATTGACAGATTGAGAGTTATGATAGATAACAAATGTACGAAAGTAAATACCACATTACAATTGAATGTGATAACTTACATTTTATAATTTTACTCAAATGATATTTATCTGATTGATTGTACATAAACTAATTGACAGATTGATAGCTCATTTTGACATTAATATTGATACACTATATCATAACATACTGATATGATTCATTGAATGATACTATGATTTACCATATGTCTAATAGTTTGATAGATCTCTTTTGATCCTTATCATATTGATTTTATTATTATTATTATTTTTAATTTTTATTAATCATATTGTATGATGATTGATATTGACTAGAGCTAAATATACATATTAATTTTTTTGCCTTATAATAAGCAGTGATTGAGGCTATGTTTGGGACGACGTCTGGGCTGCTTCACGGCTTAAAATGCGCCCCCCCTGCTGTTTGGGGCAGTGCGTTGGAGCGGAGGCCTAAAAATTTTTATGTTGACAGCCTATTTTTTGCGAAGCAAAATACCTCCCGCGGTCCGCTGCTTTCTGCTATTTTGATACGCTAGAAAGTCAAAATTAACCTTCTTCTTTTCAGTCGGACCCCTCTTCCGCTTTGTCCATCTGCACACAAAGCCATCGTTTCTGCTCTCTCTCACGGCCGACCCAGACGGAAGCCACGCCTCTGCCTCTCATCCTTTCGAACTGTACCAGGACACCGCAAAACTCCCTCCTCCTGTCGACCCTCTCTCTCACACAGGGTAATCGCATACTCTCTTCTTCCTTCTCCTGCTCTTCTCTCTTATCTTCTTCTTTCCTCTTTCTTCTTCTTCTCCTTCTTTTTCTCCCTTATTCTCTCCTCTTCTGCAGTTAGGATCCCAATTTTTCTTGCTACATGTCATAAATAGGAACAAATGGAAGTATGCCCCAGAGAACGAGAGCATCTTCTTCATCTTCAAAGAAAGAAGCTTCCAGGCTTGATGATTCATTTATCATAGCTCCAACATGTAATTTTTTTAGCTCTAATGCATCACCACGGAACCTTTCTTCTCTGTATGAGGAGAGGGGATAAAACATGAGAGTTTTTTAGCTCAAGGAGCTTAGGGCTACAACTAATTGTTTCAACATATTGTTAAAGATTGGAAACGGAGGATTTGACGGTGTTTACAAAGGTTTTATTAATCTTGCAAATGACATGGGAGAAAGGATTACAGTGGCTGTTAAGATGCTCAACCAGTATGATTTGCAGGGACAAAAGAAATGGCTTGCAAAAGTAAAGTTTCTTGGAATTGTTGATCAACCAAATCTTTTATTTATTTATTTTGATTAAATTTTTATTACATTTTGTTTTATTTTTTTTTTATTTTTTTTAAATGCTTATTACATGATCATTAAGTTGTTTTTAGGGCATCTCCAACGGAGAACTCCAAAATTTACGGAAAAATAACGCAGAACTCCAAAAAGGCGTGGTGCTGCTCCAATCGAACGCCATTTTAGATGTTTTTCGGAAGTTAACAATCTTCTCCCTTTCGCGTGTTTTACCGGTTGAGAGAGTAAAATGGCGTGGGTGAACAGTGTGACGCCAATATTGGCGTCGCACTGTTCACCTGCAAGTGAATGACGGAAATTTTGCGTTCGGTTGGAGCGACAGACGGACGACATACGCTCGTTTGGCGTTCGGGTGGAGATACCCTTAAGGCGGAATACGTAAATAGATCAATTGTTACAAGAAAATTTATTATTTATTACAGTCTCGTTATCGGTTCAATTTTTGGAATATGGAAAGAATTTATATGATTACCATTTAAAATTAATACTGCAAATATATGGAAAGAATTTATATTATTACATTTAATTTAGAATAGTTAGTTTGTTATTATAAATTTCTAAAAAAATTGTCATTTAATCAATTTTCTTTTATCTTAATATATAAGGGTATAAATGTAATTTTTTTCCCATACAATTGCAGTATTGCAACTTCACAGTTATAGTTCTCAAACAAAATATATTGCTTTATGTACAACAATTTCAGAACTCAGCTTTATGTACAACAACTTCACAACCTACTTTACCGAAAGCTGTCGTCCCAAACAAACCCTGAGTCTTGGTTTCTTTCTAGGCTTTTTAGCTCATTATGTGAATTTTTATGATTTCATGTTAAGGAAGAGGTCAGAACTAGATGAAGTGAGAATGTAAAAGATTTCTTAGGTTTTCTTTTGATTTTGTTTATATTTTATTTAAAATTTTTTTAGTTAGGAGTTTATGATATATTATTGATTGTACTAACTTTTAACTATTTATATAGATTTCGGGAGAAATGAATATAGTACAATATTTTGATATATGCAATTATTAATTATTTTTATTGGATATACAAATTTATTATTTAGAAGATATGGTTGATTTTTTGGACAAATAAAAAATATAAAATGCATAATTTTTTTTTTCAACTTTGATTATGAGGCATCACACGCTCCCTATCTCAAGGCCCTCACCCATACTTATCCAGCGTTCGCTTAGGCCTATGCTCGACCCCACATACCAGCAACCCCACTGGCACTGCTCCCCCACCGTACCTCGCACACTGACACACCCACGTATGCTATGTTCAGGGTTTGTGGGTCGGGTATGGTTAACCAGGTAACCGACACGGGTCAGGTTCGGTTTGGAATTTCTAACCCGTTTGAAAAATCGGGTTGGGTTAGGGTCAACCTGTTTAGACCCGGGTCAATTCAGATTAGACCCAAACTCGACCCGTTGACCCATTTTGACACCCCTATTTGACACAACTCACCTTCTTCCAAAGCTCATATCACAAAGCCTTCACCAAACTTCACTTGTAATCACTTAAGACTTTGATCGATGATTGATGAAGAAAAAACAAAAATTTTCCTTCATAAAATCCACTGTACAATCAAGAATGCCCTCAACATCGCTTTCAATTAGAGAAATATCATTGAGAAAGAAGAAAAAAAAAGAGGTGGAAGTTAGGAATCAACCATTTATATTAAATTCATTCTAAAAACTATAGGAGATGAAGCATTATATGATCTATTTATAATGTTGGAATCACTAGATGTGGATATATATATATATATATATATATATATATATATATATATATATATATATATATATATATATATATATATATATATATATATATATATATATATATATATATATATATAATGATGTTAACTGTCATGTCAACAAATAAGCAAAAATATTTTTTCACCACTGGGCACATCCTCACATAAATAAAGGAAAGATTATTTTGTGCGAATGTCGAACGCCGTTCGGAGACCAACCAGAATGCGCCACATCACCCCTTCCCTCGGTACTGTTTGGTACCGTTGCTCGATACCGCTGACGTGATTGCACCCGATTCACTTCCAAACAAAGAGCTGCGTCCAGTCTCCGCACAGAACAATTTCTTCACATAAAGATATCTTTGATGTGATTTCCAAATCCTTCATGCCTCTCCATATCAAGGCGCCAAAAGTAGTCTTTATGAATTTCCTAAGAGTAAAACCTAAGCATTCTTTTAGCTTCCAAGTTTGGAGGTTAGTTTCTTAGTCATATATAGTTTTTTTTTTTTTTTTTTTGTCTAAAAACTTCACGAATGTAAATTCAAGAAGCCACATATTTAACCATTGGGGGCTAGAGGCTGCTCGAGAAGAAAGGGGAAGAATTCTTGGATTTAGCCTTTTTTAAGAGTAATATGAATGTTATTCGAGAACTTCTTCTTAATATAAAATGAACAAATAGATGCGTTAAAGCTCAACATAGAGAGATATTCTTCTTGCACATTATTTTCTTATCCTTTTTTTCATTCTTTTTTTCAATGGTACAATGTACATTAATATATCTCAAGAGCTTTATTCAAGCAAAGCCCATCTAGCTCAAGTCATCTCAGCAGAATAAGAATAATGGAGATTTTGAACTCATCTAGATCTCCATGAACTCGCTAGGATCATTGTGGACTCCATAAAGAGTGCTTAGTCTAACCTTAAGATGTCCTCGCCGGCTCCACGAGCTTAAATAGATGATGACTTTACCGAGCAAGTCACAACTTCACGAGGCAGGTCGATGAATTTTTACAATAAAATGACAGCCTCGTTGTCTCGATTGATGATTATAAAAATTCTGTATGTGACTTCACCCAATAACTATTCACATCGATTGATCGGGCACGAATATCGAGGGAAAATCAAGTTGAAAATTAAAAAAATTAAATCGGAGACCATTTGAACTCTGATTTTAGCAAAGTTATAATTGAACTAAACGTATCGAAAATACGAACCCAATGACACCAAATTCAACTCAATCCGAGCCCAGATGAGTCTAAATCAAAGACATTAACCACATTTGGAACGTTCAAATCATAATTTGGATTATCAAACGGTTTTCAAATGTGACATGCTTATAGTTGAATCGAGCGGCTTGACGAGAAAATTCCAACGAGCTCATAATCACAAAATTTTGATATCATTAAAACCTTCAAATGCCTAATAAATAATCCACGGTCAAAGGAATCAACATAGACTATCCATTCATACCATTCCCAATTTACCATTGATCTTCCTCCTAATTACATGTCATATCACTCTAAGAAAACTATAAATAAACCCATCATTCCTCATGGAAAGGGGTCCCCGAAGCAATGAGCGAAAGAATAGAGTAGAGGAAGAGAAATCAAATGCCATCAAGCTCCTCCTCGACCACCTCCCGGCCACCGACTGACGTTGGACTTCCGCCCAATGCTAGATTTATACTAGGCGTCGGACTTCCGCCCGTCGTTAGACTTCCACCCGTCGTCGGACTTTTGCCTATCGCCAGACTTTTGTCAGACTTCTACCTGACGCAGGTCTTCCACTCATCTCCAGATTTCTACCTAATGTCGGACTTCTTCCCGTCACTAAACTTTCGTTAGACTTCTACCTAACGCCAAACTTCTACCTGACGTTGGACTTATGCCTATCGCCAGATTTCTACCTGATGCCAGACTTTTGCGGGTCGCAAGATTTCTACATGAAGCTAGACTTCCGCCTATCACCAGACTTCTGCTCGTCGACGTACTTTTGTTGGACTTCTACTCGACGTTGGACTTCCATCCCTCGTTGGATGTTTGCCGGACTTCTACCCGTTGTCGGACTTTTGCTCATCGTCGTATTTCTACCCGATGTTGGACTTACACCCATGACCAGACTTATGTCCGACATCGGACCTTTGTCGTACTTCTACCCGACCACTGTCACCCAACTACGACCTTTTTGACATATGTCGTCCACTAACTATGATCCTTCCGACTAAACGAATATGTCAATAGTGAATTTTCATATTCCCACAATTTAATGCACTCAATATGATATATATTTGTTACATCAAGCATAGGCCTTCCCTCTAATAAAGGGCCTCATATGTAATCAACTGAAAAATATTAATGGATTCATTCAAATTGGGTTAGGCCCAATGATTTTTTTCCTTTTTCAAAATTTTCCACATAAAAATCTTGGTGTCTCTTATGAATGTTAAACCATCTCTTTAATTTAATTGCGTGCTGGATCTTCGTATAAAGCTAAGATGTTAAACTATATATTTCTCTATTGCCACGAATATTCCAGAATGCAACATTTATATATTGACAAGTGACAACTAAAGTGCAATAAAAGAAGGAAGCTTCAATAAAATATATTTAGAATATTTTAATAATTAAATGATGAAGAGATGACAATGACAACAATATTGATAAGTTTTGCAATGGATATCCAGTCATAAATTCCCTTTATCAATCCCTTCCGCCATAAAAAAAGCCCAATGCAAAGCGCGGAGCTAACCTATCCACAAATGACAACGCAACCTGACGTGGCAGACCCCACACTGGATCTCATTCCAGGCCCACTAGACACCAACCCAAAATATCAGCCACTTGTTGGCCAAGGCCCAGCTGGCCCGTCCCAACAGATATCAAAACCAACTAGCGAAGGGCATATCCCGCTTCCGATTCCCAGCATCTCCCTTCGGCATCCGACGGCTCTGATCTCTGCTCCCTCCCCTATAAATAGTACCCCGTTCTCAACCTCCTCGCCTTCGCTGTCTTCTGTAATGGAGCTTCATCTAGAAACGCCGCTCGAAGCCCTCGTGTTCCGTTACTCCACCACCATAGCCGGATACATATGGACCTGTCTCGCCCTCTTCGCCGCCGGGATCGGTCTATGGCGCTTCCGATTACTCGGGTCAGCATCTAGGTCAGCACCTGTTCCCGTCTCTACATCTCCTTCCGCCGTTTCTCAGGCGATTCCGTCCCCCCCGTCGACATCAGTTCCGATTGCATCGAAAGTGCTTGTGTCGGGTTGTGGTGAGAAGGAGGCGAGTGGATCGCCGACGAAGGGGAGGTTCACCACTTATTTTATAGTGGAGGAGGAGATTGATGGCGACGATAAGGGCGAGGAGTTTGAGTGGGAAAGTTACGACGGTCGTGGCGATGGGGAGTGTTTGAATCTGTTGGATTGGGGGTGGAGGGGAGATCTTGGGTGGTATGGTTACCAGGATTGGAAGGCGATTAACGGCAGCGTAGTCAGACTGTGGGATGGCGACCGAAGAGGATCAGCTCGGCGCCAGCGGTGAAGAGGAAGTAGATCTAAGGTGGTATCGGAATTTGTTTGGTGAAGAAATTGTTTGTACATTTTATGTTATTATGGTTGGTTCGGCCCGGCGGCGGCCGGCGACCTGCAATTCCCTCGCCGGATGTTTTCCTGATGGTGTTCCTCTTTTTCTTCTGGTTAATGAAATCACATTCTTGCCCTTAGGTTCTCTTTTCCCTCCTCTTTGGTACAATTTTGCATTCCTTCGGATTTTTTTTTTAAAATGATCGAACTGTTTTCGTTTTAAGAGAATAATAATTATAATATTTGTTTATTAGTTGCAAGGAACTTAATTAGAATAACAACCACCACCGGTCTCGTAAGGAAGCTAATAGGCCATATTAATTGTAATAATAACAAAGCCATTACAAAATAAAATTATAGTGCGCATCAAATTAAATTTTCAAAAGTTCAAAATTTTAACTTTTATGTTCGCACCAGGGTGTAGGTGAGCTAGGCCGGCTTGTCTGCCAATTTGAATTCAACTTGCTAATGAGTTTGTGAATGAAGCTTGTTAAGCCACAAGCTCAAGCTCAAACCAATCTTATTACTCATATGTTGAACAAGCCCAAGCTTACTGTGACTTGACTTGATTACTCGTCGAGCAACTCTACTTAAGAATTTACACATCCCTCAAATCTTCGAACCCCAACCTCACGAAGGAATTAAACTAGCTGTCTAATGATCTAAATCTGAATCAAGTGTAGGAGATTGAGCACTTCTTTCATTTCATGACCTAGAGATTCAAAATGTGAAGCCTTGAATTAAAATAACTAAAATTTATGGTTTTGTTTTTTGAAAAATATCACATATCTGATGTTTGCCTTCCACAATGGCTCGAGCTGATTACTCACTTCTCTAGAGAAGTTAACAGATGGTGTGATAGCTTTTGGAGCGGGGCTTCGCTTTCACATTCTTAGGGCTTCTTCAATGCATCTATATTGGGCATCTTTGATGACATCTATGAGCTTCAAACTTATTAAGAAGCAGCGTCCATCAAGCTAGAACAAGTCAGTGACCATCTAGCACGCAATGACACAAAGATGTATAAAGGATTTGACTAGTGATTTCATATGTAATTTTATGGAGTATTTATTTAAAATTTTTATGCAATATAGTTCGTAATATTTTCATTTATTCTTTCTAGAATGGCTCCTTATTGAGTGATTTAGTTTATAAATATGAAAAAAAACTCATCAAAAGTGTTGAAGGTTGATGTAACTTAAGGTCTTTTCCTATATGTGTAATCAATCAAAGTAGATTTCAAGAGCAGAGAGATAATTGCAAGCTTTGTGTATTTTTGAACAATAAGAAACAATAATATAGAAAATGAACTTTTACAAGGAGGACATTTTTATGTAAGCCTGGTTTCTTCATTATTTCAATACATTGTATAAGTATACGTATAATGTAAAAGCTGGTGTACTCAGTTTTGTTCAGATAAAGTAATTTGACTTTACACATGGATGTAGTTAATTTTATTTTTTATGTTATAAGCTAATGGTGTTGATGAGTGTGGTGGCTCCATCATTTCTGTGGTTGTGGAGATCGCTGTTATTGAGATGGTTAAGAGCGTAGTTGCTCCATTGTTTATGTGGGTGGATGTCATTGTTAGTCCCATGCAAACTGAGGGGTCTTGTTAAATCGTTAATTTGAGACGAATGGATTGAAACTTGTGAGCTGGGAGAGCTTTAGTGAAAATGTTGGTCGGTTGATCTTGAGAGCTGATTGGTATGACCCGAATATCTTTGGAGTGGATGTGGCCACGAATGAAATGATGATCAATCTTTAAAACCATCATTCTACCAAACAGAATTGAAAATAAAAATGGGGTATCAGTTGCCTATTTCTAGCTTGACAATTCTCTTAACTGGACTTTCATAAAAAAAATTTAATTTTGGACCTCAAATCTCCTCCTTTCCCTTCTCTTTCCTTCCTCCTCACATTTCTTTTTTGACAAGATGTAGGGGTGAGGGCTGGACAATAGTGTCTTTAGATATTTATTATTTTAAAAAGTCCTAATATGTCCTAGCTTGGGGGCACTAAAGCCTCTAACTCTATAGCGCTCTTAGAAAAATTCTCAAACTCTTCCAAAATCTCACAAACTACCATATGATCCATTTTCAACACTAAACTGGCATTATCTAGCCAAAACACTCCCCCAAAACCTTAGTTTTTGCCATTTTCTCGAGAGCAGAGCATCAAAGTACCAATTCCAAAACCACAACACTCGTAGAGAATCATATTTCCTCACCCTAAAACTTTAAGCATTCTAAGTTCTAAATGACTTAATAGCGTTTCTTATTACTAAAGCAATTAAAATTTTTTACACTTTTAAGCACATAATTACCTGGCTTCCATACAACATATATTACAAAGTTTTCATGTGCCCTATTATTGCAAAGCAATAAATTCATTTGTCATAGCTTTGCGCCAATGAGGGTACTTGACAACTTCAGAGAAGGAGGTTAGGTCAGCTTGCTGGGTGTTATAATGGAAAAGGTTTAGGAAGTTGATGTAGCTTGAGAGAACCAGTTTTAAGCTGAGTTATCATGGGATGACACGAGGGAATAGGAGGTATTGGTGGAGAAGAGAGCTAGTTGAGTCGAGCATTGTTGAAGAGAGGTTAGTGGAGGATAGATGTAGGTGGTTTGAGTAGAGGAGAGGTGAGGCAGAGGGTTGGAGATTAGGGAACAGAGTTCATGTGGGTGGTAGGTTGTAACAATCTAGGGAAGTAGGTGAGGGTTGAAATGCAGGAGTTAATAAATGGGGATTAAAATGTGAGTAAGGTGTGGGCTGGGTGTATGGGAAGCTCCACTCATCAAATGTTACATGTCGGAAAATTATAATTTTTATGGTGAGGGGTTTAGGTAATTATATCCCTTGTAGTTATCTGAGTAACCAAGAAAGATTCACATTTGTGAACATGGTTCAAGTTTATTGCATATGCAAGGAGAAGACCAAGGGAAGTAAGCGTAGTCAAATGTTTGCGATTGAGAGTATTGAGGTAGAGTGTTATATAGGAGCTGAAAGGGTGATTTATTTTTTGGATTTGGGAGAGGGTATATAGTTGATGGTGTATGCAGTGATTGAAAGAGCTTCCATCGAGTAAGAGTATGGAATGGAAGCAACATGAAGTAGTATTCTAGTGGTCTTAATGAGATGGTGGTGTTTGCACTCGATAAGATCATTTTTTTGGGGTGTATGGGTAGCTAATTTGATGTTTAATCCCATTTATTTGAAGGTGGTTTGCAATTGTGTGAGAGTATTATGTACCTCTATCAGTGCTGAGACATTTTATTTTTGAAATGACAATTATTTTTTAATAAATATTTTGAATTTCATCAATAAAGGGTTTACTTTAGTTTTTGAGTACATAAGAAAAATTCATACAAATATCAAGCAATCATCTACAAATATATATATATTTACAATGAAAGTAACCAGGAGGGTCCCCATTCATCAGATTGAATTAGTTCTAAATATTTATTGTGATGATTAGTAGACTTAGTGAATAGCAATCTACGACCTTTCAATGCAATACATGAATTGACAAATGAAGAGAAAGCATGAATAAAGAGATTTTTTTGCTTGGAGATTGTTGCAGTTGTGTGCGGATGAGGATGACCAGGTCGATAATGACAGTGCTGCAACCAGGGCAGATGGAGAAGGTAGGGTTGGTGAAAGTCAAAGGGGATAGAGACTGTTACGATAAGGTCCTTGGAGGAAGGTGCAGTTGGTCGTCATGTCCTTGAGTTGGTGGCCGTGAGCGATAAAGTAAATAGAAATGCTAATGTCAACAGTGATATTGAAAATTAAAAGTTGATTATGAGAGAGAGAGAGAGAAAGTAAATTATAGAAGGAAGTCCTAGGTTACAAGTTGGTGTGGGGAGGAGGCCTTGACTGGAATGAGCAATTGGAAGAGAACCACCATTACCAATAGTTATTTAATTATTACCTTCATATTTAGTTAGATAGCTAAGGTTATCAAGGTGAGAATTAAGGTGAGATAAATCTCGGGAGTCGAGGTATTAGTCCAATGAAGTTTACGAGGAAGATGTAACTAGAGCCTCGAAAGATTGAGTAGATGGTGGCGGGTTGTAGTTTGTGTTGAGGCAATGCTAGCATGCTAAATTCGAGTTCCCACATTTTTACAAATTTGACGTGTTATAGGAGTTGGACTGGAGCGATTTCCTTTAGCAGGGAAAATTATATGAGGAGCAGGTTGTTGGTTATGTCTTCAGCATCCTCTATATGCGCGACCTTTGGATGTGTAAAGACCAAAATCTGGCTCTGTGGTTGGAAGCTCTTTATCATAATCAATTGTTATGTTAATTTCCTCATGGATTAGTCAAGCATATATGTCTTTGAAACTTGTTGGTGTGAGCTTAGTTTTGATAATAGTTTTGAATGCTTGATATGAGGAGGGTAGGCCATTTAGAGTATAGAGAATGATGCCTTCAATGTCGATAGTGGAGCTAACAGCTACAATGTTGTCCACAAGAGGCTTGATTTTAGTAAGGCACTGTGTAATGGAAAGATTCTTTATGACATGATTCAAGGTGAAGAACATAAGGAAGAATGGCTACTGTAAGAGTGGAGCAAAGGGATACAATAAGGTTTTGATCAATAAAGAGCCATTGTTTATAATCTGGGTTGGGTTGGGAATGTCCAGCAGCACTCGGGGTAAGTAGAGAGGGGGCTAGCAGTGCCTTCAAGGTGAGTAGGAACATGTCTTGAAAATGTCTATTAAGAACATCCACAACTAGAGCAAAAAGATATGAGCTTAAAGCAGATCCTTTATGTAATCCAACTAAAATAGAAAAATACTTAGTTAAACCACCTTGTATTTGAAAACAAGGAACAACTATTGCATACATATCCTTAATGACTTGAATATAAACATTATTAATCCCTTTCTTTTCTAGAACTCTCCAGAACACCTATCTTGGAACTTTATCGTATGCTTTTTCTAAATCAATAAATATCATATGTAGATCTTGCTTATTTTCTCTACACTTCTCCATCAAACCTCTCACTAAATATATAGCTTCCTTAGTAGACCTTTATGCCATGAATCCAAATTGATTTTGAGAAATATTAGTATCACATCTTAACCTATGCTCAATAACTATCTCCTATAATTTTAAAGTATGATACATTAGCTTAATTCTTATGATGCACTAGGATCTAAAATAGAAGAATTTAATTTCATGTTCTTCTTTGTTATCTTTTTGTTTCATTAAAAACCATATCATGATAACCAAAGCTAACTAATTAAATTCAGAAAAAATATATAATTAATAAAAAATATAATTACATTATTATAGTCAATATTTGCATCTTGATTAAAGTTTAAAGTCTAGAATAATATTACAATAGTCATAACAGACTACAAAGAATATATATAAACCCAAGAGCTGAAAAAAAATTACACTATCATCATTACCTTGCCTCACTCTATACACTCCTTATATTTACCTGAAATTATATAAAAATAATGTAATTAGCACGTAGCCTTGCAAGAAATGAAAACTTCACTGCCTTCAATGCAAGATAAAAGAATCAATATGCATGCTCCAATTTTAGTTAATATCAATCAATAATTAATAGTTTATTTTTATAAGAAAGCAATCTATAAAATTAATATACATAAATAATAAAATCAATATGATCATTAAAACCAAATAAAAGTCTATCAACTATAAGAAATATTGATAAAAAAAAATTATCAATCAATGTGTCATGTCAATATACTTATAAGTGTACTATATTAATATGTCTATCAATATCCCTATCATATTCTACGTCATATTATATCAATATTCATGTAGGTTCTATTAATTTTGCTTTAGTTTTATCTATCAATCTCATCAATCAATTCATGTGTTATAATATAAATGCAATCATGAATGTGATATATGAATATTAAGGCAGAATATCCAACTTAAATGTGGCATTTACATCCTTTCACCCCAACTATCGGCCAATTAGTCATTAATTTTTAATGTATTCTCTACTGTTGACCAGTTGGTCATCTACTTTTATTTACCACCATTGTTTATTATCTTAAGTTAATTCACAGATATTTAATAAATCATTAAGAGTTATCACCTTTTATCCATCAGCATAATTCAGCCAACTGGTTATAGGCTAATATCCAAGATTACACCATCAAATCTTTTATTTTAAAGAAAACCCATCATCCCACCCTCATATGCAAGGCATTATATTTTAAGATCCAACCAATATTAATTATAGTGTTAACAACAGCCTTCCTAATTACTAACATGCAAATGTTGCACT
This sequence comes from Dendrobium officinale, assembly GCA_019514585.1. Classification (NCBI taxonomy): domain Eukaryota; kingdom Viridiplantae; phylum Streptophyta; class Magnoliopsida; order Asparagales; family Orchidaceae; genus Dendrobium; species Dendrobium officinale. Next base: position 29,545,836 of record CM033698.1, read on the forward strand.
TTTTTTGCATCAGTTTTATTATTATTATTATACAAGTTAATATCATATAATTGAAATACAAAATAATCAATATATTATACACTAACTTCAAAAAATTATAATTATCGATCTTCCCAATGAATTCAATATTATTACAGTCAAAATACTCATAAGAATCATATATATCATATATAAAATGTTACACGATGAAAGTTTGATAATTTAAGAGAAAATATATTTTTGGAGGATTTGAGAGATAAAATTCTTAGAAATCAAAATATTAAAAAAATAGGGTAAGAGTATAGTTACTTATAATGAGCAGATTACTAACAACAAACAAAAATACCTCATAGGACTTCCTCTCTCTTCCTTCCTTTCTCCCTTCCTTTATTCTTCTCCTTTCTTCCTTCCCAGCCAAGCAACAAAAATAAGGGAGGAGGTATGGTAGCAGGGATATTTAAATGTAAATTATTAAAAAATTAAGTTTAGTGCCTAGCGCCATGGCGCTCCCATGACCCAGTGCCACGACGCTACATGTAAAACAATATGTGCTACAGTGCTGAATTATTTTTAAAAATTTCAGAGAGTTCAGTGCCACTATGCTCACAAGCACAATGTTGCAACACTCCAATTTAAATTTTTTAAAATTTTTAGATTTTTATTTTAAAATTATTTTCATAATTTTCATATCATTACAATTCCTCTATAATTTGTACACTCTTTTACATCACCTTTATTCTTGAAAATAAGAATCAACACTCTCCTTCTCTACTCTTCTAACATTTTTTAGTCCTAAAAAATATTTTAAAAATTTATAAATCAAGAAAATTTTTCATCTCCTCGACATTTCCACACCTCTATTGAAATATCATCAAGTCCAACATCTTTTCCACTCTTCATTTTCTTTAGAACCTCTTTAATTTTGGCTTTACTAATACACAAATAAAAAAAATTCAATTTTCATTTAGGATGCTAAGGTTACTAAAATCAATAGTATTCTCACAATCTTTATTAAAAACTATATCAAAATATTTCAGCCACCTTTGTTTAATATTCTCTTCTAATAAAAGTGCTTTATTATCTTCATCATTAATGCACTTTACTTGAACAAAAATTTTGCTTCTATCACTTTGCTTAGCTAATTTATACATATACATATATCATTTGCCCTCCTTAATGTTTAATCTATTATATAAATCAATAAAAGCTAAATTATTTACATCTCATATTGTTTTCTTAGACCCCTTACATATCTGTTTATATATTTTTCAATTTTTAGAGCTTTTACACCTAAATATATTTTAATAATAAAGTGTCTTATTTTAGATTTTTTATTGCATATTTTGATTCCACCATCAACTATTTTTTACTATTACAAGTTTTTCCTTTTAATACTCCATGCACGTCCTTTGTAACATTCTTAACATCACTATTTTTTTTTCACATAACATCAACTTTCTCATGCACAGTCCAAACATTAACATCTTGAATCTCCTCAAAATATTTTAATAGCATTTAATTCACTATCTAATCTTAAAATAATATTTTACTTTTTTCTTATGTTTTGTCGGTTCATCCTAAAGTTCAAAACTAATAAGCAAAAGGGAAGAAGAAACTTAAAAGTATGCTAAAAATATTAGCAAAACTTGTTTTACTGCATATTTAAGGAAATCAAAGAATATAATATCTAGTGTTGACAACTCATTATGTTGATTCTAACAAGTGATTACAAAAAAGTGATCTCAATTTTTTACATATATCCCCCTCATATGATATCTAAAATAGTAGGGGTGTTAATTTTTGACACGACTTGAAACCCGACCCAAATCAGGCCTGAAAAAATTCGGGTTCGGGTTGACCCAGTTAGCAAACGGGACTGGTCCGAGTTCGGATATTTAATGGGTCAGGTTCGGGTTGACTCGGAAATCCAAAATTAACCCAAAATTGACCCGGATCCGGATTCGTTAGCCCAGCCACCCTAGCATGCTTCTCGCTTTCGCCCTAGCCTACTTATCGCTTAGTGGCACAGTATGGTAGTTGCCACACGGCCACCTCCGGACTACGAACGGACCCAACTCCCCACATGCCCACCTCCGCAGTCCGTTAGTCCCCATGTGGCCACAAGCGCCTTAGCAACCCCCACGCGCGGCACACCTTCAAGTCCACGCGGAAACCCATGTGCAACACGCCTTCAAGTCCATGCCCACGCGGACGCCCAGGTCCGGGTCCGTTATTTTCGTGTCGGGTTGTGTCAACCCTACAATACAGCAAGTCTGGTCCGTGTTGCATTTTCTAACCCGTTTGGAAAAACGGGTCGGGTCAAATAGCATCGGGTCAGTTTAAATTTGGCCCAAACCCAACTCGTTAACTCAAATTGACACCCTTATAGAATAGTTAATACATTATAAAACCTCTGTGAGTGAGGCATTGAAGATAAAGTTTTTATTAAATAAATTGATAATGCTTCAAATGATGATAGAGCTATAGACGTGGGCATATTTAGAGTTGGGTCACGGGTCCCCACTGACCCATCGAAAAAAGCCCAAAACAGTTCTAAAGAAAAGGGCACTTTCACTCGATTTGAAACATGGGTTCTTTGTTTTATAAAGTTACTCTCATCTGCTTTGCCCTATGCTATAACTATGTAAAAAACATTTAATTTATCATACTAAAGTTATCATAAAACTATTTCTGCTTTATTGATCATTTATGTAGATATTATCAATAATTTTATTCATAAATATTAAAAATCTAAAATTTACATCATTAAAAATTATATATATATATATATATATATATATATATATATATATATATATATATATATATATATATATATATATATATATATATATATATATATATATTTCTTTTTTAATAAAACTAATACCTAAAAATTTGAAGTAAAATAAGATAATCTTACATTTTTTCTGTAATAAAACTAATATAATATAAAATTTAATAATTCATTCAAAATAAATAATGATTTACTTTAAAGATAAAATATTATTTCTCTAGTAACTATTAAATGAAAAAGGTAAAAGAAATCATTTATAAAATATTAAGAGCATTTTAAAAATTATCAATTTGTGCTCCCACTAATAAAAATTCTAGCTCGGCCCCCAACTATAGACCTATAAAAGGATGGCTTTTCATGTGTATTGGTCAGCTCATATCTTGAATTTGATAGTGAAGGATATAATTAATTTTTGAAGGTTCTAAAATTTAGATCAAATATTAATTGGAAAGAAAGGAATATTTAATATTTGATCAGGGTTAAATCGGGCATTAAATCAGATGATATAATAAATATTATTTAAAAGACTTAATAATTAAATAAATATATGAAAAAAAATAAAGAGAACCATTTTATAAAATATAGAACATGCATAACAAAATATCATCAATAATTTTAAACTTATACACCTTCTATATCAAAGTGATTAATCTCTTCTTTTGTAGTCATAAGCAAAATCCATATAATTCTTTGAAACCTTGTATGCTCAATTGCTTAAATATATTACAAGTTTTAATAAACATTGTTTAATAACAATAAAAGAGCAGCTAAATAAAAAAAAAAATCTAGGAGTTATGTTTTATAAATTTAAATAAAACTATTTAGTGTAAATTATTTATATCTATTCACCTATTTAAAAATAAACATAAAAAAATGATCAAAATATGAACTAGTTACAATCACCTCAAAAGAGCCTTAAGGTTTTATTTAGGATGACTTTCTTACTGCTTCTTAAAGCAGCTTTCCAATACAATTTTCGTACTATGAAGCTGCTTTAAAAAATAATAAAAAAGCCGTCTCAAACAAAATCTATGACGATACAGCTGTCAGCTTCACGAAAGATCAGCGAAAGTGATAGGACACTAAAAAAAATTGGTTGGTTGGGCTATTAAAACTTTAAATGTCTATTTCCCATCTTTGAATGGTTGTAGGAAATAGAAGAAGTAAGATGAAATTTCATCAAATTTAATAATTGTGAGACCTTGAAGATGACAGCTCTCACTAAACATAGAATAAATTAGGCCAAAAATCCCTAATTGGTTAAAATAACGCAATAATGGGGCGTCTACATCAAATAAACAACACAATTAGGTAACCAATTAAAAACTCTAACTACAATAATAATTTCATAATTATATTTACAGATAACAACAAGAGAACACCAAATTAAAATATATAAGCTCGGATCAAACACCTTTGTCATTTATTTTTCCAAGTTTTGGCAAACTTTATTAATAAAATATGATTTTTATTTTATATAAGAAATTAATAAGCATGAATGCAAATCAAATATTAAGGCTTCGTTTGGGACAGTTTTATTTCATTGTTTTTTTCTTGCCTTCAATAGATTTTTGTACTAAAAAGCAGCTTTACAAAGCAATAAATAAGTCGTCACAAATGAAACCTAAGAGGAAGGGTATGCATGTCCATATTACAAATAGGCGTTATTGGAGTTGTAAGAAAAGAGGTTAGAAAAAGATTGGAATAAATTGTTAATGAAGTTAATGTTGTAGATTTAATAAATAGCACAATACTATGGAAGAGAGAGGATAAGTTGGTTGTCACTGTCATGAATGACATTGTAGGATTATGGAAGTGACTTCCAAAATTGTGGTTAGCATTACACATCAAACAAATGATTGAAGGAGTTTTTGGAAGTGGATTATTCTCACTTTTTATAAAATGGATTGAAACAAATAAGAGCATATCCTAAGCTAATGAAATCTTTACATGTTCTCTCTCTCTCTCTCTCTCACACACACACATATTGAAGCTATTCTATCAATTATAATATCAATGGTATCATGTGAGCTAAATATTTATAATTGAGATTTCCAACAGTTACTATTGTAATATATATTTACTATTTAGGATATTCTTTTTAATATTTGTTCTTTATTGATCTCCTCACTTGCTTATATGTAGGTATGCTCACTAAAATCAAATAAGAAAAGAAGTAGCATTTTTTTATGTTTTCTACATGAATCCCTCTCTCTCTCTCTCTCTCTCTCTCTCTCTCTCTCTCTCTCTCTCTCTCTCTCTCTCTCTCTCTCTCTCTCTCTCTCTCTCTCTCATACACACATTTTGAAACGCCACCTTATTATATTTGCTACATTATATAACTTAGGATCCAATTTATTTGTATATCAAACATTGACATCAACTCCTATACACTAGTAAGTTGTCACCCTTTTCAACCCTGCATTTCTTTCACCAACCCTACCTTGCTAACCTAGAATTTTCTTCCACAATTTCCTCTACTCTATTAAACAATAGTAATATTATTCTTTTCAAGATACAATAGATTCCACCACAAAATATCTACCCATCTCTTGCTACCCTCACTATCTTTATTATTATGGTTGCTTTTATTCCTAGATATAGACCCCAAGAGCTCAATCCACTTGACCTACATCTCATTGTGTTACTAGTCAAATCACTAATTACCACTTTCCATAAAACCTCATAACCTCCAATAGTGCATCCCTTGCATGAGCCATTTCACATCATCAATCACTTGGAATAATTTGCATCAATCTCATCATAAACAATGGTGGCCTCTAAGACAAATCATAGTTAAATACTCACCAAGCCTTCAACATCTCTAAATAGCAACAAATTCCCTCTTCCTCAATTTTACATAGAACCAGGCAACTCACTCTCCCACTTTCCCTCAAAGAAACCAGTATGTCACCCCTTTACCCACTAACACTAGCAAACTCTCCCATTTCACAATACTCGCTTTATGTCTTAGTAACTCAGCGAAGACATGCCTATCACCTTCCTAATCACTACATGCCAACTAGATAATGCAAAGATCATTCCCAAAACCATTTTGATTATGAGCCTCATCTTTGCCCTTTTTCTTCAAACTTAAATTAACATGTTCCACCTTGATTTTATAGGATAGTATATATTATTATATCTATATGATCACGTGTTTAATTTTTATAATAGAAAATTTGAGTGGTTATTATTTTAATATATCCTAATTTTCTAAGATATTCTCCTTTATTATATTTTTCTTTATTGCTCACTCCATTTGTCAAATGTAGGCATGATTATATTAGCCTAGAAGAAATTAATCAAAGATATATCTATTTATTTCATATACTATTTTCTATGAAATATATACTTGATATGTCACAAAAAATAGCATTGATTGAGCACAAATATTGAGGCATGTTCAAGTTGCCATCTTCCAAGGTAAATTTGGGACCATGCAAACTCCAATTTTAGCAAACTTGTAGTCAAATTAAGTGTCTCAAGAGAAAGAGACAACATTACACTATCAATTGCTCTAAAATAAATTTTATGTTCTTTGATTCCTCTACGTGAAGCCCGTAGACGCCCGCTTCCTGTCAAGTACCCAATCCGCCTCTGCATCCAACGAACAATTATTACATCCTTCGACCGGACGTAGATGAACGTCCGGCTCCGACCGGACGTAGAGGAACGTCCGGTCGAAGGTTAAATCGCGCCAGAAAACGAGAAATACCGAGCAAATACCAAGCAATACCAAACAATAACGAGGAATACCATCACGTGAAGACCCAATACCGAGTTATGCCGAGCTATACAGAGCAATACCGAGTTATACAAAAGTTGTACCGAGTTTTTCCTAGAAAAAACTCGGTACAACTCGGTATTGCTCGATATAGCTCGGTATAACTCGGTATTGGTCTTCAGAGAGCGGTATTCCTCATTATTATCAAATAATACCTTGCAATACGGAGCAAATACAGAGTTTTTTGGCGGTATTTTGCCTCATACCAGACGTTCCTCTATGTCCTTACACAGGACCTAATAAAAGTTCGCATCCAACAGGCCTACTCCACCCGCTTTAAACACCACGCCAGTATCCGTCGTCTTCCGTAAGTCTGCTGACGATCACAAATCCACTCTCAATCGTGAAATTAATCTATCATTCGTGGATCTTCGCTACAGTTCGGCAAAGCCTTCCTTTTCCTGTTCCGTGTGTGATTCCTCTCTTAAATTCAAACATAGGCAAATATTTCTTTTAAAGTGTCCTTTGCATATCTAAAAGTTTCATAAAGGTTTTAATTGCCTGTGCAACTGAAGTCCTTTGCTTCAGATTTGTAATTATTTAAATGCAAGATTACTATTTTGCCCTTATAAGAATTCAATCTTATCTCATTTCTTAAATAATGAAGTTTAATATCAAGATATTATGTTATATCAAATTATCATGTTCTATTTCAATTCCATTTTTTAATTCTATTCTCTAATTTGCCTTGTGATCATTCTATTCCGTTTTAATTTCAATTTCTAATTTGGCTTAAAATCAAATATGTCAAATAATTACATTGATTTGAAATTGAAATATTTATGTTAGCATCGAATAAATAATAAATTAAAGAAACTCTTGTACCGATTGAGAAGAATTTTTTAAAAAAGACTTCGCGCCGTCGACCTTAGATCCGGCCGAGATGGTTTCAAAGTGAATACTTCGTACGGTCGACTTTAAGTCCGGTCGAGTTGGTTTTTAAAATACAAGACTTCGCACCGTCGACTTTAGGTCTGATCGTGATGGTTTCAAGTTCAAGGTCTCAAGCCGTCGACCTTAGGTCCCGGTGGGAAGAAAATAACGGCAAATGCCGTCCCGATTTCTCCCTCGGTGGGGAGGGGACGCCGGGAGGCTGCTGAAATTTTCTCAATTTATATGAGATTGTGTTCGATAGCCTCAGCCACAAAATTATCTAAAAAAAAATCCGAGCATTTGTATAAAAAATATATTTTTGTTTTAATCTGATTAAAAAAATCTAATTTCTAATCAAATTTTATAAATTAAATCAATTTTTATAAATTAGATTTTTAAATCCGATTTTTTTTTTATGGATGAGCAATGTCAATCTAATCTCTAATCTAAATTATATATGATACGGCATCACAAAATTAGCTTGATCGGGCACGAATCTCGAGGCAAATGCTAGTTGGAAACTACAAAAATTAATTCCGAGAGCACCCCAACTCCGATTTCAGCAAACTTATAGTCGAACTGAGCGTCTCGGAAATACAAACTCAACGACACCAAGATCAACCCAATCCGAGCCCAAATGGGTCCAAATCATGGATCCAAAGCGCTGTTGGAAGGTTCAAACCGCAATTTGAGTTACCAAACGGACTCCGATTTTGACGAGCTTATACTCGAATCGAAGGGCTCGACGAGACGAATCCAACGAGCCCAAGATCACAGAATTCCGACATCAATAAGGCCTTCAAATGTCCAATGAACGGTGCGCGATCGTAGGATTCAATATCGGCCGTCCATTTGACCACTCCCTATTCGCCCCTGATCTCACACCTATTTACGGGCCATGCCACTCCAGAAAATCTATAAATAGAGCCCTCATTCTTCACAAGAGGGGACTCAAGCAAGAGAGAGAAGAAGAGAAGAGAAGGAAGGAGTTCCTCCTCGACAGCCGCCGGACCACCGCCGGAACACCGCAGAACCTCGCCGGACCACCGCCGGACCACCGCAGGAATCTCGTCGGACCACCGCCGGACCACCGCAGGAACCTCGCCGGACCACCACAAAACCTCGCCGGACCACCACCTTAAGGCCCGACGTTCATCCCCGGCGTCCTGCCAAAGACCCGACGTCTTGTTCAAGGCCCGACACTCAGTCCCTACGTCCTGCCAAAGACCCGACGTCTTGTTCAAGGCCTGACACTCAGTCCCTACTTCCTGCCAAAGACCCGACGTCTTGTTCAAGGCCCGACGTTAAGTCCCGACGTCCTGCTGAAGACCCGACGTCCTGCTGAAGACCTGACGTCCTGCTTAAGACCCGACGTCCTACTCAAGGCCAGACCATCAGCATCCGATCTTCTAAGTGACACTGGGACTAACACCTGACTCCTTATCTCCTACCGCCTATGGTCCTTCTGACCACTGTCGCCTACTACGGTCCGTCCGACCTCCATCACCAGACAACGGTATTTCTGACTACGGTCTCTCTGCCGACTACGGTCGCGGTCGACTACGGTCTCCTGCCGACTACGGTCTCCGGCCGACTACGGTCTCCGGGCCGACTACAGTTCTTCAGGCCTTTGTCGCCTACTATGGTCCTTCCGACCTCCATCAACAGACAACGGTCTTTCTGACTCCGGTCTCCTGCCGACCACGGTCCTTCAGGCCAAACAAACCTGTATATGTAACTTTTACCATGTAATGCAATCTATATGATGTACATTTGCTACATCAATCCAAGGCCTTCTCCTAAGAAAGGGCCTCATTTGTAACCGACTATAAATACTAGTGGATTCATTCAAACTGGGCTAGGCCCCGTGGTTTTTCCCCCCTTTTCAGGGGTTTTCCACGTAAAAACTTTGGTGTCTCTTATGAACGCTACACCCTCTCACTTATCTGATTGTGTGCTGGATCTTCGTACAACGCTAAGACGTTAAACTATATATTTCTCTACCGCCGCGAATATTCCAGGACGCAACAGTTTGGCGCCGTCTGTGGGAAAGTGATTCCCGATTGGGGGGCAACTTTTGCTCCAATCTCAAAAGATCGCTCTTATCAACTTCCTGACATCAGTCATTGTTGCATCAAATGCGGACTGGGGGGCAACTTTGACCACAATTCTGGTCAAAAAGATCCTCTAATGCTTTATATATCAGGATGATATTTCAGGAATATTCGAGCAAATGCGATGATACTTCAAATCAATTGCAAGCTTTAAACAGTCCCATGTTGGGCTTCTACTCCTTGGGCAAGGTCTTAACCTCGACCTCAAAAAGACAGTAACGGTCTAAAATAGACCATTCTTCACCTTTTATTCGGGATACACGCGGCATTCGCCCTCTCCCAATCAAGGTAAAATCGATCCCAGGGGGATTCGATTCGACCTCTTCTACACAGGTTAACGTCGTCGAGCAAAGGCTCCGACATACAACCTCAGAAAGGTCTCACATCCTTGGTGGATTCTCCCGGCCTCTTCCACACAGGTTAACGTCGTCGAGCAAAGGCTCCGACATACAACCTTGGAAAGGTCCTACATCCTTGGTGGATTCTCCCGACCTCTTCCACACGGGTTAACGTCGTCGAGCAAAGACTCCGACATACAACCTTGGAAAGGTCCTACATCCTTGGTGGATTCTCCCGACCTCTTCCATACAGGTTAACGTCGTCGAGCAAAGACTCCGACATACAACCTCGGAAAGGTCTTACATCCTTGGTGGATTCTCTCGACCTCTTCCACACAGGTTAACGTCGTCGAGCAAAGGCTCCGACATACAACCTCGGAAAGGTCTTACATCCTTGGTGGATTCTCCCGGCCTCTTCCACACAGGTTAACGTCGTCGAGCAGGGCTCCGGCATACAACCTCGGAAAGGTCTCACATCCTTAGTGGATTCTCCCGACCTCTTCCACACAGGTTAACGTCGTCGAGCAGGGCTCCGGCATACAACCTCGGAAAGGTCTCACATCCTTAGTGGATTCTCCCGACCTCTTCCACACAGGTTAACGTCGTCGAGCAGGGCTCCGACTTACAACCTCGGAAAAGTCTCACGTCCTTGGTTAACGTCGCTAGAATGTCGTCAATAGACTTCTATCTGACTTCTCCATAATGTTAAAATTCTTCCCGATTTTGAATTTCCTCCTGCGCTAAACTTTTGCCTTGCAGGACTTTCGACGGACTAATACACAACGCCGAAATTCTGCCTGTCGTCGGACTTCTACCCGACATCGGACTTCTCCATGTCGTCAGACTTCTGCTCGTTAGCGGACTTCTACTCGTCGTCAGACTTCTGCCCGTCGATGAACTTTCATCGGTGTTCTGCCCCAGGCCATACTTCTACACGACGTTGGACTTCACCTTGTCGTCGAACTTCTGCTCGTCAGCGGACTTCTACTAGTCGTCGGACTTCTGCACGTCGACGAACTTTCATCGGACTTCTACCCGAGGCCGTACTTCTACACGACGTCGGACTTCTCCTTGTCGTCGAACTTCTGCTCATCAGCGGACTTCTACTCGTCGTCGAACTTCTGCCCGTCGACAAACTTTCATCGGTCTTCTGCCCGAGGCCGAACTTCTACACGACGTCGGACTTCTCCCTATCGTCGGACTTCTACTCGTCAGCGGACTTCTACCCGTCGACGAGTCTTTATCGGTCTTCTACCCGACGTTATATGACTACTCGATGTTGAATTCATGTCTGTCATCATACTTCTCCCCGATGCTGGAAGTTTGCCCGTCATTCCAACCTCTCTCCTTACAACGGTCTATCCGACCTCCATTGCCAACCACCAAACATCGGAACTCCATAAGATCTCTCGAAGAAAAGAGAGAAGGAGGGGAAATCTCCGGACTTCCTTGCCAAGAGAGGGGCCTCGAAAAATCAAGGGAAGGCCTCAATAGAAAGGACAGAGGGAGAAGAGAATGAGGGGAAATCTTCGAACTTCCTTGCCAAGAGAGGGGCCTCGAAAAATCGAGGGAAGGCCTCAATAGAAAGGTCAGAGGGAGAAGAGAATGATGGGAAATCTCCGAACTTCTTTGCCAAGAGAGGGGCCTCGAAAAATCGAGGGAAGGCCTCAATGGAAAGGACAGAGGGAGAAGAGAATGAGGGGAAATCTCCGAACTTCCTTGCCAAGAGAGGGGCCTCGAAAAATCGAGGGAAGGTCTCAATAGAAAAGACAGAGGGAGAAGAGAAGGAGGGGAAATCTCCGAACTTCCTTGCCAAGAGAGGGGCCTCGAAAAATCGAGGGAATGCCTCAATAGAAAGGACAGAGGGAGAAGAGAAGGATGGGAAATCTCCGAACTTCCTTGCCAAGAGAGGGGCCTCGAAAAATCGAGGGAAGGCCTCAATGGAAAGGACAGAGGGAGAAGAGAAGGAGGGGAAATCTCCGAACTTCCTTGCCAAGAGAGGGGCCTCGAAAAATCGAGGGAAGGCCTCAATAGAAAGGACAGAGGGAGAAGAGAAGGAGGGGAAATCTCCGAACTTCCTTGCCAAGAGAGGGGCCTCGAAAAATCGAGGGAAGGCCTCAATAGAAAGGACAGAGGGAGAAGAGAAGGATGGGAAATCTCCGAACTTCCTTGCCAAGAGAGGGGCCTCGAAAAATCGAGGGAATGCCTCAATAGAAAGGACAGAGGGAGAAAAGAAGGATGGGAAATCTCCGAACTTCCTTGCCAAGAGAGGGGCCTCGAAAAATCGAGGGAAGGCCTCAATGGAAAGGACAGAGGGAGAAGAGAAGGAGGGGAAATCTCCGAACTTCCTTGCCAAGAGAGGGGCCTCGAAAAATCGAGGGAAGGCCTCAATAGAAAGGACAGAGGGAGAAGAGAAGGAGGGGAAATCTCCGAACTTCCTTGCCAAGAGAGGGGCCTCGAAAAATCGAGGGAAGGCCTCAATAGAAAGGACAGAGGGAGAAGAGAAGGATGGGAAATCTCCGAACTTCCTTGCCAAGAGAGGGGCCTCGAAAAATCGAGGGAATGCCTCAATGGAAAGGACAGAGGGAGAAGAGAAGGATGGGAAATCTCCGAACTTCCTTGCCAAGAGAGGGGCCTCGAAAAATCGAGGGAATGCCTCAATAGAAAGGACAGAGGGAGAAGAGAAGAAATGAGAAGAAGAAGAGGAGAAGAAAATGAGAGGACAATTTTTCTAAAGGCCTCAGGGGCCTATTTATAGGTTTTTGGAGAGAAGGGGGGAAGTTTCTAGAGTTTTCTAGAAGTTTCAAAAAATTTGAATTTTTCTGAATTTTTCAGAATTTTTTCGGATTTTTTTGGATTTTTTCTGGAATTTTTTCGGATTTTTCTGAATTTTTTAATCCATGTGGGCCCCGCAAAAAAAAAAAAAAAATTTAATCCCACCGCCTCTCAAGAGGCGCGTCACGCGCCCCTCCAGCCCGCGCTGACGCGCGGGCACTCGCCGGCAGCGGCGCCGCCGGCGGCGGCGGCGGCGGCGGCCGGCTGGTGTGCCGGCCAATTCGGCCGCCAAACGCTTCCGGGCTCCGATTTTGGGCCCGGAAAGTTCAAATCGGACGTTTTTTTTTTGGGGTCCTCGGACACGTTTTTTTTTTCGACGTTCCGGACTCAATTTTGACACTTTCGGAACTCAACGAGGCCTCTACGATCAAGTTTGAGCAAACATTTAACTTTTGGAACGCAATTTTTTGCGATTCGGCCAATGTAAAATTTCGGAACAAGTATTTTCGGACTTCTGAAGCTTCGACGTCCGAAAATAGGGGGGGGCAACTGATACGGCATCACAAAATTAGCTTGATCGGGCACGAATCTCGAGGCAAATGCTAGTTGGAAACTACAAAAATTAATTCCGAGAGCACCCCAACTCCGATTTCAGCAAACTTATAGTCGAACTGAGCGTCTCGGAAATACAAACTCAACGACACCAAGATCAACCCAATCCGAGCCCAAATGGGTCCAAATCATGGATCCAAAGCGCTGTTGGAAGGTTCAAACCGCAATTTGAGTTACCAAACGGACTCCGATTTTGACGAGCTTATACTCGAATCGAAGGGCTCGACGAGACGAATCCAACGAGCCCAAGATCACAGAATTCCGACATCAATAAGGCCTTCAAATGTCCAATGAACGGTGCGCGATCGTAGGATTCAATATCGGCCGTCCATTTGACCACTCCCTATTCGCCCCCTGATCTCACACCTATTTACGGGCCATGCCACTCCAGAAAATCTATAAATAGAGCCCTCATTCTTCACAAGAGGGGACTCAAGCAAGAGAGAGAAGAAGAGAAGAGAAGGAAGGAGTTCCTCCTCGACAGCCGCCGGACCACCGCCGGAACACCGCAGAACCTCGCCGGACCACCGCCGGACCACCGCAGGAATCTCGTCGGACCACCGCCGGACCACCGCAGGAACCTCGCCGGACCACCACAAAACCTCGCCGGACCACCACCTTAAGGCCCGACGTTCATCCCCGGCGTCCTGCCAAAGACCCGACGTCTTGTTCAAGGCCCGACACTCAGTCCCTACGTCCTGCCAAAGACCCGACGTCTTGTTCAAGGCCTGACACTCAGTCCCTACTTCCTGCCAAAGACCCGACGTCTTGTTCAAGGCCCGACGTTAAGTCCCGACGTCCTGCTGAAGACCCGACGTCCTGCTGAAGACCTGACATCCTGCTTAAGACCCGACGTCCTACTCAAGGCCAGACCATCAGCATCCGATCTTCTAAGTGACACTGGGACTAACACCTGACTCCTTATCTCCTACCGCCTATGGTCCTTCTGACCACTGTCGCCTACTACGGTCCGTCCGACCTCCATCACCAGACAACGGTATTTCTGACTACGGTCTCCTGCCGACTACGGTCGCCGGCCGACTACGGTCTCCTGCCGACTACGGTCTCCGGCCGACTACGGTCTCCGGCCGACTACAGTTCTTCAGGCCTTTGTCGCCTACTATGGTCCTTCCGACCTCCATCAACAGACAACGGTCTTTCTGACTCCGGTCTCCTGCCGACCACGGTCCTTCAGGCCAAACAAACCTGTATATGTAACTTTTACCATGTAATGCAATCTATATGATGTACATTTGCTACATCAATCCAAGGCCTTCTCCTAAGAAAGGGCCTCATTTGTAACCGACTATAAATACTAGTGGATTCATTCAAACTGGGCTAGGCCCCGTGGTTTTTCCCCCCTTTTCAGGGGTTTTCCACGTAAAAACTTTGGTGTCTCTTATGAACGCTACACCCTCTCACTTATCTGATTGTGTGCTGGATCTTCGTACAACGCTAAGACGTTAAACTATATATTTCTCTACCGCCGCGAATATTCCAGGACGCAACAATATATATATATATATATATATATATATATATATATATATATATATATATATATATATATATATATATATATATATATATATGAATTGTTTGAAGCACGAACACAAATTTTATTATAAAATCTCTTTGCAATTTCATCTTTATAAAAATGTTGTAAGAAATCAATATTTTCATTAATCCAAGGTATGTTCAAACTCTTCAAACAATAAACACAAGCAAATTCTCTAAATACCAAACTCAAACTCAAATTCAACTCAACATATACAAACTCTCTGGTATCATTCAACAAAACTCCAAAATAATACAAGCTCCTGAAAAAACAAATGAATGAAATCAATTAAATTTTGAAATTTAAACGCTAATACAGAAAAAAGAACAAATACTATACTAAGTTTTTTGAAAAAAGTAAAATAACGTTGAAAGAAAAAAGTGCAAAGTAAAATGTTGAACTACTAAAACAGGAAAAGAGTAGTTGTAGCAAGAAATAGCTGGTATCAAATTCAAATCAAATCTAAACTTTCGGGCATCCTAGCCTATAGGGTTAGGTTGTAAGACCCGCCAACGGACCACTTTTGAGTGAAGCCGTACGTCCCATGTGGTAGGGATATTTTTAAAATAAAGTGCAACAACCCTAAAGCTTCTACAAATAACCAAGTAACTTCTAAGAAAGCCACTGAATCTTCCAATCAACCTTTCAATTAAAATTTAAGGGCATCCTAGTCTATAGGATTAGGTTGTAAGACTCGCTATAGAGTAAATTCTAAGTGAAGCCGTAAGACCCACACTTTAGGAAAATTGTTATAAATAACATCCTAAACCCTAAATATCTAATTCAAACCTATGGGCATCTTAATTTAAAGAGATTAAGTTGTAAGACCTGCTTTTTTTAGGCTACTTCCTAAGGGAAGCCATAATTCATACCCAAATAATTAAAACGTTCAGGTAGCTTTACTATAGAGTTAGGTTGTAAGACCCATCCTTGGACGACTCATAAATAGAGAAGTAAGCCTCATTCCAAATTTAAATTCTCGGGCTACTTTTTACGAAAGCCGTAAGTCCCAAATTAAATTTAAATATCTGGGTTATTTCCTAAAGAAGCTATAAGACCCGCTCTAAACCAAACTCCAGAGTTACTTTTAAACGAAGTCATAAATCCCATACCAAATTAATTTGTGGGTATTCTAATAGATGTAAACCCCAAATAAAAAATAATATTAAAACTAAAACCCACACCTAAACATTTCAGTCTACTCGGGATCCCTGAGATGAGGCAACTCATGGCTGCTAATCATATTCCCTAGGCACTACGGTCAATGATTGCTAGTGTTGGTAGATTAAAATCTACGGTATATCCGGGATGACAGAACCATGAGATCTTGATCGAGTTTTCCCCTATTTCCCTCATTATTGAGACTAAAAATATATAAAATTTATTCATCTTTAATCGAGAGTTCTCCCTTACGTAGTATGTGGGATAATTAACTATGAGTGCTTACGCTCATGGGAAGTAAGGACTCCAGATTTTTAAACCCTGACACTACCCTCAAGGGAAATCTGATTAATTTGAATCTGATTTAAGGGAAATGGAATTCTACAGCTGCAAAGCGGGATTTGTGCATTCGTGCCATTTTTCTTGAGCCAATAACATTATGCTCTATAGATGTATATTTTCTACGTTGAGTCAAGGCCTTCCCCTGAGGAAAGATATCATTTGTAATCAATTACAAACACTAATAGAATCATTTTAACTAGGCTGGGCCCCGTGATTATTCCCTTTTAAGGGTTTTCCGCATAAAAATTTTAATGTCTCTTATAAGTCTTGTAACTCTCTCTCTCTCTATCATTTGGTTGTGTGTTGAATTTTCGTGCTTCTTTTGAGACAACTTTTTTTATTATTTTTTAAATAATATTTTAATAAAAAATTATGAATTATAACTTTTTTGAACTAAAAAATTATTAAAAAAAAAACAATAAAAAATTTTTCACAAACCTAAATCTTTGGAATCTTAGCGTAGGACAATTACTTTCAGTACGTCTTAATGCATGACAGCTCATGTACTATGGTGCTTGGTTTCCTAACGGGTCTGTGGTCCGGAACGGTAGGGTCAAATCCAACGGGTGTACCAGCAATTGATGGCCATTGAAGCACTATCGGGTCAGAGGCGAAAGAGGTAAAAGTCGTGACCCGGATCTGATTAGAGGATTCCTAATTCCTTTGCTTCTCCGTTCCGTTCGTCGAGTTGATCTCCGCGGCGATTCCTCGGCTAATCGATTTTTCGGAAAAATTTAGGTTTGGAACGTCCGATTATAAAGCTGCTGCGAGAACAATAAAATTTTTTGAAATTATGTGATGAAAAAGTGAAAAACAAAACAGTAAATTTTTTTATATATTTAGTGATAATTATTAAATTTATTTTAAAATAAATATAGTATGAATTTAAATTATTTATTATTTTAAAATAAAATTAATAATATTAAAATTAATTTTGATAAAAATTTGTCATTTTCTCTTTTTTTTTACTAAAGGGTCAAGTGATCTGAAGATCAAGTATTATTATTTTTATTTATATTAATATGCATGCACTTTATTTAAAATAGCAATATTATTCTTTTCACCATACAATATATTCCACCACAAAATATATATCCACCTCTTGCTACCCCCACTATTTCTATTATTATGGGTGCTTTTATTCCTAAATATAGATCTCTAGAGCTTAATCCACATGACCTACAGCTCATTATGTTACTAGTTAAATCACTAATTGTCTCTTTCCATGAAATCTCTTAACCTCCAATTGAGCATCTCTTGCATGAGCCATCTTACACCATCTCACTTAGAATCATCAGCATCAATCCCATCGTAACCTCTGGTGATCGACCTCTAAGACAAAATCATAGCTGGATACTCACCAAGCCTTCAACATATTTAAATAGCAACCAATTCCTTCTTCCTAAATTATACATAGAACGAGGCAACTCACCCTCCCACTTTCCCTCAAAGAAACCAGTATGTCACCCCTTTACCCACTGACACTGGCAAACTCTCCCATTTCAACATACTCGCTCTATGTGTCTTTATAACTTAGCAAAGCCATGCCTTTCATCTTCCTAATCAGTACATGCTAACCAGCTAATACAAGTAGCGTTCCCAACACCATTTTGATGATGAGCCGCATCTCTGACCTTTTTCTTCATACTTAAATTAATATGTTTCACATTGATTTTAAAGGATTGTATTATTATATCTATATGATCACATGTGTTTAATTTTTATAATAGAAAATTTGTGTGGTTATTATTTTAATATAACCTAATTTTGTAGGATATTCTTTTTTACTATATTTTTCTTTATTACTCGCTCCATTGTCTACACATAGGCATGTTTATATTAGTCTAGAAACAATTAATAATATATATAATTTTTTATTACATATACTATTTTCTATGGAATATGTACTATTTAAAGTCACTTTTTATTCATATTGTAAATATACTAAAGCTTTCTAAGATTTTGAGTATGACAAAATTTTTACTATTTTCTTATAACAATTTTTTAATACGAAAAATTTGTGTTAAAAAATTTTGTACTAAAAAATTGCTTTAAAATTTAATAAAAAGTTGTCCCAAGTGCAAAACCTAAGGCTTTGTTTGAGACAACTTTTAGCCACTGCTTTTTAACTATTTTCAACAATTTTTTTAACTAAAAGGCTATTGTTGAAAGTAGTATGAAAGCTATCCCAAAGAAGCCTAAATCTCTCAAATCTTAGCTTAAGGGCTCGTTTAGTTCGGCCCATTTAGCGTGCAGTACAAAAGGAATACGAGCATTTTGAATATTTTTGTGTTTGGCACGACGGAAAGTTAAGCTATAGCGTCAAAGTAAAGTTTTCCAAACTCGCTCGACAATATATTTGCGGTGTACTCAAAACCCGCTTAAATCGAGCAAGTTCCAAATACCGCAACTGCTCTCTCGTGCGAAAAAGAGAGAAATCCCAACTGCATTTCTTAGTTCATGTTCGACTCCACCTTCTCCACTTCCGCAAGCCTTCGCTCTCACGTCCTTCCCATCCATGAAGTTCCCACCGAGCTTTGCAAGTTCCTTCTCTTGCCAAGTAATCTTCTATGCTATTGGCTATTTTAATAATATAACTTCTCTTCCGATTGCCTTACGCCTGCCAAGGGTTTGCTTTTCCCCTTATGAATGTCTTCATTGATGTTCGACTTTGCAGTTTTGTCTACTTCGTGTGAGGTAGACTTTTGAACGAGCCGCAAAAAAGCTCCATTCAATTTTGTCAACGACCAACCATCCCCCCCCCCCCCCCCCCGCTCGTGCGCTTCTTCAGTCAATATATACAGGGGTGGATCCAGCTTCTTTTTTTAGGGTGGGCAAAAAAAAATTTTTGGGTGGGGGATGGGCAAAAATGCTTAGGATTGATAAAATGAGGGCAAAAAATTTTTTTGAAAGGGGGCAAAATACCTAAAATATCCAAAATATTCCAAACTGATACGTCATGCAAAAATTATCTTGATTGGGCACGAATCTCGAGGCAAAATCAGTTCGGAAACTTCAAAAATTAATTTTGGTAGCATATGAACTCCGATTTCAGCGAGCTTATAGTCAAACTGAGCGTCTCGAAAATACGAACCCAACGATTCCAAGATCAACCCAATCCAAGCCCAAATGAGTCTGAATCAAGGGTTCAAAGCGCTGTTGGAAGGTTCAAACTGCAATTTGAGTTACCAAACGGTCTCCGATTTTGACGAGCTTATACTCGAATCGAACGGCTCGACGAGACGAATCCGACGAGCCCAAGATCATTGAATTCCGACATCATTAAGGCCTTCAAATGACCAACGAACTGTGCATGATCGAAGGATTCGATATCGGCCGTCCATTCGGATCACTCCCAATTCGCCCTTGATCTCACGCCTATTTACGGGCTATGCCACTCCAGAAAAACTATAAATAGAGCCCTCATTCTACACCAAGAGGGGGAGGGAAGAGAGGAGGGAAGAGAGGAAGGGAAGAGAGAGAAGAAAGAAGAGGAGAAAGGGGAAAAGGAGATTCCTCACCTCCTCGACCACCGCCGGAGCTCTTTCTGCCGCCTAAAGACGCCGGAACTCTGCCGGATTTTCAGGAAACGCAGGAATTCTGCACAACTTCCATGAGATGCTGAAATTCTTCCCAATTTACAAGAGAGTTCCCTCCTGACGCCGAAACTCCGCCCAAGTGAAGACGGAGTTCTCCTCTGCCACCAAAGACGTCGGACTTCTGCCCGACGTCGGACCTTCACTCTTCGCCAAGTTTCTACCCGATGCCGGACTTCTACCGATTATCGGACTTCGCTGCACGTCTATGAGAAGATGCATTTCTTTCCTTTGCTGGACTTCTACCTGACGCTGTCCTACTGATCTTCGTCGTCAGACTACAATCCTTCCAACCTCCGTCGCCAGCCGACTACGGTCCTCCTGACTTATGTCGCCCGCCGACTACAGTCTTTCCAACCTCCATCGCTCGCCGACTACGGTCCTCCTGACTTACGTCGCCCGTCGACTACAGTCTTTCTGACCTCTGTCGCCCGCCGACTACGGTCCTACTGACTTACGTCGCCCGCCGACTACAGTCCTCCGTCGCCAGCTGACTACGGTCCTCCTGACCTACGTCGCCAACCGACTATGGTCCTTCCGACCAAACGAACATGTCAACAATGACTCTTTGTATTTACATCATGTAATGTACTCCATAAGATGTACATCAAGCTAAGGCCTTCTCCCAAGGAAGGGCCTCATTTGTAATCGACTGCAAATACTAGTGGATTCGTTCAAACTGGGCTAGGCCCCGTGGTTTTTCCCCCTTTTACAGGGGTTTTCCACGTAAAAATCTTGGTGTCTCATAAATGCTAGACCCTCTCTCTTATCTGATTGCGTGCCGGATTTTCGTACAATGCTAAGACGATAAACTTTATATTTCTCTACCGCCGCGAATACTCCAGGACGCAACAGTTTGGCGCCGTCTGTGGGAAAGTGATTCCCGACTGGGGGGCAAATTCTGCTCCAATCCCAAAAGATTGCTCTTATCAACTTCCTGACATCAGTCATTATTGCATCAGATGCGGACTGGGGGGCAACTTTGACCCAAATTCTGGTTAAAAAGATCATCTTATGCTTTATATATCAAGATGATATTTTGGGAAAATCTCAGCGACATGCAATGATACTTCCAATCAATTACAAGCCTTATACAGTCCCCTACTGAGCTTTTACTCGTTGGACAAGGTCTTGATTTCAACCTCAAAAAGACAGTAATGGTCTAAAGATAGACCCTTCTTAACCTTTGATTCAGGATACACGTGGCATCCGCCCTCTCCCAATCAAGGCAAAATCGATCCCAGGGGGATCCGATTCGACCTCTTCCACACAGGTTAACGTCGTCGAGCAAAGGCTCCGGCATACAACCTCGGAAAGGTCCTACATCCTTGGTGGATTCTCCTGGCCTCTTCCACACAGGTTAACGTCGTCGAGCAAAGGCTCCGGCATACAACCTCGGAAAGGTCCTACATCCTTGGTGGATTTTCTCGGCCTCTTCCACACAGGTTAACGTCGTCGAGCAAAGGCTCCGGCATACAACCTCGGAAAGGTCCTACATCCTTGGTGGATTCTCCCGGCCTCTTCCACACAGGTTAACGTCGTCGAGCAAAGGCTCCGACATACAACCTCGGAAAGGTCCTACATCCTTGGTGGATTCTCCCGGCCTCTTCCACACAGGTTAACGTCGTCGAGCAAAGGCTCCGGCATACAACCTCGGAAAGGTCCTACATCCTTGGTGGATTCTCTCGGCCTCTTCCACACAGGTTAACGTCGTCGAGCAAAGGCTCCGGCATACAACCTCGGAAAGGTCCTACATCCTTGGTGGATTCTCCCGGCCTCTTCCACACAGGTTAACGTCGTCGAGCAAAGGCTCCGGCATACAACCTCGGAAAGGTCCTACATCCTTGGTGGATTCTCTCGGCCTCTTCCACACAGGTTAACGTCGTCGAGCAAAGGCTCCGGCATACAACCTCGGAAAGGTCCTACATCCTTGGTGGATTCTCCCGGCCTCTTCCACACAGGTTAACGTCGTCGAGCAAAGGCTCCGACATACAACCTCGGAAAGGTCCTACATCCTTGGGGGATTCTCTCGATCTCTTCCACACAGGTTAACGTCGTCGAGCAAAGGCTCCGACATACAACCTCGGAAAGGTCCTACATCCTTGGGGGATTCTCTCGATCTCTTCCACACAGGTTAACGTCGTCGAGCAAAGTCTCCGACATACAACCTCGGATAGGTCTTACATCATTAGTAGATCCAATATCGGTTAACATCATCGAGCAAAGGCTCTGACAAACAACCTTGGATAGATTATACATCCTTGGTTAACGTCGCTAGAATTTCGTCAATAGACTTCTATCTGACTTCTCCATAATGTTAAAATTCTTCCCGATTTTGAATTTCCTCCTGCGCTAAACTTTTGCCTTGCAGGACTTTCGACGGACTATTACACGACGCCAAAATTCTTCCTTTCATCGGACTAATACCCGTCGTCGGACTTCTGCCCGTCGATGAACTTTCATCGGACTTCTGCCCGAGGCCATACTTCTACCCGACGTCGGACTTCTCCTTGTCGTCGAACTTCTGCTCGTCAGCGGACTCCTACCCGACGTCAGACTTCTGCTCGTAGGAAGACTCCTACGCATCGTCGGACTTCTGCTCGTTAGCAGACTCCTACCCGACGTCGTACTTCTCCCCGTCGTCGGACTTCTGCTCGTTAGCGGACTCCTACCCGACGTCGTACTTCTCCCCGTCGTCGGACTTCTGCTCGTTAGCGGACTCCTACCCGACGTCGTACTTCTCCCTGTCGTCAGATTTCTGCTCGTCAGCAGACTTCTACTCGTCGTCCGACTTCCGCTCATCGACGAATCTTCGTCGGTCTTCTATGCAACATTGAACTTCTACCCGACGACGGACTTCTCCCTGTCATCAGACTCCTGCTCGTAGGAAGACTCCTACGCATCGTCGGACTTCTGCTCGTTAGCAGACTCCTACCCGACGTCGTACTTCTCCCTGTCGTCAGATTTCTGCTCGTCAGCGGACTCCTACTCGTCGTCAGACTTCTGCTCGTCAGCAGACTCCTACTCGTCGTCGGACTTCTGCTCGTCAGCGGACTCCTACTCGTCGTCGGACTTCTGCTCGTCAGCGGACTCCTACTCGTCGTCGGACTTCTGCTCGTCAGCGGACTCCTACCCGACGTCGTACTTCTGCTCGTTAGCAGACTCCTACCCGACGTCGTACTTCTCCCTGTCGTCGGACTTCTGCTTGTTAGCGGACTCCTACCCGACGTCGTACTTCTCCCTATCGTCGGATTTCTGCTCGTCAGCGGACTCCTACCCGACGTCGGACTTCTGCTCGTCAGCGGACTCCTACCCGACGTCGGACTTCTGCTCGTCAGCGGACTCCTACCCGACGTCGGACTTCTGCTCGTCAGCGGACTCCTACCCGACGTCGGATTTCTGCTCGTCAGCGTACTCCTACTCGTCGTCGGACTTCTGCTCGTCAGCGGACTCCTACCCGACGTCGGACTTCTGCTCGTTAGCAAACTCCTACCCGACGTCGTACTTCTCCCCGTCGTCGGACTTCTGCTCGTCAGCGGACTCCTACTCGTCGTCGGACTTCTGCTCGTCAGCGGACTCCTACTCGTCGTCGGACTTCTGTTCGTCAGCGGACTCCTACCCGACGTCGTACTTCTGCTCGTTAGCAGACTCCTACCCGACGTCGTACTTCTCCCCGTCGTCGGACTTCTGCTTGTTAGCGGACTCCTACCCGACGTCGTACTTCTCCCTGTCGTCGGATTTCTGCTCGTCAGCGGACTCCTACTCGTCGTCGGACTTCTGCTCGTCAGCGTACTCCTACTCGTCGTCGGACTTCTGCTCGTCAGCGGACTCCTACCCGACGTCGGACTTCTGCTCGTTAGCAGACTCCTACCCGACGTCGTACTTCTCCCCGTCGTCGGACTTCTGCTTGTTAGCGGACTCCTACCCGACGTCGTACTTCTCCCTGTCGTCGGATTTCTGCTCCTCAGCGGACTCCTACTCGTCGTCGGACTTCTGCTCGTCAGCGGACTCCTACTCGTCGTTGGACTTCTGCTCGTCAGCGGACTCCTACTCGTCGTCGGACTTCTGCTCGTCAGCGGACTCCTACTCGTCGTCGGACTTCTGCTCGTCAACAGACTCCTACCCGACGTCGGACTTCTGCTCGTCAGCAGACTTCTACCCGACGTCGGACTTCTGCTCGTCAGCGGACTTCTACCCGACGTCGGACTTCTGCTCGTCGACGAATTTTTCGTCGGTCTTCCACCCGAAGTCAGACTTCTTCCTGTTGTCGGACTTCTGCTCGACTACTACGCGTCATCGGCTTCTCGCAACGCATTCTCAAACTCTCCCCTTTGACTCCACACTCGATCGTTGACTACTAACGGGCTTCAACTCGATCGTCCATCGCCAACAAACCTCCGCTCAGATGGAAAAGAGATCCCGTAGGTTTCTATCGCCAGTAAACCGGAGGGAGAGGAAGAAATCCCGTAGGTTTCTATCGCCAGTAAACCGGAGGGAGAAGATGAAATCCCGTTGGTTTCTATCGCCAGTAAACCGGAGGGAGAAGATGAAATCCCGTTGGTTTCTATCGCCAGTAAACCGGAGGGGGAGGAGGAAATCCCGTAGGTTTCTATCGCCAGTAAACCGGAGGGAGAAAGAAAGAAAAGGTGCAAGTTTTCTAAAGGCCTATGGGGCCTATTTATAGGTTTTGAAGCAAGAAGGGGAAGTTATTGCAATTTTCGAAATCTCAAATTTTTCTAAATTTTTTCTGAATTTTTTGAATTTTTTTGGGATTTTTTCGGAATTTTTTGAACCTAAAAAGAGCAAAAAACACTTAATTTTACGCATGTGGGGCCCACTTGAGGCGGTGGGCCGAATGGCCTCCTCCCCACCGTCGAAACGGCGCGTCCAGCGCACCAATCCGTGGGAACTACGCGTGGATTGCGGCATGTGCATACGGGAGCGCGACAACACGCGCAACAGCCGGCCGCGGCAGCGCGGCGGCGCGCGCGCAGCAGCCCTGCCCGCGGCAGCAGCGGGTGCCAGACTGCGGCAGAACCTGGCTAGCCCGGGTTAGCCCGGGTGCGGGTGCGGAGCACCGCGCGGGTCCAGCCGCGCGCGGTCAAACCGCGCTCCGCGCGGCTCATTCCGCGCGGTTCCTTCCGCGCGGTTCCGCGGGAGCCGCCGCCGGCGAGCGGCGGCAGGAGGCGGCTGCCGGCCAACCGGCCGGTTCGGCCGCCTACATGTGTCCGGGCCCGATTTTCGGCCCGGACGGTCCGATTCGAACGTTTTTGGGGTACTCGGACACGTTTTTCGACGTTTCGAACTCGATTTCGACACTTTCGGAGCTCAACGGAGCCTCTATGATCAATTCCAAGAAACACTTAATTTTCGGAATGCTATTTTTGGCGTTTTGGCCAATGCAAATTGTCGACACATATATTTTCGGACTCCAGAAGCTTTGACGTCCAAAAATAGGGGGGCAACTGATACGTCATGCAAAAATTATCTTGATTGGGCACGAATCTCGAGGCAAAATCAGTTCGGAAACTTCAAAAATTAATTTTGGTAGCATATGAACTCCGATTTCAGCGAGCTTATAGTCAAACTGAGCGTCTCGAAAATACGAACCCAACGATTCCAAGATCAACCCAATCCAAGCCCAAATGAGTCTGAATCAAGGGTTCAAAGCGCTGTTGGAAGGTTCAAACTGCAATTTGAGTTACCAAACGGTCTCCGATTTTGACGAGCTTATACTCGAATCGAACGGCTCGACGAGACGAATCCGACGAGCCCAAGATCATTGAATTCCGACATCATTAAGGCCTTCAAATGACCAACGAACTGTGCATGATCGAAGGATTCGATATCGGCCGTCCATTCGGATCACTCCCAATTCGCCCTTGATCTCACGCCTATTTACGGGCTATGCCACTCCAGAAAAACTATAAATAGAGCCCTCATTCTACACCAAGAGGGGGAGGGAAGAGAGGAGGGAAGAGAGGAAGGGAAGAGAGAGAAGAAGAAGAGGAGAAAGGGGAAAAGGAGATTCCTCACCTCCTCGACCACCGCCGGAGCTCTTTCTGCCGCCTAAAGACGCCGGAACTCTGCCGGATTTTCAGGAAACGCAGGAATTCTGCACAACTTCCATGAGATGCTGAAATTCTTCCCAATTTACAAGAGAGTTCCCTCCTGACGCCGAAACTCCGCCCAAGTGAAGACGGAGTTCTCCTCTGCCACCAAAGACGTCGGACTTCTGCCCGACGTCGGACCTTCACTCTTCGCCAAGTTTCTACCCGATGCCGGACTTCTACCGATTATCGGACTTCGCTGCACGTCTATGAGAAGATGCATTTCTTTCCTTTGCTGGACTTCTACCTGACGCTGTCCTACTGATCTTCGTCGTCAGACTACAATCCTTCCAACCTCCGTCGCCAGCCGACTACGGTCCTCCTGACTTATGTCGCCCGCCGACTACAGTCTTTCCAACCTCCATCGCTCGCCGACTACGGTCCTCCTGACTTACGTCGCCCGTCGACTACAGTCTTTCTGACCTCTGTCGCCCGCCGACTACGGTCCTACTGACTTACGTCGCCCGCCGACTACAGTCCTCCGTCGCCAGCTGACTACGGTCCTCCTGACCTACGTCGCCAACCGACTATGGTCCTTCCGACCAAACGAACATGTCAACAATGACTCTTTGTATTTACATCATGTAATGTACTCCATAAGATGTACATCAAGCTAAGGCCTTCTCCCAAGGAAGGGCCTCATTTGTAATCGACTGCAAATACTAGTGGATTCGTTCAAACTGGGCTAGGCCCCGTGGTTTTTCCCCCTTTTACAGGGGTTTTCCACGTAAAAATCTTGGTGTCTCATAAATGCTAGACCCTCTCTCTTATCTGATTGCGTGCCGGATTTTCGTACAATGCTAAGACGATAAACTTTATATTTCTCTACCGCCGCGAATACTCCAGGACGCAACACAAACTATACCCTTTAAAATTAAAAAAAAAAAAAAATTTGAGGGGGGGCATGGGGGGCAAATGCCCCCCCTCAAGTGAATGGGGATCCGCCCATGAATATATATACAATATTTACCTCAAATCCTACTTAAATCTTTGTACCAAATAACCTCTTAGGTTTACAAGTTTAGATGATCTACATGATTAGCTATTTCTATATAATTTTATTGAACAACTATTTTCAATTTTATTTTTATATATATTTATCTTCAAATTAATATTTTTTTTTCAATTTTACAACATTCTTTTTTCTATATATTCATCTTCAAATTCATATTTTTATTTAATTTTATAGCAAATTTTTTTAAAATATTATTTTAACCTGCATGTATCTCACCAAATAAATTTAAAAAAAAAGTTACTTGCATTTACTTTGCAAATAATCAAATAACCTCAAAATATTTTAAATTAACTATATTTATTTTATATTGTATTTACTTTATTTTGTTTTTTTTTTTAAGCCAAATAGTCCCTCCTCAATTACTTTTGGACCAGCCAGTACGTGTAAACGTGCATACAGCTCATGCACTATGGTATTTGGTTTTCTGACGGGTCAGTGGTCCGGAACAGAATAGGGTCAAATCCAATTGGGCGTACCAGCAATTGATGGCCACTGAAGCACTATCGGGTCAGAAGCGAAAGAGGTACAAGTACCGACCCGGATCCGGTAAGAGGATTCCTTTGCTTCTCCGTTCCGTTCTCCACGGCCATTAGAAAGCTGCCGCGGCAAAATTATTTCTTTTTAAAGTTACTGTAAAAAATTAAAAATGTCTTATTGGCACATATATTTTTTAATTTTTTATTATGATGAAAACTAAAGCAGTAATTTTTTTTAAATAAACTTAGTGATAATTATTAAATTAAATTTAAAAATAAATATAATATGAATTTTAATTAATTAATTACGTATTATACTCAACTTAAAATAAAATTTCAAAATTAATCATTTTATTAGAATTTTTTATTTTTCTTTGAGAAACTTATATTAGGGGTGTCAATTTCGGGCACAGGTCGGGTTCGGTCGAACCCGGAAATGACCCGGCACTGTTCGGGTCAACCCGAACCCGACTCGTTTTTAAAAACGGGTCGATTTACTGGACCCGAACCCAACCCGCTTCGGGTTCGAGTCAACCCGAAAACTCGACCTGAACCCGACCAGCAGCTCGGTCACGCGGGGGCGGGCAGGCGACAGGCGGTCAACGCAGCGGGGCAGCTCGGTCAGCGGGTCGAACCGGGTCATTTTCGGGTTTCCGGGTCAACCCGAACCTGACCCGATTTTTAAAACAGGTCGAAAACTCTAACCCAAACCCGACCCGGTTCGTGTTCGGGTCAACCCGAACCCAAAATTTCCGTGTCGGATTCGGGTCGGATTTTCGGGTCGTGTCAAATATTGACATCCCTAACTTATATCACGTCTATTTCAATGGTAATACTAGATGTCTAGTCAATTCCAAATTCTTTTCAACAATTATAATTCGATCGTCAAAGATCTAAAGGTTGATCATATTAGCCATTCATATGTAATCTTTTCAATCTTTTGGTATGGAATTTTGCTTTTCTTTAGCCACATTTTGAATTTGAATCTGCTTTTGAAATTAGTGGAGACTTGTAAAGGCAAACATCTTTTCTTTTTGATGTTAGATGGAAGAGGACGGCTCCTGTACCATCTTTTTCTTTTTAATACTGGCGGTATGACTGCCACTATTAACCGGCGGTTTGACCGTCAGTATTAAACACTAAACTGTTGGAAAATGGTCGTCGATTTTCATTTCCTACACAGTTCATTCTGGTGGTTTATAAATCGCTAGAAATTTTTCGAACCATTAAAAAAATATATCATTACCATCGGTAATGGACGATTTTACTGTAGTGGTTGGAATGAACTTTCACTTATAAAAATATAATTATAACTAAAACTTTTATTGCTTTCTTACCAAAATAGTAAAAAAAATTAGGCTTCATTTGGATTAGTTTTTGTTATACTTTCTAAAGTTTCTTTCAAGTATATAAATTTCTAGTTTAAAAAAAAATTATACTAAAAAATTGCTTTTAAAAGCAATAAGAAAAATGTCTCAAATGAAGCCTTAATAATTTAAATTAAACATAATAAATAATTTCTAGTTAAAAAAATAAATATTGAATTATTAAATATTTGATCAAATAATTAATTATCTTAGAACTAATTATCACATCTAAAACTGATAGGAAATTTTGATACTAATTAAAACTAATTAAAATCATAAGAAAAAATTTAGATTGCAATGAATCTCAAAGTTAGTGAAATAAATAACTAATCAATCTAAATTGGATTTGCACTCATTTATATATATATATATATATATATATATATATATATATATATATATATATATATATATATATATATATATATATAAATATATAATTTTGAGATTTTTTTTTAAATTAAAACATAATCAAAATATATTGACCAATATTTGTTTTAAATACTAATCCATTTTAAAGTAGCCTAATAATTAATTAATTAATTAATTTTAGTTGTATTGACCAACTAATTAAACAATTTGCTCATGTCCCAATCCTAACTATCATGATTAAGAACTAATTAAGCTACATTTATCTTAATTAAAAATTTACCCTCTAATCAACCTAATTAAATCTGGATTTGCCTAACTAATTAAATAATTTAGGCCTATTTCAAAGACATACAAAAAGAATACTTTTAAGCATTCCAAAACTAAAAATATTGATCAATAGAAGAATATTTTTTCTTTTAAAGAACTTCAATCATCTATTTCAAGGCTGACATTTGATCCCATGTCAAGTTCAAATTCCTTTCTATGTGTATGTGATATTCTCATTCTTTTGAGAAATTATTTTGTACAGTCATCGGACTGTCTGGAGGCGAATCAAGATGCTCCATGTCACCCAGTACATAACGCCGGTACACAACAAAGAAATGACGTGACACATCCTGATTCACCTCCGGACGACGTCCAGTGATCGCACGGAACAAGTTCACCATTCATTTTGTATGAAATTTTGTTGTTTTCTCTTTAAGAGATTTTGATTCATGAAGGAGAAGATATGTTTCTTTTTTAATGGAGTATCACATCACTCAGCCCCTTTGGGCAGTTTTTTTTTTTGGATTGAACAGATTTAAAAGTATATACATGATTTTTTTTTAATATATGCATAATTTTTTTTTTTTACTATATACATGAATAAGGTTATACTCCTAATGAAATTAGGGTTTCGTGTGGGTATCAGACTTTCAGCTAATTTAAGTTTCGTTTGGGACAATTTTTTTCCTGTTTTCTAAGAACTTTTATTAAGTACGGTGTAAGGACGTAGATGAACGTCCGGTCGGAGGCAAAATCCCGCCAAAAACTCAGTATTTGTTCGGTATTACTAGGTATTATTTGATAATAATGAGGAATACCGCTCTGTGAAGATCAATACCGAGCTATACCGAGCAATACCGAGTTGTACAGAGTTTTTTCTAGAAAAAACTCGGTACAACTTTTGTATAACTCGGTATTGCTCGGTATAACTCGGTATTGGGTCTTTACGTGATGGTATTCCTCGTTATTATTTGGTATTGCTCGGTATTTCTCGTTTTTTTGGCGTGATTTGGCCTCCGACCAGACGTTCATCTACGTCTGGTCGGAGGACGTAATAATTGTTCGTTTTCTAAAGCAACTTTTTAGTAGAAAATTTCTTGAATTAAAAATTTTTATATTTAAAAGTTATTTTAGAAATCAATAAAAAAGCTATCCCAAACACTATTTTAATAGTAAGAATATTAGAAGTTGATGGGAAAGTTTGGGATTAAATACTATTTATATTGAATTTGTGTTTCAACTTCAGTATCAATTGAAATTCTAGAAGGAGATCGTCTCTTACTAGACTTTGCTTTCAGGTATGCCAAACGTCAATAAATGAAATATTAACATCTTACCCAAAGATCGAACCTGCTAAAAAGCAGATGTGACATTTGGATCGATACAATAAAAATTCTTCTTTAATTCAATAGAATTTAGGCGGATTTAGGTGAGTAAGTTTAAGGTCTTGTTTGAGACGGTTTTTTTACTGCTTCTTAAAATAATTTTGCAGTATAAAAATTATTATACTAAAAAATTATTTTAAGAAGCAGCAAAAAAGCCGTCTCAAACAAAACATAAGTAGTTAACATATAAATCTTACTGTTTACTTACGAAACACTATTTCCTTTTAGGTATGCCGCACACATCATTCTATTGATGTCCCACAATGGGATCTCATCGTAGTTTTGGATGCCCTTCATTAGTGAGATCACATCGGTCCTCTTACTTAGCTTATCTTAAATAACTATCGGTCCTCTTCCTATCTCTTTAAAATAAGTTATTGTCTCTCCCTTTGGATGTGAAGGAAGAGAAATCCTAGTTTCTCAAATTCAAAGAAAGCCATGGAAAAATCTAAGTGGAAAGAAGGTAGGTTATTTATTTTAATTATAGATTTGTGAAAATCATATAGTTCAAGTTTTTGGGCTTAAGTGTTCATACGATTATATCATTTAAATGAGAATGAATATTTTCTTTGATAAATTTTAATAACGAATAAAAAAGTTTCTTTCATCCGAAGTTCTCTGACAGGTTTTAAAGATTTTCTTTTTCTTACCTATTAAAGATTTTTTACAACAAGAGAGTTGATGAACCTACTTGTAAGTTAGCTCAAGCTCGACTCGATAAATATCTTGTGAGTTGATTTTGATGAGCTAATGAATCAAGTCTAAGTACGTCCTAACTCGACTTGTTATCTCGCTAGCTTACGAGTTGACTCATTTAAAAAATATTAATATAAGATATACTTAAAATAAGTAATCTTTTATTAGTTTTCTTCTCATTTCTCAATTTTTATTATTTTATGATATAGATTAATTGCTTGAACATAATCATTTGCTTTCTTTCATAACAAACGAGTTTACTCGTGAGCGAGCTCGAACTCAAAGAAGATTAAGGTTTTGTTTGATATAACTTTTTTACTAATTTCTAAAAGGGCTTTCTAGTACAAAATTTTTTAATTCAATAAATTTTTATACTAAAAAGCTACTTTAGAAAGTAGAAAAAAAGTTATCCAAAATGAAACCTAATTAATAAAGCTGAAGCTCAAACTACAAGTGACTCACGGCTCATTTATACCTCTGATTCCTGGAATGCTTTTCTGATCTATCCGGATAATGAAATGAGAACCTTAGAGATATTATCTGCATTTTTCAACTAATTGTTGAAGTACAGCTCACTTTGGTCTATTGGTTGGGAGCCTAGACTACCAATTAAGAGGTCTTGAGTTCGAGTCGTTTGTATGTGATACGTGTGTGAGTTCTTGCTAAAGTTAAAGTATATGCTCTCAAAAGACATATAATTGAAATTTATAAGAAACAATATATATTTTTAGTAAATTATATATATATATATATATATATATATATATATATATATATATATATATATATATATATATATATATATATATATATATATTTAGCAAGTATGATTTATTATTTCTTTGACTTATTATCCAAATAATAAAAGCAATCCCTAACAAGTCCTTTGTCGAGGAGAAAGTGGGTAAAAATATCATTAAAAATATAAAAAATAAAAAAAAGTGAGTGAAAATGTCATTAATTTTTTATTTAATTGATAAATTTTAAATTTTTAATTGTAAAAATAAGAATATATAAATGGCAAAAATAGTGATATAATTTTATATTATTGTTTTGGTAAAAGTTGTCATTAAAAACATATTTTTTCACATTTTCTAAATAAATGCTAATGCTTATAATTTATATTAAAAAAATTTAATATAAAATAAAAAAATTAAATCTTTTTATATTTTCTGTTATTCTTTCAATTGAGTCTAAGTGAAGATTGTGTGATGAATTTTATTACATTGGGGATTAGATGAATTTTGTTGTCGAAATAAACAAGTTAGTAGACCTAATTTTTATTAGAATTGTGCTTAAAATTGGCATATATTAATATTTTTTATACTTGAAAAAGCTTCAATATTACCGGTGCCAGAAAAGATTAGAGAGAATCACCTTAGATTATTTAGTCATATAAAATATAGGCTTTCAGATTATGAGGGTAAATATATTAAAAAAGATTTAAATGATAATTTGACTTTTGATAGAACACAATGAAGAAAAAAGAATTTATGTAGCTGACCACACTTAATAATGAAATAAACTTATTGTTGTTGTTATCATATAAATTAATTTTTTTTATAATTTCTATTTTATTAATTATATATATTATTTTAAAATATTTTAAAACAAGATTAGGATAAGGGGTGTCAAAATGGAGTTTTAAGTCTCGTTTGAATCAAACCCAAAATAGACCCGGTTAGTAAGCAGGTCAAAAGTTCAGATCTAGACCCGACCCATCGGATTACCGAGTTGACCCGACCTGACACGATAACCCAAATTTTATCAGGTCGAATCCTAGAATGAGGACTCACGTTACGAGATCGTCGGAAGAGTAAGGCGTCCCCAACCTTTATACCATTAGTATTTGATGCAAATCTACAAAGGACATGAATCTAACAAAGATATAAATTTGATGAAAAAAAAAGGAGAAAAATATTTTTTTTGTTTTTTAAAAGTAATGGGGAATGGAAGCGGAACTTTCCTTTGGTTCTCCCTGAAAAATGATCTTTTTTTTAACATATTTATAAAGAATTAAAAAAAAAAGAATGAAGAGAAATATTTTTGAAAGATAATTTATTGATACATATGTGTATATATATATATATATATATATATATATATATATATATATATATATATATATATATATGAATTTTTCATTAAATTAAAAAATAATAATTTCTGAAATTTAGGAGCACGTGCAACTTCTGCTGGATCTGGGAATGGACATGGGCCCCACCAAACTTTACGATTCACTCGCCGATTCGAGAGTAAAATATCGTAGGCCGTGCTTTCCTTAATCCAATTCCGTCGAGCTTAGTTTCAGGATAATTACTCTTTTTTTTTTCAGAGAATTCTATAAATTTTATAAATTTTTATTTGAGAAAACTTTAAAAATAATTTAAAATAAACAAAATAAAATATCAACTTTCTTATTATTTTATTTTTCAAATCACAATCATAATTTTTATTTTGTACTATTTTTTTATTATTTTAAATTTTTTTTGTGTAGGAAAAATATTTACTTTTTTTCATCAACTTTTCAAAAAATTAATTTTCAAAAAAAAAAAGTAATTATCTACACTAAAAATTACGATCACCCCAAACGGATCAAAAGTTTTAATTTCATAATTTGTTTAATTTACACTATTTATGAGTTTAAGAGCCTTTTTTTTTAATAATAAAAAAATACTTAATTTTTTAAAATATAGAAAAATATGAATAAGAGTAACTATTTATAAATGAGATAAATGTAACTAAATATTTCTTTTTTTATATAAGTAAAATATTATTATGTAAAAATAATATATATAGCATTAACATTTTTAAGAATAAAAAAATTATAATTATCAAACTCTTAAAAATCTAATTAAAAATATATCTCTAATTAGTAAATACAGAAACCCAAGAGAACATATGAAAAACCTCAAAAATATAAAGAAAAGGTGAGGAAGCTGCCCCAAACAGTCAAATTCCGAGGCGCGGTGGCCGCGGGATGGAAAACAAGGAGCAAGAGCTTCAAGTTCAATAAGCAGTTTTCCCGTTACAGTAAGGTCCTCCGCCTCCCGTCTCGCTCTCTCTCCAAACGAAAGCGAACTCTGAGCGAGCCCTACCTAATAAATAATAAGTAATGAAGACCCCTTGCCAAATTCCGGGTATATAAAGGGGCCGAGAGTAGCACTTACCTCCATCCATTGTTCCCAACTGCGTTCATTCTATTTTCTTTTGCCTTTCTCTCTCGTTGTAGTTTTGGCATTTTGCTTTGTCTTCGTTGAGTCCGCCATTTGAGTCTTCAAGAAGGTAAAGCTTCCGTTTCTGCTATAAATGCTTGATTTTTTTCACAATTCCCATGATGTATTCTTTTTTATTTTCTGGTATACAGCAGTGGAGATTATTGTAGAGTGTTTTTCACGTTTTTCTGTCTCCTTTTCAACCCTATCTCCATTTCAGCAATTTTAAAATATATATATAGCAAAAAGGTTTCTTTTTTCCCATTATTCTATGAGGTAGGGTGGCTCATATATTCTAGAATGCGCATAGGGGAATTTTATTTGATTGTTCTGTTAATTTCAAAGTTGTCTCCTTTTCTGATTCTTCTGCTGCTTGCTTGAAGTTTTGCTTCTGGGCTTCCAGTGAACTTCTTAGGATTTGTGGAGGTATTTTTCCTTTTATTATGAAAAAAAAAAGTTTCTTTTCTGGAGATCACAACTATGGAACGATGCCACAGGATTTTTTTTTTTTTTTCATTTTGCTTCCGGTAAAAATTCGATTTTTGCCATGGAAATGGGGGTTGTTCCGTATTAAAACGTACCTCTGGTAATTGGTAAACGTTGTGACGAACCCGACGCCTTTTGTCAAAAAAGAAAAAAAAAATGTCAAGAGTTGCTATCTGGCGTCGGTTTTAATCCGTGGAAAAAAAAAAAAAGAAGAAACGCATCTACCTGAGTTGGCAGCGCTCAGAAATTTCATTCGCTTATCTGTCAATCTTATCCATTTGTTTGGTTTACCCATCATAAATGTTTGGAAGAATTATAAACCACGTTCTGTTCTATGCTTGCATGTAACAATTTTACTGTTATCTCCAGGAAATTCTAGGTTTCTAGAAGAAGTTAGTCTTCCTGACTTTTTCCAAGTCTAATTTCTCGTGTTATAAGTATTCGTGGAAATTGTTGGCTTATTACTTACATATTGTGATTTTCACTTATTTGCAGTTCTGAGTTGTTCTGAAACTCTGAAACAAGGAAGGAGAAACAATGGCTGATCACAGAACCTTGACCCGCATCCACAGCATCCGTGAACGGCTTGGAGATACTCTATCAGCTCACACTAATGAGTTGCTGTCCCTCTTCTCAAGGTATTAAATCCTTCTCTCTGGACTTTAGTTATACTCTTGAAGCATTAAAGGCGCGTCATTTGAGAAACGGCCTCAAGTTTTTGTGCCTTGGTTGTTGCATGCAATCCAAAACTTTCAAAAAGATTGGATTTCATATCATTTTTTAGCATGGTAGAATTTTTTTTGAAGTAATTGGATCATGGAGGTTGATAAGTTTGAGAGTAAGAGATTGGTCGCATCGTGTAGGTTTGTTAAGCAGGGAAAGGGAATGTTGTTACCACACCAGATTCTGGCAGAGTATGAATCTGTAATCCCTGAAGCGGATCGTGAAAAGCTTAAAAATGGTGGCTTTGAAGATGTTCTCAAAGCTGCTCAGGTGTGACAGATGAACTAGTTTGCAATTTAAATTTGTTATTTGACTACTATTTTGTTGCTTGGTAGTTTAAATTTCTGGTTTGATTCTCAGGAGGCTATTGTCACACCTCCATGGGTTGCTCTTGCGATCCGACCAAGACCTGGAGTGTGGGAATATGTCAGGGTTAATGTGAGTGAGTTGGCTGTTGAGGAATTGACTGTGCCCGAGTACTTGCAGTTCAAAGAAGAGCTTGTGGAGGGAAGGTTTGGCTTACAAAATTCTATAAATTTATAAAGAATAGAGGAGCTATTGATTTGTAGATCTATGACAAACAAAGATGAGGGGTTTATTAATGCAATTCTCTGTTTTCTTTCAGATCTGAAAGCAATTTTGTGCTTGAGTTGGACTTTGAGCCTTTCAATGCTTCTTTCCCACGCCCTTCGCTCTCGAAATCCATCGGCAATGGGGTGCAATTTCTTAACCGGCATCTTTCTTCAAAATTGTTCCATGACAAGGAGAGCATGTACCCACTACTCAACTTCCTCAAGGCACATAACTACAATGGAATGGTAAAATTTCTTTCTTTTGTGTTAAAACTTTCTTTTAAGTATCATTTGTTGGAACTTTCATCTAATTACTCATCCTATCTTTTAAATTTTTCTTCAGATTTGAGATCTGCAATATTTTCCCAATGTGGACTTTTACTTCTTTCTGTATCTTACATCATTGATCCCTTGGTTTAAGTCAAGATTGAATTCATATTATTTAGGTTTTGTTTGGGACGGCTTTCTTACTGCTTCTTAAAGCTTCTTAAAGCAATTTTTTAGTACAAAAATTAATTTTTTCTATTAGAAAGCTGCTTTAAGAAGCAGTAAGAAAGCCGTCCCAAACGAAGCCTTAATATGCATTAGAGCTTTTCGAAATGACTACCATAAAGCAAATCATTACAGATATATCTTGTTTATGTGTGTCTTGATACATTTGAGTTGGTTTTTTATAACAAAATTTGCATGCAGAGCATAATGCTGAATGACAGAATTCACAGCCTAAGCGCCCTTCGTTCTGCACTACGGAAGGCTGAGCAACATTTAATAAGCATCCCACAGGACACTCCATACTCTGAGTTCAACCATAGGTAGTCTCTGATACTCCTGATCTATAACACACAATAAGATTATCTGAAAAATGTCTTTTTAAGCTTTGTAATTCAATTTAACAATGTGAAGATTCCAAGAGCTTGGTCTGGAGAAAGGCTGGGGTGATACAGCTGAGCGTGTACATGAGACCATACATCTCCTCCTCGATCTTCTTGAAGCACCTGATCCAAACACACTTGAAAGCTTCCTTGGTGCTGTTCCAATGGTGTTTAATGTTGTCATCTTATCTCCTCATGGTTACTTCGCACAAGACAATGTTTTGGGTTATCCTGACACGGGTGGCCAGGTATTAAATTAACTTTGAGGTTCTATTATTTTCTGGTTTTCATTCTATTCTGACTTGAGGCTTCATTGGCAGGTTGTATACATTTTGGATCAAGTTCGTGCACTGGAGAATGAAATGCTTCTGAGAATAAAGAAGCAGGGACTTGATATCATTCCTCATATCCTCATTGTAAGTTTAAATTATCTGATACCTGGCTTTGAAAAGGTTGACTGTGCATGAAGCTCCTGTCAATTCGGGGTTGAGGGAGGGTACCCTACACCTATGTTGCACTGATACACCTATTTATGAAAGCATGTTGAATCGGATACGTGTCAGACACGGATGCGCATCTGATATGGCACTGATATGTGTCAAATACGGTAAAGCCATATCCAATTAAAATAATATTTTATTTCAAAAGGACACGCGTGTCCCCATTGAAAAACTAAAAAAATTACGTGAAGAGAGAGGGCTAACATTGAGAAGTTGCTCGAGCCAACCAAAGGAGTATGGAAGGAAAAAGGAGTTACTAGACATTTAATGTTTACTTTTATTTTGATATTATAAGTTACAAGGTTACAAATGATGCTTTTTTTTTTTTTTCATTTCAAATATTATGCTTTGATTGTTTTCTTAATTTTTATGTATGATTTATAAATTATAATGACATGTCCGCGCCGTATCCATATCCTATATTTTTAAGAATTGACGTGTCCCATATCCGTATCGTGTCATATCCGTGTCACCGTATCCGTATCGGTGCAACGTAGCCCTACAAACAATTTAATTTTACCTTTTTATTTGTGAATAGCCAGTTTTCATGCTTAAAAATGTGAGCACATGATCACAATAAACACAAACTAATCATCGACATAGCCCGACTATTTATTAGTTTTGATAGTAATATTAATAAATTGTTTCTTCATTAGTAGCTAAGAATTATCACCTTTCTGTGCAGGTGACTAGATTGCTTCCAGATGCAGTTGGAACTACTTGTGGCCAGCGTCTTGAGAAGGTCATTGGCACTGAGCACACAAACATACTTCGGGTTCCCTTCAGGACTGAGAAAGGAATCATTCGAAAATGGATCTCGCGATTCGAAGTGTGGCCTTACCTTGAAACTTATGCTGATGTGAGGGAATCTTAAATTTGCAAGGCTTAAATTTTTCTTGAAAGCTTTCAAACTACGGCTACATTTGGGACGGCTTTTTTACTGCTTCTTAAAGCGACTTTCTAGTATAAAAATTTTAATTTTTGTACTAGAAAACATATTTATGAAGCGGGAAGAAAGCCGTCCCAAATGAAGCCTACATCTATTTGAAGAATTAATAAATGTCCTAAAAGCTGTATTATTGCTTGTTTAGATGTTGAAACTCATATTGTTTTTGGCTATAGGATGTTGCAAAGGAGTTGGCTGGGGAGCTGCAGGCTACTCCAGATCTCATCATTGGAAACTACAGCGATGGAAATCTAGTAGCATCTTTGTTGGCACAGAAACTGGGAGTTACTCAGGTTTGCAAGTAGAAAATCCTTTGTTCTCAAAATACAAATTTTTTGATTGCCTGCTAGTATTTAGCTTCAATGTATATTTTCAGTGTACGATTGCTCATGCTCTGGAGAAAACGAAGTATCCTAATTCTGATATCTACTGGAAGAAGTCTGAGGAACAATACCATTTCTCTTGCCAATTTACTGCAGATCTTATTGCCATGAACCATGCAGATTTCATCATAACAAGCACTTTCCAAGAAATTGCTGGAAGGTACTAGAAGTTGTAGAAAATGTACTCAAAACTGTTGTTTTGTCTCTCTGCTACTGATCCAAGTAATTGTTTCAGCAAGGATACTGTGGGGCAATATGAATCTCATACTGCCTTTACAATGCCCGGGCTCTACCGCGTAGTTCACGGGATCGATGTCTTCGATCCCAAGTTCAATATTGTCTCTCCAGGAGCTGATATGTCAATCTACTTTTCTTACTCTGAGGAGAGCAAAAGGCTCACAGCCCTCCACCCTGAAATTGAGGAGCTACTCTTCAGTGATGTTGAGAACACTGAGCATAAGTAAGTTATTATCTTTCATTGGCTTTTTTAGACTCCATTTTAACTGATTGCTGTGGCATATTTTAGGTGTGTATTGAAGGACAAGAGCAAGCCCATAATTTTCTCGATGGCGAGGCTCGACCGGGTAAAGAACATCACTGGCCTTGTTGAGTTATATGGTAAGAATCCTCGGCTTAGGGAGCTTGTTAACCTTGTGGTGGTTGCCGGAGATCATGCCAAGGCATCCAAGGACTTGGAAGAACAAGCTGAGATGAACAAAATGTACAGTCTCATTGAGCAGTATAAGCTTGATGGGCACATAAGGTGGATTTCTGCTCAAATGAATCGTGTTCGGAACGGCGAGCTATATCGCTATATTGCTGACAAAAAGGGAGTATTTGTGCAGGTAATCTCATCTTCTAACTAGAAACCAGAAGATTTGTAGTTTCACTTCTAGTCTAATTTGTGCTGCTTTATTTGTGTTTGTTCAGCCTGCCTTCTATGAAGCTTTTGGGCTAACAGTTGTGGAGTCTATGACCTGCGGCCTTCCAACCTTCGCCACAGTTCATGGTGGTCCAGCAGAGATCATTGTTCATGGAGTCTCGGGCTTCCACATTGACCCCTACCAGGGCGATAAGGCTGCAGAGCTGCTGGTGAATTTCTACGAAAAATGCAAGGAGGATCCAACTTACTGGGAAAAGATCTCCAAGGGAGCAATGAAGCGCATTGAAGAGAAGTAAGCATTAACAACTTGACAATCATGAGAGATTATTACGTGCAGTGTCCGGATCGAGCCA
Organism: Dendrobium officinale; assembly: GCA_019514585.1. NCBI lineage: Eukaryota > Viridiplantae > Streptophyta > Magnoliopsida > Asparagales > Orchidaceae > Dendrobium > Dendrobium officinale. The sequence goes on from CM033698.1 coordinate 29,586,389, forward strand.
CGTCACCCGGATGCATTTGGACCTGACTGACGTGACGCGTCCAGATTTGCCTCCGAACGAATTCGGACGCCGCACGTAATAATTTTCCAACAATCAGACTGCTACTGCATCAAAGCTGAACTCTTTTTCTTGTGCAGATTCACCTGGAAACTGTATTCTGAGAGATTGATGACCTTGGCTGGTGTTTATGGTTTTTGGAAGTATGTTTCTAACTTGGACAGGCGCGAGACAAAGAGATATCTGGAGATGTTTTACGCCCTCAAATATCGCAAACTAGTAAGTATACTTTATGTATAATTTATTATGTCTGAGGGGACTCCATTACTGCAACTTGAATGTTCATGCTTTGTCTTCCTTCACTATTTCAGGCAGAGTCTGTTCCTTTGCACCATGATTAAGAGATTGTTGCCAACAGCACTAAATAAATTCCGGGCAAAGTCAAAAGTTCTATTCCGTTTATTTCAAACTTCAGAAGAGTCTAGAAGCTGCTGAGAGGGCTTTTGTTTCTTTCTATTTGAAAATTCTCTGCTTTTGTATAAGGCTCAAATGCCAGAATATTTGTAATGCTATCTGATTGTTTTTTTGTCTCTCTTTCTTTTTTCTCCAGATGTATGGTCAAATAATATTTGAGTTGATTTGGTTTTTATGATGTCCTTTCTTGCATTTCTTTGGGGAAAATATGGCTACTTCTAAGAATAGGAAAACTCATTATGTTGCTCTTTCATACATAGTAACTTTAATGAGAAAAATATTCCAACTAAAACTAGTTCTTGTAAAATGAACAAAGATTATCTATAACATGGTAAAAATGAGATTAAAGCTTCGTTTGGAACGGTTTTTTAAAATGTTTCTTAAAGTAACTTTTTAATAAAAAATTTTAATTTTTTATTAGAAAACTGATTTAAGAAGCAAAAGATTTTATTCATAAATCTTATTCTCTCAGGAGCTCCATGGCTTTCTATGGCTTTCTATGTTATAAATGTTGTTAAAGAGGAAAATGAACGCTCGCATATGATAGGTGAAAAATCCCGAGAGTTATTAGTCCCTAACATGGCGAAAAAGCCAGAGGGGACTCGCCTTCCATGAGAAAGCCAAGAATGTATACAGAGCACACACATCAGGACCTGCCCTCCAGTGAGAAATGCCCATTAATGTCAGTCGTCCCTACTGAAGATGAAACATCATTAGTTGTACACATCATCCAAGTTGTAGGAAAAGGCCTTCTCAAGAGGATTTTAGCTTGTCCATTCACAATCAGCTGACCATGGTGCTTACTACCCTCGTTACTTGGAAATGCTCGCTTCCCACATTGTAGAAATTCAAGACTTCACCATAAGTCGTCGATAACCTTGGAGTGTGTGGGCTCCGAAAATTTCATTTTTGTTATGTGTGATCCCAACCACTCTGCGTCATCGGTCTATTTATTTTTAAGTGTTTGTGTGATGACGACGATAAAGAGTTTTAACGAGATTAGGTTTCGGGGGAATTTTCAGAAGGCAGATTGGGTTTTAGATAAGACACTACCCAGAGATTTCGCTCTCATTTGGTGAGAACTTTTTGATCTGAGTTCTGGTTTCTTATAGGCGCAAGCCCCTATAGTTAATTACCCCTCCTGATAACAAGATAGAACTTTCGATTAAGGCTAGTCGTTAAGGAGGTCATATGGGTTATAAACCCATCGTATAATAACAATAATTTTAGGGTTTAAATTTTGAATTTGAAAATTGGAAATTTGAAATTTAGAGTTTATCACCATAAACTTAAAACTGGTGTGGGGGGGGGGGGGGGGAGTGAAGACGAGCCCGATCAAGATCTCATGGTTCCGTCGTCCCGGGCTGTCATGATCCCTGGTCTACTTAGTCAGAGGAGGTAGTCGACCCAACCTGACAGAAGGCAACTTGTCGGCAGCCATGGGTTGCTTCGTCCAAGAATACCTTGTATACCTGGGTTGATATTTGTCTAAGGGGATATATCTGAATCCACCTTAGCTAACAGAGGGCTTTATGCCTATCGAATATACCCTATGATCCATCGCTCAAGGGTTTGACGCCTTTAGGGAACATACGGGCTTTGGCCGTGATCGTAATATAATAGTGCCATTTTGCGGCAAAACCACCCGATCAGAGGGCACGTGCCACGTCCCTGCTGGCAAGAGACTATTTGAGGATGAATCCTAGTGATACACTCGACACAACATTTACTCTTTGTGAGCTGAGGTTAATTTCAAATTTATCACCCCCGACAAATGGTTGCGGGAGATGGGTGATTTTTTTTAATTTTGAGTTTTTAGATGATTCATTTTATTTCAAAAAAAATTTGAGCTTTTATTTGATTTGAGATTTGACCCCTCCGGTTGAGATTTCCAGTCAATACGGCCATCATCGGGGTGACATTAAGGTCACTTATATTTTGTAGGATTTTGGGAGGCATTTTATAATTCAAGTCGTGTCGACTCCAGTCCTTTCGAGGAGGAGGATGAAACATGAATATTAGACCTGCGCAGCATTCTCGAATCGTTGGATTTGGAACTTAAATGTGACGATTGGAGCACATGCGGATTGTAGCATTTGACCCTGCGCTGCATTCTCGGTCGTTGATGTTTGTAACATTAATACATTGACCGAAGCACATGCAGAAATTGATTTTAGTTTAAGGGATCATATTTAATATATAAGGGGGATTTTAAAATATTTAAACATAATCCATTATGCAAGTGATTTTGCTTAGAAAATAGCCCGAGATTTCATTTAAGGACTACGAACGTCTTCTGTTCGATTGTACATATGTTGCGGATCCGGTGGCGTTATAGCTTTCTAGATTTCAGTTATTACATTTAGTTTGTTTTAACTCTTCTAAGTGTCATTTAGCACATATTGAGAAAGTATTTTCTCAATAGGCATTAAGAGATCGTGCTCGTATTTGTAGGAGAATTATCTTATATGCTATAAGTTCTCCTATTCTTTCTTGTTAGGTAGACTGATTTATTTGATATAAGCTCCTTATCCTTGCTTGCAAATTGGTTGTTGTAGGCACTATGAATTCTCTATTACTTCTCATAGGTGAATTATAGTATACTTGTAGTAGGCACTATAAATTCTTTGCTCCCAAAAATAGTTTGACACTCTAACAATTTTAGATCTTGATGAATTGAGCTCTTTTTCCTTAAGTGACATGTTCTATCTTTTAATTGAAGAATTGGAATTGGAAGTCACATATATAACTGAGAAGAGGATCATCCACATGTAAGAATGTTTCTTGAACATGAGATTTTGTTTCTTGCACATTTTTTTTATCAATTATAGTTGGAGTCAAAGCCAATGCCCATATGTTGAAGCTCAATATACTACTTTTCCATTTCTCTTATTCTTCGACCATTTATATGTGCGGATATTATATAGTTGAATGAGAATGTGTGTTTAGGAGATTAATCCTTGGACTCATAAAAGTGAATCTAACACAAGGAAAAGCATGCATATGATTAAAACTTCTCACACTATCATCCTTATTTTTGCCTTCCTTTGTGAACCAAGTCTATGAAAATCTCTTCACCTTACGTATCAAGATTTTCTCCAAATAAGCTTTCATTGCAAATTCCTCTTCTCCTTCACATTACAACATTCATTGTTGTCTTCACCTACAATGATATGGATCAACCTCACCTTTTCATTAACATAGCTTGGGTTCCTTTAATGTTTACTTTCAATCAAAATTATTTTAAGAAGAGAATTGACAGATAAAAGGGATTCTTCTATTAGTACCCATTTGCATTTCATTTAGACCTTGTAATTTTGTAATCTATAATTTCAATTTAAACATTATGTCATACTCATTGTATAATGTTACAATTCAGATCTAATTCAAGTCTTTTATATTGATTAATTTGAGTTCAAATATGAGTCCGATTCGAGTTTAAGTTCAAGTCCAAAATTATTTGGTCGAATTTGATTTAAAATTGATCTTATGTTTGACTTATTGTTCAAATCAATTTTTTTTTTAATTTTTTGTCCAAGTCCATTTGTTGTTCAATGAAAAATTCGGCAGCCTTCTAACGTCTCCTCCACCGAGGGAGATATCGGGACGGTATTGCCGTAATTCTTCCTACCCAGACCTAAGGTCGACGGTGTAGGGGCTTCGATTTCAAACCATTCAACTACGATCTAAGATCGACTGCTTGAGGTCTTCAATTTGGAACTATCCCGGCAGGATCTAAGATGCGACGGCCCGGGGTCTTCAAATTTTAAAACCACCCCGTACGCCTTATTTTATTAATAATATATAATATTATATATATAATTTAATATATTATAATATATATATATATATATATATATATATATATATATATATATATATATATATATATATATATATATATATATATATATATATATATATAAGGGAGCCCATTATCGGGCTAGGGCAAATGAAATCGGGTAGAGCCCGATCGGCTCTGGTCGGATGCACGCACGCGCGGAATCAGCCGGAGCAGGTGGAGGCTGAGGTCGGCCGGCGAAGGCGGCGGCTGTCGGAGATGGAAGTGCTGGTCGGCCTCGGCGTCAGTGGGCTAGGTGATCGGCAGGTTGTGCAGAAGGGAAGATATAGAGACCACGGCTAGGGGTGGAGTTCGGAAATGGAGGCATGGCGGCGATCGTCGGCTCCGGCGGATGGGAGAAAAGGTGAGTCTCTAATTCTTCTTTACTTGCGATTTCTTCTGATCTTGGGCAAATTATTGCGTCAGGTGACCGAACGCATCTCTCTGTCAGGTGACCTGATGCAATAATTTGCCCTGATCTTGAGAATGTCTGTGTGTGTGTATCGTGAGAACCGAATGAGAGGAGTGTTTTATGTCGTGAGTTTGTCGGTGGGTGAAGCGTCGTGTCTGATCGTAGGTGAGTCGGTGATTTTGGTGGGGAGTGATTTCGTCCGATGTGGAGCCAGTCATGTCTAACAGTTACAGTCAACAGAGTGTTTGTTAGCCACAGGCTTCTAAACTCGACCCTCATAAGTAGCTAGGTTCATCTACACCTACTCTCATATACGCACTTGACATAAGGGAACTTGCCTCAATATAAAGGAGTAAAAATAAGAGTCTCAGTAGTATATAGAGCTAGCTATAGTGTGATACATGTCTAAAATAATTTGTACCAATAGTCATTAATTGTTACTCTTTTTGTAGTCCTTTTTATAACCCTCATATTCCTATAAATAAAAAGTGAAGAGGAATATATATATATATTTTTTTTTACATCTTTTATATAGACTGTTAAGTAGGAGATTATTTTTCCCTTAGAACTTAGGCCGCGTTTGTTTTTCCTAATTTATGCCGTTTCCGTTTTGCATCCGTGGAAACAGTTCCTTTCCCTCGTTTGGTTAGCCTCCGTTTGTAAAATAACTTATGCAACTTCTCCGTATTAATACCGATCTCAAAAGTAAAAAAAGGCAGCAGTTTGCGTCCAATACCTGAGTTTTGAGAGGAATAAACCGAAAATACCCTACACTTTCCCACGTCGCCCTCACGTCCCTCTTCAGCGATTTTCTCTTCCTCCTCATTTCTTCCTTCCCTGTTTTGCAGTGCCCTCCACCATTTCTGCTCTAATTCGAACCGAACATGTTTGTCGACCTTGCTTCCACTTCAACCCTTCTCCATTTCGTCGATTCTAGGCAGCAAACAGGTATGTCGACCTTCCTTCTTAATTACTGTGCAAAAAAAAAAATCGTGTATGCATTCCTATGAACAGAATCCTTAAGTGTTCTCCGTTAATCTTCCAAAAACAATGTCACAGTACACATTTGTAAACAAATATTATTTTAATTATTTAATATCTGAGTTATCAGTTTAATTTAATACCAAATTACCATGTCAACACTACATTTAATGCCTGAGTTATTAGTTTAATTTTGATGTCTAAACTAAAAATTTATAATTATCTTGCACAACTATAAAACAGAATTTCCTTCGTTTTAATTATATAAAAATATTTGTAAATTTTTATAATTTTTAGTATATATTTATTATGTATTTTTTATCTCTAAGATGTTGGAATCTGTAGATGGCGAAACAAAGAGAATGTGGTCCACCTGCGACATGGGATATCAATAACACATTACTCTATTGTGACTTATGTATAGAAGAAATTGAATTGGGTAATAGACCTTCCACCCATTTCAATAAGGAAGGTTGGACAAACCTTATGACAAAATTTAATTCACGCACTGGAAGATCGTATGATCGTACACAACTAAAGAATAAGTGGGATCATTTGAAGAAGGATTGGAAGTTGTGGAAAGAGTTGTTGCGTGGGGAGACTGGATTAGGGTGGAATCCAATAAAACGAACCATAGATGCTTCTAATGAATGGTGGAACGATAAAATACAGGTATTACTAAGTAAAATTTTTAAAATACATTCATATCACATGATAATCTATGTAGGTTTAATACATAAATGATTTCACTTATGTAGGTCATACCTGCAGCAAGAAAGTTTAGGTTCAACGGAATACCACCAGAACTCGAACAAAAACTTGAAATTATGTTCAGTCGCATCGTCGCAACTGGAAATAATGTATGGATTCCAAACTCTGGGGTTTTACCCTCCGAAGTAAGTAACGACCATTACAATTCATCCGAGAAAAAGGACTTCCAAGATGATGACCCACATACGGAAGTAGGTTACGAAGAAGATGCTATATTTCCAACAGCTTTCCAAAGATCTCAAACTTCAACCACATTACTAAAAAGGAAGAGAGTTAAACCAATTAGGTTAGCAGGGAAGCAACTATTTCTAAATCATATTGAAAGTTTAGTTAAAGCTGCGGAATCAATAAGCTCTACTATAGCAACCTCAAAGTCACAGCGTAGAACTGTTACAATACTTGATGCGGTCGCAGAGATATCAACCATACCTGAAATATATCATGATTTGGAATTATATGCTTTTGCAATTGAGTACTTACAAGATAGAAATAGTAGAGAGTGTTATGGGAATCCCAAGTGAGCGAAAAGTTTGGTGGCTTCGAACATGCTTCAACAAAAGTTCAAATTAGACTTCTATAGAAATATCTTTTATTTGGTTATGTATTACCTTTTGTTCTTCTGTTCCGAATTAACAAATATTACAACATGTTTTTTTATATATGTTGATAACCTTATCAAAACCTATAAATTCTGTAACTTAGCATGATTACCTTTATTTTTTTTCATATGCATCTAAGTTATTTAAAAACAAAAAATCGGACTTAACCATGAGCATTCTTCAGGCAAAGTAGTTTTTAGTAATGATTGTCTCGTCATGTTTAATTTTTCTGTAACTTAGCATGATTACCTTTGCGAATATTGATTGTCTCGTCATGTTTCTTTTAAGTATGGACACGAACAGCTTCTGCTGAGCTTATATTTTCTCTCAATTACCCCAAATTTGAGCCGTATTTAATTTTTATTAAATAGGTAATGCAGACATTATGTAAGTAATACATCAAAGCTACTGAAAAAAAATGATTCCTACAAGAATACGAATTGTTTTCTGATCTCTTCATTGCCAATTTACAGAAACAATAAGTATATAAAAAAATGATTCCTATAAGAATACGAATTGTTCTCTAATTTGTCATTACGTACAAAGTTTTTATTGTTGTTGAATCAGTTATTTATTTGTTATTGTTGGTCCATCAACTTGTAAGAAATTTATTTGTTATTGTTGCTGAATCAGTTATTTTCTCTACGGTCGTTCTGACTTTATTTCTTTACTGCTGCAATTGGTTCACAAATTCTCTTTACCTTAGAATTCCTGACTTCTATACAAACTGCAATCATCAGATGTCAATAAAGATTGAATTGTTTGTAAATTTTGTTTTTTTTATGTAAACAGAAAACCAATGTCTTCCGGTAGTGGAAACAGTTCAAATGATGAGAAAGAAGAAGAAGTATATTCAGATAATGAGAACAAGACAATTTTTCAATTTAATAATGTAGTGTTAGGCTCAAGCTTTCTAATATACGATTACTACTCATTGTACTTAAATAAAAAATCATGCATGATGTCTACCCAAACTGGAGATAAATGGATAAGTGAGTTACTGCTCGGGCATCCAGTTAGATTTCACAATATTTTTAGAATGTCCCAGATTATTTTCAACGACTTGGTATGTTTGCTTGAAGAAAAACACGGCATATATGGATCACGTAGGACAAACATTAGAGAAGTTCTTGCAATAACTTTATTCATTTTAGGGCAAAATGAATCCATTCGATCAACATCCGAAAGATTCCAACATTCTACATAAACAATAAGTAGATACTTTTGTGTTGGACTTGAAGCTTTATCAGGACTGTCATTGAAAATTATTGTTAGGAAAGTTGTTATTTGCATGTTTTACATTCTTGCAACTTGTATAGTTTTGATGATTCCAAATATCATTGTTTTATGTGTTGTTATCTCCTAACATTTTTTGAAAGATTTGTTTTTGCTCTAGTGTGTACTAATATTTCAGGAAAATCAAACTCCAGACTACGAAGACTTCAAAGCAAATTCAGCATGAGATACTATGAGAATTTGAAGCTTGTACTTTTTATTTGAATTAAATTTGAGAGGGAGTGATTGTAATTGAGTGAATAAATTCACACACACTAATGGAGATCTTGAAAAAGTTTTTGTACTGATCGTACGGAACGAACATTGTTCGTACAGGACGATCAGATCAGTTATCTCCTTGTAAGAGCAATGGAACGGACAGGAATTGAATTGGAAAATTTTTCTAAGTCATGATCGTCCAGACGAAATCATTTTTCGTCCCAGGACGAGTTGCTCTCTGTAAAAATTTCGTCCAGACGAAGTCCTGTTCGTCCAGGACGATGGGAACCGACTATAGCAGTTTCTGGCAACGTTCTGCAGTTTTCGGAACCAACTTTTGATATAACTATTCGTACCGGATGAAATTTGTTCGTATGGGACGAATCTATTTCGTCCAGGATGAAATTGGTTCGTGCAGATGCACAAATGGTTCGTACGGGACAGTTTTTTACACAGTTCGTCTGTACTAACTCAATTTCGTACGGGACGATCCAGTGCGCAGAAAAACATATTTTTAGCAGTTTTTTGGACGGTTTTTCATGTCCTTTCTATATAAGGAGTCCTAGAAACTATTACAAGTACCTTTGGAGTTGTTTTCTCTTGAGAGGGAACATTGAGAGTGAGAGTTTGGGAGAGATTGTAAGAGTGAAGAGTGAGAGATCAAGTGAGGGGTTTGTGAGGGATTCACAAGGTTACTTGAAGAAGAAGATCTCTTTGTTTCTTTCCATCTCCTTTGAAGGCTCTCAAGTGAAGTTCAACAACATCGGTCCGGTTCTCTGCCGACACTTGAAGAGTGTAAAAGGATGACAAAGTGTATCTTTGACAGCCATTGTGTCTTCGTTCTTTGGGAGAAAACTATAAGAGAGAACTTGAAAGGGAGAGAGAAAAGGGTGGATTTTGAGAGGGAGAATATCCTTGGAGGGGATTTCAAGGGAGTGTGGAGGGGATATTCACACGGTTGCTCCGACGAACTTGCACCTCAGTACCATCGAATTCAAGGGTCATCTTGAGGGAAGTTTTGGTGAGAAGAAGATATCTTTGGTGTTAAAGAACTCGGCTACTCCGCCGCACCGGGGAAGGTGAAAGTGATTTTGTACAGGCTTCTCCGCCTTGCTGTGGGGGCAAAAGGAGAGTCACTTTGTGGTATTAGTGCAATACTCGAAGAGTCCCTCCGGGGAGTGGACGTAGGTCAAGGTTTGACCAAACCACTATAAATCTGGTGTGTTCTTTCTTCTTTTTTTACGCATTTAATTTCATTGCAAGTTGTTTACTCTGGTTGAAAAGTTTATTTTTTAAACTTTAAATTTAACTTGCATTAATAATTAAAAAGGTTTTCTAAAAATCCAAGAGTAGAAGTATAATTTTTTAAATTACCAATTCACCCCCCCCCCCTTCTTGGTTAGCCTTGGGACAATTAATTAGGCTTAACATCCTAATTCATATTAAACGAGTTTCCAACAATTATTTCACCTAAAGATAAGAAATTTCAGACTATTCCAGTGCAAATCCGAAGGGATATGAGGTATATGCCATATTTCAGAGATTGTATTGGGGCAATTGATGGAACTCATGTTGATGCAAGAATTCCTGTGGAAGATCAAATTCCTTTCATAGGACGGCATCATAAAACTACTCAAAATGTAATGGCTACTTGTGATTTCGACATGTGCTTTACATTTGTTTCAGCAGGATGGGAAGGTTCTGCACATGATGCTCGCATTTTTAAACATGTTGTGACAAATCCTAAATTTAATTTTCCAAAACCGCCAACAGGTATGTTTTATTCATCTATAAATAATGGAAGTTTTTTTTTAATATGTAATATTGTATGTATTAACTTATTGTAAATTTATGTACAGGTAAATATTACTTAGTTGATGCAGCTTATCCTCTGAAAAAAAGGATATCTGAAGCCTTACCTAGATACACGATATCATTTAGCAGATTTTGCTCGAGGAAGTCAACCAATAAGGGGTTACAGGGAAGTATTCAATAAGAGACATTCCTCATTACGAAGTATCATTGAGCGTACATTTGGTGTGTGAAAAAAAAGGAGAATTCTACATGATATGCCAAATTACGCGTTGAAGAAACAATGTCAAATAGTTATAGGTACAATGGCATTGCATAATTTTATACGAAGACAAAACTCACGGGTCGATCCTGATTTTGATGAGTATGAGAAGGATGAAAATTTTGATATTTCTGACTGTAGTCTAGACAGAGTGCCAAAATCAGGTGAAGAAAATGTTTGTGTTGAAGAACAGACTGATGGTGAAGGTGTTACTGAGATGAAAGAAGTTAGAGATAATATCGCGAAATAGTTGTACAACTTTAGTAGGTAGTATAGTTATCTTAATATTTGTTTTCAAAATTTAATATTATAGAAAAATCGTGTTGTTTGTTTTCTTTAATTATTAATGATGAAGTATGTAAGGACTAATAATTTTTTTGTATATATATTTCAGGTGTGTAGATGAGATATGATGATGAAAATGTAGAAGTTGAAGAAGATAACCTTGACAAACCTTATGAAGGTTGAAGTTGCTTGTTAAATTTGTTAGAATTTGTGTTTGTGTGATTGAGAACAAAATGAGTTTTAAAAAATTAATGTTTTTTAAATGAATTAGTAGATGATGTGTGGTTATATTAAAAAGTTGATTCTTATTTACTCAAACTAGATAGTTTAATGGTGTTCGTAATATTATCATATTTATAATAAGTATAATAGACATTGTAAAAAGTGTATTTCAAGAAAAAAAATATTTTAAAATGTTTTGTTAAAACATACTAAATAGAGAAATGAAGTAAATATATATATATATATATATATATATATATATATATATCATAGATGTTTGTGATACAGAAAGTTAAGTAGTTTCGAAGTGAAATATTAGATCTGAAGCCGAAAATATCATGTTGGACAGAATTTCAGCATTTGAGATCCGGGTATAATTAATTAAAATAAGAGGATAATTTTGTCTTTTATCATTTCTAGAGTAGAGCGGAGAACTGAGATCCAGCGAATGCTGCGAATCCACCAAACAACTTCCCGTTGTTTTAAATAATTTTATTTTAAACTCCGTTTTTTTTACACTCCGCTCTACCAACTTAAACAAACGGCAGGTGGTAACCAAACGAGCCCTTAGTCGTCACTAATGAATTCCAGGATGCAACAATTACTATTGCTCATCCCTTGGACCTATTTCCAAGCAATGATGAAAGCATTTAATATTACAAATACCAAAAGGAAGCATTTATTGATAATTGTATGAGGAAAGATGAGTGTTTGGCAATGTGTTTGGATTCAACAAACACTTAGATTAAAACTCGCCAAGTTTAATTCTTGAAATATTAGGGCTTGTTTGGGACGACTGTAGCATTTTATAAAGTTGGTTGTAAAGTTACAGTGAAGAAAATAACTTCGCTACTATGATTGCAGAAAATAACTTTTCATCATAGAAATTTCTTAAAACAGTGAGAATGTGATAGCTTAATGAAACTGTGGTTGTTGTCTAGAAAGCAGAGCAGTCAGAAAGTTGGACTCTTAGGGTTTGGTAGGGATGGCTTTCTTACGGCTTCTTAAAATAATATTTTAGTAAAATTTTTGTACTAAAAAATTACTTGAAGAAGCAGTAAACCCACACGCCATGTCTATTTAAATCCAGTTTGCTAGAGAAGGTTTTTATTTATTTATTTTTTCTTTCTGTATTTTTGTTTTCAGTAAATATTGTGAGGTGAAAATATATGGATTTGTTAGAGTTTTGTTAGATGTATGATTTGTGAGGTGAAAATTTAGTAATTGTTAGAGTTTTTGTGAGATCTAAGTTGTTAGAGTTAAATTTGTTGGTTGAATTTTTGCTAGATTTTATGTTAATATGAAAGTTTTTTTTTTTTTTTTTATAATGTTTAGTCTTTCCCATATAAAATTTTTATTTCTGTCTTTCTAAATAAAAAAACTCTTTTGCTACTTTCTATAATTTGGTTTAATCTTTGCTAATTTTCATTCAACATAATATTTTTTTATCAATAATAATCTTATTTTTATCATACTTAACTAAATAAATAAAGGGTATTCATGACTTCGTTATTACTCTTGTAACTCTAGAAAATAAAGCTTACACAATATATAATTCCTTTTATCCATTAAATCGCCTGATATTTAAATAGCAAATTTACATAACAAATTTAAGTCAATGAAATAGTACATGAGCTTATGTATTTTTTAATTTTTCTGATGAGATGAATTTTATTAAAATTTTATTAAAACTTTTTTTTTTTTGTAATTCTTTACAATGAAGTTAATAATTTATTAGTTATGTTATAATCCACCAGTAGTATGTTATATGTTGATTTTGGCTTTTCGGGGGTTTTAGAGGTTACGTAATGAGTGGACGAGGAGCATCATTATTACTCATGTATGATGGGAAACTAATTGTGGATGAGAATTTTGCGACAACATATATTAGTTGTAAGAATCGACCATTGTTAGTGCTGTTGAATACTAAATTGGAGTCGCGGGACCAGGGAATGACATTCACTACAGGAAAATGACACATTAATGAATTTCTGACAGAATAATTTCCAACATATTTTAATAATTTCTGTAAAAATTATATATTAATAATTTAATTAATTCACAATTTTATAGCTTATTTTAATTAATTATTAAATTTAATAACTTAATTTAATTAAATAACTTATTTTAATTATTAATTAAAATATAATAATTAATTTAAATAATAACTAAAATAAGTTATTAACTTAAATAGTTAAAAAAGTTGTTAAATTAATAATTAACTTATTTTCTATTTAATAACTTGTTTTAATTAATTATTAATTTAATAACTTATTTTAATTATTTATTCATTTTAATATTTTATTTTAATTTATTTTAAATTTTTATTTTTGTATTATTATATTTAAATATATAAAAATTTGTTTAATAACACATTTTCTTCCACATCAAAATTATTGAGTATTTGAAATCCCACAAGTGTCATGTTCGAATCGAGGACAGGTGGCCAGGCAACTTGGCAAGTAGGACAGGCACGGACATGGGGCTGGCGGTTAGGCATCTAGGAAGCCCGAGCTGGCAGTTCGAGCAGCACGAGGGCTGGCAATAAGGCGTCAGGGCAATGCAGTACGTGCAGCTCGAGCAACATAGGTAGGGCTGGTGGTCAGGCGTCCTGGCAGGCGGTGGCTATTAACTTCAACGGGCTTATCTTCATTGCATCGAACAAGTAGAGGTTAACAGTTGCTTTTGCTCAGTATACATGCTGGTTTGAGCAATAGACTATGAGGAATTTGGATACTATCGTATGTTAGGGAGCAATATAATTGCTGCAATCCTACTCTTGATGTTAGCCACCAGCATTATACCTCCCAGTCCATCAATTACTTCATATTACATGCTATTAAAAATAAATGAAATAATTAATAACTGAATATTAACTTCAGTTACTTCAATATCTTATAAATCATTATTAATAATCTAAAATAATTAATTTTTAATATTAATTATAATTATCACTTTTAATTAAAAAGGTTTCCATGTTTCCTACAAACTTAACATATACAATAAATATATGCTCCTTATAAAAATTTAACTTGAACTCCTTAAATTATATTGAGCATCCGGCATGTTATTGATCAAAGAGGCGGCAAAGCTCAACTTGTTATAATAGAATTCCTTATTGATTTGATGTTATTGTTCCTCCATCCTCCGAATACAATCCTCCAAACTTAGCTTAAAATTAAGCTAATTTTGGAGGGTCGTACTCATAGGAAGGAGGAACAACAAGGTCAAATTTTGGTGACCTCCATTGGGTGGGTTATGTTGCCTTTAATTGAGAGAATATTCCACATAAATATGAAGTTCCATTATTTTGGGGTTTGGACATAATGGTTGTTAGCCATTTGATGAGTTATTGTAGAATGCTAGGAATGCTTCCCATTAAAGGAGTTGAAGTGTTGCATGCTAAAATACTCACAATGACAGAGTGATAAATTAATGACTTAATTTTATATAATTTCATAAGAGATAACAAAATTTTTACGTAAAAAATACGAGAGGAGGAAAAACTATATCTTTTGGCATAATTGAACTAATCTAACATTCATGTAAAGTGATATAAATTCACTCTTTTTCTCACAATCGAAGAAAATGAGATTATAAAATGAAGAACATTTACTTGGTCACATATGATTATAATAAATATTGTAAGAAAAGTGGTAAAGAATGATAACAACCGTCATGCAACGAAGGTCAAATGATAAGTGACCATAAAAATTTTCAACTATGTTTCCAAATGCTTTTTTCAACTATAAGTTCATATATACTCATTATTGAATTACTTTTGATGTTGTTGATTTCATCTCATTAAAATATTTTGTTCGTTTATAAATTTATTAAAACTCAAATTGGAATGATAAAAATTTAATTTCAAGTCAAATGAAAATTGTATCCTCAAGTTTAGCATCAATTGGGAGGTTAAAAATGATATGAACCTGAGATCCCAAAAAATCATTAAGAAATGACCCATTAAGGCTTCGTGTGGGACGGCTTTCTCACTACTTTCTGAAACAACTTTTTAGTATAATTTTTTTAATTTATAAAATTTTTGTACGAAAAAATCGTTTTAAAAAGTAGTAATAAAACCATCTCAAACCAAGCCCAAGTTAAAGGTCATTAAACAAAGCTAAGGATTTACCATGACCAATGAGAAAAAGATAACCACCTGCAAATCTGGGTATCAATAGACTGCAAATCCTTTAAAAAATGAGACATTACAAGGGCTAAAACTCCAAATGGACCCATAGTAGATAGTCCACAAATCTGTCAAGTAGGCTATGGCTAAAGTAAATGTTCAATTTTGCAAATGGAAAAACAAATTTAGGGAAGCAAAACTCAATCCACCATTCGATTTAAAAAGGATAGCTTGATTCTAAATGACTATGCATCTTGTTTTGAGTGACATTTAAACAGCATAGCTTGCAGCATTCTTCAATGCACATTTAGGAATACAAACAGAAATGCGCTAGTAAGAGAGCTCCAGATAGAAGATCTGATGAGTTGAGCCAATCTAAGAAAAGAAATTTATGTTTCCAACAAACAAGCCACATGTTAGTTCTATCAAACAGAGATTGGCAATCCACAACCACAAATCAGCAAGTAGATGATAAAGGAATTCCAAAGTATTTCCAAGGGAAGGACTGCACTTAGCTAAAACCTAGAATCTGACCAAGCGCTATCCGATTATAAACATATTTGGCAAAAGATAAGGATTGATCTTGAGATGCAACTTGCCAGGGCCTCTAAACAATCATGCAATCATTATTCCCACAGGTTTTCTCATAGCCTGTCAATATCGCAATCTCTTCGTCATGAATTATGGAATAATTAGGGGTGTCAATTTTGGGTCACAGGTCGGGTTCGGGTCAAACCCGAAACTGACCCGACACTATTCGGATCAACCTGAACCCATCCCGTTTTTGCAAATGGGTCGGTTTTTGAACCCGAACCTAACTCGCTTCGAGTCCAAGTCAACCTGACATGACCCGAATGACCCAAGGCCGTGAAAAATTTGCTAGTTTTCAGATCAAAAAACATGTCAATCTCCGCTTTTTAGGTCAAAACGGGTCAATTTTGGGTCAAAGGGTCAACCCAACCAGATTTTTTAAAAGGATTGAATTTTTTAACCCGAGCCATTTTGGGTCCGGGTTGACCCTAACCTGAAATTTTCGGGTCTGATCCGAGTCGGATTTTCGGATCGTGTCAAATATTGACACCCTAGGAATAATTACTTATTATAATACCATCATATGTTGTCTTCTTATGCTGAAAGGAATACATCTATTTCCCACCTTCAAAGTTTACCTGTTTTCATTTGGAACTGGGCACATGCTTCTATCTAGTACGAAAGACAATGAAAACTAAACAGAAATAAAAATTAACTACAAGTAAATATATGCTTTTCTCCTTAGTGTCCTGTCAAAACTGACGTCAAAAGTCTGGAAGAAACTTCTTCAAAGGGAACCACCAAAGACATTCACAATTCAACATGGAAATTGCCCAAGCAAGCCTGATTTCTGATCCTCTGTAACTCATTTTAATAAGCTTGGGTTAAAAAAATTGTTACAAGTTGCAAGATTTCCAAAAAAAAAAAAAGTGGCAATAAAAAATGGGGGAATGAAAGAACCGCAAAAGATATAAATCAACTACATCTATTTGATTTCTCCATGTTCCGATTTTTTGGTCCAAGCCGATACCCCCATTCAATGCACATATTGGATAGCAGAAAATAAAATGAAAAATGAAAGATATGTGACCTAATTTTTCTTCGATAATTACCATGTGGCACTATGAAGTGGAAGCCCCTCTTTATAAACATTGAAAAGGAGAAGATAAAATCATGTCATTGCGTCCTATCTTGTGCATATTCAGCCACAGTGCGGGCAGATGTACTCAATTCCATCTGTCTTCGAATAATCCTGAATTCATATTGTACTAGGATAATAAGCTTTATATTGATAGCCGTGAACAGATGTAGGCTTTGTTTGGTACGGCTTTCTTCCTGCTTCTTAAAGCGACTTTTTAGTACAAAAATTAAAAATTTATACTAGAAAGCCGTTTTAAGAAGCAAGAAGAAAGCCGTCCCAAACAAAGCCGTAGTTGGAAATCAGTCCTCAAATAGCACAGGGTTAATCTTTTGCAAAAAATTTCAAGCAAAAACAGAATAAACAAATGAAAATATAAATTTCTATTAATATGGAGTCAGCAAGAATGACACACCTTGAAAGCAGCAAGAGATCTTTTATCACAACCTAAATGAACCCATTTGCTGCACCTTCCACAGCTCAACCAATCGCCGGAAGTGGTGCCACTGATATAAGCTACATATTGTTAATCATAGGAAGAAATATAGAACAAACTTTTTAAGAAAAAATAGGAAAATTAAAGCTGCACACCTGTGACACAAAACACACTGATCGATAGTTACATCATTATGAGCTAACTCATACTCCAGCAGATAAGTTTCATAATGTCTTTTTAAGGCATATGTGATTCCCTATCAGAATTTTGCAGGGAGAAAGGATATGGTTCAGTCTTTCTTAGGAATTAATCAACTGCATTTCAATAAGAGACCAGAGACAAATAAATAGATGAAGTCACAGCAAAAGAAGAAAGCATAATATACGTAGCTAAAACCAAAACATAACTGCATTTCTTGTTTTCTTGTTGACAAATGATCCATTTCTTCTTTTCAATCTTGTTAATCATAGCTGCAAGTGCTTTGAAGATATTTTTTCAAGATTTTGCAATAACTTGATCTAATGTAGAGCCAGGGAAACAGAGCAAACATAGAGATCAGGAACAATGGAAGGGGCCTGATAGGATAGATAGAGGGAGACTAGAAGAGGAATCTATAATTCAATTAATTCGTCAGCAATTCCAAAATCAAATCAAGAAAGGCCTTGATGTGGACATCGGCACGAAGATCTGGCGCATCTATCACAGGAGTCGTCGTAAATCGACGGCTCTAATTTAAGTTGTCATTTATGAATTATTTTCTGCATTTTAGTTTCTATTTTATGTTATTTTCTATTTTACCCCTAGGTTAATTTATTTGAGTGTTGTGGCTCAAGGGTCATTTTTGTAATTTTTTATTTTCTCATGTTATGGCCTATAAATAAGGGCCTTAAGCTATTGTAATGGGGGTTGACTAATATGAAAAATTGTTTCTCACACTTGTGTTCTTCTTGTGAGAGAGCGTTAGTGAGATTCCTATAAGAGGAATCGAAGTTGTCACCAGCCGCAGGATGGGTCCGGGCTCGTGATTTGAGTCCCTTGGAGAAGGGCAATCGTATCACCCACCAACCTTGGAGACGGCCGGGTTTGTGGTTTTATTTTTTTCGTTATCTTTTCATTTTCTCCTTGTCGACATCCCCATCTCCTCCTTCCACCACCACCGGCCCCTTCCTCCTTCCCATTGAACCGCCAGTTTTAACAACCCCTCCATCACCCTAACCGAGAACCCCCACCTTTGCTCCAATTATTAATTGTCTTTCCTAAATGGGAGGGATTAAGTTAACGAAGGATTTGAATTCAAAATTCAAATTTGAATTCAAAATTCAAATTTGAATTCAAATTTATTTATTGCTTAATTCATTCTTAATAATTAGGCATTTAATGATGTCATTAATTCTGAAATAAAATCTCAGAATTTTGAATTCAAAATCCCGCCGGCCTCCCTTAATCCTTCCCTTGTAATCAATTAGTTTCCAATTAGGGAAGAGCTCTTCATTAATGCAAATTTGAATTCCAAAATTTGAATTCGAATTAGCATTATTCACACCATTAATCTCTCCCACCATTTAAGCCAATCGTCATTAATTCTCAAATCTGAATTCAAATTCAGATTTAAGACATTAATTGCCTCAAATCACTCTCCAAATTAAATCACCTCCACCTTGGCTTCACTCACATTTATTACCTTTTTCCCCTTTTTTGCTCCAGCCGAAATTCCCTATGCCTTTGTCTGTTTGATTAATGGCTTGATTTTCCAGCAACCAGCAATTTCCAATTAATTGTTTCTTAAACTCTAAGTCCCTCATTTGGAAACAATTTCAATTGCTGTATTTCCTCTCTTGGCCGAAAGCTTCCCAGGCTATCACGTGGAATTCCTCCACTAGAAGCTCCCGTGAACAAAATCTTGCCTAAGCATTACTTCCTAATCTAGTCCCAAACTCCTCCCGTGAAGCATTCCTTCTACTTGGAACCTGAGAATTTTCTCAGGTTTTGGCACAAAAACCTGTAGAAAAAAATTTCAGATTTTGTGAGCTGGAATAAATCCAGATTTATTTCAGTTTGCAAGGAACAATTTCAGATTTTGGAGAGGAGGTCCTCTCCGTAGCAAAGCCGGTGCTTTCGTTCTACATCAGGCCTATTCATAAAAATAAGTTTACAAAGATAAAATGAAGTACTTCTTATAAAATCCTACATAGTTTAAAATTCAAATCTAATATTATCCAAAAGAATAACTAATCCTAACTTCAAATAAAATAAATTAACAAAATCCTGATGTAAATAGTATAATCGAAAATAATCCTTGAAAAATATAGAACGGATTTATTGTTCTTCATTGATTCCCTTGGACCAACAAAACTCTTTCCCAAAATAGTTACATAGACGCCTTTGCTTGGAAGTCCGTAATGAAGGAGTTGAAATAACTGCTTTATGATTTTTTTTTTTTAATTTACCATGTGCAGACAAGATATAGAAAACAAAATTTAAAAACTTTGGATCTATATGCTTAAATGAATGATAAATTTTTAAGCAAAAGCTTAATCAGTTACTGATGAGGTCATCGACAGACATTTTAGGCAGGTTTACCGACGAAGGAATCGTATATCGACGACTACGATTGGGAGCTTATATTTCTGATGTTGCCATGCATTTTATGATATTTTTCTATGTTATTTTATGTATCTTTTATTTCATGCATTAGTGACTATTTTGCCCTTATGAAGGCGTAGTGTTTGTTGTAGCCCGATAGGCATATGAGTCATTTTCATTTTCATTTTCATGCTTTGAGACCTTTATAAAGGGGTCTCCTATTGTATGAGGTGAATGTTGGATTAAAAAAAATATCTGAGATTTTCTTTTGTCTTCTTGCTTGAGAGCTTGAGAGAAAGAGATGAGACCTAGGAGAGGCTCCACCCGAAATACCCAACAACTCACGACGGTGAGCTCTTGGTTTACTTGTATTTTACTGTTTTTCTTCTTCCCCCATCACCTTTCCCTTACACCCGCCCCCTTCCCCTTGCTCCTTGGCCCGTCTCCTTCCCCCTCCCTGCGGCCGAACCAGCCAATTCCCCCAAGTTTTGAATTCAAATTTCAATCTCCCTAATTGATTAAAACCTGAAATTAAATCAGGATTTAATTAATCCCATGGGCCCCACTACTTAAACAAATTCCTTCTCTTTCTCCTTGCTTGGCCGGCCCCTCACACCTAGCTGTTTCCCTCTCCTTGCCACCTAGGCATATACTTATTACACCCTTAATTTCCCCCCTAATAGCCGCCCTCTTAATTTAATTTAGGGGAAGTTTAATGATAAAATAACTTCTCCCTCCAAGCCAAGAAAATCTGAAATTCAAATTCAGATTTTCTCTTCACCCCTCCCTAGCTCACGGCCCAACTCTTCATCCCTTTTCTTCTTCCCGCCCTCCTCAATGTTGAATGGCGGATCAGGAGTTTGAGTGGGATTAGTATTCAACGCCGACGGAAGCATTAATATCCTACGATCTCCGTGCTTTGACGTAGGATTTGAAGACGACGCCACAGTTGAAGCATACTTGGAGCGAGTCGTCCCGATTCTTGTGAGCATCATCGACAAACAGTTTCGAGACTACGCTTGGACGATCATCGGACGCCATCCACCACCACTTCCACCGGCGGCTACCTCTCCGGTAACGAAGTCCTTCATATCCTTTTCCGTAGTAGTGCTCTCCATCTTCGTGTGGTCCTTTCTTCTCCGCTAAAGCCCAAGAGTGAACGAGTGAGAGGGTGCTCAAGATGAACTTTTTCATTATTATTTGTGGGATTTTGTTATGAGCATTTAAGTAATTCTTTTATCTTGAAATGTTATGAATTGTTTGGTGATCTCAAAGAAAATCTTCGCCTAAGCAAGTTGATTACCTAGAATAATTTTAATCCTTTATTTTATTGGTAATAAATTTGTATTGGCGAGTTTTAATTAACTCTTGTTTTAATTTCCGCACGCAATTCCTTCATTGATTCACATCAGTTACACCCCACAATAATCAAGAACACCCGGGAAAATTGGGTCAAAAAGATAGAACTTGAAAACAGCAATAAATAAACTCGTGTAAATCATCAAAGAAGAAAAGTCCACAAAATAGCTCACGATGCACCACAGCAGGCACTTCAGCCCACCACCAGCCACTTCCGCACACATGCAATCCAAAGGAACTACCGCCCAGCCATAGGAAACCTCCGGACTTCTGCAGCCCAAACCAGTTCATCAATATTTAGTTTTTCTTATTTAAAATACACTCTATTTTTGCATTAAACATTGTTTAGACCAAACCGGCTCAGGCATTAGGCCCAAAACTGGTTCAACCAAGTTTTTATATACCCAGCTGCTGTAATTTTTTCATTTTAAAAAATAGAATTATGCTTCTCTCTTTCTAATATCTTTCATCTAGAAGTCTACACCTACTCAAAAGGTGTCTTATCCTTGAATCAGGGGGCATAACAATTGGTGCTCTCCTTGACCCAAGATGAAGAATGCAGATTTGGTCGAAGTTTTGTGATCTATGCAAACCCATCAAGAACCTTAATTTTCTAAAATTCAGAAATCTCTTCAACAACTTATGTTCAATTCATTTTCATCGGGATGACCTTACAACAATTCCAAATCTTCAAGGACTTCGAAGACAAGCGTGTCGAAAACCATTGCATTGACTGGCCGCTACCTCCCCTACATCGAGAACTGCCTCCCTCCACCTGCATCCTCCGCACATTTCCCCTCCCAAAAGCAGCCACCATATAATTCAGGTTTCCCTTTCCTTAAAACTATGAAAATCGAACTCCCTTGTTTGCAAGTAGTTATCACTTTGCGCATAATAATAATTATAAAGATAAAATTGTACATTGCTTAGACGTATGATCTTGTTGTTGCATATATATACAATATTTATGTAACCATGGATAATTTACACTTCGTTTGAGAAAGCTTTTAGCCAATACTTTTTTGTTGTTTTCAAGAAATTTTTGAACTAAAAACTGCTTTAGAAAGCAGCAAGAAAATTGTCCTAAACAAAGCCTTAATATTATAGTCAAGTAGTCAACATATGCTCATCACCTTTAATGTTATAATCTCAGATATATATATTTATATATATATGATGTGAATGCTCATCATCAATGTTACTTAGCATGTGAGTTATGATTTTTATAGCACGTTTCATTATCAGTTCATTATCTGTTAGACAAATTAATAATTTCAGTATGACGATAGTTTATTTGAATTAGTTATAGCCATTTTTCTATACCTTATAACTTGTTATTCATGCCACTCAGTGTATATTTTGAATGTCTGATACCATCTCGTTTATGCCTTCATAAACTACATGCTAAGCTGTTTTGCAAGCTAACCCCAATAAAATTATTGCAGATCCAGATCATTTGATTGGTAAAACAATAGTAGATTTTGTTTTGAGATGGGTTTTTGTCATGTACTCACGTCATTGTAGTAGTTTCTTCTTTAGATGCCTTAATTATGAATTAGTTTAGATCTTTTATTCCAAGACGTCATCTTTC
Source organism: Dendrobium officinale (assembly GCA_019514585.1). NCBI lineage: Eukaryota > Viridiplantae > Streptophyta > Magnoliopsida > Asparagales > Orchidaceae > Dendrobium > Dendrobium officinale. The sequence continues at coordinate 29,609,309 of CM033698.1, forward strand.
TGTTCACTCAGTAAACTCATTTCAATTTTCTTGGTGATTTAACTACTAGTATTATTATTTCATTAATAAGCTCACATGTCCAATGGCTTGTTATTGTAGAATAGCAATAAAGTAGGAGTGTCGAAACGGGTCAGCCGGACGGATTCAGGTCCGACCCAAAATTAACCCGACTCAAATCTAGTCAAACCGAATCCGAACCGTTTAATAAATTGGTCAAAAACACAAACCCAAACACGATCAGCTAAAACCAACTCATTAACCCATTTTAGTTAAAGAAATTCTTTTATAACTTATTAGCTATAAAATTTATGATATTTGATAAAAAATAATAAAGGTTAAACCCACATGTAAAAAAAAATTAAGAAACGATATGTTAAACGGGTCATTTTTGGGTCAAAAATGAGTTTTCGGGTCAACCTGAACACAATCCATTCAATAAACTCATTTATTAAACGGGTCAACCCAAATCTGGATTTTTCGGATCTAGTTGGTGGGTTGAGTCAAGTTTTGAAACAACATTTAAGAATTTTCATGTCTTGTTAAACAATTTTTTTTCGTTAGCCTTATGTCATATGAATTGAGATTAACTCCTTTCATAATGTCCTATGTTAGTTAGTTCACGTGTTTTGACATGCCTAATTCCACAAATCAATCCAACTAGAACTAAACTTGAATTGGGTAGGGTAAGATTGTTCCAATGCACATATACTGAAGGGAAAATCATTTTTTAGCGATTGAATAAGTGATTTCAATTTTTCTATTACATTCGAAACCAATTTTGTGATGAACAGTTAAGAAAACAAATGGCCTTCACAGGAATCGCTCAAAAACTCAACATGCCAGAAATGATTTCATATATAAGCTTCAATGAGCCTTCAATCGACTACAACAAAAATGCATTATCATTTATGCATGCAAGTATCAGCAAAATTCTATACATTTTAAAGCAAAAACTACGATAGAATATCCATTTAGGATATGAACTTACAGTCATTTTATTATTGGCTGAATGGTTGCTCATTTTAGAGAAAACCTGACCTCTCCAATTAATGCCATTTCCAACGTAATAGCCTCCCCTGGTAACCACCTGAACTGACATACAGCAAGTTTGTAATAGGAACTTACAAATTTCCATGCAGGAAAATGTTACAAGTGAAAGCCTCTGAAGGAAAGCTGTATTTCATCGATGTACTCTTTATAGAAACAAACCTCTTTATAAAGACAAAACAAGTCTAAGCGCTTTGTGTTAAGTACAGCACCAGGAAAATCAGAAAGACCTCCTGGAGGAACCAGCCGTTGGTGTCCCCTCAGGATAAGAAAGTGCACCAAATCCTTCAGAAATTCTTCCTAGTAAAGAACATCAAGAAGTATCAACCACTGATTGCACAGGTGCTAAACAAAACAAACCAGCATTATAAGGCTTACTTCTGAGCAGTCATGAATTGAGCACCGATTGCACTCATGTCTCTTCAGAGGTATCGGGTTTGAAGAAATTCTCTGCTTTGCAAGGTCTGATTTAGCCTCCGACCTTCTTTTAATAGAATAAGCTAATCTGTGAATGGAAGTTGAATGCTCATTAACAAAAGAAGCCGATTTTGTTGTGGGAACTTATTTGCATTGAAGAGGTGGGTTTTGATATAGAGCATCCACGGATTGATGAATTATGTTTTCTAGAGGATGCAGAATGCTCCCTGGGTTTGGATTGGTCCCTATCACGTGAAAAAATCCCGTATCTTGGAGAAGCTGATGACATGTTTTTTCGTTTTCTAGAGGCTGCAGTTTGTTCCTCAAGATTTGCCAGATTTCCAGCATATGCAACATCAAAATAAATATTTTTCTGCCTCCGAGATCGTGGAATAGGCCTCATAGCAGCGACCTTTAGTCCCTGCATATGAGTCCCTTTTGTCATCTGCTTTTGCTTCTTTCTAGCATTCCAATATATACTATGGCAATATTTCCAATTTCCATCAATAAGAATTTCAGGTCTAGCACTTAATTTACTACTGGTGATCGAAGATGAAATAGGGAGACCAGAGAGGAAAGCATCTTCCTTAGCATATTCTTTCCCTTCACTAGCAAAAAAGAAAATTAGGCGCTCTGCATCTTCTTTTTCAAAGGAAGCAACTGCAATGCCATGTATACTTGCAATGCCAAGTGTGACAAGGCTACGGCAAGAGAAATCACTCGCAAGATGCTTTAGAATCTGTACAGCAGCAAGTTCATAGAATCATGGCATGTAGCAAGATGACTATTCAAAATAAATTAAGATAATGAGCTTTAATGGATCCAAAGAACATGATGAATACAGTCTTAAGTCATAACAATTGAAGGATTCCCACTAATGCAAGTGCTATCTTAAAACATTTGCAATCTAAGGTTGAAAACTATTCATATATCATTTCAGAACGATGCTCACCCAAGAAGATCAAAATAACATTTATACACAGAACAAAACATTTCTGACTTGAGCCAACATAGCAACAGGCAAGCCATAACATATTTGACAATTTAAATGGAGGCTGGAGCTTATGTTAATAAGCAAAGAACCTGGAGAGCCCAGCACGGAATTTTCATGCAAACTTCAAAGACAGATGCTCCTGCAGCTATGCAATCAGTACTTAGAGGTTGGCTCAAAGAAAGCTTGTTTTCCTCGCAGCATGGCTGAGCATGGACTAGCTGCCTTTTATCAATGAGTTCATTCTTTATGAGATTTTCCACGAGCTGCAGTTTGACAACCAAAATACAAATGAATCATGATTCAAGCACTCCAAATGAAGATAGAGAACAACTAATATCCAGAGGTTTTACCTGATCATCAACACAAGTCTGCAAACTACCAGACACCAAAAGTGAGATGAAAGCAGAACTGCAAGTTATGATGTCACATCTCATTTTATAATCTCCATGAGATGTTGCAGTCCGACACAGATGCGATGAGGCACTGTCAATATAGAATATTAGGATGAAATAGTAAAATATTATGATGAATAGACAAAGCATGATGAGTGCTATGTACCACCGATTTTTTAACAGAAAATTTCTCCCGAAAAGATACTCATTTTTTGCACATCCCAAAACTCATCGAAATTATTTTTATTAAATTGTGTTTTGGTGTGAAGAATTTTACATATAATATGTATAGAAATATTGTATTTAAGATTGATAATTTAATTACTTAGCAATTCAATCAATTCCTTATAGTTTTTATCAAAATCACTGTAGCATTTCACTGCAGCAACATTTAAAGTACCATGGTAGCAGTTTTCTCCCGAATTCCCTAGCAATTTCCTGGGAACATCTGTTAAGGATGTCACACTAAATCTTTTTTCTGTAACAAACCAACTAAATAGGACTAATTAATATTCAGTGATAGACAAAATTTTCTCATTCACCTAAACCATATTGAAGCTAGCTGGATGTGGATCAGGTGTCAATCTGACTTCAAGGAAACTTTAAAGATAAAATTCATGTTATACATGAACTTATGACTATTTTGAACCTCTTATCCTTGAAAGTCATATACATATGGAATATGCATCTCTGTAACTATTTTGAACCTCTTATCCTTGAAAGTCATATACATATGTGTCAAAATCTCAGTCATCCCTTGGCATTTGATCCCACGGTCATGATGAGAATCCGTGGGAGGCTCACTTGGATCACGCTAATATCCTTTTATATTTGGGTAGCTGAATTAGGAAGGATTATATTGAGACAATTATGTATCAATTAGAAGTTATTTATTTCTTTATTAAGACATCTTGTATAGATCTATAAATAGGGATAATTTTATATAATAAGTAGAAGGTATTTTTACCATTCTCAAATTCTATGAATTCAAACATGGTATCAGAGCCAATCCGCCAGCCCTCATCGCCGAACAATCCAACCTTCTGACGCTACAAGACGTCGCCGCAGAAGAAAAGCTGCCGACCCAATTCCGCAACCGAAGCCCTCGATCTTGCAAGGAGCCGCCACAGACGGAAACCTCGGTTCCGCCTGTTACTTCTGCAGATGGAGGCTCTGATTCCGCCAGGCACGGTCGAAGTAGCAAAAGGGAAGTCGACGAAAGCTCGAGCTGCTCCCGATCCAACCGAAAGGGAAGTCGACGAAGGAGCGAAGTAGACGAAGGAGCGAAGTCGACGAAGTAGCGAAGTCGACGAAGGTAAGTCGTCGAAGGAGCAAAGCCGCAAGCTCGAGCTGCTCCCGCTTGAGTCCCTGCGTGCGCACCTTAAGCTACCCGGTCCGACTCTTTTAAAGAGTCGGCGGCCCGGTTTGTTTATTAAATCGGGAAGGTACTTTTTCCCCCAAAAAAAAAAAATCGACCTTCATTGTCGGACAAAAAAAAATCTTTTTCCTAAAAAAAGGAGAGAAAATCTTTATCATCGACCTTTATTGTCGACAAGGGAAATTTTCTCCGAGAAGCCTTCATTGCTAAATTTCAAAGGAATACAAAGTTCTCACCACCGGCCTTCATTGCTGGAATTCTGAGAAATACAGGTTCCCACAACCGACCTTAATTGTCAGAATTTTGAGAATAGTTTTCCATCATCGGCCTTCATTGCCAGCTTTCTCTGGTGATTGATATCCTATTCATAACCAATGCAGCTCTACCTCTGAGCGAATAATTGCAAGCTGATCTCCAGTTTGAGGGGTAGTGTCAAAATCTCAGTCATCCCTTGGCATTTGATCCCACGGTCAGGATGAGAATCCGTGGGAGGCTCACTTGGATCACGACAATATCCTTCTATATTTGGGTAGCTGAATTAGGAAGAATTATATTGAGGCAATTATGTATCAATTAGAAGTTATTTATTTCTTCATTAAGACATCTTGTATAGATCTATAAATGGGAATAATTTTTTATAATAAGTAGAAGGTATTTTTACCCTTCTCAAATTCTATGAATTCTAACAATATGGAATATGCATATCTGCTTCCAATCCTTAAAAAAGGTTCATATATGAAAATGAATCTCATAACATGCAACTATTGAGGACTTCAATTGAAAACCATAGCATCTTTGGGCAGTCCAAGCCTCTTCATATATTATATACTCAAACTTAACTTCATCTAGATAAATAAAAGAATAAGAATTTCCTTCATCCATCAAAATATTTGTTAAGGTGCCTATTAGATATTATGTAATTATGACAATTCTGATGAGTTAAGGCTTGGAAAAGTGGCGGGGATGTAAAAGAACAAGAAACAACAGAGAATGGATATGTTAAGATTTGTAGACCTTAATTGAAGTTAATTCGTAAATTAAACCAAAAGCTGGTGGAAAAAACTCTTTCTAGACACATTTTTTGGCAACTGTAAAGTCAAGCACAAGTTGATATCCTTAGAAACTTGTCTTATCAATTTATCACAATTCTTTAATTTCCATCAATATGATTGAATCTATCAGCAGTTCAATGAGTTCAATAATTCATGCTAAGCTCTAACTCTTTTAATCTCCTTCCATCAAAAGTACAAAGATACTTCCTGATATGTAACAATATATCTTATGGTTATGAGTTTTAAACTATCTTGGGCAATATTCAGATTTTAAAATTTCTTTCATCTCTACCAATGCTAGAGTTTTTCTACCAAGCCTTTGCTGACAATTTTAATTTTACAAAGTTAGTTCTTTAATAGCAATCCACATTTTGCCAATCAAAAATATCATCAATTGTTTGAGCCAATCAAAACAATTTGTTAATGTCATGCACACCATCAAATATAGAAGTTTCAGATTTTGTCCTGGTGAGATTATATTGTGATGTATGAAGCTGCATGATTATAAACGTCCAGTAAATAGTGTAAGAATTTTAAAATAATGAAAATGCCAACATAGAAAGGACAAAAACTACTTAATGATTTGTGTAACGCCTGACCAAAAGGGCTTCCAGGAGAGGAGGGGCCACAATGGACTGCATAAGTTCCCAGCTCTCCTTGGACAATTTAAAAAAAAAATTTTTTTGACAAAACTATTTTAATATTACAAATACACAAACCAATTATGTTCTTTTTTGGGCAAAAATAATTATGCACGATAAGAGAAAAAAATGCTTATGAGATAATGAAATGTAAATATGAAAAAAAAATTGTAATCTTTAAACAATTTTTAGATAATTATTTTTGTAAGTGAAGAAAAACATATATAAAACTAATTAATCATGAGAAAACTTCATAAAATATGACTTCAACTTTTATATTTTAGAAAATAAATTCAATAAGTTGCAAGAAATACTTCTTTGTGGCGTACACCTTAAACTACATGAAACTCTCAAATACCAAAAGGGATAGTAAGTTCTAAAATAAGATTAGTTTGACTTCTATATGGTGTTTACAACTTGAACTAAAAAAATAATTTTAAAATTGCCAAGATAACATTTTAATATCCTAGATTTCATTAACATGGATTTCTACCAAACTAAATAATAGCAAATGAAAAGCAAATATTATCACTGGATTTCAAAATGCCTTGAGGATGAACTATAAAATCTCCTCTTGAAACCAAAATTTTTTGTCGGGCGGGAACCTTATGGTGATGGGGTCCCTCTTCGAATTATTGAGTTTCTCACTCTTTTGAGACAATAGCTATACGGTTTCGGAACTTTTTGGCTCTGATACCAAAAGATGGGTAGATGGTAAATAAATTTCAAGGGTTGTTGGAATGGAGGTAGAAGGTTTAAGATTGGTGGAAAGCTAAGAGAGAAGGTTGACTAGTTTAGAATTTGGAGATAAATTTTTATCTAAAACTTTCCTCAAGTAGATGGTTGAGTTTTCTTTGATTGAAATAGATGAGAATCTCAAAGTCGAAGATTTAAGCTATTAGCAATCTAATGGTAATGATTTTAAGCTAATAAGATGTGTGTGTGGGCTCCGAAAATTCGGCCCCGGCCTCCCCGCCGCGCGATTTCTTTTTATTCAGCGAGGGAGTTTTAACTGAATAAGTTACGGGGTAAATATTGGAAGGCAGATGGATTTGTAGATAAGACACTACCCAGAGATTTCGCCCTCATTTTGTGAGGACTTTATGATCTGAGTTCTGATTTCCTATAGGCGCAAGCCCCTATAGTTAATTACCCCTCCCGATCACGAGAGAGAACTTTCGATTAAGGCTAGTCATCAATCAGATACGTATATCTGGCATATAGTAGTAGCATGGATATGGAAATTGGAAATAGTTGGAGAATTTGAGAATTTGGAAAGTTTGAATGTTTGGAAATTTGATATTTAAAAATAGAAATTGCACCATCTAGCACTTAAAGCGGATGGTGGGGGAATGGATGATGGGCTCGATCAAGATCCCATGGTTCCGTCGTCCCGGGCCATCGTGGTCCCTGGTCTACTTAGTCAGAGGAGGTAGTCGACCCAACCTGACAGAAGGATCCTTGTCGGCAGCCATGGGTTGCTTCGTCCAAGGGGACCTTGTAGACCGGGGGTGGATGTTTGTCTAAGGGGACAAATTTGAATCCACCTTAGCTAACAGAGGGCTTTGTGCCCTATCGATCATATCCTATTGATTCATATCTCAAGGATTTAACGCCATTAAGGAGCGTATTGGCTCTGGCCATAACCGCTATCTGTGGTGCTATTTGGCGGAAAAATCACTCGGTTCAGAGGGCCCCGGGTCATAATCGTTTACCTGCAGTGTCATTTGGCGGCGAAACTGCCGGTTAGAGGACACGTACCACGTCCTTGCTGGCAAGAGATTGTTTGAGAATGGATCCTAGTAATATTTTCGACTAGGCATTTGGCTCTTTGTGAGCTAGAGTTTATTTGAATTTGTCCACTCCGGCAGACTGTTGTGGAGGGTGGATGGATTTTGCTTTAAGTGTTGATGGATTTATCTCATTTTTAAACATTTTTGGGATTTTGAGATTTTTGGAATTTTTGTGGAGTTTCGTGTTTTTTGGGTGGAGCTTGGATTTTGATGGGCATTTGGATGTTTGAGGGGGCGTTTGGAAGTGTTTGGAATGGACCCCTCCGGTTGAGATCTTCAATCAACGCGGACATCATCGGGGTGTTTGGGGGTTGTTTCTCTTTATGGATCGAACCTTGTCAACTCTGTCGGGCTGTCGACAGAGGATTGGATTTCGTAGGCTTTATGCCCTCATCAGTGAATTCTCTTTGTTATAGGCCTTAAAGGCCTAATATAAATGTATTAAGACAAATATACCGGTCGTAGCAACCGTATATTTGTTTGAGAGTTCGAACCTTGTCGACTCCTATTGACCCATATAGAAGGATCGGGTTCGAACTAGAATTCACTTGTCAACCCGCGCAGCATCCCTAGACGTCACGTGTGTACCAATAACACACTCGCCGGGGCCCATGCGGGTTGAGATTGTACTTTCCCTTTAGTGTACCTATGTGTATACAATTTATAGTGCACGTGCAGGGGTATTTATTTCAGACTTTGTTGACGCCTTATGTCTGCTTGTATGAATGTTGCAGATCTGGTGGCATGGCGTAGCAGCTTCTGAATAGAGTTGTTCGCTGCTTCGTACAGGTAGACTGTCGTGCACTACTTATTAATTTTTATAGGCGGATTATAGTGCACTAACTAATCTCCTGTCTTATGGTCATAGGAGCTTGCACTTGTTGTAGTACCTCAATATTTGCACACAGACAATATGTTGGATGCACGACTACTATTCATCAAGAAATTTGCAATCCTCTATAATCTTATCCAACTAAATGTTCATAACTTAGTTGAATTAAAATTCACTCAATCTTGATTTGATCTGACTTTCTCTTTCCAAAACTCGTATAGAAATCAATAAGTTCTTTATCAATTATGTCGTCTTCCTTATTTTCTGTTATTGGCTTGAAGAACCCACCACTTCTACCTTGGATGATTGTGCCCTTGCTGATGTCAAGATGTTCATCCAAAAAATGATCATTGTAGCTCTTGACGTAGTTGGAGTAGTGTATGTACTCTCTACTTGCCGCTGTGAGTTTAGATTACCAAGATTTGTATTGTCTTTTGACAACACATTTGCCAAACCTTGATCATCATAATGGATTGACATTAATTGTAGGGAAGCCCCCAATGTTCATCATATATTACAATGAACTTGTTGGTAGGAGACCACATTATTTATGAGGATTGTTGTATTTTTTGTAGACAGCACACCAATAAATTGTACAAACATCACATGCTGATCATCCTCCTCAACATGCGGCTCGCCTCACTATCAAAAAGACTTTACATCCCTTCACATGTGTTGGCTCATGAATCATTGGATCTTTTATTGCCTTTGAACATAGCTTGTATTTTGTGTGTAGCTTCCTTCATTGATATTTGTATGTTGGTTCGAACCACATTCTTCGGCGATCTCTTCATGTGTTTTGATTTGCAAGTCGTTACATGTCGTTTGTCATTGCTTGTAGTCGAAAGACATTTGATGTTGGTTGTAAGGAGATTACTGCTTTTGCATCTCATCCACCATTATTATGTACAAGTAGACTAGTGTGCTTGGTACAAACCTTCGTTAATGCTTACAAGTAGATGTAGTAGGGGTCACTACATCTGCTACATTCGTCGCATGTCTTTTCTTATATTATTCATGAATATCCCCCTCCTTGAAATTATTGCTACTTTGCAAATATGATAGGGATGAATATTATTCATGAGTACATTGGAGATCTCATGCCACTATTCGTAGTAGAATTGGGTTCTTGTCTTGATTGTTGCTAGTGGATGAAAGAATTTTCTTTATCCAATATAGGTCATTGTGTGATTGTAATCAAGTGGTATGCAAGAATTTGTTTATCACTATTCATTTGATCATTGCATATAATTAGGTCATGTTGACTGTTGTAAGTCTCTCATTGTCACAAAAGGATGGCCCAAATCTTGTATTATGAGTTTGCTCCTCCTCAAATTAAACTCATCTTGAATTCAAATTTCTTATAATTTGTTCACCTTGATTATACTCAAATTCAAATTGAGTTTGCATTTATTGTAATTCAAATCTAGATTTGAATTCAAGTTCAATATGTGTTCAAGTCTTTGTAGTTATAATGTGCCACTTGCAAGTTCAAGCCTCAAACACTTGCAAGATTAATTCAAGTTCTATTCTTATCCACCATGCTTGACTCCAAGCATGTCCAAACTTATAAGTCTTCATCATTTGATTCAAAACATAAGCTCATGATTTGCTTGAAGTTCACTTATTCAAGTCCAAAAACATGTTTAAGTTCAATGTCAAAAGTCCTCTGTAGTCTTGTTCAGTTCAAGTTCTTTGTTCAACTCAAGTAAGTTCAAATAGTCCCCTGCAGTTCACTTGAGTTCAAGCCTCGTTGGCTTAATGTTCAAATCAAGTTCTTGTTTTAGATCAAGTCAAGTCCACAATTGATCCAAGCTTGACTTTAGTTAAATGCATTTTTTTTATTTGAGTTCAATTGATGTATTAAGTCATTTAGCTCTTGTTCAAAAGTCCAAGTACAAGTCCTTCGTCGTTCTTGCATGTCATTCAAGTGCAATCAAGTCCAAGTCTCAAATTGTTCTCTTGAGTTCAAATGAGATCCAAATGTAGCATTGCATTCACCCCGAAATTTCGTCAGCCTTCCGACGTCTCCCCCGTTTAGGGGAAAACTACAGAAAACTGGGCCTTTCCCACCACGCTAAGAAAAGCATGCATGGTAGATGCCCTCTTTCGAGGACACCGCGGCCGTGTAATTTTTCGATCCCCCACCACGCTAAGAAAAGCGTGCATGGGTATTTTTTTTTTGTAAAAAAAGTATTTTTTTTTATTATTTTGAAAATATTTTGTAAGCAAGGCAGTTGTTTCCCCACAAGTGGGTACTTATGGGTATCCCCGCTTCGTCGTGCACATCACACCGGGATCCCTTCCCACCACGCTAAGAAAAGCGTGCATAGGCAAGGTTTCCAAGGCGATACGAACTTCGAAGAAGGAATTAGGTGATTACCAGCTTCGTCGCAAGCGTCGGGACGCACGTCCTCCCACCACGCTAAGAAAAGTGTGTATAGGTGGTCATTTTGTCTCGACGAATGTGTTGAAACGGGTTCTCGGAGTTTTAGGGTTTAGAAGTTATACCTGCGCGGGGTCGACGGCACGAGGATTGAGGCAAGAGCAAATAATAATTATTTATTTTAATTATAATTAATTATAAATAAGTAATTACCTAATTATAATTAATTAATAAAAATTAATTATAATCTAGATTAATTAATTATAAATAATTATTCATAATTAATTAAATAATTATAGTTAATAATTACTTATAAATACATAAATGATAATAATAATACTTAATTATAATTAGTATTTCTAATTATAATTAATAATTATTAATAAAATGAAATAATTATATATATATATAACTATACATATCTCCCTCTCACTCTCTCGGCTTGGGAAGAAGACACGGCAGAGGGGAGATCGGGCAGGCTTCGGGTAGAGCAGAGAGGTGAGGGCGGCAGCTGCTTGGGATCGGGCAAGGTGGAGTTCGGTAGGATTGGGCTTGACGGGAGGAGGCGAGCTCGCCTACTGGATGAGGTCGGAGGAGGTTGATCGGAGATGTGTGAGGGAGAGACGAAAGCAGAGAGCTGGAGGGGTTTGTGGCTTGCGGCTCGGTGGAACTCGGAGGAGGGAGACATAGGGGGGGTTGAGAGCTTCGGGACAGAGAGTGGGATCGGGAGTGAGCTGGAGTGCGAAGTGGAAAAGATCGTGAGCAGTGAGCTGAAGCTCTCATTTGGGTCGCTATTTAACGACGCAAAATGAGTACTCCTTGATGGGATCTCTGCAGGAATCGCGGAGACAGACGTGAACGGCGCCGAATCTACAGTTCCTAGGCGGGATTTCGGGAAGGATTTGCGGCAGAATTCTGAGATCAGTCGGGCAAGGTATGACTGTGATGCTTCTTTTTTTTTTTGGTTTTTACATGAAGGTTAACAGTGTGTTTAGTAGATTATGAATTTTTTATGTGGATTGGTCATAGTAGGTGTACGGTTGAGGTTATGATTTTGGGGAAGAGATATGGCTCAATTTTTGTGAGTGTTGAAGTGGGCTGAGGATTTAAAATGGTGTTGAGACGTAGCACAATAAGAAATAACAAATAACAGAGAAAATGATATGTTAAGGTTACAAAAATTAATTGTGGTTGATTCGTGAACCAATTGAACTAACAACACCAACTCTTTGTAGCTACAAATTTTTGCAAAAGCCTTTTTTCATTGAATCAATAAGGTATAAATAGTATATGAAATTCTGTAGAAAATGAGAAAAACTCACAAGAAGATACAACGAAATCCCTCTTTAAAAATTCATCTATGAAACATAAAGAAGCCTATCAAAATATCTCCCTATTTGAAAACAAATAATATCACCCCAACTTATGCATGCAGACATACATACATACATTCATACATGCATGCATGCACACATGCATCCATCCATATACATATATATATGTATGTATATATATATATATGTATATATATATATATATATATATATATATATATATATATATATATATATATATATATGCACTACCATACCAAAACATGTAACCAAAGGGGAAATGTATATATGTATATCTTATATATATATCTTATAAGATATATATATATATCTTATATATATATATATAAGATGTCCCAATCCTTTAAAACATGTAACCAAAAGGGAAATGAATGTATGTATGTAGGTATGAAGGCCACAATAGGCCTTTGAAGCCTTCATTTCCCCTTTGGTTACATGTTTTGGTATGGTAGTGCATATATATATATATATATATATATATATATATATATATATATATATATATATATATATATATATATAAATGATGCAATCAAAAATTTGGGAGAGGGACCCAAATTTTTTATCACAAAAACACTAACTTTCTAAGAACAAAATAAAAACATAAAATGCTTAAAAGAACACAAATACTATAAAACACAACTTTATATAATAAAAACGACTTACAAACTTTTGACTCAAATGACACTTACAAATTGGACGCTTACAAACTTTGACACCAACAAAATGACACCCTAAACTTGCTTACTTTGAGAAGAGGGATACAGGTGAGGTGGCACTTGCGGATAGAAGAAAGAGATTAGGAGACGAGACGAAGGTTGGAAAGAGCCCGCAGGATTCCCATAGGAGGAGGGGAAGAAGATTGGAAAGAGCCCGCAGGATTTCCAAAACAAAAACCTCTCAGGTTTCTCTCCAAAAATAACTCACATCATTCTCTCTTAAAAACAGCCACAAACATCAATATTTATAGGCACCAAAGAAGGAATACAAACAGTCCAGATTTCTGTATAGAAATCTGTCCCAAAACAGCCCATTAAAACCTTCAAATTTTGTTCAAAAACTGTTCCAAAAACCTGTCCAGAAACAGTCCCAATACAGCCCAAAAAACTGTCCAAAAACAGCCCAAAAAACTGTTCATATTCCCATAAAAAAAAGCCTTAAAATTCCTGCACAGGAACTCCAAACAGCAAAGCAAAAAGTCACGGTTTCAGCATGGAAAATCCAAACAGCACCTCAGCTTTTAATGCCACTGATTCCAGCACAGCAAAGCCCAGGTGTTCACGGTACAACCAAGGAGGAGGCCACGGGATTCAGCAAACCCCAAACGCCTCATCACAACCAAGGAGGCCACTGTTACAGCAAACCCCAAGCATCACATCTCAACCAAGGAGGCCACGGCATACATAGGATAGGGAATTAAGGCTACTGATTTCAGCACACAGCAACAGGGCTTTAATGCCACTGGTTTCAGCACAGGAAACCAAGGGCCAGCAAACAGGCGGAATTCTCAAAGCAGCACAGTAACAGATTTCGGAAAAACAGCCAGCACCTCACGGAACCAAGGAGCCAGCACCTCAGGCCGTGAGTTCAAAGCAGCAAAGCATTGGAAAAAAACAGCACAAAGACTGGCTGAATTCCCAAAGGAAAATTAATAGCTTTCCATTGAATTCTCAGCAGAATTCAGCCCCCAAATAAATACAAGCCATGGAATCCCAAGAGACAAGAAGAAAAGGGGAAGGGGAAGGGACAAGAAATTAAAAGAAAAACTCAACTTGTGCTGACCCCCCCCCCCCCCCCCCCCTTGCATACATCAATAAATATAATAAAATAGAATTAATTGTTATAACAATAGGCCTTTGAAGTTAATTTATTGAGAGGTCTCCTTGCTTATACCAATACGTTTACGTTGCCCTCTTGACTTGGATAGGGTAAGTGGGTCATAAAAGCCTGTCAAAATTCATATATAACTTGTCAGAGAGTCTCGGATCAACAATCCTAGAGTCAAGTGGGTGGTCACCTCTCTAGGAAAAAATAGTGGTATGCTAGAGGGCGCCTAATTGGCACCATCTTGTGCAATTAATTTATTTATTATCTACATCTAAGCCGGGACGCCAATCTCTAACCTAGTGATGCTTTGCCTATCTTTAGTTTCTAGTGATAATACTATCTAATCACTACTAATTAAGCTATTATTAACTGTCCCTTAAATTTTCTGTTATGGATAACCAACTCAACAAGGTTATCTTAAACCTGTCATAAAGCACTGGGCATGCATATAACAATGATACGATGTGAAAAAACAAACTAAAACCATATCTAAATGTCATGCAAAAAGATATATTAGAATTAATAATAAATTGAAATCATTAAGCTATATTCAATATTTATTATACTGATATGAAATTCATTAAACTATATTCAATATTTATTATACTCATATGAAATTCAAAGCTTTCAAATATGTAGAAGAAGAACTTGGTTCATAATGATATAGTACGCAATGCAATTTTATTAGATCACTTAATCACTCACATGAGAATCTCACCGGACAAGACAATTTGTATGAAAATGAAGACAATTTTTCAATGAAGTTCAACTAACTAGTTTTTCACATAAATTTATTAAGATTTTTCAATAATATGTAAAAATTCAAACATCAAGTTATATAAAGTTTTACAATAGTAGGGTCAAACCTAAGAAAGTTGTGATCTTCTTATATGTAGAACAGTTTGAAGTAGACTTGAAGACAGTAACAATGGCAAATTGGGGTCATCAGCAGTGCACGAAGTTTGTGGCCTTCGATTGAGAAGAAACTAGCAATTGGCAAAAAGCACTAAGGTGGAACTCTAGAAGATTGGTGCTAGCAAATTTTGAAGCGAAGCAGTAAGCTTCTCCTTTGAGAAAAGTTATGGGTTGCTCCTTGGAATTGTGAGGCTATTAGTTGAATATCTAGATTGTCAGGATTCCGGGCTTGAATTTAGCCAGACATTTCATTGGAGTTTTATAGTCTGAAGTTTGTAAGGAAAATCTTATTTATCAAGTATGTTGCAGTAAGGACAACTTACCCTTGATAGGGATTTAAGAGCATTATTTTTTAATCGAAATGCTTGAGTGATGTTAACTGACCATATTTTTAAAATTAAAAATTAAAAAAAAATGTCCATTTTTTCTTTAAACAACACCATTTTATAAGGGTGTATTTACACAAGATGAATCATGGACAATACCTTCTTTTTGGAAGTTGGTAGTTAAAAACTAATTGAAGTAATCTTACATTATCAGACCTAAACTTTTAATTTTTACCCTATACTAATTTTGAATCATGTAATGAAATGTAAGAATAGTGTTATTATTCCTTAGTAAAGTAAGGAAAATATTATATTTAGGTGTTTTAAGGATGAATGATCAAGGTCACAGTAATCAAGCCAAATGTAATCTTTTATTTAAAGAACTAAGAAATCATAAAGACATTACTCATGACTCTATTGGTAGTGCTCAAGTTCTCAAGATAGAGGAGAGCGCCACTTTCCTTGGCAATTTTTAATCTTCTTGGAAATTGAAACAATATTTGTTCATAATTTACGAACATGTAAGACATTTTAAAATATAAAATGTGTACCATGAATATCTTCAAGCCCTAGACCTATAGTAAGAGAACCATTTGCAATGATAATGTTCTTACTATTGCCCTTAAGTTAATCACCCAATAGTTGGACAAACAGTATTCAAAAACATGTAACCAAATGTAAAACCCGAAATTCATCGCTTGAGTGCGTCGCATGCATTTCGATGCGCCGCGGCGAACTTAGGCAAAATTTCAAAGTCGTCGGAATTCGATGAAATAAATTTTATTAAATTCATCACGAAATTTCGATCGAAACGATATAAAGAACTTATATCCAATTTCGCACGGATTTGAAATTAAAAATCGCTGAAATTCGTTTAGGTAAAATTTGTAGATTGTGCCCAAACTACCCCTCATGAGCTTTGAGAGAAATATTGAATGGGAGGGTACATGCGTAATAAGCCACCTAAGAATAATTCCTTAAGCCAACAACTGCCTAGGGACCGATTCATTCGGTCCCTTGTTGGTTTCTTTCGGCCGAGCAAGGGAAAGCACACGAGAGAGGGAGGAGAGGCGACGGCTTGGGCTCGGCGGGCGGTGGCCGGCGAGATTTCCGGCGAGATCCTTTAGGAAAAAGATAGAGAAAGACTTGGAGAAGCATGGAGGTAAGTTAATCTTAAAGAACCTTGATTTTTTTCATGAGTTTCTCTTGAAGCAAGAATTTAGGATTTATATTTTATTGAATATTTCTTTAGAAAAACTTTAGGGCTTGATTATAGCTACCTTTTTATGCCCTAAACTTGAAGATTTCTTAAGGAAAATCATAGGTTCCGAAATTAGGGTTCCATTTTTTTTTTATTATTTTTGTAGGGAATGTTGGAAGAACTTAATGGAATGGATTTTATAGAGGAAAACGCAATTTTTCTTAAAGAATTTGGATTTTAAAAATTAGGGTTTTTCCTAAACTAGGATTTTTGAGCTTGCATGTTCACAAAAGTTGTTCCTACGGGTTTAGGGAAGTCTCTAATTAAGGGAAATTGAAATTTTGAGAAAAAATAATAATTTTTTAAATTATTTTTATGATTTATTCCTAAATTTTAATGCCTTATATATATAGGAAAGGGGAGTGTTTTAATAAGCAATTGGAATGAAATTAGTGTAATCTTAGGGTTCATGTTTAAGCAACTGGAATGAAATTGATACATGTTACTTCATGTTTATTTACGTCATGTTTACTTCATGCTCAAGATACATGTCAAACATTTACTTCATGTTTACTTCATGTTTAAGATACATGTCAAACATTTACTTCATGTTTGAGATATATGAAGTTATATGGAAAGAATTTATACTTATATGGAAAGAATATGAAAATACTTGTGCATGATGATTGCGGAATACCAAATATGGTGCGAAAGCACAAATATGGCTCTTATGAGCAATACGGGAACAATATGACCCTTTGGGGCAAAAGAGGATAAGAAATAAATGGCCAAAAAAATGTTTGGGTACCTGATCAGTACACCCCTGATACTTCGGTACGGTTGTATATGATAAAGTATAAATATGAATATGATATGGCATTTATTACCTGACATGCATATGGCATACATAAAACATTAACATTCTTAAGATATGAAAGTTAGCATGTGTAGGAAAAGAAATTAAGGCCTTTCCCCTTTAGCTTAAAATGTAAATTTTCATTTTAAAAGGTATGTGACCATGTTAGGATTAGAGAATTCCTATTGAGCGTAGCTCACTCGATACTTTTCAGAAGGACTTGCTACAAGAGATGGCTGACAACCCAAGGTTCACGTACAGCCTTCGTGTACCGGTTGACAGGTTCTTTTAATGTTTTTGTAGTTATAGTTGATTTTCTTTTGGGTGGTTTTGGCATGACATGAATAGTTTAGTTTTGAAACCACCTTGTGTATATGAACTCTCTTTTGTGATGACTTGCAATGTTAAATATATGCTTGGAAATTTTTAGAGGCGCTTTTAAATCCTTATTGAAGTTTTTTAGATTTTTAAATACATGTTTTTAGATGATTGAAATGTTCTGAACGTCCGATTCCGTTCCTGTCTCGTCTACACGAGCTAACTGGGCTGGGTCGTGACACCAAATAGGAAATGAAGGCTTACCTGAGATGATAAACATACAATAAAATATTTGTTTTCTCAGGGGATCCATCAAGCCTCTAAGTGACTATTAGGTGAGCTTGATATTGAAACCTAAATTGGCCTCCTCGATTACATATTTGGTGGAAACAAATCTAAGAACAGAAGGGTCATTGTGACACAATTTAGATTTGTAAGGCCATAGATTCCTATAGAGAAGTGGTTGTTGTTGCTTCTCGAAAAACATTGTTATAGGAGAGAGTCATGGTTACTGCAATTTGCAATAGAGAAATTACAAAAATGAAGGTTATGATTGACCAAAATAAGAAAGAATCAACAGCGAGATGATTCACGACAAAAAGGAACAACTGTAGGAAGTATTGCTACTAAAACCAAAGAAGGAACAAAGACGATGAATCCTGCAAGAAATGTAGCAGTTGCTAGAAGAGTTGCATTTTCATAAAGGATGCAGCAACAATGAAGAGA
The DNA here is from genome assembly GCA_019514585.1 of Dendrobium officinale. Lineage (NCBI taxonomy): Eukaryota > Viridiplantae > Streptophyta > Magnoliopsida > Asparagales > Orchidaceae > Dendrobium > Dendrobium officinale. The sequence continues at coordinate 29,627,765 of CM033698.1, forward strand.
ATATACAAAAAATACTGAATTTTTGTGCTTAGATAGGACACCTTCAACAATGAAGACTACGGCACTAGAATACATGCAATAAAGCTCTAATACAATCTGGAGAACACGAGTATGAAGGAATATTCCTTAAAGCATTTGATTCAAGACATATATAGACTGACCCAGAAAGAAAATGATGAAGCTAGTCTATACTTAAAAAAAAAATACCAGCGTCAATAAAAACATCAAAATGTTTTAAATTTAGAGCTGCCTAATGTGCTTGCTAAACCCAAATAGGTTCGAAATTTTATTCATTGGCATGAATCAACAAGATCTTCATTTCCTTGGCATGCATTCATAGGATCATTATTTCCTTTCTTGTTGGATCCTTATTTCCTTGTTTGACATGAATGTCGGTTCCAATACATACAAAACCAATCACAAATTTGATAGATAAAATAACACAAACAAAAGCTGCCAAAGAAGATAGTCTAATGGCAATATAAAGAGAAAACTTCTGACAAAAATTTTCAGCAATGTTTGCCCTGCATTCTAGGAATTGGCATCCAACTAACATACAATTTTGAGAAAAAAAAAATAACACTCATTAAGTGCTAATTTGGATGTATGCATGCCATAGCATCTTTAGTTATAACCACAAAAGATCAAAAAATCACATTCGAAAATTCTTGAAATCACTAAAGAGCACAAAACAAAAGGCCTGTTTTCATGGACCAAGATTTTCTACCATGCTCAAAATCGCATGCCAACAAATTCAGGCCCCTACTACAATGTCAGAATTTCGATGTACAATAAATTTGTTAGGGAACAAGTGTAGAAATTACCAAAATAGTGGCTAAAATTGGGAATTTCAGCAAGGACAAGCAGAAATTTGGAGAAATTCCTTGGCAAATCAAAAGGGAAACTTAATAATCGATGAAACGTGAAAGAAAACGAGTAAGATACAATGTATCTTCAATTTGAGAGGAAGATCCGGCTCTCCAAATCTCTAACCGGTGGCTAGAACCCAAGCAAACCTAGAGAACTCCTAAATTCAGCAAAAACATACATAACCCTAACCCTAACCCTAACCCTTTCCCTCCTACTTAGATAATACAAATAAAAGCATAATTACTAAACAGCCCCTCCCAGAATAAATTCCCTCCTAAACTGCCCCCCTCCTATTTGAATTTTTCATCAATCCATGGGCCCCACAAGGGGGCCGGCAGTTTCCTTGGTCCGCCTAGAATAAACCAGGAGATGGCCCTAGTGCTGGGCCGGTTGGACCAGTCCAACATAATCACATCAAAAAAGGCATATACGGAAATAGAGAGGTGATTCCAACTATCGAAAAAGAAGTAACTCTGTAATCCAGCCTTCCTAAATCAGTAGCAATAACCTTAAAATCAATGACTATATAAACATTAGACAGCTGCAAGTTGCAACTCCCAACTATAGCACAAGAACAGCAGTGTTTTGTATTAATCTGCCCATCTTAGAAAATTTGGGCTTCTATGAATTAAGCACTTGATAATCTTCAAGCAAATTTCGGCGTAACTATCATACTACCTATAAAGTAATCATGAATCATCATAAATAGATCCGGCATGCTAATGGATATGATCCCTCCGATATCCACCACAATTGGTGAACACAACCTCATTATTTGGGTTTCTAAAACAAATCTTCACTATATAAAAAGAAAAAAAAAATTATTCGAACAAAGACTTCAATTGGAAATGAGTATCCAAATATATTGACAGGCAAGATGTCAAGATATAAGATATTTAGTTAAAAACTAGTGGATAAGAGTGTAAACATAAGCATGCAGCACTATTTTGACAGAGACCCTTTACAGTATGAGCTGACTTGCAACTTCAGACCAATCCTTAAGCCCACTTTTAAAATATTAGAAGTTGGAAGTGGACCTCATTAGCATGGACCCGGACTAATATAAACAATTGAAACATTATTTGCGTGAAATTGCTGCAGTAATCCGATGTTGTAACATGTTCAAATAAAACAATGAAAAAAAGTCATAGATGTGAGAATGTGGTACCATGGTTGAATATATATTCACAGTGCATGTTTAGAGAATTAAAGATTTAAAAGAAGTTATAGTACAACAATGAAATTAATGTCAGAGAAAAAAGAAACCAGTTAAATTACTAAAAAGTAACAGATCAACGTGTAATGACAACTCAAACATAAGCGTACAATACACTAAGACAGGGAGTAGGGAATTGATTTCGAAACCATAGATGACAAGTAGATGGGTCAATTTACAGCAGAGTAAAACTTTATTGGCCTAACCAAGAATAGTAGAAAAACTACAAATTATGCTTTCAAACTGAAGTGTGTTGCGTTAATACCATAAAGGATAAAAAAACTTCATACAAAATTTTAAAAGAAATAGTAGCTATCTCAATGGAAAGAAAAAATTCCTAAGAAGGAATAGTTAAATTTATATTGGTGGGAGGCTTTTTAGTAAAAATACAACAATCAAAGCAACTCTGGAGACAAAACCAAGTTAGTTATAAATAATTAGAAGTGCTTATTGTCAATATGCTTCAAGCATACATTAACCATTAAGACATAGCAGTCATGTACCTGACTTTGTTATGAAGTTTACTCCCACGAATCTGAAGTAACAGAAATAAAGGACAATCAACGGGACTGCTAGAAGTATACAATAACAGAGTTGGCAGGATTATGACATGTGAGAGCAAAGATTTGGTAGAAACCTATTAATGATTTCTGGCAAAATAGACAAAAATAAAAAACTACAAACATATGAGCAATGACTGCTATTTATAAAACGTGTAGAAATAATGGTTTCTCAACTAATTTAAGGCACCAGAAAATTGTAGATGATGGAGGATTGCTCTTTTCGTATACAATTTGTGTCATAAAATAAAATTTTCAGGAGGCAAAAACGGGTCAATGAGCAGACCCCCTCACACTCTTATTCCTCAATTTCCTTTTTAAAATAAAAGGAGACTCTTTATGAATGCCATTTTCATCTTCATCATTGTTGTAAAAGCCCAAATAAATATTTAAAAGAGTTGAGAATAATATTAATAATTAACTGAGTTTTTTTATGAATGCTTTTTAGATTTAATCAAAACACTTTTGTTACCAGGTTTCCTGCATTAAATGAGAAAAGTAGATAATTGTGTTAAATAACTAATAGTCAGTGTAAAACTTGTCGAACAATCATAACATGAATCATTTAATATATTGTGTTAATACTATGGTGTTTCCTGTAAGAGTCACACTACATATCTTTAATACAACAAAAAATGTGCAAAGGCTATTGCACCGGAGCCCATGTGCGGTGTTAAATTAGCATGGTTTGTATATTATGAATGGATGTGGGCAAAGAAGTTAATCCATGAAACTAGAATTATAGTAGAAACTTAAAATATAGGTACCCTTACGAGCATATTAATGGAATTAATAGATATTATGATTCATATGATGATAAATAGTCTATGTATTCAGGAAACTAAATTGGTAGGGGAAAAAATTAAGGTGATTGATAATTTAGGATTTAAACTATTGTATTCGTGTAAGAACCAGTTCAATTTGACCGGTTCAATTGAATAGGCCAACTTATTTAATGCAAACAGGCGAGTGGAGCGGGAGCACAACCTCGGGCCAGGCGGGCCGCACGCAGGAACGGACGGGGCTGGAGGGTTCGAATTTCGTTTTAGAGCGAGGAATCGAATATGGGATTGAAAATAAATGAATCCTCGCGAAAAATAACTCCCTCCTCTACGTTCATTATCGCTAAAGAAAAAAAAATTGAGAGAAGAGGCAGTGAACAAGAGGAAGAAGAAGAAGAAGAAGGAAGGTTTGTTTGTCGATTCTTTCCATTCTGTGATATTTTATCTAAGCAGCAAGAAATGTCATCTATAAAGATAAAGGAAGAAAGGCTGAAGGAGAAAGAGGAAGAATTTTGAATTTGAATTTTCTTCTTAAAGAAGAGTAAGTGATTTAGTTTAATATTATACAATTCTTTTTTTCTAATTGAAGAAATATGAAGAAATACAATTTAATTTTCAATAGGAAGAAATTCAATAAGGTGCAAGTTTTATCTCGATCTAACAATGAAAGAAGGAAATTTGCAAGGAAGAAAGGAAAGTTGCAGTGAGGTAATTATTTGGATTTCATAGAAATTTTGGTGATGATTTAGAGCTATTTAATGTTATGTTAATGAGGTTCAATTAGGTAAAAGTCCTCTTTGGAAATGGTTGAAGAAAATTTAATCTTTCTTTTTTATGATATTTGAGACATTCAAATTAGATTTTAATATTAATTAAAATATTATGTTGTATTATTAACAGTGAAAGAATTTCATACTAAAACGAACATTGAAAATCTATATCAAGCTTGAGATTGGAAGGAAATTGAAGCACGAAAGTGACCAAGTGGCTAATTACAAATATTTATATTAACTATAATCATTTATTTTAATTATTGCATGTCATAGTATTATGTTGACTGAATGTTTAAGATATGAAAAGAAATAACTAGATGCATAAGGTGGATGATTATGTTAGTCATGGTAAAGTTATTTTCTCTATGTTATATGTATTGTTGAAGGTTATAATAGGGGTGTAAAAATAGCTCGTCGAGTCGAGTTCAAGTCGAACTCGAGTTGACCTGGGTCTAAACGGGTCAATCCGAACCAGACCCAATTCTTCAAATGGGTCAAAATTTCCAACCTGGGCCCGACCCATTAGGGTTATCGGGTTGACCCGACCTGACCCGAGAAGCCGGATGCGAACAGGACCAACATGCAAGACCAACTCAGGCTGAGGCGGCACTGTGGCAAGCAAGTTAGTCTAGTCAGCACGAGCTGAGGAAGTGCGAGTGGCAGTCTAGGACCTGCCCTTTGGCCTTGGCTGCCGACCTGGGTCTCGTCGAGAGAGAGTCGAGACGCCTAACTGCCTAAGAAGCGGACGACAGCAATGGCATTGCGGGTCTGTGGCAGCCGGTGATTCACGTGATGCAACTAGACACCTAAGATGCGGACGGCATCACAGTAGACAGCTAGCCTGATGGCTGACGCGACGAGATGAGACTAGACAGTGACATTAACGGTTGAGGTGCTGAGCTGACGCAATGTGACTAGATGTTGTCATGTTCCCGGGTCAACCCGGGTTGATTTCGAGTTACCGGTAAACCCGAACCCGACCTGATTTTACAAACATGTCAAAAACTCGAACTCGAACCCAACCCGTATAACAAACGGGTTGACCTGAACCCGAAATTTCCCGGGTCGTGAGGTCAAGTCAGATTTTGGCACCCCTAGGTTATAAAATATTCAAATAATTGTTTTAGCTAAATAGTTAATATATAATAAATTTGAGAATGACTGAATAACTGAAGTTCATAGTAATATATATATACAAGAGAAAAATATATTTATAGATTTATATAACAAATAAATGCTAATATGGAATGAAAAGTAAATTAAAAAGAAAAATGTGCATGTATGCAAATTACAAGAGTTCACCCCCTTATGGTACAAGTTGGGGACGCAATATACCTGTGCACATTAAATGTAAATGGAAATGAAAATGATTGTACATTCATTGGTATAACTTTTACACTGTGCTCTTGTACTAAATGAAAAAGAGAAAAGGAATAAATGAAAAAATGAAAAATAGATGCATATTAATTGAAAAAGAAATACGTTATCTAACAAATATATAATGAAGATTTATATTATATCAATTCATATATTTATATATATGTTAATTGGAAAGAAGAAGAAAAATGCATATGATTCACAATATTTTTATGTATAACTATTATGTTAAAATGTGATTATCTACTGAGTTTATCATGTAAACTCAAGTTGTTAAATAAAAAATTTCAAGAAAGTTTTCTGACAAGTAGAAATGGCTGAAAAAAGAGAGGAATACGTCTACAGAAGACAGCGATCTAGAGCAGGTATAAAATGGTTTTAGTAATGTTTCAAATATATCATTTATTAGTGGCACTTCTGTGTTTTTGGAATGTTAGACTTTATTGTTCTGCGAAATTGAAAAAAGTGTAATAACTGTCTAACTATCTGTTTCCGTCTCGTTCATTCGACTCTCTGGACCGAATCATGACAATTCGAATAAGAGTCATACATAAAATAGTGCATATATGATTATTAATAAGAGTTTGAAAAATAATATTAAAAAATTAATATAATTAAAGATAGAATTATTACTTTAAAGATTATTGTTGATGCTAAAATTATTAATGTTATAAATGCTTATGTTCCTCAAGTAGATTTAGATATTTATTCAAAAAAAAAAAAATGGAATGACTTGGATAAATTAATACAAAAGATATTATCTGAAGAAAGTATTTTTATTGAATGAGATTTAAATGGATATGTTAGTAGAGTGGCAAAAAATTTTAAAAGTATTCATGGTGATTATGAATTTGGAAATACAATGAATGTGGCAAAATCATATTAGATTTTGTTCTAGTTTATGATTTTATAATTGCTAATATTTATAAGAAAAAAGAGGAGTATCTCATAACTTATAAAAATGGACATAATAAACCTCATATTAACTATTTTCTTATAAAAAATATATCAATTAGATTGCTGAGATTGTAAAGTCATTCCGAGTGAAAGTTTATTACACAACATTGCTTATTAGTTCTGAACTTTAAAATGAAGAAATATAAAATAAAATATTATCCTAGTATTAGATGGTGATATTTAAAGAATGCCAATAAAAACATTTTTAGAATAAGATTCAAGATCTTAAGATTTTGATTGTTCATAAGGAAGCTAATATTATGTGGAAAAAAGTAGCTAGTGAATTAAAAAACTTGCAAAATATATGCTTGTAGAATCAAACAAAAAAGCTCCTAAAAGTAAATATAGTTAGCGGGGAAATCAAAATATATAAGAAAAAATAAAAATAAGAAGCTTTGTTATAAAATTTAATTTATATATATAAGTTCGAAAAATTTGGGATAGATATAGACAGGCCCGTAGGTAGTCTTAAAAAGTAATTTGTGATGCAAAGAAATTAGTTTTTAGTGATTTATATAATAAGTTAGTCAAATAAAGAGATAAAATAAGTAAGAATTTAGTCCAAGTGAAATGCATTAAAATGAAGATTAAAAAGTGTTTTTTAGAAAAGAATATTCAATATAGGTGGAAAATATATTTAAATAAACTTTTTAATAGAAGTTGTGATAATATAACATTAGTGACCTTAACACTCTAAATAAAAATATAAATTTTTATTTTTATCATCATATTAGTAAAACTAAAGTTGGAGAGGCTTTAAAAAAATAAAATGTGGAAAACCAATACGATATGATGATATTCCAATAAAAGTGTGAAAATGCTTTAGAGAACAAAAAATTTCTTGGCTTATTAAACTCTTTAATATTATTTTGAAGACTTAAAAGATATCAGATGAGTGGAGAAAGAGTGTGTTGATTCCTACTTTTAAGAATAAAGATGATGAATAAGAATGTGTGAATTATAGATGAGTTAAGTTAATGTGTCACACATCAAATTATCATAGAGTAATTGAGCATATATTACGACGTTATACTAATGTTTCTCAAAATTAGTTTGGATTCATACATGATAGATCTACTATGAAAGCTATACATTTATTGAGAGGTATGATGAAGAAGTACATAAAGAATAAGCAGGATCTAGATATGATATTTATTAATTTAGAGAAAAGTTATAATAAAGTTTCAAGAGAAATTCTATGGAGTTCTAGAAAAGAAATGATTTAATAATGCTTATATTCAAGCCATTAAGGATATGTATAAAGGAGCTATTACTTGCGTTCAAACAAAAGGTGGTTTGACCAAGTATTTTCCTATTTCAATTGGATTACGTCAAAGATCAGCTTTAAGCCAATAATATTTTGCTTTAGTCATGGATGTTCTTACTAGACATTTGCAAGAGGATGAACCCTGGTTTATGTTTTTTATTGATAATATTCTTCCTGTTGATAAGACTAAAGAAGGAATTTATAAAAAGATTGAATATATATAGAGGACAACCTTAGAGTCTAACGATTTTCATTTGAGTTGATCTAAAACCGAATACATTGAGCATAATTTTTTTGTAATAATAGATCTAGTGGTGGGATTGTGACATTGGGTGATCAAGCCATTAAAAAGAGTGCATATTTTAAATATCTCAGACTTATTATTCAAAGCGATGGGGGAATAGATGGGGATATTATTAGTCGAATTCAAGTTGGATGATTAAAGTGGAGGAATACATCGGGCCTATTACGTGATAGAAAAGTACCCCTCAAACTTAAGGAAAAATTTTATAAGATGATGGTGGTGAGACTTGCAATGCTTAGTTAACTGTTGCAAAGATGAGAATGTTCAGGTAGATGAGTAGCATTACACTTAGAAACGTAATGCAAAATGAGTATATACGTACAAAGGCAAAGAGTGAGCGATAAAAAAAGAGGAGACTAAATAAGGATACAAGGAGATAGACTCTTGAACAACAAAATCGCAAGTAGCAAAGGGTGAGGCGTTAGAAACTACACAAGAACAAATCAAACCGATGAGGCAAATTTAGGAAGAAAGGAACTTATAAAACTCTTCTCTTCTTCCTCTTTTTCCTATTTGGCAAACTATATTTCATCTTTTCTGCATGAAATTAGTTTGTGAAACCTAGATCTAGTTTCTATGTATAAGGAAGATGAAGAAAATTTTATCTAAAGCATTTCAAGGGTTTCAATATTGGATTTGCATAGGAAAGAATATCAAAAACATTTTAATGAATGTATAGGAAAGAAAATGTCAAGTGAAGAAATTAATGAAAGAATGATTGGCAAATTTGCTTAAGAGAATTCTGGGGTTAAATTTACATAAAAGAAAAAAGCTGAAATTTTATTATGCAAAATTAGACTAAATATTGTAAAGAATGAAAAATTAGAAAACTTGGAATTTATAATTCATATTCACTACAGAAAGAAAGTTGATTTCCGGTGGAATTTTCAGCAGAAACAAATCCGTCTAAACTACCGACATTTTTTCTGATGAATTTCTGACAGAATATTTCCGTCGGAAAATCCGACGGATTTATGATGGTTTTTTTGGAGGTATTTCCAATGATTTTCTTCCGGCTTTTTCAGCGAATTTCTGACGGAATTTTATGGAAAATAACAAATAGAAATATTTAAAATTAATCATTTTGTTAAATTAAATTAAATATTGCTAAAATAAAATAAATTTAAAAGTTTAATAATTTAATTTTAAATTAAATATAATAATTATTTTTATCTTAAGAAAAAAGAATTTATCTTTTAAATATAGTAATTATTTTAAATAAAATATAAATTAAATTAAACCAAATCAGCTTTTATAAATTAAATTAATTATTTTAATTTTTATAAACTCAGCTTTTAAATATATTAATTATTTTGACCTTTAAATATATTAATTATTTTAAATAACATATTCTATCCTTTATAATATAAATAAAAAAGAACTCACATTTTTATACTATTTTGTAGTAGTGGCAAAGTGGTTCTGGCGGGTAGAAGAGAGCTAAGGGGCGGGGTTCGAACCCCGCCAGACTCAGGCGTGGCGGGCTCCGACGGGGTCACAAGTAAGCCAGGGCGTGTCAGCGGGCCAGCAGGTTACTGGATGAGCCAGAGCATGCACGAGCGGGCCAGCGGGGTAGGGAGCCATGGCGGGCTAGCGGGTTACGGGGCCCAGCGAGGCAGGAGGCTGGCATGGCTTCGGGTGAGCCCAACTTAGTTTATAAAAAAAAAAAATTTTTTTTTTGTTTTTCCGACATAGTTTATATCAGCCGGAAATTTTTCTGACGGATTTTTCGCCGAAATTTTGCCGAAAATCTTTCCGGCAGAATTTTTTGCGACGGTAACATGTTTCCGACGCGTGTTTTACCGTCGAATAATTTTCCGCTGGAAATGATTATTTCCGACGAATTTTAGGCATTTTCGGGCGGAATTTGCCCGCCGATAACACACTATTTTCATGTAGTTATTCTTATTTAAGGTGAACATTAGTAAAGAAAATAAGTAAATGAATTTATGAACAACATAAAGTTCTGAAAATTTAAGCAAAATAGAATTTTTTTTATAAAGGATAGAGACCTATCTCATATACTTTGTGAATAGCCATTGAAGGAGACAAATCCTAGATATATGAGTCAAACAGAAATACAAGCCTAATATTTTTCCAAGAAATGAGCAATAGTGTGGAAAATAGGGATCGAATTCATACCCTCATAGTTGGGATCTAGGGTTTGAAACACTAGGCCAAGGCCCAGTTCATGAACTTGAAGCATATCATTATAAGTATTAAGCTAAAAGATATGTTGTCTAAGGATTGATTGATGAATCAAAGGCTAAAGTGCAATATCTCATTTCTAAATTAGAGTAATATTTCACTTCTCCTAAACTCAATGCATTTCGCTGTATATTTATAACTCCTGGTCATTAAAATGCATGAGATTATGTAATAGTATATGATCCCTCAGTGATTGTTCTCTTCTTAATGCAGTGAACTTTCATGTTATTTAAATAAGATATGTGGTTTCTTGTGATGCCAATTGTTTATACATATCTTATCATGCATACGGTGTATGCTAAAGCAATTATATGTCTAAAAATAGTTGTACGGGCATATTGGAAGATGGAGTTACCCCATATGATACTAGATGGGGATGATTGTATACACACATAGAGGCTTTTGCCTTGACCTCACTAATTTGACAGGCTTCGAAAAGGCTATTGATATTGATGTATCAAATTAATACAACTTGATGGTGTTCCTATGACGAATTACGAACATATTAAATTTTTATATTAAAAGATAAATTATGATATGATACGTTATATTTCATGTTTATGCCTTTGAGGTAAAAGTTGAATGTTATGATTCCAGTACTATTCATAGCCCTAATTGAAATGTTCATTTTATGGTCAAAACTATTGTTGATATAAAAAGCCGAATTGTATGATTTCCCTAGAGTTCAAATATGATGAATAGCATGCATATTACTAAATTTTTCTTTTGAATATTGTAATTTAGAAATATGATTTACCACCTAAGTTAAATATTTTTCAAGAAAATCTCATGTAAAGTAAATGGTGATAGAAGAGATTTGGTGTACAACAATCAACATATTTTGATACTTACATGTAGTTATAGTTGATGGCCATACACTTATGGTTACCTATTTTGCAGTTCTCATAATATGTATCTACCGGTTTATACAAGTTTTAGTGGCTCATGTTTATCTTGGATGATGGTTTTGAATTTGCTATATCTGTATATATCTCAGTGAGAACTTTAGGTTATATGAAAAAAGTTAAGATCAAGATCATGTGAAATATTCAGCATTTTTTCGTGGTGACGACTTATTCTATCTATTTGGAGAGCTTTATGAATGATTTCTCTAGCAATTTCAATGGGGATGTGATTTGATCAAAATAGGACAATAAGAGGAGGCTTGAAACTCACACTAGACCCGTTGATTTTCCATTTTTACACAAATCTGGGCACATTTACATAGAGAAAGTCCATCCAAAAGCTAGCCCATTAAGGCTTTCAACTCTTCCTTCGGATAGTAAAAAATTACAGCAATTAAAAGCACTTTTTACCAAGTAGCAAAAGAACCCTTGAAGTGGAATCTGATATGAAATTCATACATAGAAGAGAAAATAACTCGTCAACGAAACCAGAATTTTAAATACCCCATGTAAATTAAAAAAATGAATTAACTGGACTGTTTTTCACAATTAATACTACTGTTTTGCTCATTTATGATTTCATTGCATTTAACAAGCTTTGCTGAAAATAAATCGTCAACAAAATTATAATTTCAAATACCCCATTTAAATTCAAAAAATGAATTAAATGGGCTGTTTCTCACAATTAGTACTACAGTTTTGCTTCATTATGATTTCATTGCATTTAAAAAGCTTTGTCAAAGTCTTCTAAGTTCTAACCACTAGATAAAAAAATGAGATGAAAAAGAATTGCCGGTTTTTAGTGACACTACAATCAACATTATACTCTCCAACATTCAACAAATAACAAATAAATGTGAAGAAAGATAAGAAAATCAACACATTTTCACCAACACCAACAATGGCTTCCTTCTTCCATAGGTTTTGGCTGCATTAAATATTTTTAGCCGCAATGTACATTCTAAGGATCCGGGAGAAACTATTATTCATTCTCAAGTAAGTGATGAGTCTCAATGAAATAGAGAGAACTAGGCAACTGCCTGACTTAAGCCGAAATTTAATCAGACTTGTGACCTGGATTATTGGCTTGTCAGCCTGAGCTGACCAAGGAATTCAAGATCATGAAGGTTATAAGATGGGCTTGGGATTCTTGGTCAACCACAGTTGTCAAATTAATAGTATAAGGCACAAGCCAAATCAAATTTCTACCAATGGTCAAATTTATTGTTAACCCAAAAATTTAAATCTATAGATGGCATCAACTACTTAGTACTTCTACAACTACATATTTTTAAACAATATAATGTGGAACTAAACCCAATACCTTCGTGTGCATTAATAACCTCCCTTGGACGTGAGAGCTCTCCACATCAATCATCACTCCCCCTTAAATAGAATCATCATTAAGTATCAAGGAACGAAAGCTCATTCAACCACATGAATCTATCAAGAAAATCACCCTCTCAAAACCTTTGCTTAACCTTGACAAAAGGATCAAGATCATGGTAGCCACAACTTGGCAGAACCACTTGATCTAAGCCAAGCCATCAGCTCTCATAACCACTTGTTCAGGAATGTGGACCAAATAGGACCCAAAGTAGGGAGTACAACAGTAATCAAATCTATTTTCAACTAAAAGCTTAAGAATATGGTGAAGTCCAACTACTTGTATTTAAACACTAACGTATTTTTAAACTATCTAATATAGGATTGAGCCAAATATTCTCACATGCCAAACATTTATAGTATATATATATATATATATATATATATATATATATATATATATATATATATATATATATATATATATATATGTTTGTGTGAATGTTTTGGCATATGTGGATGCGTGAGTATGAATGTCAATGCAAGCACATTAACAAACACACCTGGCTCAAGTTAACCTAAATTCACCCAGGCCAATATTAAGCAAAGATTGTCTATGCATCTTACATATATTCATATATATTTTGTATTTGTATTCAACTACTTCTGTATAAGTGTATCTATCATCTATAACAATGCATATATTTTTTATGAAGGCACATTTATGTCAGAAAATGTATTTGTCATAAATGATCAAAACTTGATCAAAATCAAATGTTTTTATAGCTCAAATCAAAATTAATGAACCAAAACACACTTAAATGAAAATAGAATCAAGATAGCCTATCTTAAGTTGGGTTCAAATCAACTCAAGATCAAACCATTAATACCCTTAAAATAAAGGTCAAAATTAGGATATGCAACTTGCTAATGCACTTTGTGACACCTAGTGTCAATAAATGGCACTCACTTGGACGGCAGAAAGATTGAAAAATAAAACAATAAACAATGAACTAAAAAAATTACATTGCAAACAAAATTATTAGCTAAACATAGATCTGTATCCACCTTATGGAACTTTAGCGTTTAGATGAACCCGATCAACAATTTAAAAATAATATACAATGACTAAATAATCCCGTCTTTCATAGCACTTACTTCAGTATTCAAGAGAGCGCTAAGACCATCTTCCAAAGAGCCCAGTAAACATGCATCCTGTAGAAAGTGAAAAATGGAAATTAAAGGGTTTTTGGATACTGAGCCAATATAATCAAAAGAAAACAAATCAGAAACGAAGTACAGTGGAAGCTTTAGCTTACCAAGATACAAGGCATGCCACAGACCAGAAATTTTACATTCACATACTCATCATGTATTTTTATATTAGGAAGAGAAGTTACAGAAGATTCTCCACCATAAATAGATTTCTCAAGTTGATTCACATTAATCTTCGGAGCATCCCCAATGAAACAAGGGAAAAATTTCCTATCAACTTGCAGGCAGCTTGCAGACATTATACATTTGTTTTTTGAGCAATAGAGACGGAAAGATGCATGTGCGAACTGAAATGCATCCCATGCATGGCCTCTTGTACTGGGCAAAAAATGGAAAGAATATAACTACAGGAAAAAACTTATACTGGTTTGAATATCTAAAGTAAGCGAACAAAAAATGATGTACCACTGCAAAACTGAAAATAAGGCTTGGCGGAAATGGCATGCTGCATAAGTTGTGATTGTGGGTGAATTATTCCAGTAAATTACACAAGGAACACCCTGAAAAAGGAAAACAAGATAAATTCAATACATCATACAATGGTTATTGCGATGATCTGGGATGCCTTGTTCAAAAATAGTACATAACGCAAAAAAAAATATATATATATATATATATATATATATATATATATATATATATATATATATATATATATATATATATATATATATTATCCACATGACCAGTTCTCTTGCAATGAGAAGGATTAAAAAAAACAAGATCAACAGTTGGGATGAAAAGATATCAGAAAGCAGAACCCAATGATGATGTCACATCACAGAACACAAATACTATTAGGTACTTAAAAAGTTATCTCAATGAATCCTACCATAAGATTTGGAGCACGAAATAGAAGACAAGGTTCTTAGAATGTATGCCGTACAATATTCCTGAAAACTTCTGCTGACTCCCGCAAAAAATAAAAGGAAATGCCAAAATGATAGCTGAAGTACCTTGCAACAGCATGGATTGAAAAAAAGGGGGGACAGCACATGGAGAAAAACTAGCAAAATCACATAAAGCTATTAAGAATTCTTTTTTTAGGAACCACTCAATGGTCATGGCATAGGTGAGCAGCGAGCTAGGCCAAAACCATTATGAATCAATCACCTAAACGACCTGAACCAAGGCTCAGGCAAGTTAAATGATGATGCAGAAAAAAAAACCACAGCATTGCCATATCAGCATAAGTACCATCATCAAAGCAGCATATGTTTGAGAGTCTGGAACAAAAAATCGTTGAACTTCATAGAGAAATTTACTCCCGATCATAACAATTTACATGTGGACTCATTAAACTAAAAACTCCAAACCAGAGAGAAATAAATGGAAAATATAGTGCCATGGAAAACTTTCACCTTCACACGCAATGCCTCTGCAATTTGTTCACTGTTTGGTGCCTCAAGGTAAACCTGCAGCCAATTAGGGAAAGATACAAAAGTACAATTTAGAATACATAAATAATTATGCAAATCAATTGAAAATCAGTGCATGTCTAAGGGCGGCACAAGGTTTCAGTAACCAACCGATCACAATCAAGATAAAACATCAATTGAAAATCAGTGTATGTCTAAGGGCGGCACAAGGTTTCAGTAACCAACCGATCACAATCAAGATAAAACGTAAAATGCAAGCAAAAGAAATTCAATATACTAACATCAAGAAATTTTATCTGCAAATTGAATGACTTCTTTTGTATCTCAAAGCACATAGCTGGCTCTAAACTTTTACTTGAAGGAACCTCTTCAATAAATTGTAAGAAATAATCTAGTATAGTAAAAGATCAAATGTAAAATCAATGTGTTCTGGCAGTTCCAAATTTGCAACCTGAACGAATGTTTACAACTTGGAATAATAAACTACAACAAAGGGCGGTACTTGACTTCATGATTTTTCCATCAAACACGGTTGAATTATGATATAGATGGGTTTGGCAATTTCAGATGGCTTTCCAAAAACTATGTATGTGCATTTCTTCTAGGTCTAAAAATTACCTAAACTAATCAACTTATTCGGTAGATTGTAGTTTGACCCTGCATTTTAGTAAATGCTGAAAGTAAACCAGTTCAGTTATGTGAGCTGATAAATTTCTACCCAACTGAGAAAATACACATCAAGTAAGTTATTCTACATTTCTACCCAAAGAAAAATCCTCTCATTATGGTTATACCTAATGATGTAAGCCAAGCAACGGTTTTATCTTCCATCAATTCGCTTGAAATAAGTTATTTTACATTCACAAACCAAATCTATTTTCTTTCACAAACTTACCAAAAAAAAGTTAAGTGGCCCAATCAATTTGCTTCTATTTGATATAATATTTGAGGGAATTTGCAATACTGTCAAGATATCTAAAAGGGTGTATTAAGTGCATGAGACTTCTCACCGATGCTCGATTCAAAGGAGGGGTTAATGCACATAAACTTAACTAACATTACAGAGAGGTTGTTTTGTTTGAAACCCATGATCTTCAGGTAAGGATCAATAATGAATAGCACTCCTATAGCCATAATTGTCAATAAAATAGGAGTCGACACTACAATCGATTGATGGATGAAGTCCTCGATCCATTTCCAAAAAGCCTAATGCAATTAGTGTTAGAAGCTTTGGCAACCAAAGGCCAAATGTGAAGACAAGTAGAGAGCATTAGTTTGTCAAATAGACTGCCAACATGCATAAAATGAGGTGATGTGTCATTAAGAAAATCCAGCACCCAACTAGCAACTAGAGTTTTACTAAAAGAAACGTAATACGATTAATTAACCAACTTAGTTGGGCACATCCACCTTCCTCTCCTCTTTTTATATCTAGGCTGCAGCATCGCCCCCCCCCCCCCCCCCCCCCCCCCCCCCCCCACAAAGAAGCAAACTCAAAGTCGCATTGCATGGTGTTCTTTGGAGGCAATCATCAGGAGCTTGTTAAAACTAGACAGAAGAAATAAATGTTACTATAGAGACAAGATTTTCAAGCGTTAAGTTAGATAAATTTGGTATTTTAGTATGGGCAGTATAAACCAAGACATTTCTACCTATGGAAAGTTGGGGTGGTGCTTTCTTAGATTCAATCCGAGCAGCAACACACTTTTCTTCTTGCCAGAATGAATCCAACAGGGAATTGAGAGACTGACTTCGAAAATTTGGAATCTATCGTTCCAAGTCATTATAGCCTGAATGGACCATATTCAAAATGGGATTATTGGGGGGACCAACTTGTTGATGAGTTTGGAACTCGGTCAAAATAAACATGGTAATCCACCCAAAAAACTTGGAGTCATTTGGTCATTGCAAACCTAGACTAATGTTCTCAATTATCATTAAAGAGTGGCCTCCCATAAACCATGGTCAATAAGCAAGTTGCTCTCAACCAATATTGCCATGACTATATATGAGATCAAAAGTTCACTCCGTGCAATTAGATAAAGAAGGTCCGGGCATCTATTCCAAGTGGCCCAAGCAATTTCACATTAGTGGCACTTGCTGATGGATCCCACATACTGAGGGTGGGGATGTTGGGTTGAAAATTGGGGCACTATCGTAAATGTTGGAACAACATATACAAGGTGATAATGTCAAGCGTGGGTCTCATCAAGTTGGTAGCTCTCATAAGAGGGATCTCTAGGAAATTAGTGGCACAAGACTCATGTACTCTCATAGTGACTAGGTATGAGTTGTCAAGAGGAGTTCACACTTCATCCTTTCTAATTGACTATGAAGGTATATTATAGATGGCAGGATGAAATCACATTAGGTGTTGTCGACTTAATTTTTGGATCAAATTGGGCACAATTGAACCCAGAACAAACTCAAATCAAGCATAACCAAGCTCAATCGGTTCAACCTTTCCCAATTTAGCCTCCCCAAATCAAGCAATCGCATTAGAAGGCTGAGATGACCTTAAATTTTCAAACAAGCATTGTTGTCTTCCTATCTTATCTCGAGATTGGTATTTACAGCAGCTCGAGAGGTCTAGATAGGATGGGGCAAGGTCTTTCATTTCAATCCTTCTTCGTATCTAAGAGAGAAAACCGAGAGAGAGCGAACTGTTGCGGTCGTCTTCCAAAAACAAAATAGAGAGAGAGAGAGAGAGAGAGAGAGAGAGAGAGAGAGAGGTGTACATCTGGAGTGAGAGAGGAGAGGGGCCCGGTGCTTGCTTCCTCATTATACTTTCCTAGGCCAAGAGCTACTGCACGCTTTTTTTCCAAAGAGAAACCAAGATGTTGAAGGGCTTGGGGTGTGTGTGGCTGTGTTGAATCGAACAAGAGAGAAGCGGCTCTTTGCATGCACTTAAGGCCCAACCAAAGGGGGGAATTCCTCTTGCATGCGCATTAGAGCTCAGGTGAGGAGTATGTGACCTTGGACAGCAAGAAGCCTAAGAGTTAGAGCGATCGAACTTATGCTTATTCCGAGACTTCCAAAGCCGAGCAAGGGCTGCAATATTTTCCCTCCCTGCTTCTTTCAACCCTCCAAAACCAAGGGGTTAGAGGTTGTTGAAGTGCAAATTTGGAGTGAAAATCGAGTGTCTGCTTCCTCCCCCACCTTCAGACTTTTCCAAAGAGGCAGTGACCTCCTTCTTCCTACTGGTTTCAACTTAAAAAAAATTGCAGCCGATGAGCTTTTCATTTAAGGGCCTTCTTCTTCCTCATTCACCAAATTTGGCGACGTGGTAGCGAAGTCGACGTCCAAAGCATTGGAGCATATCTTAAATGTTGGGACAACATATGCAAGTTGATAATGTCAAGCTTGGGTCTCATCAAGTTGGTGTTTCTCATAAGGGTGCTCTCTGGAAAATTAGTGTGAAGGGACTCCCATACTCTCATAGTGATGATAGGTATGAGCTGTCAAAATGTGGCTATGCTTCATACTTTCCAATTCACTATGAAGGTATATTATAGCTAGCAGGATAAAGCCGCATTAGGTGTTGTCAACTTAATTTTTGGACTGAATTGGGCTCAATTGAGTCTAAGTGAACCTAGATCGAACTCAACTCAAGCCTAACCTAGCCCAATCAATTAAATATTTCCCAACTTGACCTTCCCAAATCAGGCAATCACATTGGAAGGCTGAGATTACCTTAAATTTCCAAATGAGCATTGTTGTCTTCCTATCTTAACCCGGGATTTTTGGGATTTACGACATCTCAAGAGGTCTAGATAGGATGGAGCAAGGCCCTTTGTTTCAATCCTTCTTCATCTCCCAAAGAGAAAACTGAGAAAAAGTGGATTGTTGGGGGTCTTCTTCCAGAAACTAAGAGAGAGAGAAAGAGAGGGGTGTATGCGTCTGAGCAAAAGAGGGAGAGATGGCCGATGCTTCCTTCCTCCAACTTTCTTGGGACGAGCACTACTCCACACTTCTTCTTCCTGGGAGAAACCAAGCGAGGGGCTTAGGGTGTGCATGTATGGGAAGAATTGAACAAGAGAGAGTAGCTGCTCTTTGCACACCTGAGGCCGAACCAAAGGGGGAATTCCTCTTACGTACCTTAAAGCTCAAGTGAGGAGTGTGTGACCTAGGAGAGCCAAGAACCTGAGACAGAGAGATTGGACTTCTGCTTGTTCTGAGACTTCCAAAGTCGAGCAAGGGATGCATGCTTTTCCCTCCCTGGCTCTTTCAGCCCTCCAAAACCAAGGGGTTAGAGGTTGTTGAAGTATAGCTTTGGAGTGAAAACCGAGTGTCTGCTTCCTCTCCCTCTTCATCCTTTTCCAGAGAGGCACGGACCTTTTTCCTACTGGTTTCAACCAAAATAAATTGCGGTCGATGAGCTTTTCATTTGAGGAGATTCTTTCATTCACCAAATATGGCGAGGTGGTAGCAAACTCGGCATCTAAAGCATTGGGGCACTATCTTAAATGTTGGGACAACATATGCAAGCAGATAATGTCAATTTGGGGTTTTATCAAATTGGCGGCTCTAATAAGAGGGCTCTCTATAAAATTAGCGTGACAAGACTCACGTACTCTTATAGTGGCTAGGTATGCGCTATCAAAAGGTGACCATGGTTCATCCTTTCTAATTGGCTATAAAGGTATATTATAGCTGGCAGGATGAAGCTACATTAGGTGCTTTTGACTTAATTTTTGGACCTAATTGGGCTCAATTGAATCTAAGTGAACCCGGATCGAACTCAAATCAAGCCTAACCAGGCCCAATCAGTTGAACCTTCCCCAATTTAGCCTTCCCAAATCAAGCAATCGCATTGGAAGGCTGAGATTACCTTACATTTTAAAACGAGCATTGTTGTCTTCCTATCCTCTCCCGGGATTTCTGGGAACAGACGCTCTAGAGGTCTAGATAGGACGAAATGAGTTCTTTTGTTTCAATCCTTCTTCATCTCCCAAAGAGAAAACTGAGAGAGAGCAAATTGTTGGGGCTTGTCTTCCATAAATTGAGAAAGAGAGGTGCATATGTTTGGAGCAAGAGAGGGAGAGGCGCTCAATGCTTCCTTCCTCCTTCAACTTTCTTGAACCAAGCGCTGCTCCACGCTTCTTCTTCCTGGGAGAAACCAAGCAGGTGAAGGGCTTGGGGTGTGCATGCCTAGGCCGAATCGAACAAGAGAGCAGCGGCTCTATACATGCACCTGAGGCCAAACCAAAGGGTAATTCCTATTGTGCGTGCCTTGGAGCTCAGGTGAGGAGTGCGTGAGCTTGTAGAGCTGGGACTTGAGCTTGAGACTTGGAGGGATCGAACTTCTGCTTGTTCTAAGACTTCCAAAGCCAAGCAAGGGCAGCAGGATTTTCCCCCCGACTTCCTTCAGCCCTCCAAAACCAAGGCGCCGCTTAAAAATTTTCTTGTATCATGGTTCTTTGATTATATTGCAATGAAAATTTTATTAGAAGTAATGTATCATAGCTAGCTCTAAAAACTCCCTATGGTCAAGCCTCGCTCCTGCTAAATGATTTTTTCCCAAGCTTAATATTTAAGCCATTAAAGTACTTAGAGGTTAAGGATAAATAAATGTGGAGTTTTCTTTAGTGCAAAAAATAAAATAATTAATTAAAAATTAGAAAAAAAAAAAAAGGAAAAAATATGAATAATAAAATAAAGGTGGCCAAAATAGCCATAAGGAGGAGATAGGCCTTCTATATAACTAATGTTCCCAACTTCTGATACCCAAGACCAATGCTCATTGCAGGTTAACAGCAATGGAAAAATGAACAAGAAAAATCAAGACAAAAGCAGCATATGAAAAAAACTCACATTTACCAGGCCTTCGGGTAAACAAAAAGATGCAAAACCTCGTCAGGGTAAAGCGCTCACTAGGAAATCCCAATTAAAATCAGGTCAAAGCTATCAAGGAGATGAGTTAACATTGACCTTTTTTTTCATCATAAATGTTGAGCTTGAAAGTGAAAACGTAAAAGCTAATGGTATCATTGTAACATTGCCTAACAAAATTTTTATTACTTCACTGCCCCACCTAACAACATATTAATGATGTAAAAGCATAAGATGTCTCTCATCATAAAGCAATTATATACATAACAAGAATATACTTTTGCTCTGCTTATAGCTAACATAAGCCTATGAAGCCCATCTCTTATAAGAGCGCATAAAAATTCAATAGAACGAAGAGAAAATACTACAATTAGGCTATTATGGCCTCAATTTAATGAGGAACGAGATCAACGGTTTCACCAAAGCGACATATATATATTCATGTTTGCCATATCAAATGAATAGGAAATAATGTGAGAAATGAAGAAAATGGTTTTTTTTTTTTTTTTTTAAATAGGAGAATAACTTACAATAGAGGGTAACGGAGGAATAATCAGAGAAACGAAAAATTCAGTGTCGGTAACATCTGTGGTTCCCCACATGAGAGAACCAATTTCTTCTTCACTCTCAAGTTGCTGTCCCTGAAAGTACAGAATGTCTGGACATTCTGCACTCAGAACATCCTGGAACTGATCTATCGTTGGATTCCTAAGCGTCCGGGCCTATGTTTGAAATGGAAAAGTTAGGGTTGCCTCTACAGACAGCATCAAAGCTTACTGGTGGATGGAAATATGTACAGGCAAAACATCAGAAAGCCATAACTAATCTGTCTATGATTTTTATAAAACCTACCTCAAGGAAACCAGAAGAAGCAAGATCAGGAAAGGGGTACCGCATGCCATCACCCCCGACCGGCCTTTCTCTGCCAGAAGCATTTCCGCATAACAGAACAACAAGTCGCCGTTTTTTGCTTGGGTCAACCCAGGAATGAAACATTGCTTACTACTGGCACAGTAAGAAGAGAGAAACCTCAATTCTCTCTCTTTCGACTAACCTGCGACCTAGAAACTCAACAATTTAGAGAAAATAAATAAGAAAACACAAGACTCCAAGCCAAAATTAAATATGGAAGACAAGTTCACCTCAACCCACAACACTGCATTTTCAGCTTGCAGCCGCTCCCATGTACATTCATCCAAAAAGATCAAAGAAGAAAATCCATTTCCAAACCCTAATGCAAGCAAGCCCACAAAATCTTTTCCGGTTAGTGCGCAGAATTTGAGGTAGGTGAAGAAATACCAACCTTCGGACAAAAACTACCAAGAAGCGCGCTAGTTTGGATCACCTTGCGTATAGTCTCATAAAAGTAACACTAGGAAACAGGAACAATGCGGCGTTCACTTCAAACTTATGCTTTGTTTGGGTTCAATAAAAAAATTGTCGCAAATGAAGTCTTAATATACGACAAGAAAACTTAAAAACATTTTTTGCCCTTTATTTAAGTCAAACTTTTATTACATCCAGTGAACACACGCTCCTCTACGTTCGGTTTTAGATCAAAACAGCGCAATACCGAGTTTTTTTAAAGAACTCGGTACAACTCGGTACTCGGTATTGCGCTTTTTTTGCCTTAATCCGAACGTAGAGGAGCGTACGTTCACTGGATAAAATAAAAGTTCATTTAAGTCGGATTATGTTATGAAAAAAAAAATTAATGCTTCAATAAATATTATTATTATTTATTTTCTTGAATATTTATCTTTAAAATTTTATTTCAAATAAAAAAATTAATATTTTTTATTATAAATTTTTATTTAAAGTTCATTTCAAATGACAAGTTCTATTAAGTTGCAAATAAGATTCAAATCACATTCGAGCAATATTTGGATCATATTAAAATTTTATTCGAACAAGACTGAAATCATATTTGAGTAATGTTTGAACCATATTCAAATCATGCTCGTAACCATGTTAAACAAAGATTAGAGCCTTATTCGAATATGATTTGAGCATGATTCAATCATACTTAGGACATGATGTAAACCAAGAGGTATAACACAGTAGAGTTTAATACAAAAATTATATCATAATCGTGAATAATCCAAAAGCAATATCACTTCAGAGAATAATCAAGATAGCTATGATATGGCATATCTAAATAGATATGAATTCAAACATTATAATATTTACAACATAGTGCTACACTACACAATTGAATTGAAATAATAATGTTTACATATTGATTCAATCATGTTTGAATAGGCCTGTGAATCTATGTTATTATAAAATTATATATTATCGAGTGCAACTTCTAAAGTTTTTTTTTCTTTTCTATTATGTATTATATTCTAAAAATGTAATGGAATACATTCATGAAACTATATGTGACAATAATTTGTATAATTTTTTGCCAAAATATTAAATAGCTTGTCTTGCTATAGACCTAGGCCCTCATCTATGATAGATCTCCTCTACTTTCAGGACATTTTAATATCAAATGGCTAATCTTGAACTGAGTAGTAATTTATTTTTATTTGAATAAAAATGATTTGGACATTATTAAAACTTACCATGCAAATTTCTTTTTTTAAGTATTGGAGGAGAAATTTTACTAAGTGTGCTTCAAAAAATATCATTTCAATCTAATATTTTCTTATATTTTTTCTTTGTGCAATATATGTCTAAATGTTCTATTGGGACAAAAATACCTTTTCACAAAAGGATGTATCCTTAGCAAACCATATTTCACAATAAACACAAAAACATCCATATTTTGTGGTGCAAGAAGCTTAAGGATGAAGAATTTGACCAACCATAAGAGACAATCATAAGAAAGGAACAATCAATAAGTCAGGACCCTTGATAAATAGTATAAGGAATAATTTCAATCAAGATGTATTTTTTTTAATGTCTCATTGTAGTTGTGTGAGTATTGTAATTGTAGTTTTTAATTTTTTTTTTCACGTATTAATTTTATAAGTTTTGAAAATCAAAATTTTGAAAATTTTTTATTTGGATTTTCAAATAATGAAGGAATATTTTTTAAATGCAATTGAAAAATGATTGTTTAAATTATAAAAAAAATAAATGATTATGTTCCCCCTTCATATGGCCGACCAAAACCCACTTGGACGGGGGTAGTTAGTAGGAGGTTAACCAACTCACCCTTATTCAAACATGTGGTTGACACCTTTACTCACTCTCCCTCCATGTGGAATAAAGTGTGAATGTTCATAAAATTCTTCATATACTTATTTCTGAAGCAATAATGGAATTTTAAACTAGCATAAAAATTTTAGATTTTATTTTCCAATTGAAGAGGCTTGGTGGTGGGCTTTATGCTTAGAGGAGTTTGGTGATTCCTTAACACCCAACCACTTTTGGTGGGTGCTCAATCCAATAATTGTCATTAGCGCTACTAATTTCTTTAAATTATACTCTTATACTATCCCTTCCCCACATCACCATACAATTTACCTAACATCAATCCCATAAAAAAACCCACTCAAATGCTACACCAAACTCTCAACTAAAGCTTCACCCTAAACTAAACAAGTCTTGATCATATTCACATGGATGATCATAAAACTCTTAGAAATTTTTGAAATATTTCTAAAATTATAGACATATCCCTTTAACAATGAAAGTGTTTCCAACTCTTAGAATCCACTACTTTTATCACCTCAAAATCTTAAACTCCAATAACATACTCTTGAGTTTGGGTACATTTGTCACTCTATGACGCCCCAAAATCTAATGTAGAAAATTATCTATTTTAAATCATCTAATTATCTATCATAGCCACTAATAATCATACCATATAAAATAATAAGTACAGTGGAATTAATATTTCATCTTCATTTCATTCATTTCTAAAAGAATCATTTACACCAGTTATGAACACGTCTTTTAAATCATTATATCTTAATATATTTGTATGACTACACAAAATAAACAAAATATATAAGAAATACCTAAATCAACATTGGATATGATCTGCCTCACTCCACTGAGTATATACCTTTCTGAAAATATATAAACCATATATAATAAGTTATTAGTCTTGTACGTTACTTGAACCTACTACTACAATCATTACACAAATAATATAAATAATATGCATGTATTCATTCATCATATTAGTATGAACATGTAATAATATGATTATGTAACCGTCAATATGAATAGTAAGAATCAATGCAATCATTGTAATTTAGTTATCAGCGTTCAATGAGCATAAAAATAACATATTTTATCTTTTCAATATATGTATCAAGTATAGTGCGACGAATATAAATTTGAATCTATGCATGTTTACATCTTATAATTATATTCTATATGTATGACATGTCGTGTATATCAGTATACTAGTCATGTCAGAGGGAATGTTCTATATCTATTATAGGTATGTTGTATAATATCAATGCATGTGTATCATATTCTATGTCATATAAATGTAATGCTTCATGATTAGGGGTGTAAACGAGTTGAGTCGAGCTCTAGTTAGGCGGTGTTCGAGCTTGACTAATTAGTCAAATATTGAGCTCGAACTCGATCTCGAGCTCCAGTCGAGCTTAGAAATCGAGCTCAAACTTAACTCGCGACACAGAAAATAGCTTATCGAGCCGCTTGTCGAGCTGCTCGATTTCAATTTTCAGCCCGTGATCGGAGTTTCCCGCCTGCCATTTGCAGTTCCCGCCTGATTTCTCGGTTAGTGGGCGCTTGAGTCAGAGAGAGAGGCCCCCGCGTTGCTTTTTCCCATAATCCCTGGATAAAAAAGGGGGACTTAGCCTTTTTGTATAAAGCATTGAAAACTGACAATGCCAGCCGCAAATCCTCTGGATAAAAACATCAACTTCTTTTATATAAATATTGGAAAATGTAGATGCATGATATTTTATTTTATTTTTTGAAAAACTAACTTCTACCATTAATTTTTTTAAGATTTAACCTTAATAAAAATAATAGTTACTTGATTTTTTAAAACCTACATTTAATAAAAATAGTAATCACTTAATTTTTTAAAAACTTTAAAAAATTTCGAACCGGCTCGCGAGCCGAGCCTCATCAAGCTCGAACTTGAGCTCGTTTACTAAACGAGCTCGAGCTCGACTCGTGAGCTCAATAAGCTTGGCTCGCGAGCCCATAAATGAGTCTACTCGGCTCACTTACACCTCTATTCATCACTATTATGTTGTAACACCCCACAATACCACTAAACAGTACAATGGAGTGTAACGTGCATAACATAAACATTTTTCCTTTTAAAAATATTTAATGCAATTTCTCTTCTTAGAAGATCATATAAAACATCCAACCATAATTTAATTCATATAATAATGGAAGCAACTTCCGAATTAAAACCTCAATAACATACTTACATAGCCACTAAGGAAAAGTAATTAAAATCTTTATGAGATGTTTTCACACCTTACCAGAAGACTCACAAAAAAATAACTTTAACATAAAAAGAAGAAATAACTTGGATAAATTAATCTGCAACAATTTTCTCCTTGTCCTTTCCTGTAACAACATCCAGTAAGAAAATACTGGTGAGCTATGAGACTCAGTAAGCTTTGCAAATTAATTAACATTTAAAGTATAACTAATGGAGAATAATCAAGCTTTGAAATCATCATAAATTTATAATTAATTTTAATATTTACTTATTCTGAATTCAATAATTGATATCAATTTTAATCTATAAAAGATTTGGCTACACTTTCATAACATTATTCAATGGAGCTCAGGTAAATCTGACATTCTCATTATTGAATTATATAGAGATCTCTTTTGCCTCTTTAGGGGTCCCTTTTGCCCCACCTGGTATGCAGGTATCATATTCTTTGGGGTCCCTTTTGCCCCTCTTGTAATACAGGTATATTATCTGGGGTCCCTTTTGCCCCTGGGGTCCCTTTTGCCCCACCTGTAATTATAGTTATACATCATTTGTAGCCAAACTTTACTTTTCAATTGATATTCATTAAATTTTTCAGTGTTCATATGTCATACTTAAGTTGTTGCATTCTTTCATAATCATTGCTGTGATCACCAGTGTACAATTAAAATGTATCCCATATACAAGTAAATTGACATCTTTTCAAAATAATATCAAATAGGAAAACATTTAGATTAACATATTAAACCTTGTTTTACACTTACCTGATTTCATTATGTATCTGATTGTTCATACCTGAAAACTTGAATTAAAAAAATCATTTCTATACATTAAAGAAAATTAATAACATTTTACTTTAATGCATTCAAAATTAATCTTCATGCTTATAAATGAAATTTCTTAAATTTGAATATAAATGCATTACTTACATTCTTGCTGAGGTGTCTCCAATTCTCTACTTCGAAGTCTTCTACGATTGTAAGTCACTTCGAAGCTTTCTCTTGGTATGTGACCAAATTTATCTAAGACATCATAAATTATAATATCTTTATGAACTTTTACTACTAATTGAAATTCCACACTAAGCACATACCAAAATAACTTACTTGTTTTCTCCTCTCTGACTTTTCTTTCTTATTCCCACTTATTCTTCCTTCACTGTTCTTTCTTTATTCTTCTTTTATTGAAATCTGAATTTAGAAGTTTTCCTTTACAGCAAAATTCTGCTCCAAGGCTAAAATTCCATTTATCTTTCCTGTTGTTTCTCCTGCTGGAATCTTACTCTCCATTCTTTGAACAACCTACGGGATCTTCTTCATACCAGATGATAATTTCCCTTCTTAGCACTGAGCCGAAGAACTCTACCCAGCAATCATTATATCGTTATTTCCAGCCTGCTGTAATTCTCAGGATTCCTAGTGCCGCCTTCTACCACAGAGCCAAACTGATCTACAATTCATGCGGCACTGTAGCCAAATATGCTACAGTGATTCCTGCTACTGTGCCGCAGCCTTACTTTGGCCGAACCAGAAAATCAACGGAATAAGCATTGTGCCGATAGTTTTCCTTCAGGGAATCTTCAGGAATTCCAGCACCAAACCACCTTATACCTACAACCACTATGCTGAACACTGAAGCAGTGCAAACTGCACTATGCCGACTCCCTTATCTTTCCTGCTTGCGTGAATCCACATGAATAAGGATAAGAGCGTTGTGAGGGCCCACTCACATTTGTATAATTGTTATCTCTCTCAACCCTACCAAAGCATCTATTCAGGAATACAGGAATTAATTTATATTTCTTAATATAATTACTAATAATTACATAATAATAATCTAATTATTAAAAAACGCAATTCCACTAAAATAAATTATATTTACCTGCTCTGAAACTTTGGATATTACATATGTGCCCTTGTGTCAGTCTTATTTATCAATCTTATCATATGTTATATCATTAGCCACATTTTATACTCTATTCATGTCATGTCATATAGCTTATGCAATTGTCATATCATGCTCCATTTCATCAATACATATGCAATTCTATATTGTATGTATGCCATGCTCTAAACAAGGTAGGACATCTAGCTCTTATGGTGTATTTCTTGTATCAAGTTCAGTAGACACTTTAGACCAAGCACGAATCAATCTTAACCATATCCATACTATAAATAGGAATCAATTTTATATCACATGTCATAATTAGTCATATGATATTCATGTAAGAAGTCATCATTCTTGCATGTCAAAGCACCATATCGTTATGACTCCCTTTTTATGCCTTTTAGGATTATACTATAAACTTTATTTAAAGAAAAAACTTTTGACCCACTCTTATATATATAATACATAATTTTAGCCAACCTGAATTAATGAATCATTTATTGTCAATCATTTTTTATCTTCGCACACATGATAAGTTATATTTTAAAACACTCACATTTGCTTATTATGCACTCCTAACATATATCAAAAAAAAAAAAAAAAACTCTAAATATAAAGCAAAGTATAACTTCTAACTCACTTCCAAGCTTTTTTTAGGTTACTTGATTGAAGCGGAACAAACATGGTGCATCATATACATAATATATAACTTTTAATTATCTTGAGAAGTAATGCAAGTGATAACTTAGCAATTTAAAATTTTAAATCAAGGGAGAAGGGAAAGATTGCTCACAAGTGAAAGCAAAGTATCCACTTTCCCATCCTTGTATAGTTGCTCCGTGTTTGTTCCATGGTTGAGCTTTAAAAATAACTCATAGAGGGAATGTATGGTAGCCTTAAGGACGGAGTGTAATAGCCCGTATTTTGACCTTGCCAAATAATATTTTTCAAGTCATTATAAGTCTAAATTACAAACCGTCTTAGCCATAAAATAGATATTATAGTGATTTAATTACATAATTTTTTTCATACTTTTTGGACACTTGTGCAAATATTTAAGGAATTGACACATGCCGGTACAATTAGGGATTTTGAATCCTTTAGATGTCCATTTTGCAAATCAATTTCATTAAAAAATTTAAAATAAAATGAGCTATTTATGAATATAAATCTATAGCATTTAAAGCCCTTAATTGATTTAAATAAATTTTATACTAAAACTAATTAAAGATGTAAGGAACAATTATTCTATTTTTTATTTCAATAATTTAATGTTTTGGTATTTTTCAATCAATTTGTATTTCTGTTACAAAAAATTGAGGATAATTTTTTAATGATAAAACTTTTACTGCATAACTTTTTATATGTTATAAAAATTAAGATTATGAATGTTTTGAATGTTTATTTAAGATTTTTTACTAGATGATTTTGAAAAAGTAGTGATTTTTTTCAATTCAAAAAAAATCATTTTGACATCTAAAAATAGTGATTTAGCTTAATAAAAGTTTCAAAATATTGTTATATAAAATTTCTAGTAATTTGGTAAATTTTTAAAATGTGAATTTTTTGCTCAATAAAGTTTTATGTTGCATGTCCTTAGAACATTTTGACAATATCTAAACTAAGCCTAAATGTATTTTTATTTATTGCAATGTATTGACAATAAGTGTGAATAAATGATTGAGTAATAGATGATCACTATTATTATTATTATATTAATGTGATAATAATATGTGTGTGGGGTAATGAGGGTTGCTGTGGAGTGCGCTATTAAATTGTTAAAATATTTAAGGCTCTATCTATTATAAACAAAGCTTAGATTTTCTTTGATATGTAATTAATAATAAACATTGCTTAATATATGTAAGTATAAGTACCAAATCAAAGTAATAAAGTGATATAATAAACTGTCGAACCCACAAGGAAGTATATTTTTTAGCAATCAATTACTACCATTTACTCTAATTGTAAAATTATATTATTTAAATAAAAATATTGGTTATGGAGATTCAATAATTGAATAAAAATAGTAAAAATAAAGGATACAATATTTAAATAAAATGTTTTGAATTGATGAATGTAAATTGCATATCTTTCATAATGAAATTATTATTGGTAATGTGATTCAAAGTATATGTATCCCTAGAGCTTGTAGAGGAGAAAATGTATGTACTAACCTGTTACGGTTATATCATCTCCTTAAGAATCTAGCATATTTTGCTTTTTTAATATTCCTGATTATTCTTCCATGCTTTTGTTAAGGATATACATTATGCTAAATTTTAACTGCACATATGACCACCATATCTATTAAATAAAGAATGGGAAAAAATCAAAAACATTATTTAAATTTCTAACACAAAATCTTCACTAGTACTACTTAATATGCTTTATCCAAAACTAGAGAATAAGCTCGATATCACTACAGAAAAAATGCGCTATTACCGGTGGACAAAATTCGGCGGTAACATGTGAAATCCACCAAAAAATCCTTATTTTCGAAGAAATTCCGGCAAAAATGTTTCCAATGATAATTCGCACGTCGAAAAATCTATATCGGTATAACATTTTTGCTGGAAAATTCCCTGGTGTATTTTACAACGATTTACTTGCGCAAAATTTGTAAAACCAACATCTTTTAAGGTGGCAAAATTTGGCATTTCCTCCACTGGTATTTCCAGTGGGTATTGTAAGTCAGAATAACCAACATATAATTTGCCGCCCCAACCATCGCACTGTTATCGACGACATTACCGGCGGATATACCGATGGAAAGGCCAACAAAAAAGTATATCATATTGCCGACGGTGTTTCCGACGAATAATCCGCCAGAAATCTATAGCAAATATAAAGAAAAAACCACCTGACTTCTAAAATTGATTTTCACAAACCTGCATAACAAAAATGCAATACTATATATACATTCAAACATCCAGCTCTTACCAAGAACATCACCAAACATGTACTCAATAATAAATACAAGAATAATATCATCAACGAATATCAATAAATATCTAACAATAAAGAAGTTTAGATGTCCATAAAACAAACAAGTAAACATGTCGACAAATACATAATAACATATGTCCACAGCACTAAAATAAACATCTACTCTGATTCAGTCTCCTCCTATGTTGATGCAACTGTATTCTGCCCACTTAACTGCTCCCTCTTCTTTCACATTTTCATTTAATTTTTTTGAAACTACACTTGAGTGTGCTGCATCTCCATCTGTTGTTGAATATGTATATGCCATTTAGCTTATGTTTTCCTTACCTGCTCTAGTTCGGTTGTAAGGGCAGCTACCTGTTGGCTATATAAAGACTCATGGGTATTTGCTGAGAAGCTGTAGCCACCAGATGTCAGACTCTCATACACATAGGCTTGCAAGCCTAAATCATATACTCTACCATGCTACATTCCTCCTACCGCTTACGACCAAGTGCGGTAGTTAGAATATTCTACTGATCCATCAGAAGAACCTTCACCTACTGCAGCCTAGCTCTCTCGAAGCAGTGTATACTCCTCCTATGAAAGTCAATAAAATTTAAGCAATTTATACATGACATCAAAAATAAAAAACTTATATACTTATATAGGCTCTGTTCGCTCGCTCATCAACTCATTATTGATCCATCTACCGCTTGTGGGTATTTAATTTATAAGTATCAACCTCCTCTAATTTTTGGAAGGTTTAAATTCAGATTTCAAATCATTTTGAAATATGAAAATTCCCTTCTTAAATAAGGGGATTTAATTTAGGAATGTCCCACCATTCAAGTTCATTTGAATTTTTAAATTTCTTTCTATTTTGTTAGATGAATTAATTTTGGAAATTTTCCTTATTCAATCCACATTTAATTTGAATTAGAAAGGAGCGATTTGTGCCTAGTGAGAACATCCATTATCTTCCACCATCTCTTTCCTAATCAATCCATTTCCTTATTCAACCCATGTTTATCTTCCACCGTCTCTTTCCTAATCAAGTTTGCCAAGATTGGAAACTCCTTTAATCCCAAATCAATTACCACTCTTAGTGCCTAGTGAGAAGATCCATTACAAAAGCAAAATCATACACTAAGATTAATTCTTTTGAAAATCTCTAATGAGAACATTCATACGAAAACCAAAAGGCATACACCAATATACATTATATTGCACATGTCTAGTGAGAATATCCAAACTTAAGGTAATGAGATAACACCTTCTCTTACCGGTGGCGTTTGGGGTAGCTTTTGGCGAAAGTCGGCGAGGATTTGATCAGCACAGCTCTCGGACGCTAGGAACGACGGTTTGGGAAGCCCTCAGATGTGAGCGCGAAGAGAGGGAAAGATATGGTCGGTGTCGACGCAGCTCTCGGATGGTGAGCAAAGTGGGTTTGGATGGGGAAGCTATGAAACGTGAGTGAGGGAAAGAAAGCGAACGAGTTCGAAATGAGAACTCAGACGGCGGACGAGTCGAAATAGGGCCTGTACCGGCATCTTTCTGACGGATTATCACTGCATGGGTTATGTTATAGGCAGATAATGCATCGGTACTGTTTCATTAAGTTTAAGTAAGCCGACACAATATTGGACGTAATTACTGGCGGAAAAATGCGCCGAAAACCTTTAAAATACCGGCGAATATCTGACGGAATATGCGTCGGTGATTTAACGACGAAAATTGCGCCATATATTTCGCTGTTAAGTTACTAGGGGGTATTTTGCCGGTAAATCTGCTGATTTTACTGACGTTACTATTTCCGCCAGAACGTCTGACAGTAATAGCATATTTTTATATAGTGTATGTTGGTAATCATGTAGAAATTATGCCGGTAACGTCTCCCAAACCCATCATTTTTCCAGTCCTAAAACCATTAGAACGCCGTCGGGAATCCGCTAGAAATGTTTCTAGCTAATGGAACTTGTCAGTCTGAAATTCTTTTTCGATGCCTGAAATACATATGGATTTTAATCCATAAAAAATTCATTGGTAATGTTGTTGTCCGGCATATTTTATATGTTTTCTGATAGATTTGTCCACCAGAAAGAAGTGACTATGTTTCCTATAGTGCAAGGATATGATCCCTAAACGCACGACATAAAAAAAATATCTCAGTCCTATTAACATAATCATCAACAGTCAATGGTGGCAACATTAATACTAGAGAGTCTATAATATTAACTAGAATAAGAAGATGTCCTAAGTCATTACAAGAACTAATTAAAGAAGAATAAACAACCACTAGTTAAATGTAGGTTTATTTGGCGGAGATGGGATAACTAGTTTAATTGGAAAATATTTGGAGCTCATAACGAGTAAAAAGAATAATGCTCCTAAGTCCTAACATAAAGATTGTTACCAATATGAATGGATCGATGGGGAAATAGTAAGTGTGCCTTTCAACCAAGACATAAGGTTGCAATCTAATTTGTATTTCTTATTGGGGTGTTTGTTCATATGCTATTATGAAAATAAAATATAATAATGAAATAACTAATTGAAATAAAAAAACAATAAATATAATAATGGGAAATAACAATGATGCTGATTTCTTAAAGTTTTTTATATTTTATTGTAAATAAAACAAAATAATATGATTGTAATTATCATAAATACTCAAACACTTGTGATTAACAGACTTACACAAATAAAAATAAGTAAACAGGCCAACTGTTTAAAGAAAAAAAATTAAATAATTAATGATTATTTTGTTGTAAGTGTTCATAATACATGTATGTTTAAAAGACGGTGTAAGTCAATACAATGCAATTAAAAATACATAGCATTGTTTGATTGGTTGTAAAATAAAATCAGAAGTTTAATGTTTTGTGTTAAATTAGAAGTGAAATGAATCAAAATTTTGTATTATTGTATTTTTAAGGCGCAAAGGAGTGCATTGGAAGTGAACTCTAGCAAATGATGGAATCACTAAAGGAAAAACATAATTTTTTGGTGGCAATTTCCACCGGAAAATGATTAAGATTTATCAGAAATTAGTATTTTCGGTGGTAAGACACGTGTTGGAAAACTGCTACTGCGCAAAATAAATTATAACTTATAGAATATTGAAATTAATTCTTAATTAAAAATAATATTAATTATTTTGAAAGATCAAAATAATTAGTTAATTTAATTTAATAATAAATTATTAAATTAATTAATAAAATTTAATAATTATTATTTCTAAAACTATTGAACGATATTTATTAGATTAGCTAATTAATTAACTTAAATAAGTTAATTTAACAAAAAAAAAATAATTATTAAAACTATTTATTTATTTTATTTTAAAATATTTAATTTGATAATAAGTTATTAAAATACCTAAATTAATTTAACAAAATGAATACTTATAATTGCCTCTTATAATTGTTTTTAAGAAAAAATTAAATTCTATCGGAAATAAGTCATGTAAAAAAAATCCGGCAGTACTAATCCGTTGGAAATTCGCCATAATTTGTGATGGATTTGTTTCTACCAGAACTTAACATTTTCATAAAGTGAATTGTGATGATGAAATACATAATCGAAAGATATGTGAGTGACAAGGACGAATGGTAGGATTAGTATGGTCGTGTGTTTGATAATCAATGATATATAAGGCAACTATATAAATGGCGACGATGACATATGTGTCACGACCCAACCCGATCAGAATGAATCCCATCGCGTTGAGTCGCGACGGATAACCCCAAGATCTAGCTTTAGAATTTGTTTTCAGACTTTCTTCCAATACATAAAGAAAATACAAAATCATAGAGCTTCTATAAACATTCAAATATACAGTAAACTCATCCACAAAAGTATTTCTTTCTTCTTATTATTCAAAGTAATCATATACATTACAGTGCATAGCTATAAACAGAAAGAACAGTAAACCAATCATGAATGTACAAAAATCAAAAGTGCAAAATACCTATGACTTTAGATCAGATCCTGAATTGCTAGTCCAAAACTTCATTCCCTTTTCCAGAACCTAAAAACCATGAAGATAACCACAGTGAGCTAACATCTCAACAAGACTACACTAGCCGATCTAAATTCCCAGATATTCTCAAAATACATAACAAAAGCTTTAAAAAAATAGTTTATTCAAATAACCATACAGAAGTCAGATACTCGTACAGAAATCAGAATATCAGACAAAGTTTAGAGATTCATACAGAACATAAATCAAATAGAATGCAAATATTCGTATAGAACATATAAGATAATAGAGACATAAGAGCTGAATCAAATTCATGTCACAGAATTATGCAAATCAGAATTTAAATCAAAGTTTATAACATATTTCAGAAAACATTCAAATCATATTTCAAAACAGATTTCCCTGACCTAGACAGAATCTTAAAGGATTATGGCCCCTTATGCCTCCCTTCTCTAACACAAACAGAATCTCAAATGATTCTGGCCCCTTATATCTCCCTTTGTGCTTACAAACACCATAACATATCAGATATACAGAATTATCAGATCAGAATTCATTTTAATATTCCCGAACACAGACATAATCTCAAAGGATTCTGGCCCCATATGCCTTCATTCCCTAACACAGACAGAATCTCAAAGGATTCCGGCCCCTTATAACTCTCTTTTGACATCATTTAATCATATAAAACATCAAATCATCATATCATAACAATACGGAGTAATTGAGCACATATCAAAATTTCACCTTTTTTGTATAGCGGCAGACAACAGAAGCCAATGAATAAAAAATATATGATTTCAAAAAATTACCAAATTACCAACTTTCACATTTCTTCTAAAGCAATTTTTTGTATATAAATTTTTAGTTCAAAATTTTTTTGTGCAAAAAAGCAATAAGAAAGTTGTCCCAAATGAAGCCTTAGGCTTCGTTTGGGACGGTTTTCTTAGTGTTTCTTAAATTAGCTTTCCAGTATTAAAATTAAAATTTTTGTACTAAAAAGCTGTTTTAAGAAACATTAATAAAACAGTCTCAAACGAAGCCTAAATATCACGCTTAGAATTAATATGATAGCATGCACTTTTAATGAAACATAATCTAAAACTCAACTAAAACAATTCTGTAAAAACAATTAAAATAATATTATAAATAAATAAATTTATTTTTGGAGAAATTGAGGTCATGTTCAACATTCATTGATATATTAAAATGTAACATATGAAATTAGAAATATGGCTTAGAGCATTTACAACTTAATCTTATATAAAATTAAGAAAGACATAAAATAAAACAAATTATAGATGAAAATAAAAATAACACAGTATTAAAGTAACTCATATGATATCCAAAAAATACTATTTTATTATTATTTTTGGGAATGGGGTATCTTCCACTGCCACCTTCTTAGGAGACGTTTAGCGGTGTAACTAATCCCTCAACAAACCCACAGGCGCATAACCCATTTAAGGGGTCGCGCTGTATGAGAGTGGATTCGAACATGGGTTGGGCCGTTGGGGAGTTCCCAATCATGCTCACCTACCAACCCAGCTAAGCTCGATAGAGCACTAATTTATTTAGTCAGAAAAATAATAATTATTAGAACATGAGAACATCTATTTAAAAAATAAAAAAAAAATATAAAAAATAGAGGAGCATATACATATGTACATTTATAATTCAGAAAATCAGCTCCTTTGTAACTGCGACACGACCCAGACTAACATCAGACTTATAGGGCACAAAGGACTCAATCGTTAGAAATCTTATTGCACTCAGTTGAGCAGCAACTCGAGAGAGGAATGCCTAGTTTACCGCAGCGCGGCGAGGTCACAATCTGCGAGATCAATTGCGATTTGAGTATGAATCTCTCTGTTGCTCTGGTCTTGTGTGTGTTATGGCTCCTACGGAGGAATGATTGATCAATATATCCTACACTTTTCTCTTGCCAGTTACCGCCAAAAACCTATCCGACGATCGAGCAGAGGAAACCTATGGAGGAGTACTCGTATGGTTCCTTTATTGAATAAGACGCGATGAACCTGTTGTTTGTTTTTATTACGATTTCGGGGTTTGTGACATGGTTTGGTATTCGTGGAAAACCGATTTTATAGTTGCATTCTCAGGGTTTTGTTTTCAGTCCTTTTCCTTTCCGGACGGACACTGTGCTGCCGTCCGAACAAGAAGTGGAGCTGGAAAGGAGTGACACTATCCCAATAAGTGTTTTCGTTGCTTTCAAAGAGATCCTGACTGACTCGTTCAAACGTATTTTGTTTCCAAGTGCTGTAAGTGAAACTGCTTCGTCATGGCTGTCCGATTTATTGCGACAATATTATATGTGGCCGTACTTGTTGGATGAAATTTTCATTTTGGAGTCCATTGTGCAAGTAAAGTCTTTCTACGTTCCATTCTAACTGCGATTTTGTTTGAATGTTGATTTAAAAAAGTTGTTTTGTAGTTCTAATTCGATCTGTCACGGCCATGTAAACTAGGCTATATCCTTTTAGTATCCCTTGTGGTGTGACATGATAGATACAAATCTGGCATACTGGCATACATTTGTTGCTATCATTATTATACTTCTGTGTCATTTCATCTGCATCTGTAAGTTTTAAGTCATATTGCAACATGCGAATGAGTGTAGAGGGAGAAAATGTGTCATGCATAGAACCTTCATTGGACCAAAGCATTCTAATAAAATTTCGGCTAGTAGTGGAATGTTTATCATATTCATTGCTTCCTGCTTGCGGTAGGTCGTGGTGGTGGACTGGTTGGTTACCACCTGCTGGTGCTGCCACCTACCATTTTATCTTCTCCTTTTTTTGGAGGAAGGGTTAGTCTGCTAAGTTGGATTTAAATTTACAAGCTTGTTTAAAAAAATCAATTTTTGTTTACGTCCTTTGAAAATTCAAAATGCTTTGTAGTTTAATCCTGCAATCTTTAGGCTTTTAATTTATTGCAAATTTATAGATTTAATAACAAACTTATTTTCCAATTCTCCATCATTTTGAATTGTATATAGGTTCTTTTAGAGATTTAAGTTATAGATTTCAACCATTGGCACAACCTTTTGTGATAATCATTTGAATACAAATAAAAACTATGTTGCCAACTTAAAATCAATTTGTGCTGCTAAGACATGCATCCTAGAAGAAATGGCAAATGCAATTAGCTGAAGATCTTTGCCAGCACTAAAACTAAATTGTCTTATACCTTGTCATGCATGACATCTATCAATGAAGAATTGAGAGCGAGTTTGTTTCCTCTGTTGCCAGCTTAAAATCTGCTAAATAGCACTTGATGCCATATCATCGACTAACCCCCTAAAGAGAAATATAAATTCCTACTACCTAAGTACAGTTTACATTTTAGGAAAGTTTTTTGTTTGCAACGTCTAAAAAGACAAATCAGCTTGAATTTCCATATTTCAGTTGTTGTGATCTGATTTTAACTGCTGTTGCACATTTAAACCTTCAGAAGGACTTGAATAGCTTTCTATTATATTGTTGTTTACTTGTTGAAAAAATCAGTGAACTTGTTGCACTCAATGTTTAAATTTATCTAAGATGCGATGGTATTTGTAATATTTTTTAGAGAGATTGGGGAATGTAAAAGGATGCTTTTTCATGGAATATAATTTTCCTGTTCTCGACTGTTCTTTTACAGTTGAATTTATCTGCAGAAGTTAGTTCTGAAAGGGTGAATTGGCATCCACATAAGCACATAGTAGCTTGCATATCCGGATCCAATCAAGTTTTGATTCGTGATTATGATAACTCAGGTTAGTGATAAGCATTATCCTTTCTGCTATATTGATTTTTATGATCAGAACTTGATGCTTAATCAGCAGAGATGGTTAAGAAATTTTTTGCAGTCGTTTCATGCTAGAGTTATTTAGACTGTTAATCTTATAATGGTCATTCCATCTTCTGATTAGAGAGAAAAGATCCTTGCATCTTGACCAGTGAAGCCCAAAGAGAGATTAAATCACTTGAATGGAGACCCAATAGTGGGAAGACACTGTGTGTTGCATGCAAGTATGTATCAATCCATGTCGTGATCATTTTCTTCTTTTATAATTGCAGCAGTGTTTAAAGATATTTGTCTGGTCAAATATTTTTGAATTTCCAGTAGTTTATTTCTTAAATGCTTTATTTTTTACTTTTTAGGGGTGGAATATGCCTCTGGTCTGAATCTTACCCAGGAAATGTTCCTTCCGTGAGATCTGGGCTAGCCTCATCAGTTGGTACCGTTTCATGTGGCTCTGGTATTCGATGGATCTTGGTCGATTTTCTTCGAAGCCCAACTGGTGAACATATTAGTGCAATTTCTTGCAGTCCCGATGGAAGATATCCAATTCATTCATTCTGAGGCTTGCTTCAATAGTTTTTGTAATCTATACATAATCTGTTGTTCATATTAATGTTCCTTATTTTAAAGTTGCTTTATATGACGTCTGTGGCCTTGCAATGCATATAGATGCCTCATGATATCCGTTTTTTTTTCCTTTTGAACACTTCTATGTTATTTCACTTTCTAACCTCTTTTTTGGAAGTTTATTCCTTGATACTTGCGCACATACTTGGCATCTGCATCTCAAGGGAGCTCATCGTTCACCATATGGGATATTGCCCAAGGTATCCTTGATAAGTTCTTTAGTTATTAGTTGTGGCATATTCATCTACTGTCAATTGTACAATTACAAAAAGGAATTTTCTGTAGACAAAGATTGTTCTGCTATACCCACTTCACCATAATCTCATCATAAACATGTATCTTACCCTAACAATTTGAGTTTCTACTCCATCCCGCTTGACAAAATTGTTAGTTTCTGTGCTTTAGTTATTGACTTCAGCCCAAAATGACTTGTACCGCTTACTTTATCAACCTCTTGCACGTTTAAATTAGGTAAATGTGAATTATAAATGGGAGAATCTGATGAAGAACGGTTAGGTGGCTCTGCTAGGAAGAGGATCTCTTCTACAAAATCTGACAGCAAGTTCTGATTTCTTTGCCCAAAACCTGAGAAGAATCTCAGATTTTCTCTTGAGAGGGGAGGGGAAGCAAGCTCCAAACATCTTTCTCTTAAAATCAGAAAACAGTTTCAGATTTCCACCAAAAACCTGAGAGAAATTCTTAGATTTTAGTGGTCTAGGATGTAGAGGAATTTGAGGAGAAGTCTAGCTTTAGTTGGGAATAGAAAGCTGATAATAGACTTCCTTCACAGGTTCTGGACTAGAGAACTTATCAAGAGCAAATAGGAAAGAGGAGGGACGGTGACAGGGAGAGGAAGCTGACGGGATTGAGAGGGGGTGGGACTCCAAGTTTTCTGTCCAGGAAAACTGAAACAATTTCAGATTTTGGGATTGAAATCTGAGTAGAATTTCAGATTTTCCAAGTGTGGTAGGTAGGGAATTTAGATGGAGAGTTTAGCAGTG
This sequence comes from Dendrobium officinale, assembly GCA_019514585.1. Classification (NCBI taxonomy): domain Eukaryota; kingdom Viridiplantae; phylum Streptophyta; class Magnoliopsida; order Asparagales; family Orchidaceae; genus Dendrobium; species Dendrobium officinale. The sequence goes on from CM033698.1 coordinate 29,668,429, forward strand.
AGTCAAGAGAGGTGTTGAAGAGAGAAAAGGAGGATTGGAGAGAGATAGGGGGCATGGTGAGAGAAAAGGGAAAGAAGGGAATTGATTTCCTAAGTCAACGATTTGATTTAAGAAATAATTGAATGCATTGGGGAATTTGGGAGATTCGGCCAGGTGGGAGTTACGGGAATGAAGAGGTGAATTAGAGAATTAATTCCTAATTCCCCTCTACAGAATTTGAAAAGTGAATAAAGGCTTGGAATTTTCGGTCAAACAAAATTCTCAGATTTTGAAGTATTTCCAAAGAGAATAAATGGGTTTTAAAGAAGATTTTAAATCCTAATCAAATAGAAATTGATTTGAATGAGGTGTTAAGACTTTTTCATAAAATAGACTTTGTATATTAGGCAATATTTTGAATTTCAAATAATTTGAATTTGAATTCAAATATACTCCTAAATATATTAAGCCATATTAGGAAATAAATAAAAGAGGGGGAAATCAAAAAAGTGGGGCAAAGGGGGAAGGTGGCCGGCGGCCAAGAGGTGGGATCGGGTGAAGGTGGCCGGCGGCTATGGGGAAAATTTGTGGATCTTGGTATGGAGGTTTGGCCGAGGGGTTGAGAGGGGAGGAGGACGAAAATGACTACTAGGAGCAATAAGAAGGAACAAAACAAAAACAAAAGATAGAAAATAAAAACCGCGAGCCTTGGACCCTTCCGAAGACTAACGGGTGATGCTTTGCCTTTCTCCAAGGGACTTCAAGTCACGAGCCCGGACCCATCCTGCGGCTGGTGAAAACTCCTATTCCTTCCCATGAGAATCTCACTATCGTCCTCTCAAAAGAACACAAGTGTTGAACACAAACTTTTAATATCAATAATCCCTCCCCTATTACAATAGCTTAAGGCCCTATATATATGCCACAACATAAGAAAACTCAAAATACAAAATTGCGCCATGGACCACAACACTCACATAAACCAACCTAGGGGTAAAACATGAAATACATAAAATAAGAACTAAAATTCAGAAAAATAACTAATAATTGAAGATTTAAATTATAGCCGTCGATTTACGATGCCTCCTAAGAATCTCAGATTTTCTCTTGAGAGGGGAGGGGAAGCAAGCTCCAAAATTCAGATTTCCACAAAAAACCTGAGAGAAATTCTTAGATTTTAGTGGTCTAGGATGTAGAGGAATTTGAGGAGAAGTCTAGCTTTAGTTGGGAATAGAAAGCTGATAATAGACTTCCTTCACAGGTTCTGAACCAGAGAACTCATCAAGAGCAAATAGGAAAGAGGAGGGACGGTGACAAGGAGAGGAAGCTGACGGGAATGAGAGGGGGCGGGACTCCAAGTTTTCTGTCCATGAAAACTGAAACAATTTCAGATTTTGGGATTGAAATATGAGTAGAATTTTAGATTTTCCAAGTGTGGTAGGTAGGGAATTTAGATGGAGAGTTTAGTTGTGAGTCAAGAGAGGTATTGAAGAGAGAAAAGGAGGATTGGAGAGTGATAGGGGGCAGGTGAGAGAAAATGGAAAGAAGGGAATTGATTTCCCAAGTCAACGATTTGATTTAAGAAATAATTGAATGCATAGGAAATACATCAAATAAGAACTAAAATTCAGAAAATAACTCATAATTGAAGATTTAAATTATAGCCGTCGATTTACGAAGCCTCCTGTGGTAGATGCGCCAAATCTTCGTACCGATGTCCGCATCAGAATCTTTTATTGGGAACTATCTTATTTCTGTTGTTTTGCCATGGCCTTTTCAACGACTATATGAGTCTATGGAAATGTACGAGTAGTTTCATAGTTTTATAGTTCTTGAACCATGATGCTTCATAGTCTTTTCCATTCACCTTTACTTATGAATCAACACTATGAATTATTGAAGTCAGAGATTATCTTATGTGGTAGCTGACATAGTTCTGCTTATACGGATCTGGTAATCTTTATGGTTGTAGTCTTCTTCATTTATCTTCATTTATGAATTAAAATATATTATCTCTAATTACTCTCTAATTCCTCGTTAAAATTTGAGAAATAATTCCATTTATCATTTGCCAATATTTTTAAAGATAGCGTTAGTTCTCTTCTATCGTGGGAAAGGCCTACTCATTTTGGTATTTAAGCTCAATTTGTTTGATTCAACCACATAGCTGAAGAAATTTTTTTCAAAGTCATCTGTTTTAGCTCTTTATAAATACACAACCATTTTCTTGTACCCGTTACAATTTAAAGCCTTATAATGTTTTAAATTGGCTTTAATAATCAGAGGAGCAATATACATCCCATACTAATGAACATATTCATTTGTAAAGCAAGTGAAAATAAAGGGTATGAATGACAAAATTGCTACCTAAATCTGGCAATATTTACACGAAGAGTTTAAGAAATCATTTATATTTTTAATGCGTTTACCCCAAAAAGATTAGATTTTCATAGGCTAGTTTTTAACCCTTTATAGAAAATATTTAATTATTGGCAATTTTTATATTATTTTTAATTTGAGGGCTTAGTACCGTAGAATGTCGTGTTTGCTCAATAGGATCTAAGGCAGGATGCAAAATATTGTAAATCTTATATCTAATATGGTCTACGGTGCTATCCAGGGGATTGTATTCCCCTCTTTTCAGTTTGATGGCAGTGAAATAAGTGAATCACTCAATGGGATCCTCAAAGGCAAGCTGGATAGGAAAAAGCTTTGGTATATATTACACCCTCTGAACATGCCCTTGTGTTGCTTGAGCCTACGTTAATCTCGGCATCCTTTGGAGGATCATATCTATCGATGGAATCTCATATGATATCCTTGCCAGGCTCGTTAGTGTTGACTAATTTAAAATATAACAAAAAAAAAAAAAAAAAGAGGAAAGCTAAAATCAACCGAACCGAAGCGTTGTTTTGAAATGACGCACCTATTCGACGGTTTAGTTGGTAAAATGGTTGGATAACCAAACAAAAGAAAAGAACTTACGCTATGTTTTCTTGGCTTCGTTTCGTCGATTTTCCTCGTAGTCCGTATTGCTCCTCACCCTGTCCTACAAAGTCCTTCTCCCACACAATCGTACACTTCGACCCACACGCTTTTTTGCGTGGCTACCCTGACCGAACACCCGCAACCCTTTCCTATTCCACATGAGCACAACACTCTCATGTGCCTTCTCTCGTCCGACAACATGTCATTTTGCATGCACTATTTCTACTCCAACCGAATGCCTCAATTGTGTATAACTGCTCATGAACTCAAATCACTCGTTTGTGCTCCATTGCATGTAGTCTGCATAGGTTTAATTACTGTTATTTATCCCTTTCTCAAGGCCACAACAATTCTTTTCGAAATCCCGGACTATAGTTAATAATTTAAGTTTTATTCTTTATTTTTCTCATATAAAATCAAAACTTAAGCAACCAGGAATGGTCAAATTGAAGTCATTGTACTGTCGATTGATCCTGCTAGGAAGAAATTAAATTGAAGACCTTGTGCCGTCGTATCTTAGATTCGGCCAGGACGACTCAACGACAAGTGTTTTCTCAACCTCGCTTCACAGGGAAGCGGCGCCGGAAGGCTACCAAAAATTTGAAAATAATTTAAGTAAATAAATTAAATTGAAGAACATCTAACTCGAAGACCTGCGGCGTCGATCTTAGATCATTCCAAAAATGTACAAATTGAACCCCTCACCCCGTCGATCTAAGTGCCGTCCTGACCTCCCCACTCCACTTGCGGGAGGGGACGCTGGGAGGTTCCCAAATTTTCTAAACTTGTTAGAAAAATCAATTTGGAAGCATTTAGAAATTTTAATTAAGTAATTAAGAGTTTGAAATATTTTTTGATTTAAAATTAAAATGTTGATTTTAAAATAAAATTGGAATAATTAATTAATTAATTAATATGAAAAGTGACAAATTGAAAAATTTTAATTAATTAATTGATTAATGAATTAATTGAAAATACAATAAATTTAAATCTTCTTTAATTAATTAATCCAGAGCAAAGATAAAAAATCAAACTAAGAGGGGAGAGCCACAATGGAGAAATTGTATATTTTAAAGAGTGAGCAAATTAATTAATTAGTTAATTTAAAAATAAATAATATATTTTTAAATTAATTAACTAGTTAATTAATTAATTGCAACCAATTAAAATTTTAAATTAATTAATTAATTAATGAAATTAACAATGCAAAACAGAAAATACATAAAGCGATGTTTACACTATAAAAACCTCTTGTACAACCAAACTATACACAAACAATAAACTACAAGCATACTCTAACAAACTCTCCAAATAAAGCACAAACTCATGTGCAAGCTCCAAAGCAATGGGAGCTCTGAATACCTGTAAACAAATAAACAAAGGTCAACTTAATACTGTAAACTAAACTATAGTGCAAGAAAGAAAAAATAAGTGCTATAATGAAGATTGCAGTGCTAAAAAGAAGTACTGAAACAAGAAATAATAGTGCTGAAGAAAAATCGCTAGTGTTGAGGTAGTAGAGAAGTGCAAAGCTAATTATCTACCGCTAAAACCATCCTAAGACAAACCTAATAGGTAACTTCTAAATGAAGTAGTAAATCCTATTCAAACTAATTCATTGGGAGAGCTTTCAAGGGAAGTAAAAGAACCCTAATTCAACTGCCAGACAACTTTCAATGGAAACAATAAGACCTGTTCCTAATCAATTCGTTGGGTAACTTCTAAGTGAGGTAACTATCCAAAACCTAAAAATCTACAAGCAACTTCTAAGAGAAGTCGTCAGACCTGTCCAAGTAAACAAATATGCTACTTCAAAAGGAAGTTGTAAGACCTATTCCAAAACTACTTCATTGGGTAAAACTCCTAGGTGGAGTAATGAACACCTAAACTTAAAAAATAGTAGACAACTTTTAATAAAAGTAGTAAGTTCTACTTTAAAATCAAATCTCCAGGCAAGTTTCAATGAAAGCAGTAAGTGCTATGCTAAATCAAACATACGGACAATTTTTGAATGAAGCCGTAAGCCTAGTCCTAAACCAAACATACGGGCAACTCCTTAGTGGAGCTATAAGCCCCGACCTAAATCAAACCTATGAGCAACTTCTAAACGAAGGCGTAAGCCCCGGCCTAAATTTAAACATACGGGCAACTTCTAAACGAAGCCGTAAGCCTCGTCCTAAATTAAACATACGGGCAACTCCTAAGTGGAGCCATAAGCCCCAACCTAAGCCAAACATACAGACAACTTTTAAATGAAGCCGTCAGCCCCGAACCAAATCAAAATCTCGAGCAACTTCCAATGGAAGTTGTAAGCCTCAACCTAAAACAAATTATTGGACAACTTCTAAATGAAGCTATATGCCCCAAACCACAATAAAACTATAACCCACATCTAAGAACTTCAGTTTACTCGAGATCTTTAAATGGTGACAACTCATGTCTACTAATCAAATTTTCTGGACACTACGATCAATGATTGTTAGTGTTGGTATATTGAAACCTACGATATTCTTGGGACGACGAAACCATGTGATCTTAATCGGGTCTATCTCCATGGCCCACAAACGAGATTAAAACATTTTGAAGCTAATTCATCCTTAATCGAGAGGGATAATTAACTATGAGAGTTTGCGCTCATAGGAAGTATGGATCCAAATCTAAATAAACCCCGATACAATTCTTGGGAGAAATCTGGTTAACTAAAACTCAATCTTCCTTAAGGAGAATGCAATTTTAAGTTTGAAAAGCGAGATTCCTGCCAAAGCGTCATTTTTCTTGAGCAAACATAAGTGGCATTTGATCGTGTTGGTTTGAAATTGATGTTAAAGATGGTGATTGAACATAAAATCATTTGAAACAGTCTTGAAACACCTTAGATGCGATCAAAGCTACTTGAATGCCACCTGTTCACAATATAAATTATGCCAACAGGTTCAAAATGTTGAAAATATCAAAGAAAGAACTGCCTGTAATCAATACGATCTAATGCAATTAAAAATGATGAGCTATAGGCATGACACTACACAAAAATAGCCTAAACATTGCTTGTTTGTAAAACAGATCGTGTCGACGTGTTAGGAATATCGAATTTACTCGAAAAGGATATCTCACATGCACTTCAATCAAATGTGATGAAAATGTTGAATTATGCACGCGATATCATGAAAAGTCATCTCTTTGCAAAAGTGGGCTGCGTTATTGATCGTAGACTCTTTGGTGGACTTGGTAGTGGCATGTCTGATATTCAGTTTCTTGGAAGTCTTTTCTAGTTGTCATTAGACCAAAATGCATCCAATTGATGAAAAGAAAACTAGCTTCATCACAAATGATGGGACTTGTAAAAATTGGGTTTGATGAAAACCTATAACATAACCTTATTATATTAGCAACCTGTGTGTGCAATGAGTATACCTTAACAATAAGAGTGAAAATATTTATCTCGCTATTAAGTAGTTTGAGCAATACGGAGCACTCTAAGTGAGCATTGAAGTAAAGGATGCTATAGTACAAGACTATCTTTAACTGGTGATATAACCCAAAAAGCAGCCCTTCATGATGCATTGAGATCGATTCTAGATTGGTTATTCAGTGTCAAGATTCATTCAAGTTCATAATGTTTACATATTTCATTCATGTTAGATTGGTCATTCAATGCCAAGATTTCTGCAAAGTTCATATAATTAACAAATCTCATAATATCATTTGATTACCTCAATATTTTTGCAAGGCAAGATCAAAGGAATGGAGATTCAAACATCTAGCCTATGCATAAAGATAAGTGCTAGATCTGATCAACTGATAGCATTTCAGCCATCCAATCGTTTGCATCAAGATTTCACATTAAATCCTGCCTACCACTCAATTGTCCAATTTTCATCCTCCATGATTTATGTTAATTTATTCGTCAGTGACAATAGACCTTATCCAGTAATCTAATCATTGATATGAATCTTGACGCCACTCCTTGTTTGATTACACAAACCATGATGGATGACCGTATCATCATCAGCATTGTGCTCAAAACCCATAGCTTACGTATATTAATCTGCTGTTAACCAAGGGCATATAAGTTTATATCCATCGATCTGTCAAATTACCTAGTTTCCCTTGGCTTATAGGCATATGTGTTCACCAAAACTTCAAAGACAACGTGGCCTAGCTTCATGCCCTTGTTTGGGGGCTAGGCAACAAGTCTTGATTACCAAAATGAATCCATTTGTTTTTATTTCCCTCTTTTTCGTACTCTCATTTTTATTCCTTTCAAAAAAACTTCTAAAAATTTCCAAACTTCTGTTTTATGCAAACTAAACAGTTTATTTACACCTTGGAGTGTTCTTCCGTGGAACTACCCTCAGGACAGTTCAGATCTTTATTTGGCTTTGCATGCAGCGGAAGTCTAGGGCCAGCGATCCACCAGTTCAACTAACCTTTGGCACACATGATCATCATCACCAACATAATTCAGATATATATGAAGAAATGAAAGAAATTAAAAGTATGTTTTGAGGTATTGGGTGAGTAAGTCAGGCCCATGCTCCATGCTAGGATTGGGTTGGGGGATTTTTACTTGTTTGCATGGGAAATGAAGCTATGCCCATTGAATTAACTGAGTTCATGTTAAAAGGTTTTTAGTGTACATCTTCTATATGGCGTATTAGATCAGGCATAACTTCCAAGGAAATGATATTGTAGTGTTTATCAAATTTAATAGGTGGAAACCTGCAATATTTGAAATATTAATACATGTGTATCATCCTGACTATGCTTTTATGAATTCCTTTTCCTTGTTTCAGACTATTCTTGCTTATTTTCAATACTCGTTTCACCTTTGAAAAATCCAATTTTAATTTACAGGTGCAGGAACACCAGTTCGACGAGGATTAGGTGCCATATCTATTTTAAAGTGGTCACCAACTGGAGATTATCTTCTAACTACGATGAGGCATGTGCAATATTGTTTTAAATGCTGATGCTAATTCGTGATGCAAATTTGGCTTTGGATAATTTGGCTTAGAATTTCAATTCCACTGTTGACTAATAGTGATGGAACATTCTATCTCTGGGAGACTAATACATGGACATCAGAGCCTTGGTCTTCAACTGGTGGGTATATCACGGTGAGTTACGTCCATGTGAGGTGCATATTTAAGGCCTTGAAAAAAGTTGGCTAAAATCATCATCATCATCACCATTACTAGAATTCTTATTCCAATTATTTGGGATCGGCTTTTTAAATTCTCTTTTTACATTCATTTTTGTTGTGTGCTGCCTCAGATGTTAAATTTATTCTAAGCAAATTAATTTGAACCAATTCTGATCATGCTATTTAAGTCTATCATTTCTCTTTTAAGTCTGATGCTTCATCACTAATTTGAATCTTCAGATTTTTGTTTTGTAATAATTTTCTTAAAAATACATGTATGTTTCATGGTCCATGTTTATTGAATATATGTAATCAGCGATCTTTTTCTGACTGCATGTTTTTCTTGCAATTTGTAGTATTGCTGGTTGTATTCATAATTATGACAAGTTAATGCAGATCTTGTATTTCTTGATAGGGTGCTGCTTGGGATCCTATAGGGCGAATGGCATTGCTTGCATTCTCAGAATCTAACACATTAGGTTCACTACACTTTGCTTCAAGGCCTCCAGCATTAGGTAAGAATATGCTATATATTGAGACACTTCTGTTCTTTTTTTGTCATTGTGACCATTCTTTTATTAAGAATAAAAATCACTTTTTTGTTCTTGTGCTTTTTGAGGTAAAATTAACTTTTATGTGGAAGTACATTGCTAATGACCATTTCTTCTTATATTATCAAGTACCAATTGTTATGCAAGTTAGATCATAACTTGGGGAAATGTTTTTGAACTTTTTGGTTGAAAACTTACCAGAACATGGGCAGAAATGGTTTCCTGTACAATAACCTTATGACTCCATGTTTTTGAAAGCAAAGCGCTCTAAATCCTTTCTAACTTGTTGGATACAACAATGCAATATTTTTTTAACATAATTTTTACTTGACTCAGCTTAGAATATTAATTATGATGTGTTCAGTGTCCAGGTATCCACTGCGTGTATTCTTGATGTTCTTCATGCATTTTCCTACTTGGTAGTGGTATGCTGATGCTGCTCAGTTTGAACTTGTATCAAATGACTAGTTCCTAGGATCATCAATTATATTCTTGGTGCTGGGCTGGTTGATTTATGGAAAGGCATGCTGTCATGTCAGAACATGGCTGACTTGCTGTGACGGGATATCTAATCAATGGTTGTCTTAACCTCTTATTTTGTGCCGATTTTGCAGCGAGAAACAATTTTAGCCTCTCCAGCTTTCCTTTTCCCTCTTTCTGGGATATGTAATTTATGGCCCAGTCAACCTTTCCTGACTTGCCTTCCCAAATACTTTTGTACATCAAGTTGTGCTCTTGTCTCGCTGTCTAGATCTTCCCTTGCTTATGTATCTATCTGCGAAGTTTCGAAATACCATGATAGGAATCCTTTTGCATTTGAGTGAATTTTCTTATTAAATTTCGTAGTAATGTAATATTTTTAGAAATAAAAAATGTGCTTTCTAAATTTTAGTTTATTTACAACCTTATTATAGTTGATACAATTAAATTATCCGTTTAGTAGAATAATTAAAAGCATTAGATACATCACTCCATTTGTTGATAGGCACAATGCCTATAATTAATCTACTTACAAGCTTTTTATCCTGGCTATGATTAAGTTGATTTGATCTTCTTTGCGTTCCCAATCCCATGTCCCTATACTTGGTAACATTGGGACAAAAATGGTGGAGGGTTTCTGGGGCTTCTAGATTTTGCTGTTAAACAATTTTTAGTTGCCTAAATCAATCCAATTTTCTTGAGATACTCCTAAAATATCAAACTGTTGTTGATTCTTCCCTCAACTAATGAAGGGATGTTGATGGAAGCCATGTATGAAATGATTTTATTGTGAATATGCTAAGTTACTTTTTGTAATTTGTATGATGATTGAACCATTTATCTTAAATTTATTAAGTAAAAAAGATAGAATGTTGAACATAAACATAAGGTGGGTAGTTGGTAAAGTTTATGTTGGATAAAATGATAACTAAAGTAGGTGTCTCTTTGATGTGAAACTACGAGGAGTTTGTTTAGAAATTTAAAAGAAACGATTAAAGTGTTGCTCCTTACGAATTTAAAACTAGCACATAAAAGTTGAGTAGGAATTTGAAAATATCAACTTGCTTAGGCCAAAGATTCGCAATAGAGATTAACCAAACCGATTCAATCCAAGTTCTAGAAGAATTCAATATGCAAAGTACAATAACAAAACCCAACGTTTTAACAACAAGAATTTCACCTTGGGGGCCGTATCACTCAAAGGTTGGTGGACTTTTGGCGGAGATAGAAGATCCAAGCGATAAAGGAAGTTACCACTAGAGAAAGGGCGCAGAAGAACTTCGTCGGAGGAAAAGTCGCCGGTTGGGATGGAAGTCGTAGATGACCGTCGAGGCTCCAAGTGTGCTTTGAAAGTTGTCGGTCGTAGATGCTTGCAAGGATTGTCACGACTCTATCCAAGTACTCTTCCACGGTGGTTTCGTCTTCAAATCCTACGTCGAAGCAAGGTGACCGTAGGACGTTGATGCTTCCGTCGGCGTTGAAGACCAATCCCCACTCAAACTCCGGATCCGCCATGCATGCTTGATGTTGGCGAGTCTATCGAAGAGACGGGATTTGAGTGAAGATGAGGGAGGATCCTTGCGACGAGAAGGGAATAAAATGTGGAGGAGGCCGGCGGGATTCCTCAGGGGATGGGGCGGCGGGCTCCAAGTGAGAGGCTAGGGTTAGAGAAAATTACTCCTCTTCAAATCCTTCCTAAATCTGAAATAATTTCAGATCTAAGTATATTTGGAGGGAATAATTTGAAGAAGGTTTCAAAATTCAAATGCAATTAAGGGAGAATTAATGGGTAATCAAGAGGGGCCATTAATGGGCCGGCGGCTTAGTAGGGAGAGGGAGGAATTGTTAATATTAAAACTGAAATTGAATTTCAGTTTTAAGTGGATTGGGAGGGAAATTTTGAAATCCAATTTGATTCCAAAATGATCATGACATTAATTAGCAATTAATGGGGGAACCTCTCTAGTGGAGCCGGCGGCATGCTGAGAAGGGGAGAAGGGAATTCATGAGGTGGCTTCTCATGTGAATTAGTGAGGTGGCACAACACGATTAAGCTCCAATATCACATGAATTTTAAAATGAGAAAACCGTCATGAAAACTTTCCAAATTTGGAACCTCCAAATTAGGAAAGAATTGAAATTTGAAATTTCAAATTTCAAAATTGGGCGTGTGGGAGAGATGGGGGACGGTTGAGGTGGGTAGCGGGTGGGGTGGTCGGCCGGAGCCGTTGATGGGCCGGCGGTGAATTTCCAAGGGCGGCGGACAATGGAGATGGGAGGGCTGTTCTTGTGGATGATGGGAGGGAGATGGGTATGAAAACAAGCGAGAAGATAAAGAAAATCTAACCACGAATCGAGGACTCTTCCAACGATTGGTGGGCCTTGCGAATTGCTCCACTTGAGCTCTCCTCCTTCTCAAGCACTCATGCAAGACGAAGTAGAAAGATAAAAACACAAATTTCATTCAATTCTTCATTAGTCTATTACAAAGCATGAGACCCCTATGAATAGGTCTTCAAACAAAAAGAAATAAAAGTACTCAAATGCCCCTTGGGCTACAATAAGACATAACTCCCCACAGGGGTAAAATGGGAAAACAGTAAAACAAGACAATAATAATAATAATAAAATACAAAATGACATCTAGAAGTAGAGGCGCTGAATCGTGGCCGTCGATCTGCGGTTTCGCCGGCGATAAACATGTCGGTAGCGTCTGTCGATGTCCTCATCACTCTTATTTCATTTGGGATCCTTATGAAAGCATTTCAAGTTGGACCTTGTAATTAGCTTAGTAGGCTATCTTCCTCCAACTTGTCCCCCACTTACAATATTTGATGTAGATAGGTATTTTTTGATAACAAGTGATATGGAGTGATGAATGATGTTTTGATATGAAATTGATGAAGCGAATGTTATAAATAATTGAAAAAGGAGAAAGGGAAAAGTAGATATAGAGGTGAAGGAAGCTCCACAACACAACTTAGAGAGGATAGGAGGGAGAAACTTCGTGTACAAAATTTGGAGTGACCCACATACACAACTTCGATCAATGATAAAGAAACAATTAATTTCATTAATCAATCAGTCAATATTCTGAATGTCCACATAAGCAATTCTCCATATTAACTAAAAAAAAGAGATTTTCCTTATTTTAATCACATATAATCTACTAAAATAAAAAATAAAATTAAAGAATTAAAGTAAAATTCAGCCTAAATTGATAAGAGGTTTAAAATTTCTTTAAATAAGCCTAATTAAGCTCTTTTATAGTCTGGTTTGACTTGTTATGAATCTCCTATGAGAAACTAGTCTTTTGTGGGCTATTTAGCTAAATAATCAACTAATACAGATGATACTTTATTGATTCCTCTTGGATGTAGAGGACTATCCTTTGGAGTGTTATAAGCAATGTATCATCCTAGTGATCAAGTTGATGAGGACATCCGACCTTGCAGAGTTTACCATAGACGGGGCCCACGATCTACGGCCATGATTGCACCACTTTACTTTTGAGTCATCAGTTGTATTATATTTATTATTATGTTTGTATTGAGTTTATTACTGCATATTTTTCATTCATGCCTTCACTTGAGGGAATAGTCCTATGTAAGCCTTAGGGGCGTGTTTGTCTTTTGTTTCCTTCATTGTATGTTGGCTATTTAAAACCTCCTCCTCATCTTTTGAGGGGATGATGATTATCAAAAAATTTTAGCATTTGTACTCTATCGAGAGTTTTGAGAGTTCTTGTGAGAATCGTGGTGAAGTCCCTAGGTAAGGGCCGTGTAATTCCCACCAACCACAGGAAGCGTCCTGGGTTCGTGGTCTCCCTCCCCTCTCTTCTCCTTAAGCCGTCGGCCATCACCTCCCATCCCCCCTCTCGGCCGAACCCCACACCACCACCTTAACCTAGGCCGGCCACCTCCACCTCCATCTCCAACCCGCCGGGGCCCCAAGGCCCTTTTCCCTCCACCTAGCCGCCGGTCCCCAACTCTAACCCTACCCCTAGCCGCTGACCACAACTCCTCTCCCTTGCCTTCAAATTTCAAATTACAACATTAGTGCTTTCCATATTGGATGCAAATCACAATAGGAAAGTATTAAAATCTGATTTCTTTTATTTGAAATTTATTTTCTAATCTACCATGATCTATTTTAGGAAAGTTACTTAAATCAAATCTATTTGAATTTTAAATAGGATTCGATTTAAAACAATATTTACTAACTTAATATTCTAAATAGGATAAGCTTTAAATCACCACCTAAAGCTCCCTCTTGCCCCAGGCATGCCGCCGGCCCCCTCCCCTCTTTTTCTCCTAAAATTAATTCCCTTTCCCCTTTGGAGCCCTAATCAACTCCCTCGTCAATGGTGCGCCTTTCCTTTCCCACTTCATATTTGAAATTCAAAATTCAAAACCTCCAATCCCCTCACAAGAAAATCTGAAATTAAACTTCAGATTTTGTGGAATTAACTCCCCTCCCTAGTCTTGGCCGACCACCCACTCCTCCCTCCACCTCTTATCCTTTCCTTGATACATCACATAAGGAAGAAGGAATAGAAGAAACAACACCACTCCCTCTCTAACACTTTAATAAACCTCTCTACTCATGAATGTAGGAACCAGATCTTGACCACGGGGTTTTTGTACAACAATCAAGGCAAATTGACATCCTCAAATCTCTGTCCTTCGACGTCAACTTAGAGATCGATTGAACCATTGAAGAATACGTCGAAAGGATTATCTTTTCCCTCACTGCTGCTATTGATGAACAACTCTCTCCCACTTAGTGGCAAATCGTTTCCAAATCCTGATAAAGGTGAATCTCTCCTCCAATTCTTTGCCTTTCTAAAGTTCTCTCTTGAAAATTGTGACATCATAAAGGTTGTACAACTTATCTCCGCTTAGCCAAACATCAAGAGTGTGAGTGAGTGGATCCAAGTAGTGCCAAATCTAAATGTTAATGTAGGAATTTCCTTTTCCTTTGAAAATATCTCATACTTTGCTAAGCTTGTGGAATTGATTATTCATGATTCTAACTCTTATCGTGTAATTTGGCTTAAGTTTAAATCACATCTTGTTTGTTTTCAAAATTTGTTTAAAATCGCTAAAAGTTAAATTAATTATTGTTGTTCTAATTTAAAGGCGTGTAATTTCATACTTACCCACGCATTTTGTTCTACATCACAGGCGCAGTAGGAATGATCGAGCTAGTCGAAGTTGTAGCTGTAATGACAATCTCTCTTGTAAAAGAATCAACATATAATTATTGAGGTTCAAATGTTCATTAGTAATTCATGTTTAATATAAGACTTACAAATATATTATGAGGTAAATCTAAAACATAAGTATTAAATTGATTTACTCATTTGAAAAGGACCTCAAGCTCTTACATGCAATGTGTTGCATCTACTTTGCTTGAAGCATTTAAGATGAATATGAATATTGATAAAAGCATCTTCATTTTAACAAGCTCTTCATTTAGCTTTCAAAGTATCAAAACAATTCTTATTATTATAAAGCCATTATACTTTGCAACTTCATTTTGAAAATAGTGCATATACTGTGTAAATGATGTTATATGTATGGAATGATTTAGGTAGTGTTGCCCCATACACTAGTTAGCAGTGAGCACAGAAACATCTGAAATCAATGACATGTGCGACAACCGACGGATGCTACACAACACTAAAATGTTCAAATGATCTCTGATCGCCAAACATATTACGCCAATGCGATCCGAAAGTCAAATTTAGCTAAGAGGGAGCCCCTTGTAGTCGAATCGAGCAAAGATGATTGAAATCGACGATCTACGCTCGAGATGTTGTGCGATGCCCGCTTGCAAAGAAAACTTTGTCATTGTGTTTAAGCATTGAAATTATATAGAAACAACTGTGATATCACCTAATGGATTTCGAGGCGACGACATGCAAACCGAGATGTTCACAACAAATAAAAAATAAGAAAAAAATAATGTATATATATAAAGTAAAATGAATACATTTTTTAATTAAATTAATTAAAGAACAAAAATTAAGGATGACGTACCTGTTTGGCGCTGACGCCGACGCCGACGCCGCTCGCTCTCTGATGCAAGCAAAAAATATAGGGAGCCTATATCTTTTGCTTAACAATTATAAACTAGACGACACCTGACAAAGCAAAGATTAGAAGAGGAAAGAACGAGAAAAGGGGAACAAACTCTTATATTTCAAATAAAAATAAAAAGAAGAAATTATAACGACGACTTGCAAACAACACGACAGACACCCTAAAGTTGCTGCACTTGAAGAAGAAAGATACAGGTGGAGTGGCACTTGCGGAGAGACGAAAGAGGTTAGAAGCCCGAGAAGAAAGGGTGGAAAGAGCCCGCAGGATTTCCGGAGGGGATGAGAAAGAAGGTTGGAAAGAGCCCGCAGGATTTTCGAGCAACCCGCAGGTTAACAGATTTTTTCCAAAAATCAAATATCATTCACTTAACTTCTTCAAACATAAACAATCCCCCATATTTATAGGTATGAAAGGGAATACAAAGAGACACATTACATTAAATTTAAAGCATTAAAAACATAGAAATCTCCCCCCCAAGCTCTCGGTTTACACCCAAACCAGGAACCAAGGAGACAGCCACGGGAGACGAAGGGAACCGCACGGACCGAGAGTCACAGCCGCGGGAAACGAAGGAACCGCACGGAAGAAGGAGCCAGCCGTGAGTTCCCAAGAGGCATACACAACATTCAACTTCCCATGGTGGAATTCAAGGAGCCACACATGGGAAGACAAAACAACTATCTTGGATTCCCAAAAGCCATATTTTGGAAATCCAAGAGACAACTTTTTAAGACATTAAAAACTATAATAAAAAGTGCATTTAAATAAAGATAAATATGAACTAAAATGTTAGCTCATAATGAGCTAACCCTTAGTTCAATAAATGAACTAAAGTTCAGCTCATAAATGAACTAAAAGTTTAGCTCAAATATGATGAACTACTAGACTCAATGGAAGCCAAAATATGATTTATTTTGGACTAGTGTTGACCCCCCCTTTGTCTACATCAGACTCCCCTTCTTGCGAATTCAGCTCCTGATGAATTTTCTGTTGTTGATTCTCTTGAGGCGGTGCATACAATTCATCGATCTCTTTGAGTTTTTCACCAAACCTCTTCAGAATTTCTTCCTGTTCTTTTTCAAATTGTTGTTGCAGATACCTTTTGTATTTTTCAAACTTTTGATCATATAGGAACATGTGATATTGCAATTTGTAGAGAGGATCTTGAAGTGGATCCGTTGAGTCACCTTCTGTAGGAATCCACCTGTCCAACGGGAGTGGGACATTAGGATCATGTTCCTCGCTTTCCTCCATGAATGATGCCATATTTTTGGGGTTTTCCATTTTTTGACTCAATAAAAAAAAGACTTAAAAATTAAAACCTAAACTTAGACTCACAATTCTTTTACGACTCAAGACTCACAAAACTCTCGACAAGACTTGACTTGACAACTCAATTTGACAGACTCACAAACCTAGGACTTCCTAACTTGCTCTGATACCAATTGATGCAAGCAAAAAATATAGGGAGCCTATATCTTTTGCTTAACAATTATAAAACTAGACGACACCTGACAAAGCAAAGATTAGAAGAGGAAAGAACGAGAAAAGGGAAGAACAAACTCTTATATTTCAAATAAAAATAAAAAGAAGAAATTATAACGACGACTTGCAAACAACACGACAGACACCCTAAAGTTGCTGCACTTGAAGAAGAAAGATACAGGTGGAGTGGCACTTGCGGAGAGACGAAAGAGGTTAGAAGCCCGAGAAGAAAGGGTGGAAAGAGCCCGCAGGATTTCCGGAGGGGATGAGAAAGAAGGTTGGAAAGAGCCCGCAGGATTTCCGAGCAACCCGCAGGTTAACAGATTTTTTCCAAAAATCAAATATCATTCACTTAACTTCTTCAAACATAAACAATCCCCCATATTTATAGGTATGAAAGGGAATACAAAGAGACACATTACATTAAATTTAAAGCATTAAAAATATAGAAATCTCCCCCCCAAGCTCTCGGTTTACACCCAAACCAGGAACCAAGGAGACAGCCACGGGAGACGAAGGGAACCGCACGGATCGAGAGCCACAGCCGCGGGAAACGAAGGAACCGCACAGAAGAAGGAGCCAGCCGTGAGTTCCCAAGAGGCATACACAACATTCAACTTCCCATGGTGGAATTCAAGGAGCCACACATGGGAAGACAAAACAACTATCTTGGATTCCCAAAAGCCATATTTTGGAAATCCAAGAGACAACTTTTTAAGACATTAAAAACTATAATAAAAAGTGCATTTAAATAAAGATAAATATGAACTAAAATGTTAGCTCATAATGAGCTAACCCTTAGTTCAATAAATGAACTAAAGTTCAGCTCATAAGTGAACTAAAAGTTTAGCTCAAATATGATGAACTACTAGACTCAAGGGAAGCCAAAATATGATTTATTTTGGACTAGTGTTGACCCCCCCTTTGTCTACATCACTCTCTTTCCGCAAATCCTGTGACCTCTTCCACTCTTGTTATTAAAACAAGAAGAGATGAAGCCTTATGTTCCTATATTTCACATACTAAATCATTGTCTCCTTTGATCCCGCACAACTCACGATCCGTTTCCACGCTCTAGCTGATGACCCTGTTTAAGGGTGTAAACGAGTCGAGATGAGTCATGGCATTATCGAGCTCGGCTTGTCATTCAGAAAGTAGGCTTGAACTCAAGCTCGAGTCGAGCTCGTCCCACTGTAAACTAGCTCTAGCCGCTCGCGAGCCTCGGCGGTTCGGTCCTCTTCCACGCTCACGAGCACGGTTTGGTGGCCTTCCGCGCCTACAAACTAGTGAGCCTCGGCAGTCCGGTTATCTTCCGCGCTCACGAGCGCGGTCTGATGGTCTTCCGTGCCTATGAACTCGTGAGCCTCGGTGGTCCGGTCATCTTCCGGGCCCATGAACTCCGCAGTCGTCTTGCGCGCCCACCTCAAATTGCGAAACAGTGGAACAGAGTGGGACTTGCTAGACAATGGACGGGATTTGCAAAACAATGGGTATGAATTGCCAAAAAGAGTTGCCAATAAACCCTAATGAATAAAATATAACTTATTTAAAAAATATAAATGGTGATTCGAGCCGGCTCACGAGCTGAGCCTCATCAAGCTTATGGCTCGATAAGCTCGACTCGAAACACCCTTAAGCCCGTTCCCCCCTCCCCCTTCTTATTCGAATCTAATCTGAGTTCTCCCTCCAGCCACAAATTCCTTACTGCTTCAAATATGTCCGACTTTTCTTTCTCACACTAGCACAACCGACCTCCAAACGCCGAACCCGCCTAGAACTTTACGCTGAGTCTGACCCGCAACCCTCCTCCGACTCTCGTGCTTGTGCCGATTCCTTGTCCTTAACTGACCCCGACTTGCTCCCGTTCTTTCTAGCAACCTGATCCAATCCGTTTCTCTTGCGTCACGCATGATCTGACCGCACTCAAGCTTAATCTTCCTAGTTGAATCTGTCGATCTCTTCAGTGATCTGTCACCCAGCTCTCCCGAGTCCCGACTGAATCCGCTGATCTCTTCACGCGACCCGTCCCCTATTCACACAAAATCCCGTAGTCTTCCCTGCTCTCAAAAGAACTGCAAGATCATCTTGCTGTGCCGATCCTCCCTTCTTGAACATCCCCAACCGAATCAGTCGACCTAGCCGACCACTCTTAGGCCAGACCCTAGCCTTCCGATCCCACTGTAGTGGCCACATCTCTTTACAACCTCCCCATCCCTCTATTGGAATATCAGCGGCAGGAATTGTATCTAGTTGCTGACCATCAACCCTCACAAACTGAACTCCACTCTATTGATCTTCTAAAGATAGAGTTGAAGCCTCTCTTCTGTTCAATACCTTCAGTGAAAGCCCCCAACAGCTGCCTTCCTAAAACTCTCAATCCTTCTTCTCATATTCCACTGCAATAGCATCACTAATCTCGCTTACATGCCTACACAACAGCCACTTAATAATAATAATAATATTATTATTAAGTAAAAAAAAAGAAGAAGATTTTTGTGTACCTTCATCGTTGCCGATACCTCTCTCGTGTAAGGTATAACTCTCTTAAACTCAAAAAAACTCTCAAACCCTGTTTTCGGCGCTTGCAACGCAACAAGTTGACTTCCCATGCATGCTTTGTTTAACACGGTAGTAGAGAGCTCGGTGCCGCGCTTGCGACGAAGCGGGTAAGCCTCATGTGCGCTTTTCTTGGCACGACTGGGTAAAAAGTAAGTACCTGGGTGCGCTTGAGGAAATTTGTAAAATCTTTGTGTAGGTACCCTTGTAACTCATGCACACCTTTTGGTTGGTGGGGTAGAAGTCCATCGCTGTAGTGTCACCCAACATCGGTCATGCACACCTTTTTTGGTATGGTGGACAGGCTTAAACTCTAAAAAATTCCCCTAAACATGGGAGATGCAGAGAGCTTGCCAAATTTGGAATGATTTACAGGGAATTGGACTTAATTGTAGGAAACCGGACTTGTACATGCTTAGAATGAAATTATAACTTACACAATAATGATAATTGAAGACAATCTAGCAAGCAGGAACTTGTGATGTAAACGACAATTCACCTATAGATGTTAAATAAAAGGCATCCTAATGAAGTTGTGACAGTAGACCTAGAATGAACATAATATCTTGCTTATGGGCGAAAATGGGTGACTAATAATATGATAGCTTGCCTATAAAGGTAATGAATAATAGGCCTGGAACAAAGATGGTAGCTCGCTTGAGAGCAAAAATGGGAGATTTACAATAGAAGGGTATGCCTACAATTAAAAAAAGCAGGATAATTGTAATAAGGATAGCCTTGCAATAATCAATATCATTTGACTTGCAAACGAGCACACTAATCCACTTGTAAGCAATGATAGTGGATATGTTGTAAATGTAATGAATTTCCTACAAGCATGAGTAAGGGAATTGCATCGAACATGACACACTGTCTACAGACAAAGGCAACAAATTTGTAATGAATACAAGCACCTATGGGCAAGTATAGGAAACTTGTTATGAGCGCAGCACTTTGCTTACGTGTTAAGGTGGTGGGCTTATGATAGAGAACGTGGAATTGTAACACATACAATAGTTCCTCTTGCAAACAACATTGGAAGATTTGCACTTAATAGCTTGCCCACAGATAACAACAGAAAACTTGTTGTGCACATAATAGCCTCATCCACATATAATGTTGGAGGATTTACATTGGATGCAGTTCACTTGCATGCAATAACTGGTGATTGTCTACTTTTTGCCCACAAGCAGTAACGAAGCTTGCACTGTGCGAAAATCCACCTGCAAGAAGCAAAAAATAACTTGTAGCATGAAAACTATAATTCATCTATAAGCAACCAAGTTATTATTCAAATGAATTAGCCTGCTTACAAGTGATAATGGGAGATTCGCGATGATAAGTTGAAGGATATAGTAACGAGTTATCATATCAAATGAATACAACTCACTTGCAGGCAAAAGCACACTCATACGAGCTAAGTTGAAGGATATGGTAACTTGGAGGAAGCAAAATAAACTAGACAATACTCTTCCTGCACACAATGATCAAAATCTATTTCAACACACGCCACCGGATTCACAATACTTATATAAGCTAATAGAAGGCATTTGCAAATTCTCAAATGGAATCTTGTGCACACTCAAATGACAATAACTTGCATAATTGATTAATTTCAAATACTTTAAAATGCCCTTCATGCATTGAAATATGATTTCCTAAACTTAGATGCGATGCATCGAGAAGCGTGTCATTTCAAGAAACATGTAATATCCCAATAATGTGCCTCGAGAATTTGCATATACACTATGAAAATGCTTTGAAGAGTGTGCAAGTTTACAATACAAATACATCATAAGTGCATGTTACCCAACTATATAAATATAGCATGAATATGGAGTAAGTTATGTGTATATATGTTATGGACATTCCCACCTTCGTACAAATGCATTGTGCACACATACATTGCAGTATGTGAAACATATTATATAAGCATATCATACCGACTTGCAAATATATTTTACGTTACACAAAGACATTAAATCGTCGCATGGATGTATTATATGAACATGCATATAATACTTGAATACATTGGGCATAATACACATCATGCAAGATGCAAATGCATTATGCAAACATTTTACAACATATAAATGCATCACGATCATAGGTTAATCAACATACGAAAGTCTCACACGAATGCATAATATGCAAATATATTACATCATTCGTGCAAGTTCATTATGCTAACCAGTAAACGCACTATGACGGTTATGCAAATCCATGAAGTCATTCATACAAGCTTGATAATCCTACAAGTACATCATGTCAATCCTATCGATGCATCATACCAATCATATGGACGTAAAATGTCAATCATACAAATACTTTATGACATATATCATGCACACTATACTAAACACACAAATCATTTGCAAATATGAATACCCGCATGTGTTCCGATTGTTGCTTAGGTCTGAGAATGCTGCGCAGGTCAAATATTTAAGTCTGATTATTCTCCTTGAAAGGATTGAAGTCGACATGACTTGAATTAACATGCGAATGCCTAATCATAAATCGATTGGGATATTTAATATTTAAGTTCATATTAGGCTTTCAAAGGCTCTTTAAATGAAACTCATTATAAAATACAATCTCTCGGTTTTAGCATACGTATAATCATCAATTGTTGAACCCGATTCTCTATTATTGGGTGAACAAAGTTTGACAAGATTCAAATAACTAAATATTTTAATCCTCGATAATGGCTGCGTTGATTGTTAACTCAACCAGAGAGGATTCTACCCTTGCAAATGTCTCCAAATTCCTATAAAATATATTCAAATGACAACAATGTCACCCTGATGATTGTCGCGTTGAATGTTAATATCATATGGAGGGGATTCTACCCTTATATTTGTCTCCAAATTTCTAAAAAAATATTTGCAAATGACAACCATGTCACCCTGATGATGGTCGTGCTGAAAGTTGATCTTAACTGGAGGCTCCCTACCTTTTAAAATACTCTCAAATATCACGATTAATTGTTGGGGAAGGATGAGGAGTAAAAACCACAATGACAAAACAAACATGAAAGTAAAAGCAGCGGAAGAGTAAAGGATGCCAGAATTTAATGTGGAAAAACCCAAAATAGGGAAAAAATCATGGAGACACCACACCAAGAAAATCACAATGAAAATTAGGAGAAATAAGTACATATCTCTCTTCTCTCTTACTGTCTCATTGCTTCTCTTCTCACATGCACTGCTCTCACTCTTGCCCTAACTGAAAATATAAGAGAAAGCCAAGTAAAATAACTCCAAGGGACACAACCCTTCAAAAAATAAGAAAAAAACCGTGCAATCTATCTTGTAGTGTTGCGGCGCCGGTTTGAAGTGCTGCGGCTCTCAAGTCTCTGTCTTCAACAGCTGCGGTGCCATATCTAGGCTGCTGTTGCGCTCTGCTTTCTGTTGTTTAGCACTGGGGCACTCAGGTGCACAACGCTGAGGTGCTCGGGCACGTAGCGCCGGGGCGTTGTACTGGAAAAAAATTGTTCACCCTTCATAACAGTTTGTTGAGGTGGATATATTTGAAAATCAATTTAGCACACAAAGAGCGAATGTCTAGTCGAGAATTGATTCATTCTCAAATTAACTCTTGCCAGTAAGGTTGTGACACGTGTCATCTAACTGATAGTTTCACCGCCAAATGACATCACAAGTAAGCAATTATTACCAGGGCCCTATGACCGGGTAATTTTTCCTCCAAATAGTACCACTAAATTATAGTCATGGCCAGAGCCCGTATGTTCCCCATTGGCTCTAAACCCTTGAGTAATGAATCAATATGGTATAATTAATAGGGCACGAAGCCCTTTGTTAGTTAAGGTGGACTCAAATTTTTTCCCTTAGTCAAACATTCACCCAAAGTCTATAAGGTACCATTGAACGACGCAACCCATGATTGCTGACAAAGATCCTTCGGTCAGGTTTGGTCGACTACCTCCTCTGACTAAGATTAGGAAGCATGATGACCCGAGATGACAGAACCATGAGATCTTGATCG
Source organism: Dendrobium officinale (assembly GCA_019514585.1). NCBI lineage: Eukaryota > Viridiplantae > Streptophyta > Magnoliopsida > Asparagales > Orchidaceae > Dendrobium > Dendrobium officinale. Next base: position 29,691,723 of record CM033698.1, read on the forward strand.
GATTCATCGTCATTCCCCCTACCCTACACTTTAAGTGCACGTTGATAAATTTCAATTTTCAATATTTAGTTCTGCTGCTACTATATGATGGATACTACGTATCTGTTAAATGACTATCATTAATCGAAAGTTCTCTCTGGTTATCGGGAGGGGTATTAACTATAGGGGCTTGCGCCTTACGCCTATAGGAAACTTGAACTCATATAATAAAGTCATCGCAAAATGAGGGAGAAATCTTTCTTATTTAAAACCAATATGCCTTCTGAAAATGTTCCCCGGAACCTAAACTCGTTAAAACTCACCTCGCTCACAAAAGGAAAGGGTCGCGGAGAGGTTGTGGCGCAAATTTTCGGACACAAGGGTACATGATCTATATTTCTTTTTATGGTTCAATTCTTGAATAATCTCAAGTGGTGTCTTATTCTTTGCTAAGGATTATAATGATTTGGTTGAATTATAAGTTGAAGTGGTTGAAACTAGAGAAGGTTTATGTAGGTAAGTGCATGTGTTGGGTAGGATCACAAATGGTTCAACTAAATTTAGAGACACATATAGATTCTCAGTACTCAGTTGAATAACTATTAGAAGTTGACACCTAGCCTTAGGACCTTGGCTATAAATGGCTTTGGATCCAATTTAGGTAGGGCTGCAAATGAACCGAGCGTTCGACGAGCTACTCGTGGCTCGGCTCGTTAAGGGCTCGTTCATGTTCGTTTGATAAGGTAAACAAACAAGTTTGAATATTCTTGATCAATACTCGATAGCTAAATGAACGAGCTTAAACAACGTGTCGTTCAGTTCATTTATGTTCATTAACAATATCGCTTAGAAGCTCGTGAACAAGCTCGATTAGAGCTCGACTAAGAAGCTCAATTAGAGTTTTAAAAATAAATACTATTAAATCTACTCATTTAATAATTATTTTTACTAATTTGATATTCTAAACTTTATCCTTTTTCATTAGACATATTTTTAACTTATATTTTTACTAATCTAACTAATTAGAAATATTTTTATTAAATCTTCTACTAAAATTTTTATTAAACTAGCCGGACCTGCCTCAATTTATAAATTTTTTATTAAACTCCCGCCTCAATTCTCAATTTCCGATTAGAAAAAAAAAATTTGTTTTTAAACTCCCGCCGGACCCGCCCGCCCTTTCTCTCTCCTCGGCTTCAACAAACTAAAAAAAAAAAAAAAAATTGTGGACTTTTAGTCCCACACCGGCTTGAAGGAAATAATTTTGCTATATAAAAACAAAGACATCTAAAAGCCAATTGCTGAATTGCGGGCAGCTGGCTGGTTATCCTTGGCAGGACGGTAGACTTGCTGCTCGGTTTGATTTTAATTAAAAAAAAATTTTGTGAATTATGGTCGGCTTGTTATAAATGAGCCGCTCGATAAGAGGCTCGCCAAGCATGAAATTAAACAAGCTCAAATTTGAACACGATCTGAGCTCGAACATAGTCATTTTAAACGAGCACGTGCTCGAACACCTGTCTAAGAAGCTCGACAAGCTTCCAGCCGAGCTTGAACACGGTTTTGACAAACGAGGTTGAACTCGAACATGCCGAAGCTCGGCTCGGATCGGTTCGTTTGCAGCCCAAAATTTAGACTTATGTGGTCGCCTAGAGGACTTAATGAGTTTCAGACAAATAGAGATGCCATTGAACTTGAATGAGCTTCAGACAAATGGAGGTGCCATTGAACTTGAAGAAGTAAGTGTCGACCTGTGTATGATGTATAAATTCATGCAGGACGTCCTATGAGTCATGGGCATGACATCTCAGTTGATGTTTTATTTATAATTAGTTGAGTAGATATGAATTAAATGATAATAATTATAGAGAAGAATGGTTAGTTCACCCAGGCTAAATGAAAAGAGTTAGATGTTGCTCAGGTGTCAAATTGACTCTGGTTACTTGTTTAGAGAAAATTCATATTACTTGCTTCTGGGTTAATTCTTCTGTGGCATAAAGTTAAATGGACTCTTTTCAAGCAACAAGTATTAGAGCCAATTACAATAACCAAGAAGTTTAAGATCAAGAAATTTGAGGGCTCAAAGAGTTTTGGGCTTTAAAAAATCAAGATATGTCGTGTTTTAGTCCAACATAGACTTGTAAAGGCCCTGAAGTGATGAATGAAGAAGACAATAAAGAGATGGTTATAAGGCCCTCTCAGCAATTCAATTGTGTTTGACAAAAATGGTCTTATAAAAAACAACCGTGAAAGATGTGGGTCCAATTTGGAGACTTTGTACGTGACCAGAAGCGGCTCCAACAAAGGAGAGACTACTTTCTTTGCATGCAACGGCTATTAAATCCTTTATGAATAAATTTTATTTCATCATTTGAGATTCGAGAAATCTTTATGTGATTGTTGATACCAAATATTAAGCTTTGTTTGTATTATACTCTTTGCCTCCTTATAAGTACTTTTTAGACCAATCCCATTCTACATGGATGTCATACAAAAAGCTTAGTAGTTGTTAAGAATTCAATTATTTTATGCAAGATTGTTGGTAAGCTCGACTGAAATGATAAACCAACTGAAGGTGAGCATGATTACCTTCTAATCATGACCAGAACAAGCTCATAACAAGTTGAAATATAGTCCTTGCTTTTATTATAAGAAGACAAAGATGAATTGTCATGCTTTTTTAAGCAGGAGCCATGTGCAAAGGATAACATCAAGAGAAATTAGTATTTGCAAGTGTTATTGCCGATTAGTTAGGATTAATACTAGTGATGCCCTTTCGGTGACTGATGAATAGGTGCAAAAAATAGTGGATTATGAACTTAGAATTTCTTCTATTTTGGAGATGCTTTCCATGTATTAGCCAAAGTTATGGATGCTTGACACCGAGAAGAAAATACTAAAAAAATAGAAAAAAAGAAGAAAATATTAAAGACTAGTAATCAAAGAAATTAGAAACAAAGAGATCCTAACTTCCTAAAATTTTGTTCAAATACAACAAGAATTCTTTACAACCAAATGTCTAAGTCTTTAACCCAACTAATGAACCCAAATTGGAAAAATAGGAGACTGAAGTAAACATAACAAGAAATAGAATAAACAGAAATAGCAATATTCAAATGGCTAGCTGCATTATCATTAGGACTTTTCCTAAGGCATGTGCTGGACAACAGTGATTGGCCCTTCCACAAAAGAAGATATGGCAACTTTTCCACAGCTGAGGGCTGTTTGGGTTCCTACAGAAACGTGTGCTGGGACCTCACGTTTTTTTTTTTTTTTTTTTGAAAATTGACTTCTGGCCTTGAAGAAATCCCTACCTGCAGGAATTGACAAGAAAATTGAAGTAGATAGCTGTTTCTGATAATGAAAGACAGCTGCAATGGAATATAAAGACTACAGAGAACCTGTTTAAAGCTTCTTGCCGCTGGTTTAATCATTTCTTAAACGAGATTTGGTTGTCTGATAGCTGAAGGTGCTTTTCTTGTAGGCGGCAAGACAAGACGGAACACTTTTTTCCTGTTATTGGACCAAATTTTCCATGGTGGATGCAATTTGGCGATTACAAGATCACGCCTAGGCTGCGAGGCTTGCTTGTGATCTTCCTGCTGTTGCCAGTGAGTCCGCAAATGCAGAAATAGGGGCTAGACAACACCCTATGGTGTGCTGGAATGAATTGGCACGGTAAAGACCCGCTGTTGTTGCTCTGAAACAAATTGAAAGATCATGAAGAAGCTTCGATTGTGATGTTGGTAGAATCCCAGGTCCTACTATACTTCCTTCCTCTCCTCTCAAGATTTAGGGGGAAATCTACCCCAATGAATGGGATCTGTTAGACCGGCTCACACTGAAGGCCATGACCACCATACCGGTTCTGACTCTACCATATTTCAGTCAGGTTTTTGTAGTGGAGATAGACGCATTAGTGTATGGATTGAATGCAATACTTATGCAGAGGCACCGACCAATTGCTTACAGTTAGGCGTTGACAACCAGAGCTAGGCTGAAGTCAGTCTATGAGGAGTTGATGGCCATTGTGTTAGCCATCAAGAAGTGGTGACCTTATTTGTTGGGTCCACATTTCCTTGTCAGGACGAACCAGCGGAGCCTGAAGTACTTGCTGGAGCAGAGGATGGTGACAGAGGAGCACCAGAGGTGGCTGTCAAAGTTATTGGGATATGACTTTGAAATTCAGTATAGGCCTGGGATAGAGAACAAGACGGCGAATGCCTTGTCCAGATGTATGGGGGAGCTCCAGGAAATGATAGTGTCGATATCATTGATGTTGGATTGGGAAGTTATTAACGAGGAAAGTGCACGAGATGAGGAGCTGGGGAGAATTTGGGCGGATTACTGAAGAATAAGAATAGCCATCCTAGCTATTCTCTAGAAGGTGAGAGACTATTGTACCAGGAGAGATTTGTGATGCCTAGGACATCTGTCCATATTCCACATCTAATGGAGTTCCATGGGGGTGCGGTTTGTGGGTCACTTGGGGGTGCAGAGTTGTATTGGAAATGGATGCACAAAGATGTGGAGTTGGTAGCCAGTTGTGTAGGCAGTTGTGAGATATGTCAGAGGAATAAGTATTTGGCCATGGCTCCAGGGGGATTACTTAACCCCTGTCTCTGTCTGATCGGGTGTTGGAGGAGGTCTCCATGAATTTTATAGACGGGCTACCCGATCTAAGGGATTTACAGTGATTCTAGTGGTAGTGGAGAGACTGAACAAGTATGCTCACTTTATACATAAGAAGCAATCATATTTAAAAAAATAACAGCTGTAAGAAAAAGGATGAGAAATGCCACCTGAAATAAGCATAAGATTGTCCTTTTTTATTACATGTAATTTTCTAAAATAAAAAAAAGCAAAATTGGGGTTATCTTTATGATGGGTCTAAAACCAGTCTTGTTCAACTCCTTTATAGCTTGAATTGACTCCTTGTGATTCGCTTGTGAGAAATTGGAACTTCTTGGGCTAATTTGGCTGAATAATCAACCGATACTGACAAAACTGTACCAACCCTGTCATTTTTTATCCTTTGCTCACCTTTTTACTTTTCAGCAAAACGATTGAAAGTTTTTAGTTTCTTGACTCGTAATTGTAGCATTTGTTGCATGTAATCTTACGTACTAACATCATGACGTTTACTCTCCTTTCAATTTTTATTTCTTAACTTGATAAGCACATGATTATCTTGCAGACAACAAAAAACTGCTGTTATTTCGCTTATTTAATTTTTTGAATTGCTATAAAAGTGAACTCAGAACTTAATAAATTCAAAAGTTTCTATTGTTGGTTACTGATTTACCATAATAAACATCGATTGAATTCGTTTTGCAAACTATATATGTCTATCCCTCCACTGTTCTTCATTTTCTTCTTAGCTTGTCCCTAAACATTTTTAGTGGTCTGTAAATGTTCTTGGTTCCTTGATTTCAGATGCACATCTACTTCCCGTGGAACTGCCAGAAATTGCCTCCTTGACTGGAAGGTGAAATCATTCTTCGTAATGTAGAATCCATTTTCTTATGTTCCTTCCATTGCCTTGAGATTTTAAAAAGCAAAAAAGAACGTGTGAGAAGTTTGGAACTGTTATCAACTTGCAGTTACAATAATGCAAAGGACTTTCTGACTATTTGAAATCATTATCACTGATTTTTCTGGATATCCGGCCATTGATTCTGTGCTTTGATAATGTCTGAATCTGATTGGAAGCTCATTTTTTATACTCATTTAGTTTGGTCATGGGCTATTTCTCTTTTGTTCGGGGGACAGTTTGAGGTCACTTTGGGGTGATACTGCCTTTTAAACAGTTGCTCTTGCTTCTAAAAACTCAAACTGATACCCGACCTCTTCAAAGATATTTAAGTCCCACTAGGACACTTTTAAGAGTAGAACCCAGAGTACTTGAATGGAGTGATGGAGGCCAGAAGTTTCATCCACCAGTAGTACTAAAGCTATACAAAAATAGGATAGAATCATATGTAAATTAAAAATTATTAAATGTTATAACAGGTTCATCCGGCCGGTTCAATTGAACGGGCCGGCACACCCTTTTTTATCCCGCGAACGGTGCGGTTCCCAAAACAGAAGGATTTCGAACAGAGGGAGCAGGTGGACGTCTGGGGTGGAACCAAACCCTTGCTTAGGAGGTTTCCGAAGACTTCGATTCATCATTTTTAGCAATCCATCATGTTTGGGGATAAGAATTAATGACTCCTTGTCATTCTTACTGTTAAAGAAGTGGTAGATTTGGAAAAAAATTCAACGAACGAGAGAAACGACCCAGGGAAAGAGGGAAGAAGGTTTGTTGGTTATTTATTTATTTATAAATTGTGTCATTTTACTTCATCTAAAGTAAAGAATAATTTCATAAAGGGGGAGAAAATGATTTGGAAGCAAGGGGAAGAGATTTTTAGAGGGAAAGAGGAAGGTTTTAGGATTTGGAGAAAATCCCCTCGTTGTAAGTAAAATTTATTTTATATAAATTTTCTTAGATTTCTTATTAAAACATATTTGTTTTATGCAAATTATATTGTTTAATTTTAAGAATTTTAGAAGAAAAATAAACCAAGATGTAGGATTCAACAAGAAAGGAAGTTGAGGCTGAGGTTTGTGATAAGGATCGATTTGAAAGATTGAAGTGGATAATTATAGTGGTGAAAATTTAATATTATTTATTTTCTTTCGAACATGTCATAGTATTTTATATCATAGTTTTGCTTCAAAAGTTTTACTCTTTTTTGGAAACTATCATGTGTGAAACGTTGTAAGTTTAAATGAATAAATGAACATAGATATTATTACAACAAAAAATGAATGAATGAAATGATGTTGACCTCCATATAATACAACAACAACAACAACATCAAGCCTTTATCCCACTACGTGGGGTCGGCTACATGAATCCTTTTTCTCCATTGTGTCTTATTAAAGGGCAAATTCTCATTTAAATCTAATAAAGAAAGGTCATTCCTAATATTTTCTAACCAAGTCTTTTTAGGTATGCCTCTACCTTTCTTAACATAAGTCAAATCTAATACCTCTACTCTCCTAACCGGGTCATTAGAAGGCCGCCGTTTTATGCGACCAAACCATCTAAGGCGACTCTCTCTAATCTTATCTTCTACTGGAGCTACTCCAACCTTTTCACGTATATGCTCATTTCGTATCCTATCTCTAAGGGTAAAGCCACTCATCCACCTAAGCATCCTCATCTCTGCCACACTTAACTTAGTATTATGCTTCTCTTTTAATGGCTAACATTCAGCACCATAAAGCATTGCAGGCCTCACTACCATCTTATAGAATTTTCCCTTAAGTTTGAGGGGTACTTTTCTATCACACAACAAGCCTGATGCATTCCTCCACTTCAACCATCCAACTTGAATTCTGCTAAAAATATCCCCATCTGTTGACCTCCATATAATACCCAAAGAAAAAATGAAACGAAATGTATACCTGCTGTAATCCGTCGGGTCCACGGATAATGCCGTAAATCCCGTTAAAACCACTATAGACGCGGCGCCGTTCGCGTCTGTTCCCATAAATCCTGCGATCCGTAGCTCTACTCGTGTTGTTAAATCCCGACCAAATGAAGCTTTCGGTGGCTCCATCTACACACACGAACTCCAGCTCTCTCATCCGAAACCTCCTCTCCTCCGATTCTTTCTCCCGTCGCTGCTGCCCTTCTCCGATCCCACAAACCGCAAGCAACGAGCAGACCTCTTCTCTTTCTCGAAGCCAAACTCCATATTCGACAACTCCATCCCGCCGAACATCAAGCGCAAACCTCCGATCCTAGCCCTCAACCCGTCAAGCCTTTACCTGTGTCAGCTTCTCATCCGATCCAGAGAGACCGACCTACCTCCTTTGCTGGTCGACTCCGCCTCTTCGACGACTTCCCTCCTAGTCTGATCGAAGGCAACAACGGGAGCTCTTGCCGTGAAGGTTACTTCTCCCTTTCACGGATCTTTAGCCTAATCCTGTAAATCCGTTGCACTACAGGATTTGTAAATCCGGGATTTATGGTAAATGAGGGAAACAGAGGATTATGCTAAATCCTCTCAAATCATACTCTAATCCCGCTTTGATCCTATATTATTTATGTTTAAATCATTTTTTTAATTAAAATTAATTTCTTTTAAATCATAATTAGTTATTATTAAAAATAGTTAATTATATTTAAATAAAATTAATTATAATTAAATACTTTAATTATATTTGATTAATAATAATAATAATTAGTTTTAATTAAAATAAATTATAATTAATTTATTATTATTATAGTTAATTATTATCATTAATAATTAACTAGAATTTATTAAAATTAATTATAATTAATTATTTTGATTTGAAATTAATTATTATTTATTATAATTATTTATGATTAATTATTATAATTATAATTAATCTTTTAATTATAATTAATTATAATTTATTAATTAATTATAATAATAATAAAATGTGTAAATACTTCCTCGCCTTGATCTGCATGCCAACATCTACAACCTCGCAAAGGTACGAATTTTCTAAACTCAGATTCTCGCTTCCGTTGTATACGGCGGACCGAAAAACCGCTCATACACACCTTTATTGCGCGTGGTGGGATGGGACCCTGATCCGACGCCTACGACGAGGAGGGCAATCACCTAAACTCTACTTCGGCGTTCGTGGCGTACTGGAAAACCGCCTATACACGCCTTTATTGTGTGTGGTGGGATGAGACCCCGGTGCGGCACCTACGGCGAGGCGGAGTCATTCATAAGTACCCCCGAGCGGGGGGAAAGCAAATTGTGTCTTTAAACAGGTATTGAAGACTCCATGCACGCCTTTATTGCGCGTGGTGAGAGGAAAGATCACGGCCGTGGTGTCACCTACCATACACTCTTTTATTGCGCGTGGTGGGAAATGCCCAATTTTTCGTAGTTTTCCCCTAAACGGGGAAGACATCGGGAGGCTGCCGAAATTTCGGGTGAACGTGAGATTGGACTTGGACTTGTATTTGAACATAACTTAAATGACTAATCAAAGAATATGAACTAATTTGAACTTGGATTTAAACTGATGGCAAAATAAAAATGAACTACATAAAACTTGCAATTTGAACAGTAGGGGACTCGAAAGGATGGAAGAGGCTCATTAAGAGCTTGAACTACACTTGAACTCAAGCATGAACAAAGGACATAACATTAACTTGAACTTGGACTTAAATTCAAAAGAACAAATACATGGAACTTTAAACCTGAGCTTGAGTTCAAAAAGATTATTTGACCCTTGAACTTGCAAGCATTTGATTCAAATTCGAGCGAACTCAATGTGACTACATGGAATTTAGAACTTGAGCTTGATGTAGGAAGCATGAAAGCCTTGAATTTCTACTCGAACTCATTCTAGAAATCAAAATTGAGCCTACTTTGAACCTGCTTATGAGTTGAGTAGCATGGAACTTATTACACACAAATGATAATAAATTGAAGAAGATAACTTGAGCATTGAATGAGCAACAACAATCCAAATACTATCATTGGTTGATAAGGATGTGTAATCTAAATTACAAATATATACACAAGAATACTTTAATGAATATTATAACTCATATGTGAAATATTTCACTCACAAGTGATAATGATGGATAACAAGAAGCTGCCCTTAAGTAATGAAAGATTTCATGATGCTTAGAATATGATGGCAGTTCAATATACAAGATCCACACAAGTTGTGTAGAAGCACCTTTGACCGACATCCATTGTCTTGCAAACATGTGTAGCAGTCCCTATAAGTACTTAAGGAGATGCAAGAAGATATAGTCAACATTGCGATGTCCCTACGATCAATATTAACTAACTGGTAAAGGAAAATGACATTCCCTTACAAACAACTATGGGGTATATGTGAGCATGCATGAGCGATGATGATATACATCCAAATGAATATCATACAGTCCATATAAGGACGAGGATGATTGATGCATATGCTAATCATACAAACAAATGTATTTCCTTCTCATTGCTTTCAAAGGCAACAGATAACTTGTCTTCAAATATGAATTTGCAAGATAATATGCCAAATTCTTCCGAGCAACGACAGAGATTCACAAATAGCGAAATAACCTATGAAGCTGTGAATGGTAAATGCTATGCCAATATCAAGTAATGATGGTAGGGAAGTCACAAATGAATGATGCAGTTACTTATGTATGTTGAAAGTCAACATACAACGAGCAGTATGCAGTGAATATCGAATCCTCCCTACGACCAACTATGTGCATACATACAATTGAATACACCGATCTTTTGCAAGCAAAGACGAATAATACAAAATGAATGCAAGTGCCTTCGAGCAGCGGAAGAAGTTCTACCATACACATAACATGTCATCTACAAGAAGGGTACAAGGAGCCTACAACAAACACTTAATATTTATACAAGTTTGTAATAAGGCAGCAACAAATACACTTATCCTCTACCAACAAAAGCAGAGGATGCATAACAAATGCCAAATAATTACAATGAATGCAAATATTAACGAACATAAAGCAGGAGATTCGTTAGTGCACTACAATCCACCTGCAGAAAGCAACGAGTAGTGCACGACAGTCTACCTGTACAAAGAAGCGAACAAGTCTATTCAAAAGCTGCTACGTCACACCACCGGATCCGCAACATTCATACAAACGGACAGAATGTGTCTACAAATACTTTCAAAATACCTCTGCATGTGCACCGTAGCTTGTTTACACATAGGTACACAAAGGGGTATGTCAAATCAATGAAATTCCCAAATACCCGCATAGGCCCCGACGAGCGTGTTATTGGTACATACGTGACGTCTAGGGATGTTGCGCGGGTTATTAAATTTGAATCAGATTCTTCTAAGCAGGTATAAAAAAGTAGACATGGTATAATTATAAAATGCCCCCAAACACCCGTATGGGCCCCGACGAGCGTGTTATAAGTATACACGTGACGTCTAGGGATGCTGCGCGGGTCAATAAGTGAATTCAAGTTCGAACCCGATCCTCCTATGCGGATCAATAGGAGTCGACAGGGTTCGAACCTTCAAACAAATACATGGTTGTGGCAAACGGTGTATTTGTTTTAGTATATTCATATTAGGCCTTCAAGGCTTATGATCAAGAGAATTCACTCACAAGGGCATAAAGCCTACGAAACCCGATCTCCTATCGACAAGTTGATAGGGTCGACAAGGTTCAAGCTTTAAATGAAAATAATCTCGAACACCCCGATGATGGCCGTGTTGAATGCAAATCTCAACCGGAGGGGTTAATTCCAAGTATTCAAAATTCTTTTCAAATGCCACCCAAATACTACAATATAAAAAATTCCAAAATCCAAAAAAATATTTAAAATTGAAATTCAACCATCCAATCATTTAAAGCAAAATCCATCCACCATCCGCAACAGTTTGCCGAGGTGGATAAATTTAAATCAAAATTTCCTTCAGCTCACATAGAGCTAAATGCCTAGTAGAAAATATCACTAGGATCTATTCTCAAACAATCTCCTACTAGTAAGAACGTGGTACGTGTCCTCTATCCGGTGGTTTTGCCGCCAAATAGCACCGCAGGATAAACAGTTATGACCCGGGGCCCTCTGAACCGAGTGGTTTTGTCGCCAAATGGCATCACGAAATACCGGTTATGACCAGAGCCAATACGTTCCTTAGTGGCATCAAATTCTTGAGATATGAATCAATAGGATATGATCGATAGGGCACAAAGCCCTCTGTTAGCTAAGGTGGATTTAAATTTGTCCCCTTAGACAAAAATTCACCCCAGGTCTACAAGGTACCCTTGGACGAAGCAACCCATGGCTGCCGCAAGGATCCTTCTGTTAGGTTGGGTCGACTACCTCCTCTGACTAAGTAGACCATGGATCATGATGGCCCGGGATGACGGAACCATGAGATCTTGATCGGGTCCATTATCCATTCCCCCACCATCCGCTTTAAATGAAAGATGGTGAAATTTTTATTTTAAATATCAAATTCCCAAATCCAAACCTTTTAAATTCATACGCCCATTGCTGCTACTATACACCAGATAATACGTATCTCTACGTATCTGATTGACGACTAGCCTTAATCGAAAGTTCTCTCTCGTTATCAGGAGGGGTAATTAACTATAGGGGCTTGTGCCTATAGGAAACCAGAACTCAGATCATAAAGTCCTCGCAAAATGAGGGCGAAATCTCTGGATAGTGTCTTATCTATAAACCCATATGCCTTCCCAAAATTTTCCCCGGAACTTATTCCGTTAAAACTCCCTCGCCAAAAGAAAAAAAATAATCAGTGCGGGCGGAGGCCAGGGCCGAATTTTCGGAGCCCACAGATTTCTGGCGACTCCACTGGGGATTGGTTTATCTTTCCATTTTGGGCTAGTCGTCTCAGTGTTCATACTCAAAATTTTGAGTCTTCCAAAATGATCATCTAATGGATCAAAGTCCTGAATATTCTAAAATGATCATTCAACAAATTCATATGGCATTCAACAGAGTTAAAAAAAAAATATTTTGCTTATGCTAATAATTTTTATTTTTGTGTTCTGTGCAAGTCTCTGCATTTTGAAAGTGTGGGGTGATGTATCAGATTCTGATTACTAACCCTTGCCTTTCATTTATGCAGATGGATCTACAGAACACCTCGATGACCGTCCAACTGGGACGAGGAGCTAGGGTTCAGCTTGCGAATGCTATTATTGAAACTAGAAATACTGGGGCTACCATCCAGTTTGGTAAGGTTGATTTCCCTACTGTTGTTGCAAGAGCTTCCGGAGCTCCTACTCATCGCACGCATCTGCCGGCGCAGTGGCCCGCTACTGAAGCTCCTATTAGTCATGCGCATCTACCAGTGCTACAACCTACTGCTGAAAATCCTCGTGGGAGGGTTTCTGTATTCGAGAGGCTGTCACAGCCTGAAATCCTAGCCACCAAGAGGATTGTGGCTGATGGAATAATCTCTGTGGTGACTACAAACACCACACCCTTGTCAACCAGGTTATCTGCACCTGGGAAATATAATGCTGAAGCCTCCTCATATGGAGGAAGGCTTACAAGAAGACAAAGGAGAAAAAAGAATGCTGAGCTACGAGCCCAACAACAACTACTGCCAGTGCACCCATCCAACCTACTGGCCCGAGAGCCAGAAGCCAATATTCCGACTGGGAACGGGTTCACAAACCTGAAATGGGTTAAGAGAAATAGCTCTACTGGAGAGCTAAAGAAATCTTTCTTGGATCAACGGCCTGAAGCTCCAATCCCTCCAAGGAAGAAAGAGCTTGAAACTCTATCAGCTTGGGTATACCGAGTCCTGAAGACCGTGAAGGAGAAGGGTCTGAAGAAAAGAAGTTCCAACAGCCTTTGGTGATTGAGGCCAGGAGAACCCCGCCAAGAGAACGCCTATCTTTTGCGTCGAAAAGAAGAGAAAGAAAGCAAATCCCACGCGGTGAACATCGGGGCGTGACACCTGAACCATATGTTCAGGGATCCGCCGCCGAAAGGTCCCGATGGAAAGGAAAGCAAATTTGGAGGCCAAGGCCTCGTGGAGAAGAAAGAAAAGAAAGAAGCACTGATATGAGCGTGACATCCGGTGAGACTTCCCGGAGATCCGCCCGCATCTACAAAGAACATCAGAAATGGGTCCCAAAGAGGATCCACGATGACACTCGTCCTGTATATATACTTAATGGGTCCCAAAGAGGATCCGCCCGCATCGAGGTATTCAATTTAAGTTCATTAATATATACAATCATGAACATAATCATAAATAATTAAACAATTTTGCATAAACAATATAGAGTGAATAAATTGGAAATTCAAGTTATATAAAATTTAATAAAGTATTACACATGTCCTGTTGTATTTAAAATACATATTATTAGAATCAATCTTATTTTTTATTTGTGTTTTTGATATTCTTAGTATTTGTAAATCCCATCTAGTTAATTTACAGTGAATAAACCTAAAAATTCACGCACTAGGCTAATTAACCTATATAGACTTGCGCTTGTCTTCTTAAATTGAACTTGTATAGGTCTGTTCCAAATGGCAAGTGCTATTGGCTAGTAGTATAGAGGAATCAATCATCATCAGTCTTGTCGCGACCATTTGATTAATCTAAAAAATAACATTTAGAAAATCATTTGAAGACACTACAAAAAAATCTATCATCAGATTACTAATGAGCCAATATAGGTCATCTAGACTCATTGGGTTATGAAAAAGAAAAGGAACTTATCACAATAAATTCTGAAAGTATGCAGCAGTTAGGATATGAATCTAAAGGCATATTTGGTGCATGGAGCTCCTGGTATTGCATGGTTTGGGGCCTTTGAGGGTGGTTGATGTACTTTGCATTACGCTACATTTAAATAAAAGTTATTTTCGTGACTCAATTTTGGGACTTCCAAAATACACTATAGGCAACTTAACTATTGCTCCAAATCCACCGTCGACTTAGGATAATAATATATTTAAATAAAAAAGAGAAATCTTATGAAGTTCTCCCTCTGTGTAATTCTCATGACATGGCTCTCCCAAAATGCTTGTATTGATACTATCATAAGTAGTTTTTAATTAACACAATCATATTTCTAAAACTAGTTATTTTATTTGTTAGAAGAGAGAATTTTGAAGGACATCTTTATGGATTTATCATACTAATGCATGTACATTATGCGTATATATTAGCAACAAAATAGAATAATTCCGGAAAATATACTATATGAGAATATCCTCAATAATGAGAAAATACTACAACAATAATATCAACAAGTACTCGAGATAATTTATATATAAGAAAAATATTATTCTTAATTTTAAAATAAATTAACTTCTTAGACATGCCTGAAAGTAAATTGAAATCATAAATGAAACTCCAAACATTATTTTCAATGTATTTGGATTTTGCCTGGTTTGAGCGAATTCTAAATACACCACGTGTGAAGTTTTGCCTCCCGCCACCGAACAAAGGCCCTGATTCAAGAGAGGCTTGCCAAATTGGTAATATCATCAGAGAGCAAATTTCACCTCTCTCTCTCTCTCTCTCGTGATTTTGCTACTTACCAACTGCAATTTAGAGGGAATTGTCACACCCTGTGCCGACTTGCTTCCCAACAGTTGATGCAACATGCAACAAAGGAGAGACTAAAAATGATTTATCTTATTCAACATTACCTTTCAATACAGTTCCTGTCATTAAAATGCAACAGCACTATGAAAGGATATAATATCTGAAAACATAAATCATAAGCGTAAGCTGTCTATTCTTTCATTTCCAAGATTTTTATCTACAGAGCAACTACAGTAAAACTAAAATATATAACTATTAATAGAATATTGACCTCAATCCAAAACTTCCTTTATAATTCGACGTATAGTTCTATATGGTGAATTGCTTCATTCAATGAGTAGAAAACAATGACATCAAATTTAATGATTTTCGACTAAGTTGAGATTTTGGGATATTATTTAATTAAGCCAAATTTGTACATTACCTTAGGAAATTTGGGTATTACAGGAATAGCTGGATGTGCATTGTGGCATGGCAGCAGGTCATGCTGTTGTCCCCAAACAAGCCCTTAGTGGTGAATTTTGGGTTTTCTTGAAGTTAAATGTTAAGCAAATTTTCACTTTAAACCTAAATGTTATGGAGGAAGTTGTGTAAAAAGGTAAAGTTATATTCTTCTTATTATTTATTCTCGCATGTTCATTACGTTAGAAATGATTTTCTTTCTTAGAGCTGCAGATTAACATGGCATTTATGTACAGCTGTGGCATTGAAAAAATAGCCTGGGATGCTTCAGGGGAGCGGTTGGCCTTGTCTTTCAGAGACGGTGAAGAGATGTACAGGGGTCTCATTGCAGTATATGACATCAAGAGGACACCTCTTATTTCACCTTCTTTGGTGTTAGTATATCACATGCTAAAATAATTATGTTAATCTGTTTTCCTTTAATTGCTGGCATAAGCCTTTGTTTAGTTTGCATGATCACGCCTACAGTTGTTTGCTAGTGATGATTAATCCAGAACTTCCTTTTATACAGTGGATTCATTAGAGGTCCTGGAGAGTACCCAAAGCCACTAGCATTTTCCTTTCACAGTAAATTCAAACAAGGACCTTTGCTTTCTGTGGTGGGACCCCAATCTATTTGATCTTCAAATTTCTTTATTAACTAGTCCCGATTTTGTTATTTGCCTAAATATATGCACTTGTGAAACATCTTAAGTTCAATAATCCTTTCTTATTACAGTGCTGGAGTAGCGGCTTATGCTGTACATATCCCCTCATTTTTCGCTCACATATACTTCCTTGAATGAAGGTACATTCTTTCCTTTTACTTCCCAAACAGCTAAGTGCATAAATGCAGTTAATTATTATTTTTATTTAGAATTAAGTCATCCCCTCTTGAAAGAGCTCGCGTTTTGAAAACTACAAGGTTCCAAAATAATAGACATATATGTAGCTTCTGGAGTTAAGATGAGGCGGTTAAAATGGAGAAATGCCCAAAAGAGTAATGGGCAAACAAAGGATTGTATAAAAAAAAATTTATAGAAATATTGTAAGACTAGTTATACCATATGGATTTGGATGTTGGGTGATGGCCAAATTGAGTGTAAAAAAATAGAATGTTAGGTTGAATTGATAAATTTCAGAATGATATATTAAGAAATGATTAAATATGAGGTACAATTGGACTAACACGTATTGGTGATAAGATCATGAGAAATTGACTTGTGTGATTTGGACATGTATAATGGATGGAAGAAGATGCACCACTAAGAAAAGTGATAAAGTTAATTTGAAATAACTTACAAGGAAAGATGATATACCAAAATTATTAAAGTTTGTATAAAAAAAGATTTGCATATGTGGGATCCAAGAACTTCTGGTTTCTGGGAACTATAAAAGACTTTATGCATAAATTGATATTTAAATGTAATGAATCCCTCTAGTTTAGATTTATCTTTTTTACATCTATCATCAATAAGCAAGTGATTAATTGATAGAAATCTCAACACTTGTTTGTTTGAGGCTTATTCTCCATTTAGATTCAGTGAATTGTGGATGATAACGGTGATTATCCCCATCATCTACAAATAAAGCCTTAGAGGATTTATATTTTGGTTTGGGACAATGATGGGGTTGGTGACCCCTTCTATTTTGATATGAATAACCATTCCATTATTAGTGAGGGGTAAGGACTTTAACCATTTATTTATTATAAGCAATAAACACACATATCTAATATCTAAATTATACAAATCACTATAAAATTGTCACAGGTATTGAAGCATTACATGTGTCATTTGGGTGTAAGAATCCCCTGCACTGAATCATAAAAATACGTAAGATTCCTTGCTTGACAATATCTATCACGACATAGCCCGAAGATTCAAATTAATGAGGTGGGAATAGACGGTCAGACAATTGATTAATTTTTTAATTTCTAAAACTATTACCAATAAACTAAAAGAGCCACTAAAAACCTCTAAAAATAATTTTACAATAATGATCGTTCCCTCGTAGCATCGCGCCTATGATACACATTCTCTGGTCTTCTACTCATTTTAAGATTTTGAATAATACTTGAAAATATTTTTCAATAATAAAACATATTAATATTATGTATGTATCATATCTTTATTTATATCTTTATCCTTTCTTGTAAATAATAAAACTATCATAGGAGTCACAGTCTAAAATAGTACCTTTGAAGGTACTCCTTTTCTATTTTCTTTTCATTTTCTATAAACTTTTTCATTTATGTGCACGGGTACATTGCATCCCTATTCAGTACTATAAGGGAGTGTATTTCATCAATTTAACATGCACATACAAGCATATCTATCTAGTCATTTCATTTATAATCATTCATTAACTTTATGTAAAACATAGCAGGCTAAATATCATCTAATTTAAAATGATTAATCATTTGATATGTGAAACATAAATAATTTGTAATGCAATTAAAAGAAGCAATAGGATAAATAATTTGTAATAACAATTTAATGTAATTAGAAGCAATGCAATTATTATAATATAGGAACATGAATATTCACCTTGATTTAAGGTATCGTGCCAGTTTACTCTTGATCCTTCGACGTTAATAAATTTAAGGCCTATATAAAGACATTGCCATTAAAATTTAATTAATGAATTGCTTTTAATTTCTTTAACTTGTTATTTTAAATTTCAAATTAAAATCTTAAATCATATTGATTAAAATCACTCTCACTCTCTCTAATTAACTAGTTAATTCACTAATTAAAATTGAATTAAAAAAGTATTTTCTTTATTATTATATTTGATATTTACTTTTACTTTAAAATTAATCATTAAATTTATTATTTACATAATTAAATTTCTTAATTAACATGCTCAATTAAAATCTATATTTTATTTAACTCTCTTAATTTCTCATTTTAAATATCAATTTATCTTATTTTATTATTAATTTTTAATTTAAATTTCTTCTATCTTTATTCAATTACTTAAGTATAATCTTATTTCTATTCCATTTATCCTTAGCTCATAAATTCATTATTCTTCTAAATACAATTTATTATAATTTATCAACATGTTAATTAAATATTTTCTCCTTAAGCATTTTAAAATTTATTTAAAATTATATTGTAATAAATTATTTTTATTAACTTTTGATAAAATATATTCCTATTTATAAATGTTAACCATAAATTTCCAATCCGCTTAACGAACTAACTTTGCTCGTGCTCGCCACTAACATGTTGATAAAAAGTGCTAAAAGTAACTAAGGTAAGAACATGCTTATCATAAATTAAATAATATCATTTAACAATATATATATTTCATCACATTGATAGGAATAACTAAGAAGATCCTATTGTGTCGATAGTTAATGCTTTTACTCCTAAGTGCCTAATAACTTAGAACAATAGTTAAAACCAAACAAATCCATGATAGTTTTAGAAATAAGGGATCATGCATGAAGAATTATTATGAACATCACATCAAGTGCAGTGATTACGTGATAGCTTTATAAAACATTGCATGCCCACTATACAACCACTATACAAGCAAGGAAGCAAGCCCACACTTGTCCCTACCTGAATTAGGGATATGTTAAGTATATAGACTGTTCTATCAAAAAAATCAAACAAAGTAACCAATCACATAATAAAAAAGAACAATCATGTAGTATAGTATACAGTTGAATCTAAATAAGCAATATTTACGTACAACTTCAAACTGAGAGCTTGTGATACAGTACAATTAAAAAAAATGTTATCAAGTAGACTACGGTTTTGTTTGTGATGACTTTCTTACTGCTTTATAAAGCAACGTTTTAGTGTAAAAATTAAAAATTTTATATTAAAAAGCTGCTTTAAGAAGTAGAAAGAAAGTCGTCCCAAACGAAACCTACATCACTAAAAATATGCTCTAGCTGCCTCTTAAAAACTCTTAACATAAAACTTGATTAATCCATGCCACAACATTACAAAGTTTACTAGGAAACCAACTAAACCATTTTAACTATACAGTTAAACTCAATAACAATTACAACTAATAAACAAATAAACACACTTAATTAGGCATACATTGACCATCACATTTTACCAACATAATACCACACTGATAATGAGTCAAAGAAACGTGCACAATTTCTATCACATTTTAGCAACATAATATCACACTGATAATGAGTCAAAGAAGCGTGCACAATTTCTTCAAAATTTAAATTAGCATATGAAAAAAGAATCAAAATGGTCCATTGACTCTTGATGAAGGATCAAAATGATATCCAACTATATTAAAATATAATTTTGATCCTTCATATTCTTAAAAAGGACTCGTTTGGATAAAGTTTATGTAAAGACTATCCTACTTTCATAGCAGAATGTGGGATCAATTATCAACAGAAAAAGAAAAGCACTGAAGGAGGCCAAATTCTTGAAAGAATCAAAGTGTTGAAGCCCATTTATTCTTAAATAGAAATGATGACCTTAACAATTATCTATATAGATAATATATGTGGATTGAACCACCTCTATTAGAGCTTGGCGCGCACCTCGTGGCAGGACTAGTTGTCTCAAAATCTTCAAATTTAATTGTATGTTTTCCTGTACCTGTAATGCTTCGTTTGGGATAGCTTTTTTACTGCTTCTTGAAGCTGCTTTAAAGCTGCTTTAAGAAGTTGTAAAAAAACCGTCCCAAACAAAACCTAAGACTCAAATGCGTTGAAAACTAATTAATCCTTTGCTCAACCAGCTTATTTGATGTTGCAGAGTCTTGCAAGTGGTGCTGAAGCTAGATGAAAGAAGATAACTGGTATATCTGAGTATAGCTTAAAAGCCATGGGACTTGAGCATGCAAAGGCTATTCCGAGAATCTCAGCTTCCAGCTCTGTTTAATGAACGATTTGGAGAGGAATATGGTTTTCTTTCTGATCGGATAGTATTTCTATGGACTTTTGTATTTTCCATCTACTTCTTCAAGCAGGTCTCTTGAATTATTGAACTATCTGATCATTACCTGATGGCTTCAGGAGGGAGATAGAGCCAATTGTGTTAGGTAAGTTTAATATATAAACGTGAAGTTCAATATGTAAGAACACTGGATGCTGGTTCATCTTGTTTAGTTTTAATGAATCTTTTCAATATATAAATGCACGAGTTCTTTTACCATGACATAATAAGAAAGAAAAAGGAAAAAAAGAGCTCTATTTCTTCTTTTATTTGAACCAAATCGGAAGCTTAAATGTTGACATCTCCTTTACTTTTATAAAAATTATAGTCATTTGGAGGAAGATTTGATCAATAAAAATATAATTACAATATTAATTCAAATAGGTGCATTATGATGGAGATAAAAGTTAATTTTCCCTAATACATAACCTTACAAGTTTCCTATATAACAATTAATATGATGATTTTATTTGAAGAGCAATGTGTTATTAGATCAGACCCGCAATGTTTTATGGTGCAGAATTTTGGGTTTAAAGAAAAACATAAGATTAAGTTAAGTTTTGCATGGATGAGTATTCGCAGGTGGATGAGTTATTTTACTCTTAGAGATAGGATACGAAATGAAATGAGCATATAAGTAAAAAGGTTGGAATAGCTTCGGTAGAAGATAAGATTAGAGAGAGAGTCGCCTTAGATGTTTTGGTCACATCAAATGATGGCCTTTCGATAACTTAGTTAGGAAAGTAATTGTATTAAATTTGACTTATGTTAAGAAAGGTAGACCTAAACAAATTTAGTTATAAAAATATTAGAAATGATATTTCTTTATTAGATTTAAATGAAAATTTAACTTTTAACACGACATAATGAAGAAAAAAGATTCATGTAGCCGACCTCAATGATGGGATACAGACTTGATGTTGTTGTTATGCTACTTTGAAAAAATCCAAATAGTAAAAAAAAATTACTTGTTAGAGATTTATGTTGTAATTTGCTATACTAATATATTAAGTAAAAAAAGTATGATTAAGTTCAATTTTATTGATTAGTCATCACAATTTTATGAGATCAAGCATTAACATAAATACAAAATTTAGAATTTTAATTTTTCCGAGGAATAAATAATGTAAATATTTATTTAAACGTGAATATCATGGCTTCATTTAGATAATTTTTTACTGTTTTTAAAGTAATTTTAGTGTATAAAAAATTATTTTAGAAAGTTAAAAGAAATATGTCCAAGACACAATAAGACATGTAAATTTAAATTCTTTTTATTAAAAATATGAAAATATAAATATTAATAAAAGCAACGCACTTAAAATTTGGACCAATCTCACACTGGTTAAAATATATAGCGTAGGCACTGACGGAGTGAATTCTGAAGCGCGTGATAATGGCGTGGGAGAGCGATCCGGAGGACTTGTCACCGGCGGCCACCATCGTACCGTTCGATCCGCCACTTCCCCTTCTGAGAGGGCCCGTGAACGCCGCGCCGGGGGATGACCCCTCGGCTGGATCCTTCGTCCTCGCCTTCAGGGACGCCGCGAGCTGGCGGTCAGCATATCGGGCCACGGAGTCCAAGATTGTAGAGCAGTGTAAGGTATTCATCTTTCGGTCGCTCCAATTCGTTCTTTGTGCGTTGTTTATGGACAATTAAATCGCCTATTTTCTTAAAACCCTAATTTTTTGAATTTTGGTTGGATGGTTTTATGTTGAGGGTTTGGAGCCAAACAATAAACTCGTTGTCGTTTTCCTCTGCGTAGGCAGCATGACAGTGTGCGCATGCTTCTCTTTTATTTTAACGAATGGCTAAAACGTGGACTTTTCCGTCGCTGGAGTAACATATAATTTGCGAGGTTTTTTTTTTTTTTTTCAGATCTCATTTGGTTTCTTTGCTTTAAAGCGTCTATAAGTTTGTTTGATATGGGCACATTTGTCTGGTTTGATTTATTTTAGAACTTGGTCTTTTGATATAATTACTAGAAATGTGATAATTTCTAGGTATTTTAAAGTTTCTATGAGTGGATTTTTTTTTGAAGGCATTTGTTATTGCAGCTGGCCGAGCTGACTGGCTTTAGTAATGCCAGGCAGTAAGTTAAAACAGTTGCATAAAGTGAACGAGGAGCACAAAACCAGCTCTTGGCTGCAGAGTTTTGGCAGCTTTGATAGAAAGTGGCTCAAAGTACATTTGAGTAGCTTAATTTAGGTTGTGTGCCCATTTTATGCCAACTTATATCCTAGACTGTAACAAATCGCTATTATAGCCCTCTTCACCTTTAATTGGTGTGGCAATTCCTAACTTCAATTAGGCTTTCTTTTTGGCATCCCATGCTATTTTTGCTATTTTCCTTTCATTAATGTAGATAATCAGTTTTGTTGAAGGCAAGTTGAATGCTTCCATAGGTTCCTAGATGAGGTGAGGCTAGAGAACCTCTAAATCCACCTTGAAAATTACCTGCACTAAACTGTTATCTAAGTGAATGGATAGCTTTGACGTGCTAGGTAGTGGGGCATTTTAGAGGTGGTTGTTAATGCTTTAGAAAGGAAGAAAAATTTGTTGAATAATTTGTTTTTGATGATGACAATATGCATGGGCTGATATGAAAAGAACATCTGAAATTAGCCAAATAACGATGCATGCTAAAAAATGAGTTTGATCAAATGTAAGTGCAAGAGCTTCAATATATTAAGTGGTAATTACTGAGGATGAAGATGATGAATCTTAGGAGATTGTAAGGGACAAAGGGTTACGAAGTAATGATTAAGATTAGGCAACGATGATAATAAAGATGGAGTAGATAGTTAAGCCTTTTAGATTATCCCTGATATAAATGATTTAAGTTAAATTAGTTTAACTATTTAAGGTATTGTTTGATAATGTCATTAAAGTTTCTGATTTATGATAATATATTTAGCAATTTTGTCCAGCTTGCAACAAAACATGAAAAATTATTATTTTCCTTACATAGTTGAATGTTATGACTTCCATTTTATTACCTTTGACAACATTTCTCATATAAAATAATATTATTAAATGAATTAACTATTTCATTTTAACGCCTCATTTCATTTTTACAAGTTTCTAAAATGTCAAGTTTGTGTAGTCATATTGCCTAAGGGTGCCTGGTGCCTTAGATTAACACTAGATCGTAGTTTTTTTTGTTTCAAGGAAATGCTCAACCGGACCATACAATCATGCAATAGGATATCGGCTAGGGTACTGTGCGTTACTGCTGATTTTATGTTCTGATCTTTTTTCTCTTTCAATTTACCGAAATAGTTCACATATGCAATGAGAGTCTTTTTATTCACGTAGATTTTTGGGCACATTGATATCTTTAGAATTGTGTCATTATTATTGTTAATCTGTAGATGATGCTCAAAGGCAATATTAATAAAAAATGGTCCTTTAAGAGTTAGACATCATGTTCATAGAGTAATGTGATCAGCATGTCCTTGTAATCATCAATGTTTTGTTTTACCTTCACTGCAGCATGTCTTAATGAATAGTGCTTTTACTGCCAAATATTAGACTACGCATTTGTGAAGATAAAATTTTGGGGGATTGAAATGCATGCCACAAATTTTTTTATGTATTGACATATTTAATTCTTAAATACTTTTATTTATTTATAGAACATCTTAGTGTCTAAATCATATCGAAATATATGCATGAAGAAAGATATTTTACTCTAGATAGATTAATGTCAGTGGCATTCTTGATGCGATTTAGAAATTCTAGTGTTATATAAGTAAATATAAAAAATTTAGATGCTAGATATAAAAAAATATAAGAATTAAGTGGTATATATATAAATCCCCTAAAAACTTAATGTTTAGATTTTGTTTGGAAAACCAGTTATTGCTGGAAAAGTATATTGAAAACTGAAAAATCCCTCTTTAAAAAATTGCTTTTGGTCTCATTTGGTAATGCTGTTTAGCAGCTTTGCTTTTCAAAATCCTAACTATGGCCCTTGATTTGTGTAAAAAAAAAAGAAGTGTAAAAACCATGCACAACACATTTATAGAGCAAATTGCCATCTTTGTAAAAATGATCCCGTCTTAATTTTGTAACAAATAGCACAACGTAGATTCTACACAACATTACCTAGCGAGCCTAAGGTGAAGTTGTTTCTACCGTTGAGCTGTTATTTATCAGTCAGTGTGTCTTTTAGGTGTTTGTTTGCGATGCCATATATTTTGTCTGAGAACGTTGGATTAAAATGGTCATTTGTTATATCAATTCATGATAAATATTATCTGAGTTTGTCCTCAGATGCTTTTTAAAAAATGCTAGAAATAATGGCATAATAAAAAAAGTTGTGTTTTAGGATGAAATAGGATGTCATGTGATAATATGATCAATCAGTTGTCTATCACACATTACTATAACAAGGAAAATCAGCACTAAAATCAAAAGCCGATTATACACGACACCCTTATAGTAGTTTATTGAAAAGAGCCTTTAAAAAAGCAAAAACTTTGAATGTTGTTGTACCTATTTGCATATTAATTAAAAAAAGTTAATTAGAATGCAAGTTAGGAGAATGCAACATATAATGATGCTTTATGTAAATGTCAGTAACATCATATATGTAAGAAATAGAGGGCAAGTTTAGGTTTTTATTTTATGGACTTATTATCTTTGTG
Source organism: Dendrobium officinale (assembly GCA_019514585.1). Taxonomy (NCBI): domain Eukaryota; kingdom Viridiplantae; phylum Streptophyta; class Magnoliopsida; order Asparagales; family Orchidaceae; genus Dendrobium; species Dendrobium officinale. The sequence continues at coordinate 29,716,817 of CM033698.1, forward strand.
GTTTTATTTGCCTGATGTTTGCTTATTAATCAACTTAACAGCCCCAGAACAGCCTCTATACAGAAGGGAAGGGAAGCCAACAAAACGTATTTTGGTTTTATGGATGTTTAAATAGAAATATGAATATAACTTGACAAAAGTATTATGGGCATGTAGGTAAAATGTTTATTTTGAAAGGTAAAGCTCTGACCATTCCACGACCATTCCATTCCTCTGGAAAGGGAGGATCAGTAACCATGTCATAAATGACTAAGTTTGTGAAAACCCGAAAAATGTCATTTTAGACATCGCACACTTTATCGCCGCGACGAGTTTTAAGTGAAAAATTCAATATTGTCGGATTTCGATGGAAATAATTTTGAAAAATTCTACGCAAAATTCTAAGAAATTTGATATCTAAAACTTGTATTTAATTTTGCTTAATTTAGGAATTAAAATTCATATACAACAACAACAACAACATCAAGCCTTTATCCCACTACGTGGGGTCGGCTACATGAATCCTTTTTCTCTATTGTGTCCTATTAAAAGCCAAATTCTCGTTTAAATCTAATAAAGAAAGGTCATTCCTAATATTTTCTAACCAAGTCTTTTTAGGTCTACCCCTACCTTTCTTAACACAAGTCAAATCTAATACCTCTACTCTCCTAACCGGGTCGTCGGAAGGCCGCCTTTTTATGTGACCAAACCATCTAAGGCGACTCTCTCTAATCTTATCTTCTACTGGAGCTACTCCAACCTTTTCACGTATATGCTCATTTCGTATCCTATCTCTAAGGGTAAAGCCACTCATCCATCTAAGCATCCTCATCTCTGCCACACTTAACTTAGTATTATGCTTCTCTTTTAATGGCCAACATTCGGCACCATAAAGCATTGCAGGCCTCACTACCATCTTATAGAATTTTCCCTTAAGTTTCATAATACCAATAATAGCCTTAAAGGTTATTATTGCTTGGAATGTTTAAGTGAGGGTAAAATGGTCAATTGCAAAATCCCTAAACCACCAAAGCTTTAAGGGACCGAATTTTATTCGGTCCTTCGGTCCCTCATTCGATCCGTGCAGCCGAAACCGAGAGAAGGCGCACGGAAGGGAGAGGGCGGACGCACGCAAGGCGACGGGCGGCGGCTCCGACGACTTCTCCGGCGAGATTCTTGGAAGGGATTTGTAGGAGAAAGCCTAAGGAACATTAAGGTGCATTTCTAAACTTAGAAATCTTTGTTTGCCATAGATTTTTGAGATTTTAGGGTATTGTGGAATCATGGAAATTTCTTTAAGGAATTAAGAGGGAAGATCTATAAAACGATTTCATACTTGAGAATGTGCTTTTCTCTAAGGATTTTTAGGGTTTCTAAAATTTGGGTTTTTCTAAAATGTTGCTTTTTAGAAAATCTCTTAACAAAGTTTGTTCCTAAGGGTTGTGGGAGTATTCTAATGATGAAATTTTGACATTTTTCATAAAATATTAATTTTTATAATTTTAGTTTAATTTAAATCCGAAAATATATTAATTTAATTATGAATTAGGTGTAGGAGAGAGTTTGACATGTTTATGTGAGGGAATTAATAAAAATAGGTTTTCCAAAATTAGGATATTAGGAAAATTCAAAAATAGAATTATTTTAAATTAATTTAAATTATGGAGAAAGTGTTATTTTGATTAATATTAAGTAATTACACAAAACTATGAATTTTTAAAATATATATATAATTGATTTAAGTTTTAAGTGAGAGAGAGAGAGTGAGGGGGAGAGAGAAGTTAGGGTGATTTAGAATGATGAGGAGAATGCTATTTTGATTTATTTTGTAGATTTAAAAAAAATGAAAAATTGATACTTATAGGTGATTAATCGTGGTGAAATCGAAGGAAAGACTAGCAGGAGAAATCAGATTCCAAACTTCTGTAAGTATTCATAGTTCTTTAATTACAGTAACATCTCTTATTTTCTCACATGTTATATAATTTGATAGCCCCAATCTTAATTCTTTACTCGTATCAAATGAATGATTATGCAAATTACATGTACATTTTATGGCCTTATTTGATAAAGTTTATGTTATATGAAATGAATTGATATGAAATGATATGAATGTTATATTGAATGCTTTTATGTGTATGCTAAAAGGATGGAGTTCACCCCCTTATGGTACTAGTTGGGGACGCTGTACTCATGCACGTTAATATGATAAAGGATATGGAAAAAGAAAATGGTAAAGGAGCACCTTTATGGTACTAGACGGTGACTCATGTGATGGTTGTATTATATACGAAAAGAGAAAGCTAAGTATAATGATATGAATATGGAAATGAAATGAAAAATATGGCTTCATGTTATGATATGTTTAATGTTATGTTAGTATAAAATCATTTTATGTTATGTTCATATGAAATTGACATCCAGCATATTACATAGTTGTCTTGTTTACTGTAGTTTATAATTGTGTATTACTTACTGAGCTTTAGCTTAATGTTAGTTGTTAACATTTTCAGGTAAGCTTAAATTAATCAAATGAGTAGAAGGGGTGACAATGTTTATCGTAGGAGAGGAGCTCCGGAAGAAAGGTAATTATGAATTTATTGAGTTTTACATTTATGTGTTTTCAAAATTTGATGTTTAGAGGCTTTTTCAAATTATTATGGAGATAGATTTAAAGATTAGATAATTTAAACTACCGTCCGACCTTTGTTCCCCCTCGCATGGCGGGAACAAAAAAATTTGATGTTAGTAATTATCTAATCTTTAAATCTATCTCCATAATAATTTGAAAGAGCCTCTAAACATCAAATTTTGAAAACACATAAACGTAAAACTCAATAAATTCATAATTACCTTTCTTCCGGAGCTCCTCTCCTACGATAAACATTGCCACCGCTTCTACTCATTTGATTAATTTAAGCTTACCTGAAAATGTTAACTAATATTAAGCTAAAGCTCAGTAAGTAATAAACAATTCTAAACTACAGTAAACAAGGCAAGTGTGTGATATGCTGGATGTCAATTTCATATGAACATAACATAAAATGATTTCATACTAACATAACATTAAACATATCATAACATGAAGCCATATTTTTCATTTCATTTCCATATTCATATCATTATACTTAGCTTTCTCTTTTCGTATATAATACAACTGTTATAGGAGTCACCGTCTAGTACCATAAAGGTACTCCTTTATCATTTTTCTTTTCCATATCCTTTACCATATTAACGTGCACGAGTACAGCGTCCCCAGCTAGTACCATAAGGGGGTGAACTCCATCCTTTCAGCATACACATACAAGCATTCAATATAACATTCATATCATTTCATATCAATTCATTTCATATAAGATAAACTTTATCAAGTAAGACCATAAAATGTACATGTAATTTGCATGATCATTCATTTGATACGAGTAAAGAATTAAGATTGATGCTATCAAATCATATAACATGTGAGAAAACAAGAGATATTACTGTAATTAAAGAACTATGCATACTTATAGAAGTTTGGAATCTGATCTTTTCTGTTAGTCATTCCTTCGATGTCACCACGATTAATCACCTATAAGTATCAATTTCTCATTTTTTTTAAAATATACAAAATAAATCAAAATAGCATTCTCCTTCTCATTCTAAATCACGTTAATTTATCTCTCTCCCTCACTCTCTCTCTCACTTAAAACTTAAAGCAATTATACATATTTTAAAAATTCATAGTTTTGTGTAATTAATTAATATTAATCAAAATAACACTTTCTCCATAATCTAAATTAATTTAAAATAATTCTATTTTTGGATTTTTCTAATATCCTAGTTTTGGAAAACCTATTTTCATTAATTCCCTCACATAAACATGTCAAATTTTCTCCTACACCTAATTCATAATTAAATTAATATATTTTCGGATTTAAATTAAATTAAAATTATAAAAATTAGTATTTTATGAAAAATGTCAAAATTTCATAATTAGAACACTCCCACAACCCTTAGGAACAAACTTTGTTAAGAGATTTTCTAAAAAGCAACATTTCGCAAAAACCCTAATTTTAGAAACCCTAAAAATCCTTAGAGAAAAGCACATTCTCAAGTATGAAATCGTTTCATAGATCTTCCCTCTTAATTTCTTAAAGAAATTTTCATGATTCCACAAAACCCTAAATTCTTCATCTCAAAAATCTATTGCAAACATAAAGATTTGTAAGTTTAGAAATGCACCTTAATGTTCCTTAGGCTTTCTCCTACAAATCCCTTCCAAGAATCTCGCCGGAGCAGCCGCCCGTCGCCTTGCGTGCGTCCGCCCTCTCCCTTCCGTGCGCCTTCTCTCAGTTTCGGCAGCACGGATCGAATGAGGGACTGAATAAAATTCAGTCTCTTAATGCTTTGGTGGTTTAGGGATTTTGCAATTGACCATTTTACTCTCACTTAAACATTCCAAGCAATAATAACCTCTAAAGGTATTATTGGTATTATGAAACTTATATGAATTTTAATTCCTAAATTAAGCAAAATTAAATACAAGTTTTATATATCAAATTTCTTAGAATTTTTCAAAATTATTTCCATCGAAATTCGACAACATTGAATTTTTCACTTAAAACTCGTCGCGGCGTTTTGAAAAGTGTGCGATGTCTAAAACGGCATTTTTCGGGTTTTCACAATCTTCCGTCCTAATAAAAATTTCATCACCGAAATTTACATAACTTCTAGTTGCAAAATAACCCAACAGCTTCCATTTCATTAACATAAACCTCAACATTGAAACAGAACAAACTAAACATCTAAAATATTTTAACAAAATAATATAATCAATTCCAAAACATCTGACATGACATAACGAGATAAATTACAAAATCCAAAACATCAAATTTATCATTACAAGTTACAAAAAATAAACTCTAAAGCCATCTCAATTGTCATTGTCAGCATCTGCAGATCCTTCGGGCTCTTGCTGAGTAAAGTGTAAACTCGCGGTCTAACATTCTGCCTAGATTGATTTTGTACTGAACCTGCAACTGATGGTTCTATCATCTTGGGTTTTTCATAATTCCTCTGTGAAGGTGCTTCAACTGATCTCATTCCTCCTGAAGTCTTCTGAGCCAAAGCAGGACAATATTTTGCTATGTATCCAGGCTGATGACACCAATAGCAAGTGTTTGAACCAATCAAACATTCACCTTTATGTAATCTGCCACACTTAGCACAAGGTTCAGTGACTTTACTTACAGTTGCACCACTACCTCCACTAGAACTAAACTTGGGCTTCTTCCCATTTGCTCCCTCAGTCTGGTTGCTTTGAATATCCTCTTCAGAATTCTTCCTTTTCTGAAAATCTCTTCTCCTCTGAGTACTCTGCAAATCCAGCTCAATCTTTCGTGCTCTTTCAACTAAAGTAGAGTAATCTTCAATACCCAAGGGAACCAATGGCTGTCTAATGCTATCCCTCAAGCCACAAAGGAAGCGGTGACATTTCTCTTATGCATTAGGAATTAGATGAGAGGCATACCTAGAAAGCATCATGAATTCAGCCTCATACTCTGTGATGGTCATTGTCACCCTGCACCAGTCTATTAAATTTGTCTTCCATTGACCTCCTAGCAGTCATTGGTACATACCAATCTCTAAACACTTTGACAAATTCCTCCCATGTTATTTGGCTGCTAGGTCTCCCACCAAAAGTTTCTTCCAACTGACTTTTCCACCATCTTTCTGCTTCCCCATTGAAGGCATAAGCAGCTAAGGCTACCCTTCTATCCTGGCCGGGTCGTGACAAAGTTTAGGCCCCCAATTGTGGGCACATCATTTGCTTGATTTATGACTTATGATGTTGACATTAACGTATCAAGGCAGTAGGAGGAAATGCCATGTTGCAAGTTAGATTGCAGAACTATGGGATGCATAAATTTTGGAACTCAGGTAAAACGAAATGTCCTAAATTATTAGATTGTTATGCTGTATATATAAAGAAAATTAACAAAAAGGTTTCACAAATAAACCTTAATTATATCCCCATTAAAATAGGCTTTTTTTGAGAAATTTGAAGGGCATGCCCAGTACTCTACTTGGTAACCACATGGAAGGGAGGGGAAGCACATTGAAGCTATTATTCTTAATGGGACATCGAAAAAGAACTATGAAATATAATTTGACAAAAGTGACATGAACATTTAGGTTAATTTTCTGTCCTGAAAAGCTGCAGCACCAATAGCCATGAAAAGTCATTCCAAATTTTGATTGAGCTTTCAAAATCAGATCAAAGCCTGCATTTGGACACTATAAAATTATTAAGGTTCTTTTAACCCTTCAAACGGAGCTTTAGTCACATATTTCTTTATGTAAAAATTGAGTTTTCAAGATTGACATTGCACAACAACGCTGAATTTAAAGTTATGAACTTATGATTTACATAGGCCATTGAATGCCACATGAGGTTTTATCGTGTTTTTGGGTGAATGAATTGGAAATTTTGTGGATTTATTGTTGAGCTTAGTTAAAAGTTTTATCATGATAACTTCCTTTGCCATTTATTCTTATTCTATCAGTTAGTCAATCATATTTATTATTTTCTTTGTTAAAAATTGACATGGATTGGATTGCCAAAGTGATATGGTCTATCACTTTTTAATATTTTTAGATTGCTATCAAGATAGTTTTCGATCTATTATGGAAATTTGATTTTATATATCCTATAATGCTTAAAATTTGTAGAAACATGGCTGTTGTTTATTTCTGGAGAACATATGACCAAAAGTTTTGTTAGAATCAAAATGCCTCCTGCTCTAGATTGTGGACTATTTTTTTTTTTAAAGTTTGTCGCTACAAAATATTGATTTGAATAACATTCATTCAAAAGTATAAAGCATATGTGATAAAAAAATTAGATTCTTGATTTAGTTTTATTTGAACCCTAATTGAAAATTAATCTTTCATATTTGATTTTTTTTTTCGATCATGATTTGAACAAGGTTTGAATAAGAGATTATTAGAATTTTTTTTAAAATAGTTGAATTATAGGTTCTTATAATGTTCATTCAATATTCGAATAAGGTTTGAACCTTTTAAACATTAGAGTATAGTATAGAAGATAACAATTATAATAGCTATAATACAATGGATTTTAAGGCAAAAACTGCCAAGGTTAAAATTTTAATAAGAAGCCTTATATTAAGTTAAAGTAGCTATATTGACATTTTGAGTATAATTGCAACTTCTATAAAACAAGACAAAATTAGATACAACCGACTACAATAAGAACATTTATAACACAGTTATATCATTATATAATGCCTAGATTTGATAATATGTATATCACTATAAAGTGCTCAAATCTGACTATATCTATATCACCATAAAATGTGCTCTTGAAGATCTTTAGAATTGAAATCATTTTCATCAAGCAATAGCAAAGGTTTTCTCGATTTATTATTGTAAATTCAAGCCAACAAGCTTTGCATTGATCTTCAGTAGCATATCCATTGAAATCGCATATCTATTGAAATCAGTTGCACATCCACTGAAAGCAAAATAATGCCTCCCCCTCCCTACATGTATGATTAACATCAACACTTTAAGATACTGTGTGCTTGCATCTCATATTTAACATGATGATGTCATTAGTTCAAATGGCTCAAAATACCTTATGATTTTTTCCATCTTACCCCTACCTCTTTACGCAACTCAAGCATGCATTGTGAGACAACTCAAATGGGTTAAATCACAAAGGAGAAGCGGAGTACAAAATAATAAATTCAAATTTTGGTCGATGTTCATCGAACACATGGTTGAAACTTGATCAACCTTGCTAGAGGTTGTTTAAAGCAATGTCGTATTGATTGAAACTTTTAGTCTTGATCGAGCTATCTTTGAATTATGATCAAATACTTTTCGACTATTGTTTGATCATATTTCTGAAATATAAAGAAGTTCTGAAGAATATTTGATCTATTTCAATCAAGGGTAGAATATGTTTTGAGCAATATTTGAAGCTAGTAATCTCATATATAATATTTTTTTAGATTTAGGGTTCAAATTATAAACGTATAACATTGCTAATTGTCAATTACAATTGCCTGCTAGCCAGAGTCAGAGATAGGAGATGAAAATATTGCATTAAAATTTTGCCTTAGAATTATCACTTACAAATGAGAATAATCGGAGAAGAAGGCCTTGAAATTTCAACGGGTTGACCAATTTCTTGCATGAAAGGTTCCTTGTATAGGGAAATTCAAATTAGGAGGATTGTTTTGGGTATTTTGCTGTTTTTTTATGTTTTAAGGAGGATTGTAAATCGGGGGTTAGGTCATCTTGTATTAGTTGAAGTTTGGAGGATTCTTATGAGTGTTTGGGCTCTTGTTGCCGGCTAGGGTAGATCAGATCCTCTCCAATTGAGGATTCATTTTATCTTGTGTCTTTCTCCTATTTCATCAATTAAAAGGATTTTTCTTTCGTTATTTCTCTTAATTCTTCTTGTAAATTGCATTTGGAGTGCCGTAACCTCTTCTCCAAATGAAGATACATTTTATTTTGTTTGTCTTTTTCCTATTTCATCAATTTAAAGGATTTTTTCTTCTGTTAATTTTTGTTGGAGATTGTATTTGGAGTGTTGTAACCTCTTCTTCAATTGAGGATCCATTATATCTTGTCTTTCTCCTATTTTATCAATTAAAAGAATTTTTTCTTCCGTTATTTCTCTTAATTCTTCTTGCAGATGATATTTGGAGTGCTGTAATTTAATTTCAACAAAAGGGAATTATATTTCTGCATCCACTTCTGACCCAACTCATTTATAATACCAAGTGTTCTGGTCTTCTTATACTTCTCTCTGCATAGCTGCACTTTGTCAGCTTTATTGAACTCGTTTGGTAGATTATTACGACTTATTTATAATCTGTAATCATAGCAAGATGGGTTTGTATAAATGAAGGCTGGTGCTCGTGCTGGTTGTTCCATCAGCGTCTCCAGCAAGTGCAAGACCCCCTGGTGGAAAATCATATTAGGTACCAAACAAATGGATTTCAAGGAGAGGGAGCAATGTGAAGAGCGCGAGATGTCTGCCTGCATGGCTTTGGCTGAGGATGCTTGCATTAGTTTTGCCAAGGAAAAATGCATTCCTGCTTTTCAAAAAGCAAGAATTGCCGCTGAAAGCTCACCAGAAGTTGGAAATGCTGCACTTGAGGGGTCAACCAACTACAAAGGTTCTAAACTATTGATGGGTTCTTTTGTTGAAAGCACTTCTTGAGCTGTTGTTATGTGCTGCTTACTATGTTTGATTTGTTTTCTAAGGTACTTATGTTTTATTTGGGGTAATTTTTTTGCTGCTTTCTAAAATAATTTTTTATCACAAAAATTTCTTTAGTTATAAATTTTTATATTAAAAAGTTGCTTTATAAAGCAGTGAGAAAGTTGTCCCAAACAAAACCTTAGTCAGGTAGAGAATGCTTAAAGTAAGGAAAAATTGACTTATCTTGTTGGACTTGAATCCATTAATTAGATATATCTAGATTCTAGATTCAATGTGTGCTTGATGTGTAACTATGTATTCTTTGTATACTTATTTTTTTTAAAAGATATAATACCACATTAAGAATATTCGTTCATAAATATTTAAGTTTTATTTGAGATATTTTTTTTTACTGTTTTTTAATACAAATTTTTATTTAAAAATTTTTTTATTAAAAAATTATTTCAAGAAAATCATTTCAAATAAAACCTTAATAATTTCTCCAATAGAACAAAAATAAAGTTATGATAAGTTGTGTAAATTAATGGTACGTGTAATCTGATATTTTAAAGCATTGGTGATTTGGATCATCCACTCATTGAATCATTGAGGAAATAAATCCAGGGCTGGATATTAGCACAAAGATCCATTATAACCCTATTGAATTGATTTTTGCTTACATAAAGTAAAATTTGATTTTTAGCTTAAATGAATATTTTATTTGGGAAAATTTTTTATAATTTTTTTCTATTTTAATAAATTTTTTATTAAAAAAATATGTTTTTAAAACAATAAGAAAATCCTCTCGGATGTAGCTTAAATCAATCGAGATAAGCCATGGGCCAGAGAATAGGAGCCTAGGTATAATCAATCTAATTTGAATCAGCTAGAAAAAATAAATGATATATATATTTTTAAAAATTAAAAAAAAAATTTTGAATCAACTTGATCCAAATTTGCTAGCTCAAAATCAAATCAATTTGAGCTGATCAGATTTGATCTATTTTTCAGTGGGCACTGAATCAACTCGAAATTTCTCACCCCTAAACATACCCAATGAGTGGACTAATTATTTTATGCGTTTGCAAAAGAATAGTAAAAATACATAAAATAATTCATATTTTTTAAATAATTGAATATTTATTGCATTTTTATTAAGTATTTGTAAAAATAATAAAAATGTATTCATAATTAAATATTTGCTGTTCTTTTATTGCCCTTTTACAAAAGCACATCAAAAGGATAATAAAAATATAGCAAATCCGATTAGCTTTCCGTCGGATTCTCCAATTGGTGGGGCACCCTAAAATTATCACAATAATAATAATAATAATAAAAACCATAAAATTATCACTATATCTTCACAATAACTATCTAGTTGCCGGTAAGGATCCACGCACACCCCTGCCCTGAGGGTCAGCATCCATATTATGGCTATCCATGCAGAAATCTTTGAAGCAGCAGACCAGTAGGTTAAATGTTTAATCCATAAGCAAAGAATGCAGAGAAAAAAAAAAAAAAACAAATATATTTCTTCCACTGGGGCAGACGTTCAAGAAAGAAATTCCTTCCCCATAAAGTACGTTGGGCTCTAAAAAATCCTGCCACTGGGAGCTAGGAAATATCGTCACCAGCAAATAAACCTCAAGAGCATACGCTTTAAAACATGTAGTCGTGCGCATCTCTGTCATCTGCTCTCCGACTTGCATCTTGTACATCACCAGCAAGCACTCTCTTGTTCATTTTGGCCCTTTGGACCAGACGAACCAATGCTTGCACTACTTCTGACATGGGCGGTCTGAACTCCGGCTCAGGCTGTCAAACAGGGCAAATTATTACGTGCGGAGAGTCCGGACGTGATCCAGAGACCAATAAAATTGCGCCACATCACCCAAAAAGTGTACCACATTTGGTACAGAGCACAACACCGAGCGGCACAGAGCGTCGGTACCGCACTCGGTACCAAGCAGTACCGGACAATTCTTCCGCCCGGTGTCCGCAGGAAACACTTGTTGTTATTATTGCTATTGTGGCGAGTTTTTTCAAGCAAAAATGCATGAATGGGCTCCGGATCCGAGAAATCTATCTCAAGGGACTGAAAAAGGGGTAATGCAATTTGATAGGAACATTACCTGAACACATAGGGCAATAACATCGGCAAATCGAGAGAGAGATTTTGCGGGGTACAGCCCTTGGAGTTGTGGGTCGACCATCTTGTCGAGAGCATCAATGTCATGGAGCTGAGGGGTAGCCCATCGAACCAAATATTGCTCAGATCTTGGTCTTGCGCTGCCATGATGAAGTCACAACAATCATAGAAATTTAATAGTATTAGTTTTGAGACTGAAATGCAGAGGTTCTGCAGAGCAGAACAGAACCAAATTGATTAAAATGCACTTCTGTGAGTAAAAAATTCAATGGAGTTACATATCAAAAGGCTTTCTTCCGGTCAGGAGCTCTAGCATGACCACTCCAAAGCTATACACGTCGCTCTTCAGGGTATATTGGCCTGACATGGAAACCTCCGGAGCACTGTAGCCAGAACTCTGGTTATGATGTGTACCCTACAAAGTGTTAAAAAAATATCTTTAATTTTTGTACTAAAAAGCTACTTCAAGAAGCAATAAAAAAACTATCCCAAACAAAACCTAAATATGGTTGTTAAAAAACATTTTGTTTAATTGCCTCAAATTGGATATTACCTGAAGACATCTGGCAATTGAAAACTTGCATTAAATTACCATCCAACATACAAAAAAAAATTGCATATAGATAACTAATAACCAGTTGGCTTTAGAAAATAAGTAAATAATTTTTTTTCTTTGGGGTGCGAGGAAGATGAAGGCGTATTTCATATCAGAATTAACGGATAAAATTATTAGTTCGAAATTTAATAAGATTAAAAAGAAACAAATTGGTAGAAGGAAATAATAAAAGATGGTCAACTCAAGAGAATAAGTCAATTTCCCCACAAATATATAAGAGCTGTAGCATTCCAACTTTTAGGGCTAAATATTTCTTTCTTTCCATGCTTTAATATATCAAATACGAATCTATACAAAGATCTTTGTTCACGTTTGTGTGTTTTCAATTCAAATTTAACAATTTGAATCAGAGCAAAATTGAATCCATCAGAATAATTTTGGTTGATGAACTTTGCGATTATGATGGATGTTTGATTGGTATCAGTTATGCATAAGGAACCTTAATTGACCGATAGTACATACTCAAAACTAAAATGATTGTATTGGACTGTGCTTTTTACATGAATCCTTCGATGAGTTGGGGGTTGTTTCATTGCCTGTTAAATGGTACTTAGGAGTGGGCAATCTGAAAATTATAAGTTCAACGATTTTGCTTATGGATAACCAAAGATCCTCCTAGTTTCATGCATCAATAAAATTGCTGAAGTTCAGTAAATAAGTTGTGAACCATTTATTTCAATTCTAAGGGCCATAGAATTTATACTTGCAGACAGGCAGAAATATGTCAGCTATGCAGGAAAACTATACAGCAGCTGCATGTAAATCTGCAATTTGGAAATATGCTCAAAGGTTTACCAGATAGTCAGCATTAGGGATAAGACATGCAAGTCCACAATCTGAAAGGTGAGGATTAAGCTCCGCGTCCATTAAGATGTTGGTTGAATTGAAATTTTTGTGGACAACAGATGGAGAACAAACTTCATGCAGATACCTGGAAACATTCATTGTAAGTTATGATGAAACAGCAGCATCATAAAACTTAATTCTGGCTAAATTTCAGTTTTCAGAAACCTATATTAAGCAGATTACAATAACAATTTTGGCAGCATTTAGGAGTACATAAACGAGGAAAGTTGGATCAGCGTTAAATATATTTTTAAACATATTCAAAGTGATGTTCCTTATCTGAATTATATACATGACAGCTCTACCTAGGAGACATCTCTGCTAAAAGATGTGAAAAATTAGAACAATATAAAAGGTTTTTAAAGATAATGGATTTGGATTATAAGGAAAAAAAAATCAAGTATATGATATATGATCTAAGTTGGTATGAAATTGATAATTATCAATTAATATGGCTAAAAGATCCACTGATAACCGATTATAGAAATATGGATATATAGATGAGGTTATTTCTAAAGTTCAGCGTGTGTGATAAAAATGAAAAAGTTCTTCAAGAATACGTGACCATGTAGACATAAAATAAAAATAATAAGCTTAGATGCATCGTTAACTCCAGTAATAGAAACTTATTCATATATTCCACTTTCAGAATTGCTCAATGATCCAACAAAAGACGAAAAGTATAACTGCAAGCGGAGGCAGTTTAATGGCACAGGTCTGTAGCAGAATAAGAACTTGGCAATAGTAGAGAAGTAGGAAATCAAGTATTGGTAGGCATAACGGCAGCCTGGTTAAAATAGCAGGAAGACAACGGCACTTAGTGGGTAATAACAAAGGTGACACTTGTAGGTAGCAGCAAAGAAGTGATTAGCATGAAAAATAACAGGTGTCCAATGGGAAATAGCCGACATAAACAGGAAAACCATTGTAAAAATAGTGGAAGCAATAGATGTAAACATAAGGACAACATCAGCATAATGGAATTGCAACAATGAATGAAAATAGGAATAACAATTAATACTAATTAGCAATTCATATAATGGCAGCAATTCTGAACTCCATATGTGCTAATTAAAATTCAACTGATTGGGCTGAAACCATCCAGTAATGAATTAAACCTAACAGACTTCTCAAATACCTGCGAATACATTCAGTTGTTGTAGCAGTTATCATCAAAGGCATATTTTACACTTGAAATGCACTAGAAAAAAAAAATTAATACATACGAATTGCATTCTCAATGGCACATTTTTGTATTTTACTCTTCCATTTTTTTTTCTCTTGTTTGGACATTTGAATTGATATCATTTCAGTTCCCCCTTGACCCTAGTGCATCTCTATATTTGCTTGTATCACAAATGATAAAATGATAGGGAAAACTTCACAAAATTTTTCATTGCTAGAACCTCTTATCTTAATAAAAAGAATAGCTTGAGTTCTCCCAAAAGGTCAAAAATGTACGTCAAGGTTCTCCGTTCTTCACTTCGAAAATTAAATGTTATGCAAGAAGTATTTGATTTTGTAATTTTCCTTTAAATTTTATTATTTTTATCAAGTCTATTGGAAATGGCTTAGAGGGTGTCCTTGTACACAATCAAGATAAGGGTATACTTTCCCAATAAAATAGAAGGTGACGTAATAGTTTTTCAACATACTTGCAAGTGAAAAGTGTTTTTTGGATTAGTGCAATCCTAAGAAAAAGCAGCAGTTTTTATTCCTAACAGAACAGAAATTCGGCACATTACAGTGCAGGAATTACTGTTATTCAGTCGGCACAGTGAGAACGCTCCATTAGGCGGCACAGTGCTGCGGGTCTAGAATTTTTGTTGGGTGTGGAGTGCGGACGTAGCTCTGTGTGTGCAACCCTATAGCTGGCCGCCACATGGAGCAAACCTTGACCCCACCAATCTCTTAAGCACGTGTGCTTTTTCACCTCGCGGCCCGATGACCCGAACCGCCTGAATAATTGAAAAAATGCGCGGTACCCATTTCTTCGAGAAGATCCGAAACGCCTCTTCCAGTTTTACTTTTTCGGGCGATTTGCTAGTCTACAATCCATTCTTCCACAAGGAGAAGTTGCAGGCTATTATTCATCTTCCACACGAAGCAACTTCATCTTCTACATGAAGCATCTTGAGTCTTCATCGTCTAAATGGGCAAGGTATGTTTTTTCTATAGTTATATGTAATTATCACGTTTTAGGATTTGAATGTAATTTTTGCTTTATGCTCGGTAAGTTAAAAGCATTGTAAGTTCCATAAGTTTTTATAGTTCTAGGGTTTGTCGTTAGGTTTTTTTTTTTATTCTTCCGCTTTGTTCCTTTTGAGAAGGTCTGTATGGAATCTCGGTACTGCTCGGTACCTTCATGTTTTTGTAGGTAACGCAAGGTATCCCTTGGTACCTCTCGGTACTGGTCAGTACCGCTCGGCACAGGTCGGTACCGCTCGACACCGGTCGGTACCGCTCGGTACTTAGAAGAACCTGACCTTGAATGAAATTTTTCCTAATCAAATACATCATATTACGCAAGGATATGTTCCGAAGACTAGCTTCCGTTGCAGAACGTCAACTTTTGGAAACGTCTGTGATTATTTAGTCGAAATATTTGGCGAAAACCTTGTGAAGAGTTTGAAGCAAAATAATCTTCATCACTTTCTTTTTATGCCACGATTTGTACAGAATGTTCCATTGGTACTCAGGTTGTTGTCGTGCTGCGTTATTAAGAAGCAATGCTTTATCATTAAAGAGCAGAAGTTACCATTTACTACCGATAAAGTTGCTATGATTTTAGGCTTACCAAACAGAGGAAACAATTTTGAAATAGGTAGCGCTAGAATAACCGGAAAATCAGCTAATGATATTAGGAAAGAGTTTATTAGTTTAGATGAATCAACTCCACTGCTCGATGTTGTGAAGAAATTCATCATTTTTTTGTTGTCAAATCTTTTTTTTCCTCTGCACAACTATCGAACACCAGCATTTATTCTAAGTGTGGCACGAAATGTTGACAAATTTTTATCTTACAATTGGCCGGAATCAATTAGAGAATTCCTTGTAGCTGACTTTGATGCAATTGCTCAAAAAGTTGAGCAAAGGACAACCACTTGGTTATATAAATGGCTTTGTTCAAATTATAATAGTGAGTACATTGAATTGAATTAGTTTTGTATTTATTAATGATGTTGAATATTTGAAGATATATTTTATGTTGCTATTGTTATGTTTGGGTTCAGATATGGTATCTAGAACACTCTACAGTCCACAAACCATTGAATTCGAAATCAAGACCAAGGTATCTCCGATGGGGTTGTGATGTAGTTTATAATGAAGCAAAGGCTCCTAGTTTATTTGAAGGTCTTAAAGCTGCAGATTTATTAATTTATTTTAATGTAATTACAAGTGAGGAGAGGAAATTATTAGCAAATCCTCCCCCACATACATCACATGACAGATTCCCCAATTTACAACTTATCTTGCGCAAACCTCTTGTACAACTTTCGTCACCTTCAACATCACCCACACCCTCGAGACCTCCAAGCTCAATCAGCCCAGCACCACCAAGCACCCAAACACCACCTATGTCACCTGGGCAGCAGCAGCAGCCGACTCCCCCAACGCAACCAACTTCCCCAACTGATGTACACCATGATAGCAGAGTTGAATATCTCCAGAAGGTTTTGGATCAAAATAAATTTCATCAGAAAAGGTTAGTAAGCCTGGAAACAATAATATATCTGAATGAACGAAGAATGGCGGCAGTTGAACATCATGTTTTTGAGAAAAGAGAGATGGTTAAGAGATTCGAAGCGATGGAACAGTTCTTATCTGAGAACTTTCCAACATTTAACCCCTTCTTGACTTCAGATGTACACGCTCAATCTTCTTCCAAGGCTCTGACTGATGAGAGGAAGAAAGTTGTGTGTGAATGCGTGGATATAAATATAGAGGTCGTTGCTGAATGCTAAGTATAAATGTATATATCTATTGTATGTAAGAGTTTATATGTATTATATAAAGAATTTATATAAGTCATATGTTAAAAAGAATCTTCATTTCAAGATATTTCCACCTATAGAAATCTTTAAATACTCATTTTAAATTTTATTTTTAATATGATTCATTCAAATTTGCATATGATTGCTGATACAGGAAAACTTAATTATTAACATACATAATATAAAATTAGGACAAATTTTAGAAAGGATCATTATTAAAAATTTAATTAGGAGAAGGGACATGATTAAAAAAATTTTTAAAAAGATCATACACGCAAATCTACTTTGCATTTTTAGTTAAAATAAAAAAACGCAAAACAATTTTGCATTTTTCTCTTAAAACACAAATTTTTTTTTTTCGTTTTCAGCTTAGATAAATGTAGAGAAATGAATGATAGTCATGAAAAAATAGAGAAAAAGTGGAAAAAGTAGAGAGATGGAGAGAGAGAAGTAGATAGAGAAACAAAGAGAGAGAGTGAGAGTGAAATTTCTTTATATTTAAATAACTTAAATTTTTAGTTAAATTTGAATTAAATTTAAATTTTTAGTAAATTTTAATTATATTTTAAATATTTAATTACCTTTAAATTAAATTTTAAATATTTAACTTTTAATTTTTAATTAACTTTAAATTAAAATTTAAATATTTAACTTTTAAATATTATTTTTTAAAACATTTAACTTTTAAATTTTAATTAACTGTTTAATTAAATTTTAATTAATATTAAAATTTTTAACTTTTAATATTTTTGAACTTAAATACTTTAGTAACATATTTTAATATTATTTGAACTTAAATACTTTAGTAAAGTATTTTAATATTATTTAAAAGTTTATAATTTGATAAAGTATATTAAATATATATCAATTAAAGTATATAAAATTTAAATATTATAATTATGATTAATAAATAAAAACATGAAATTATTTTGCATTTTCAAATTTTAATCAAAAACACAAAATATATTTGCGTGTATGATCCTTTTTAAATTCTTTTTTAATAATGATCCTTCTCCTAATTTAATTTTTAATAATGATCCTTTTTAAAATTTTCCCGTAAAATTATCAACTTAACCATTATATTTCTAAATTATCATCAAAACCATTGTACAAGAAGATACCATATATTCTTTTATTTAAAACTTTGCAGTAATTACCTCCTAGCCGATGTATCTCCTCAATTTCTCTACTTTGCATTATTTTACGATTATAAGTAACTTCAAAACCTCTCTTCTACATATATTCAATGAATCATAAAATATAATTGGTTTATTTGCTTTAGGAACTTTTATCAACTTTTTGAAAATGTGAAGGACAACTACAAACATTATCAAACAAACAATTTGCTTACCTCTTTCATCTTCCCTCAATTTCCTTCTTTCCCTTCTCTTCTTCCACTAAATTTCTTCTTCACTTCTGTTAGTTCCTTGATTGCCTAAAGATTCTACACTCCTTTCTCTATCACTGTCGTTTCTCTACTTCCCCTTAATCCCACTGCCAAATTCTCAAAACAATAAGCCAAAATGCACTACAGGAATTCTATGCCTGAGCTAAGCTTCTTATCCGAACTCTGCTACAGAACCCAGCCTACCGAAATCCCTTTGCTTACACTGCCACTATGCCATGAATTGCTACAGGATTTTCTTCTTTATGCGATATTTTCTTCAGGCACTGTACCAAGTCCACAGAGAATGTCGAATCTTCCTACAGAACTTTTGATCTGTGCCGCCTTCCACCCACAGGCCACTATGCCGAACATTGAAACAATGCAAACTGCACTACACCGAATCTATCTAAACATCTATTCAGGAAATTAATTAGATATTGAATTTTACTATATTTCTTAAGATAATTACTAATAATTACTTAATAGTAATCTAATTATTTATAAAAAATCATAATTCCACTAAAATAAATTTTATTTATCTGATCAGAGATTTTGGATATTACACTAGAATCCTAAAGCAGAAGAGAGTACTTGAAAGAAAAATAAAAAAAACATCCACCAGAAAAAAAGTGTTAACTTACTCTAACGCCCTTGCACTGCCAAGTGCAATCTTCACACGAGTGTTCCAACTCAACGGATTGCTATCCTCATCAACGAGATGTAGGAGATCCTGCAGGGAGCCATTCTTGTAGAAGTCATACACCAGCAAGTGCTGCCCATGCTCACAACAATAGCCGACCAGCTCGGAGATATTTGGATGATAAAGCTGTGATATGGTTGAAACTAATTCAATGAATCCCTCATATGACTGCCGGGGTAATGAAGAGGAATATATTTTCTTTACTGCCAAAACCTGTTGAGAAAGATAAATATGAAAATATAAGCTCTCTCCCAGAACCACATCATTCTCTTCTCTTTGCTTGAAGTAATAACTATTATTAGAATTTGCATGTTAAAAGAAACATTCCTGGATATGGTTATTAAAGGAGGTAAAATAGCATGACCATGTGAATACAAATTTAAATGAAAAAAAAACCTCTAGTGAAGGTCCAACTTTTCTATTTTTCTATTTTATAGAAATGATATTTATTCTAACTGAGTGCATTCCTCGTTTTGATAATAGCAGTTGCCACAAACCACTAAATGTAGTATGGTGCTTGATGTTTAACGGATTGCCAAAAAATCTTATCAAATCAGCACAAATGTCAAGGTAGCACAAATCTCGAAGCGACATTCAAACCCAAATGAACACTGAAGCACCTCAAAAGGAACTTATGGCAAGTTGTAAAAAAAAAAGACCCCTTCATAAAAAAGGACTTGCTCATTACGTAAGGTAGCATGAAAAAAATTGTAATAATCTTGACAGACTCAAATCATGGAGTTACGAGATTAGCTGCAAAATGACAATTATTGGCGATGGGAATCACTTTTCTACAAAAAGAATCATCTAATCCTTTTCTTTCAACATCTTCCCTCTACCCCAGTCACAATATTTCCCCTCTTTACCAATCTTTTTTTTGCCTCCTTATGAGTCGCTAGTAGTCATGGTGAGTCTCCAACTTAAACAATGTTCAGTTGCCTCAATTGTCTTCTTCAAGCAGGGCAACATAACTACAAAAAAATTAGCAACCATAACTCCTCACACATCCCCTACTCAAAGATTGCTCAGAAATCTAACCCAATAGCAACTCAAGCCCAAATCATCCTTAGTACTTGAAACGCAGTCATAGCCAATCTACCTATTCCCACGCTATACATGGACCAATATAATAGGTATATGTTCATCCATAGAAAGCAACTAATAGGCATTCTTAATTTTTTATTTAATGATACTGCAGCTGGATTATTTTCATGTAGCAAATCTCTCCAAATGCACTTCCTTGTGCAGAATTATTAAATGTTCCTGTAGCAGAATTATTGTCAGATTTATTATGATGATACTGGTTCTATGGTTAACCTATATATATTGATGATATAAGTTGTAGAATGGTTTAATGATCATTATTTGGAAGGAGGATGATTAAGGTGATTAGCATATAATTGATTTCTCTTTGTTCATCCCAGCTTGTTGTAATCTACTAGTGTAGGGGTTTTGCTGGATGAGATGTGCCGAGCCATCCTTGCATGCTACGCATAGCAGATTCTTATCATGTGCATATGCGAAATGAGCCATAGCAATATCTTTGACAAGATTAAAATTAGCTCAATACTAAGAGTCATTATATATATATATATATATATATATATATATATATATATATATATATATATATATATATATATATATATATATATTATACTTCCAGAAATTCAGAAGGTAAATTCAGAAAGTGGGAAATGAGAAAAACTAGTCTTAGGTGAAAACAATACCTTTCCATCAGTAAATTGAGCCTTATATACACGTCCAAGAGAACCTTCACCAATAAGATTATCCACACTAAAGCTATTTGTAGCCACTTGCAGGTCTGCTACTGAATACATGGTTTTACGAATAAGAACAGATTTTGCTTTCTTCACTGGCATACTTTTTGAAAATTCATCTTCGTCATATGATCTATTTTTCCTATCCGTAGGTGGGGGTTTAAGACTAGCAGAGGTTGGCTGAAATGTAGTTTCATCCGTTGCAGATTTAAACATTGCTGTGTCGACTGCAGATGCTATATGTATAGATTTCAACTCTGTAGCAGTAGATTGAAAGAACGAATTTTAATCAGGAAAAAAAAAAAAAACAAATTAAGCTTGGAAAAGGTTCTCAACGTTTAACACTATGTCAGAACTAACTTTCGGTAAGAGTATTTATTAGTTCTCAGTGTGTCCGGAACAGAACAGAAGCCTGCTTGTCATCCCCTTGACTGACTTGATTTGACAGAATTCACTAAGCTCGTTAGTGTGTTCAAATTTTTTGAGAATATTTTGAAAATTATATACTCGTTTTTTCTTTTAGTACTTATAGCAGGCGATATAATATTAAAAAGTTAAATTATTAATGCTAATGTGTGTTGCTGGGGATTATATCCACTTGATGAAATATTGAAATGTAATTATAATTGAAGCAATATTAGTTTTTCTTTAGTTGTGATACATAGGATATTATACTTTATTGCTTGTGTAATGCTTTTTCATAGAAAATATTAGCATTAAATATTTTGATTACACAATTTTATATTAAAAATTTAAAGAAGAAAATATTGAGTCCATAGCGTATTGTTTCATACCTTTTACAATTATATCATATTCCTGTGTCTATGATGTGTCATGTGTCTTGTTTTGGTGTATGTGCTTCATGGTAGAAGATGCAATGTATAAATTAAGACGCTTAATAGAAATTCAGCAAATGGAAAAAGAGCCTTTGGATAGTCATGAATCACATCTATGAAAGACGATGTTGCTAGCAACCCTAACGTAAGCCATGTAGTTTTGATCAAGAAATGATAAGTTCAAAAAATTAAGGGAGAATGAATTTACAGAGACCATTCCTTGAGCATCATTTCTCTATCAAGCATAAACTAATGTTTCAGAAACTTTAGTTCTTCCAGTAATCTTGTCCAACAAGCAGATTCTTGCAGAATGCATTGATCATCGGCAAGATAAAATAATGAATTAAACTAAAAAGTATATTAACTAGAACCAATTTTTGAGTTAGAAGACAAAAAAAAGCTTTCCAAAAAAAAAAAAATGACAAAAATAGCATGCTGTTGTCAAATAACTAATGAATTCAAGCAAGTACTGCTAATGGCACTAGAATGAACTTATAATCATCTAATATAGATACAGTAACCTAGCCCAATCACCTCTTTAGGATAGTTTTATGGATATCATTCTGACAATAATTTAAATAATAATAAAAAAAAAACAAAGACTTCCAAACGCTGAATTTATATAGAATCTGCAAAGCTCAAGGCAAACATTTTATTGCAAATATCATATATGTGAAAGAAAATCCACTTTCAAGGAAGGTTCGAGCATCATTATTTTCATTCGGTTTTCACCACAAGCACTATTGAGATGCACACAATTATGCAAGTAATAATGATGTGCAATCTGTAACTTAATATAGACATTTATGTATGAATTAGTTAATTTTACAGGCTTGCAAATAACATGGCTAATCGGCGGCTTATTTGATACATCAAACTTCCTAATGAAGTTATAGGAATTAGCATGTTATGTTTATCTAATATGTATAAATGATCCTATGTTTTTATTGGGATCATCTTTCATTCAGCTCAGCTGTTTTACAACTGATGATGGATGATCAATTCAAACAATAGTACTATAGTGCTTCATGTATAAAACAAAAACCAAAATAATTGACCAAAAAGCTGATGTATTTAGAGAATTTTTGAATTTCTTAAACTAAGCTGCATAATTTGCTAAATGCATAAACATATCAAGCTTGACAAATGTCTTATCATTAATACCATTGGATGCAAGAGATGCAAAAGGTTGATCTTGTTCAAAATGATCTTCCCTTGAAAATTTCCTTGATTTCCTTCTCAACAAGAAGAATGCAATTATCGCACCAACTACAAGAATGGATATAATGATACCAGCAATCCCTCCCCCACCTATGCCAGAACTTTTACCACCACCAACAGATGGGCTATTGTTTCCTCCTGATCCCTGACCAGGGTTTGAAGGTATCCCTGGTGGTGAAATATACGGAGGTGGCGGTGGAGCAGGCCCCGAATTCCACGAGTTACCATCAGTCCTAAAAATAGTCAATTAGGTCCAATCTCGTACATTGGAATAGCTGATTGGTTGGTTATTGGCAGCACCGCATAAAATATATACTTACTTAAGATTATTAATTCCCTTCAATTGGTTAGGAATCCATCCCGTGAATCGATTATTTGCCACATTCCTAAGGAGCATCAGTATGCAAATTATCCATGGTATGCTATATGAAAATTGTTCTCATATCTAGCATCATAATGGAAACTGTAAGTACTTACAGGTCATTAAGGGGGAGATTAGCAAGTACATCTATAGGTCCCGTAAACTGGTTGTTTTGCAAATATCTATAAGAAAATTAACAGGATGAGCAGCATGGAACTTTTTAGGTGAACATAATCTCATTCATTATATATGTTAAAGATTATCTTACAGAGATTTAAGACTTGATAAGGAGCTGAAACTTTCTGGAATATCACCTGTAATGAAGTTAGAAGAGAGGTCCCTGCATCACACAAACATATTCACAATGAAAAACAAAAAGAACAGGTGAAATAAAACACATAAAAAACCAAATATATGCCCTGAGATAGATGAATTGTTCAACTGAAGAGTTAATTGATAGAAGCCATTTTAACATCTAACTACCACATGCTGAAGAATAGAAATGACATTTTTATCAACTGAAAATTTGCAAATGTCAAATCTTAGCTTAAGCATTATAAAAAGCAGGAATAAATTTGCATGCATTCCCTTGCTTGTCATTGAGATAATGCGCACCAAAGCATGCCTAGCATAGCATGAGAAACCAGGATGACAACTTAACAATGGTCAATATTTCAATGGTGTATTTAAAACAAAATGAAGGTTAAAGTGACAGTGGTTATGCCATTGCACCATGATGGGAAGGCACATATATGTTAACTGTCCAAAATTACTATGGCTCATCAAAATGTCTATCAAGGAAATATAACCATCCATCTATATCGAGAGGAATTATGATACTCACATGACCTCAAGATTAGGTAGTTGTCCAAACATATCAGACAAAGCGCTTCGAAGTTGATTATGTGCAATATTCCTAAGTAAAGAGGAACTTTTCTGTTAGTTCATGTAATTTTGACCATTTTTCCTTGAACAGGTAGAGTGAGAGAATACAATAAAAAACAACAAGCACCCTCACAGTTTTTGAAGAGAAGCCATCTGCGATATAGAATATGGGATGCCTCCATTAAATTGGTTCTGAGCAAGATTTCTGTGGATTACATCAGTTAATAGAAAAGAACTAGACAACAAGTACGAACATATAAATTATCACTTACAAATGCTGAAGATTCTGTGGTAGATTGTAAGGAATTGAATCTCCACCTCCAAGATTATTATTGCTGACATCCCTGCGTCATACATTACAAAATTAACCATCAGATCAAGCAACAGTAAAAATTAAACAATTTCTATGAATATAAGCAGTTACAGGACATACAGCTCAACTAGGGATTTCAACTTGTCCATCTGGTAACCCAAATTCCCATTAAGCCCCAATCCTGACAGCTTGCTGATAGGGGAAAGACAGAACTTGCATCAAGCAAAGCAAAAAATGCATGCAAACAGAAAATACTCAAGTCACAAGTTTACAAACAAAAAATTCAAACCCACAGTTCTGTAACAGAAGAACCAGAGCATGTTATGCCCTTCCATGATTGCCCACAGGGATCACCCCCGCTTTCATTCCAGCCAGTTAACTGATTCGGTGAGTTCACGCTAGTGTAGAAAACATTGAGAGCAGATACTGCACATAGATCAGACAATAACATAAGAAGTCAACAGAAGAATCCGGACAGTAACCACCAACCTAGCTCAGGATTCGCAAGATCCAGTCTTGATCAAGTAGCAGAACCCTACTCTATGTTGTCATTATCTACTTGCCAGAATCGAGAACTAACAAAAAGAGGAATGGCACCTAGAACTTCTTATGTTAAAAGTAAAGAATCCAATACAATCTTGAAGCACACAAAAGAACAGTCTTACGACTCGCAAAAATCAAACATGCAGGACAGAATATGCAATGCGCACCGCTGCCTCCAAATCCATCAAAGAACTCGAAATTCAACATTAAAAGCTTCTGAAAACCTAAAAAGCTCACCGTCATCTGCATCTGTGTCGCCATTAACGGCGCTAGGAGTCCAAATCCAAATGCAGAACAAAATCGTCCATGCACGCATCATCTCTCTCTCTCTCTGCTCTGTACCTGTTATCCCTACTCTCTCTCTCTCTCTTGCCCACAACAAGAACTGCTGGAGCACCTTTTATCTTTCTGCTTCAGTAGTTCTTTTATACTTTTATAACTTAATGACCACCGAAAAATTGAAGAAAAACTTAGCTGGCAGTGAGCATTTTTTTCTTATATGTATCTGTTCAATCAGAGAATTCAACGGCCCAAAAATAGTACCGATGAAATAACACTTTATTTAGCAATGGAATGGTGTAAACGCGGCGTGCTCGATCCGTTTGCTTTTCAAACATTTCATGAGTAGGTTAATATCTCTATATATATAAAAATAATGTAATCTTATTTTATATAAGATTCATTTAATTAAATAATTTAAAATTTAAAAATATTTTTTAATTTTTATATATATATATATATATATATATATATATATATATATATATATATATATATATATATATATATATATATATATATAAAATTGCAAATTATTTTGCTTATTCATTTAAGTCAATCAATATATTTATTTATTATGTGACAAAATAAGGAACTTTTTAATTTGATAGTTTTAAAAAACATATATTTTAAAAATACAAGATAGTTATAATACATGTATTTTAAAATTATATGAGTTGTTAAATTCAAATCAAATAAGTTAAACTATTTTTTTTATATTTATAATTGTATACCCAAGTGTACTTGGGGCAAGTTCAAATAACTCAGTTGGAGATAAAAGATTCAAAGATGATTATGACATCATTTAGGATGATTTTCTTGCTACTTCTTAAAGCAGCTTTTTAGTACAAAAATTTAATTTTATGTACTAGAAAGTTGCTTTAAAAAACGGTAAGAAAGTCATCCCAACGTCCGAATTTCTCTGTTATAGAAGATTGCAAATGCATAATGGTTGTCCAAGGAATTGCAATATGCAAGAAGACATTGAACATGTGTTAGTTAAATGTAAAAAGCTGGAAGGAATATTCCAAGAGTTAAACAAGTGGGGCTTTGATTTTCCTATGTTTCGTTCCTTGGATGAATACTAAAAATGGATACCTCTACAAAATTATTGGATGATCAATTTGTTTTGTAATGTCATTTATTTTTTATGGAAGGGAAGAAGCAAGCTAGTCCACGATGGAAAAGATGATAGTCCTCTATTCATTGCTTTGGAAGCTCTCAGCTATACTACTATTTCAACAAATAATTTTTCATATAAATCGGGCAAATGGGTTGCTAATCAGCTTCATAAGCTATTGGACAATCATTGGCCTCCCCTTCCACCCGACTAGATAAAGGTAAATGTCGATGCTTCTTTACTCAAATCCTATAAAGCAGGGATTGATGGAGTATTTCGAGACTTTAAAGGTAGATTTCTTTTGGCCTTTGAACACACTTATGTACATTGGGATATATCAAGACTTTAACTATTAGCTATTCAATCACTCAAGGAAGTAGTCAAAGATTGGGATGCTAAACTACAAGGGGATCATCATTGAAAGTGATAATATAAATATCATCAAGCTTCTCCAAATGATTTTCTTCAAGAATAAACATGACTTGGGAGCTCCTTTCAAAGATTTCAATAATGTCATTTTCAATTGTATAGATAGAAATTGCAATAAATTAGTGGATCTTTGTGCAAATTATACAATTATTAGTTCTTTTATTTGGGAAGATTTAGTTTTAAATAAGATTCCTCCTACCTTTATTTCCATGTTAAAGGAGGAATCAAATGGGTTTTGTTAGTTTTTTTGTCTAGTTTTTTTAATAAAATTTCAATGCAACTTGTTGCATTTTCTCAAAAAAAAAAAAAAAAATGAAGCCTATGATTTTGTTTAAGAGAGTTTTCTTACTTCTTTTTAAAAGAGCTTTATGATATAAAATTTTTATACAAAAAGCATTTAAAAAAAACAATAAAAAAGTTATCGCAAACCAAGTCATAAGCACAAACTGCACTTATCTGAGGTCTGATCGAGGAAATGACTTTCTCATATGCTCTCTGCCTACAACGACGGAATTGTACTATCCATAGTTATAGTTTTATATAATAAAATTATCATAATACCATCAAATATTTATTTGCTTTAAGTTTATTTTTATATGTGAATGCTTCATCAATATAATGCTCTAATAGGCATCTTAAAGTGTATTTTTAAATGATTTTAGTCTTCAAATAATTATACAGAAAAAATGTTTAAAAGAAGTAATATGACTCCTTTGAATTATTAATAGAATGAATTTGACCTATGGTATTCAAATGGATTTCATTTTTTAGGCTAATTTTTAAAAATAGTAATCTCAAGAATATTTACTTAAGCACTTACCTTCTCCTTTTTTGAGGCTGAGACTTGACATATGAGGAAAAGGGAGAGAAAGTAAAAGAGAAGAGAGAGAAAGGGAATTTTTCAGGGATTAGGGTCATTTTTTTAAACAAGCTAGTAAAAAAAAAATTATTATACAAAAGGTAGGCTCTCTTTACCCTAATTTGGGCTTTGCTTTTTGTGTAATTTTTCATATTTGGCTTGTATAGATTATACAAAAATTAAGATATCTGGATATATGAGCAATGCTCATTATATAAATTTTAATATATTTTTGCCCTATTTATTTTGCACATATTTATATGATCATCTTGAGTTTTCGCTTAAGAGCTATTTCATTTAAAGTAAAAGGGGTGTAAAGTATTTCAAATGTGGGGTTTTAAGATCATTTTGGTATATGGTTTGAATTAAAACAAATGCAACGTAAATTTTTGATTCATGTGGAATTCACACTATAGCCCATTTTTGGTGTATTTAGAATTTCTCATATTTGAGCTTGTTCCAAATACACCATAAATTCATCACTTTTGTCGCCACCCTCCACTGTCATCGCCGACCACACTGCCAGCCACCACCACCATCGCCGTCGACCACCACCACCACCGTGACCCACCGTTGCTGACCACCACCCCCTTTAAACTTTGTATTACTCTCATTTTACTTCAACCTAAATATAAAAAAGTATTCTCATGCATTCACTTTACACTCATCCAAACAACTTTAAAATATTTCATTTACACTGCATTACTTTTTTTAGCCAACCAAACAGCTCCTTAGTTTTTTTTCAATTGTGTAATATTTAGGTTTCTCAACAAACTTATAAATGATGATAAAAATTGCTATGGTATATCAAACAGTCGCGCTTTGTAATTGATGCATATTGAAATGCTTAGAATGACGAATCTTATGACTTCTATTATTTTATCTTACATGTAAAGTTATATACGCTAATATGATATTATTTAAATTTATCACATTTATCAAAACATTAATTAATCAGTATCAGTGTGTTATAAAATATTTTTGAAAGGAAATGATAGATTGACTTTGGATTTCATATATATGTACTTTAAGGGAGGTATGAGGGCTTTAATGAATATTTGACAAATGTGAAAATGCATAGTAGGGATAAGAGCATGAGTAAGCCTACTTATGAATATGTGCGAAGTAAAAGGGCTTGAGAAAAAAATAATGTGGTATTTTGAAATTCTATTTATTCTTGTTATTTCTTTAAAATGTTAAGGATCATAAAAGAATATGATACTTATGATGTGAGTTAGTATGCTGACACCCTAAACTTAATAGAATATAATATGTGAATTATTAAGATTTTGTATTCTTTATCTTTGCTTATTAGTGCTACTGTAAAACTTTATGTAGTCATAACATACTTTATTGTGTATGATATTGTAATCGATTGACATACTTATTACTTTATACTGGAAATTATTGTAGGTTTCATATAACCTTTTTAAATTTTATGCTCACCCCTACTTTATCAACAAGTGTTGATTCCATTGAAAGAAAAAGGAAGGAGCAAGTTGATTAGAGATAGAGGTCGTATGCTTATATCTATCGGAATGTCTTTTGCTATATAGTACTTAATTTAATTTTTTTTGCAACCATGATGATATTGTATTATTATGAATATAGAGATGTGTATCATGATTATTTTATATATATTGACTCTTTTGATTGTATAGTCTTATGATATAAACTGAAAAAATATATATATTAATAATATCTATTTTACATAGTTGATAATATATATATTAATGATTTTGTGCTAGTATAAATAATAATAAAAAATTCTTCTAAATAGATCTTTGGTAATACCTATTGCTCATCCAATTTAATATGATACATTATAGTGTAAGAGTTTTGTTAGTTTGGGTCTTGACATGAATTCCTTGGTTACCAATTGCCCATTACTGCTTAAGAGTATAATAATGTGACTACCACTATAGGTTAGCCTAATTTGAGTAAGTCATGAGACTTTACATCTATGAGATGCTTTCAATGAATTTAAAAAAAAGAGTTGAAGTAATCTAAGAAAATCAAATGTTAGGTGAGAGACCCTTCTTCCGAAATATGTGTTCTGGAATGTTAGGTGAGGTTCCAAGGGGTTTAAAGGCCAAAGGATCGAGGAGATCCAAGACTAGGTATAAGGTGACCTAGTTTGGTTGATTTAACTAATTTGAGAATAAGCTTAAGGGTGTGGTTAGGGAAGAGCTTAAAGTTGTTTTTAGAGGTTATAATTGATGGGGTGTTAGAAAATGTGTTTAGATCTTATTTGGAGCAGATGTTGGAAATTTAAGAGGTTTTAAGGATGGAGGAGGAGTGAATCAAACTAGGTCAATGGAATATCTAGTTTGGTTGACAACTATGTAAGATACTTATAGGTTGTTTATGGGATATGGGGACTAGGAAAAGATTTTGAGAGATAAGGTAGCTATAGGGAAATATTTTATTATAGTTTTAGGGGAAAAGGGATGGACCCAAGTCAAGCTTTAGGGTGACACACTTACTAATAATATGTATAATTGCATCTGCTCTCCCATTTGTATGTTTGCATAAAGTGTGAAGGCCTACGACCGTTTTTGTTCTATGGAATAGTGCGATCATACCCTTTGCATGCTGACCCTACAAGAAGTATCCTTTCCGAGACCCACAATATATATATATATATATATATATATATATATATATATATATATATATATATATATATATATATATATATATATATATATATATATATATATATATATATATATATATATATACTTCTTGCTCTCTTATCTTGAAGACTAATTAATTTCACTTTATGTGAACTTTCTCATTGCAATAGAAATGGATGATCTCCTTAAATTTTGACTAGTTTTAGTCCACTATAATTAGAAGAGAACTCTTTTTAATAATCTTTCCAAATTGTAAAAAATGTTTAGTTGATTTATCATCTCTCTGAAGCTAGCTCAATAGCCACCTCCTTAGAAATAGGGGCCTATTTTATATTCTTTGATCCCATTATTTCACATTTATACAAAAAAAAAAAAAAGTCATAGAAGTGTTTGTAAGGAGGTAAAGGGCATAATAATGAAGAAGAAGAAGAAAAGAAAAAGAAGAAGATAATAATAATAATAATAATAATAATAATATTATTATTATTAATTATATTAATAATAATGCTTGATCTTTCTTATTAATAATTACATAAATATCTCTTGAATATTGAAAGATAGAATTAAACTCACTTAGATATGATTAGATCAATATACCTTCATGTATGTAATGCAAATATAATATTTGCTTAAGGTAGAATTTATTAGAGGCTTTTAACCATATACGAAGGCTCTAGCTTGATACACAAACCTTCAATAATTATTTCCTCATAGATTGAGATCAAAACCTCATCTTCCAAATAATGTTCAATGATTACAAGAGCATTTTCATTAAATTGTTGTTTCTTTTCCACTCATCGTACATAAATATTTGAACAATGCATGAGTGCTTTCGCTAAACATTACTTGATAGAACTTTATTCATCTTAGTTTCCAATAGCCAAAGCTCTTTGTGTCATTAACTATTTTGATCTTTTTCTTCATGCATGATCATCATACTCTCCACATAACATACACTTTGATATCAACTATTAGGAAAAGAACGTTCACCTAACCCATTGCAAAAGTACCAACCTTAATATCAAATAAGCTAAACTATAAATTAATTACAAAAAAGATCAAGTAGATAAAAAGGGCATGCATGATTTTTATGTTTTGATATGAGCAACTAGCATTCACGGTAGTATGAAGATTAAATAATCCATTCAAGTTTAAAAGAGATATACTAAAAGATTGTACTTCATTTAAACTTTTGAGGGCAAATATACCATTAAGAGCACTTTAAGATATATGATTTTTCCTATTATATGATATATACTTCAATCTAGCTAATAAAATAGCCACACCTCCATATTTCATTAAATTTGCACAATCAAAATCTCTAATTATATACATAGCTCTATTTTCTTTTTAAGTATAATCATAAAAAATCAGCTTATGAATATAAAATATCATTAAATTAGAACACATGGACTTTAATAAGTTATCCAAAATGTATTATTGTTTTCACTAATCCCATAATCACCAATGCAAAACTATATTTAAATTGAAATTACACTTACATCTACCAACTTCTCCTTCTTATATATTTTACATGTTTCTTGATCCTTTTTCAATAAGGATAAGCAATTATTCATTATATGCCTTCTCTTTTAAAGTAAAAGTAGGTAATCCTCTTAAGTATGTGACAATACTTACACTTACTTTTGCCATAATTATAAGAGAACCCTTGCATTTACACACACACACACACACACACACTCTCTCTCTCTCTCTCTCTCTCTCTCTCTCTCTCTCTCTCTCTCTCTCTCTCTCTCTCTCTCTCTCTACTTACCATGACCTTAATAATCACCTTATGTGAAAGAAAGTATTATTAACATCTTATAAGCAAGTTATATCACATCCATACAATATTTTGTCCAAAAATGCATATAAAAAGATGATAATGAGTGCAACAATAATACGTAATCCTTGCCATTAATAATTACATTAATATCTTTCAATGATATAACTAAACCCATTTAGATATGAATTGATTAGTACATCTTCTTATATGTAGTATAAATAGTCTTTGCTTCTTGTATATTTTATTAATGAAGATTTTAGTCATTCACAAAGATTAGCAGGAGTCATAAACCTTTATTAGATGTTTTCTCTAGGACTATTGTAATTATAGATGAATCACCATCCAAGTATTTTCATCCACTACCAGTTTATCATATTCACTCAATATCACAATATCTTTGAATGTAATTTTGAGTGCTTTCAGAATAAGAATTTCATGCATCTTAATTCTCCAAAGGACAATGATTTGACCATTGAACTTATTGATATCTTCATCACCATCATACTTATCATAACTTTTTCTTTAGTGGTTGTTTCTAAAAGAGGCAGCGTTTAACTTAAATTGCACAAGCATAAATAGTAGTAGCAAATATATATACCATGAAATAATTTAAAAAAAAAGGATAAATCACGTGAAAAATTACATAATATTTATGTGGTCACGATCTACATTTCTCGCCGTATAAAGATCAAATGATTTAATAAGCTATAAGAGAGGTACATAAAGAGATCAAGGGTCATTTAGATATGAAATGGTATTGATTATTAAAATTGTATGCTATCTTAGCTTTTCTATAAAGTTAAAAGCTCAAAATCTTATTACTTCAAAAAAGAGAAATAGCCACTACCTACTAGAGATTGTTTTATATTTACCTTTGCAATTAAAGTAGATTGATGGATATATTTCCCTTAGTGGCTATAGTTCCCAAACTCCTATATCACCTAATCCCATTTCCTCTCTTTCTTTCTCTATATTGTGGATCATTATTTTGGAGTAAGCTACATTAAGGGGTAGCCATAGTGGTATTTATAGCAACGAAAAATGCAAAATTTTGAAAACTCTTAGCCAAACTTACAAGCTAAAAAAAAAAAACTCAATTAAATATAAAATCTCCCAAATTTTCTCCTCCCTAAGTAAACTTGCTAAATGTTAATATGAATATTTTAAATTATCATGAGATTAAATGTACTACATACATGAGTACAAATAAAGAAGAAAATTATGCCCCATATCATATAGGACTCTCCTCCTAGATTTTTTTTCTAGAAATTATTTTCTTAAGACACTGCTAATTTAGTAAAGGTGGTGTTAAAATTCTTTTGCTCATCAGCAATAGTATTAGCCAAATCGTCTGTATAAACTGATTGTATATGGAACGAAAGATTGTCAAAGTTATAAATAATTATTTTACGTAGTACATTTAAAAGGTTTCATTAAAAAAATAGTAATCTTGTTTGTGTTATAAGATGTGGATCAAGCTTTTCTCAATTAAAGTGATTAGAAAGTTCCATATAAAAATAGAAAAGAATTATTTCACGATGTCCTGATAGAAAATTTTTCAAAGATCTATCTTAAGATGAGTGCAATATAAATTATTTGTATATTACACTCATCTTAAAATATATTAAAATTTTTTAAAATTCATAATGACTAAAAATTTGTTTTTGATTATGATATTTTACCATAATCTTTTTTATTAAAAATTCCTTGATTGACAATTTGCACCAATATATGTTGTTGAAGAAGTACAAATGGCTTATCAACCAAGAGAATGTTTACCAAAGCTCTCCAATGCATATTCAATGATTGAACAAACTAAAGAATTGAATGTAATTAAAAAAAAGTAGTATTCCTATATTAGTCAGAGGCTAAGTTATTCCTATGGAATCTAATTAAGAAAATAAATCTTAAAATGAGGAGACCACTTATTTACATAATGAATAATACAATATATAATTTAATTTCTCATCAGTTAAACTAGCATAAAGCTAAAATCAATTTAAATTTAGATAAATTATGTTATTAATGAAATTCGCTTAATTTTAAGTCTTCAATGAGAAACCTCTCTCTGTTGACTAGGGTTTGCAAGTGAGTCAAGCTAACTCGTAAGCCGACTCAATAAATAACTAATGAACAATACTTGATGAGCTAACAAGCTAAATTTGAGCAAATATCGACTCGACCCATTAGCTCGTGAGTCCGCTCAACTAAAAAAATATTAATATGAAATGCTCTTAAAATATGTTAGAATTCAAGAGTTTTTAGTGTAACGATATTAAAAAATTATTAAAAACAGCAACTCATTTCTTTATACTAAGCTAATATTTATTATTTATTTTTATATTTTTCATTCTTTTTATTATTCTATTATTATAATAATTATTTAAATCAAAATCACTTATTCTCTTTCATAATAAATGAGTGTCTCGTGAGTCAACTCAAACTCAAAGAACTAAGCTCGAACTCAATTAATTAATCATGATTAAACTCAAACTAGTGATGAATCGGGCTCGACTCGACTTATATATACATCTTCTTCAACAATTAAAAAATTTAAACTATTTAATTAAAAAATAATATCTGGAGAATCACATTATTTTTAATGGGAGATTTAGGCTAGATTTCTTCAACTTAAAAAAAAAAAAAAAACTAATTTTCTTAATAAATAATAACTAGTCGTTAACACGTCGATGTCATAATTTTTTTTAATAATTATAACAGTAACAGCGACATTATAGCTTTTGCTGTGTTTGGATCTGATGGAGAAGCGGTGGCCTCATAAGATAGGCAGATTATAAAAATATTCAGTTAATATTAAATTTGGATTAAATTTGCCTTTCAAGGAAGCTGATTGCGTAATGATCATAGTAATCACTTTGAAAAGTAATTATTTTGAAAGTGATTTGTAACCAGAAGGGAAAAAAAAAAAAAAAAAGCTTCCCCTTACTGACCCCCACATGTAAATGAGAAGAAGAAACAATTGTATCTCTCATTGTCTCTTTGCTTTTTTTCTTTGCGGAGACTCATCGAACTATTAAGATATATATAACTCTAAGGTTTCGTTTGGGACGGCTTTTTTATTGCTTTCTAAAACGGAGTTTTAGTACAAAACTTTTTAATTTTGTACTAAAACTCCGTTTTAAAAAAGCAAAAAAAAACCCGTCCCAAACGAAGCCTAAGTCTCTAAAGATCTAAAGTTTAGGGATCTTTCAAGGAACCTTATATCCTAAATTATCCATCTCTGCTCTTATGATTATCAACTTTACCCACCTTGTTGAGCTCCAGCCTTATCTTTTAAAATTTGTTATGTAGGAAGACATGTTACAAAAGATTTTGGTAGCCGAGCTGGCTTATCTAGCTCACGAGTCGAGCTCGAGCTTGATGAGGCTCGGCCAGTTTATGGGCTTGCGAGCTGAGTTTATCAAGCTCATGAGTTGAGCTCGTTTAGCAAACGAGCTCGAGTTCGAGCTGATGAGGTTCGGCTCGCGAGCCAGCTTGAATAATTTGTAGGATTTTTTAAAAATAAAGTAATTACTATTTTTATTAAATTTAAATATTAAAAAATAGATGATTACAACTCTAGAGTTAGTTTTTTTTTTTTTTTAAAGTCAAAATTATAGCTACAGTGCAACTGTTTCCAAAATTATATATAGTAAATATTGGGATATGTTCCCAAGAGGTAGAGAAGTTTCTTTGATGTTGACATGAGTTCGAGCTCGGTATTTGACTCGCGAGTCGAGTTCGAACACCTCCTGACTTGAGCTCGACTCGACTCGTTCACACCCCTCGGCACAATCATTCCAATCACCTTGGGAGAACCATATTTACAATAAACTCTTGTTATTTAGTTCATGATAGAAAATATTGGCTCCATTGATGACATAATATTTTATCAACCACTACTATCAAGCTTCATAGCTATTGTATCTTTTCCCCACTAAAAAAAAATCATATTTCATTTTCCTATACCAAGGCGTGTCAAGAAAAAAAGAAGTGAAAATCAATTATTAATTCAGTCAAGTTAATTACCTTAACATATCCAATATGATAATCCCATCAATGAAACAACCCAAAAGTAGCTCTTCTTTAAAATGAGACTCTCATATAGAAGTCATGGCAATGTACCTATTTAGAGAAGGAAATTAAACTCCTTATCTCATTAAAATTTCTAAAAGAATATGGGTCTCACTAAGATGAAAAATTATCAGGTGCGGAGTGTGCACCGTCCGCACAAATAGGGGTACCTAGCGGTACCCAGCGGTACCGAGTGCCGGTACCTAGTGCGGATGGTTCTCCCCGTCTGCACTCCGCACCTAATAATATCTCCACTAAGATAGAGTCTTTGCATACTTTAGATATTAGAGTTATATCATTTTCACAAGTGATCATGCAGATGCAGATAAGTTTACATTTTGCAAAATTTGAAAAAAGTTCTTAGATGAATAGCTATGGAACCATCCTTTGACATTGGCTCCATTCTTGCAAGGCACCAATTAAACCTCCTTCAATAAGTCACAAATGAAATATTTTTTTTTTTTTTAAATGATGCTTCTGGTCCTTCACCTTTGCCTCAAACATCTTTCTATAAGCCTCTTAGATGCAATCCTTGATTAATTATGTGCTAGAGTTTTTTTGAAAGTCTATTATAACCATCAAAGTCTCTAATCTAATCCTAGCTTCAACCTCAGATTGGATAAGATAAACCTCTTACTGTTTGCGTATGTTGGTATCATTATCATCCCAGTCATATAGCTCATTTGGGGGAAAAATTATTCTGTGCGGACACCGAACGTTGTCCGGATACCAATAAAAATGCACCACGCCAACCTTTTACTGTACCGCGGCTAAGTATCACTCGGTATCGAGGCATCCGAACGTAGAGCTATGTCCGACGTCCGCACAGAATAATTTCTCTATTTGTGGTCCATAAAAGACATCAATTAAAAATCAACATCAATATTTAACAATACCTAAAACTTATGCATATTAGATTCGAGTAAACAATTATATAATGATATAGATTAATGATTCACTACTAATAAATATGACTTTGCAGCATTTTTTTTTTTTTGACCTATTGCAGCGGTTAAAACAACGCTGGAATTATAATTGCAAAGATGCGGTTTGCAAAACCGCTGCTATAATCCGCTTCAAAATTTTTAATAATTTTTTAGCAGTGGTGAAAACCGTTGTTAATAATAATCTATAGTGGCGGTTTATAAACCGATGCTAATAAATGCTGCGAAAATCTCATATTTTTAGTGGTGATTTATCCTTCTCATGCCATGAAGAATGCTAGAAAAATCATTTTTCTAATGCCTATAAGTTTTTTGATTACAATGATGCAGTATAGGAATGCAAAATAGCTTGCAAAAATATTATATAATAATATGAAATAGAAGAACTATCAAAATTAGGGGTGTCAATATTTGACACGACATGAAAACCCGACCCGGAAAATCCGGGTTGGACCTGACCCGATTTCAAAACGGGTCGGGTTCGAGTTCCAGAAATTGACCCGTTTAAAAAACGGGCCGGGTTCGGGTTGACCCGGCGGGTTGCCGGGTCAACCCGCCAACCCGTTTAGTTTAAAAATTTTCGAAATCCCGCCCTCTCCCTGCTGCCCCGCTGCCACGCGCTGCTGCCCGCCCCAAAGCCCAGCGCTTGCGCTCGCACTGCCGTTCGCTGCCGCATGCCACTCGCGCTGCCGCGTGTTGCCGCGGTGCCGCCGTCGCCTGCTGCCGCGTGCTGCCGCCGTTGCCCGATGCCGAGTTCCATGCCGCGCGGGTCGGGTCGGGTCAACCCGGCAACCCGCCGGGTCGGGTCCGTGTTCGGATTTTCGACCCGTTTCTCTACCCGGGTCGGGTTAGGGTCGAGCCGTTTTCCACCCGGGTCAGTTCGGGTTCGACCCGAACCCGACCCGTGACCCGAAATTGACACCCCTAATCAAAATGGTGAAATACCAAAATTATGCATTGAATGTCGTCAAAATATTATCAAATTTTGATGTCAGCGAAATTCATACATATAAAATATGAGAGATGAAATTACCTAAATATGAAATAATATAATGATAGCCTACTTCACATAAAATAACTTTTCAACTAGCTCCACTCCTAAATAGAACTTTAAAGCTACCAAACTAAAGTTTTATGTCCCCTATCTTCTATTTCTCTTTTTATATTGGATGGCTTGGAGATGAAATGCAATAAGAAAGAAAATATAGGCTTTGTTTGGGACAGTTTTTTATTGCTTCTTAAAAAATTTTAAACTAAAAAATTGCTTTAAGAAGCAGTAAGAAAACCGTCCCAAATGAAGTCATAATCTTATGAAATAGAAGAACTATATAAAAAAATATGTATGTTTAGTAACGTTAAAAAAAAAGGGAAAATATCTATAAAAAGAGCACTAAATATACTATGATATATTTTTTTTTAAAATCAAAATATTGACATAAAAACAAATTTAAACATTCCAATTATTTATGCAAATCACACTCAAATTATTATTCCACAGTATAATAGATCATACAACCACTCTCAAGCAATCAAATGCAAGATCATCTAGAGAGAATAATCATTGGAAAAAAATATTGTACTATACATACAAGAGAATCACATTCATTTATTTAAAATTGGCTCAAAAAAGATAATTAATAATTGCTAAAAAATAAGTCGATCTGCATCATAGTTGGTCACCACATAATAAGAATCTTAGTCTCCCCACCTTAAAAATACCCCTTGATATTCCAATACACACACCTATATATTAAGATTTATTTGAGACAATTTTCTTACCGCGGTTCTAAGGCAGTTTTTTAGTACAAAATTTTATTGAATTAAAAATTTTTGTATTAGAAAGCTGCTTTAGAAAGTAAATTAGAAAGTTGTCTCAAACGAAGCCTTAGTCAAATACGCGTGGGTACAAGTATCTTATATTGCTTGAGTGTATGTATATTCAAGTTTGGATCATAAACAACCAGAAATTATATTTTGAAAAAAAAAAAGCAATAATCCAACAAAGTTATGCTCGATATTATTGTTGATATTAAAAATTTTTATGACGAAAAATAATAAGAATAGTTTTTATGAGTGAAAATTACAAAAAAAAAAATGCAAAATACTAAAAATGGCCATTTCTAATCAAAATTATTTATTACATTAACTATCAAAATATAAATTAATATAGATGAAATTAATTTTAAAAAATTAATAATACCATTTAAAGCTTTTCCTAACTAATTATTAGTGATGCTAATAATGAGGTTCAAATCTATAGCATATCTAATCTTGATAACAACCACTCTAATTTTTTAATTTTAGGCTAAAAAATCCAAAATAAAGGAGTGGAGATTTTGACAATAGCTTTGATTCCTTTCTTCACTAAAAAACATTATATGTACATATTTTTATATTGTCTTGCCTTAGCAACAAGCAAGCTTGTTGTAGGTGCCAAAATCCTATCTTGTCTCTTGCTAATTATAATTAATCACATCGATTGACCCATATAAAATAATCTCCAACAGGCCAATATAACAACTTTGCACGCCTCTCAGTGGGTGCTCACATTCATGCTAAGTAATTTTGATTTGATTATATGATGATGATAAGAATTTGAGAAATAATTATTGATTTAGGCTTCGTTTGAGATGACTTTTTTGTTGCTTTTTAAAGCAATTTTCTAGTATAAATAATTTAATTTTTGTAGTAAGAAATTGTTTTAAGAAGTAACAAAAAGTTGTCCCAAACGAAGCCTTAATATCATTGTTTCATGAAATATGTGCTTGATTTGTTCTCATCAATTCATAAATGATGTGATTTCTATTTGGACAATTTTTGTGCAATGGAGATTGGAGCAAACATTGCTCCTTTAGCATCGCCAATCTTAGGGTATATTTGAGACGGCTATAGTATTTTTATAACGCTGGTTGTAAAATTACTATCGGGAAAATGACTTTGCTATTTTGGTTGTAAAAGTCAGCTTTTCACGAGAGAAATGTCAGAAAAATAGTGAGAAAGTTGTAGTAAAACAAAATTGTAGTTGTTGTTTGAGATACAACATAAAGAGAAAGCTGTCTTAAATAGGAACTTTTATTTGGTCCGGTGAACGAACGTAGAGCTACGTTCGGCCGGCACTGAGATCGCGCCACGTAGCAGGTACAAAACTGCGGACTTGACCCGACGAATAGTGGGTATGTCGCACGTGCATTTTTTAAATCCATGACAACCCGGTATTGTTAGGTATTACTCGGTATTGCTCGGTATTTGTCAATTTTGCTCGGCAATAACGAGAAATACCATTATTTGAAGACAAATACAGAGCAATACCGAGCAATACCGAGTATTTCTAGAAAAACTCGGTATTGCTCGGTAGTGCTCGATATTACTCGGTATTTCTCGGTATTGGTCTTCACAGAACGGTATTTCTCGTTATTGTCAAGCAATACCTAGCAATACCAAACAATGCCGAGCAAATATCGAGTAATACCTAGAAATGCGCGAACATAGCATTCCCGGGTTTCGGTCCGGGTCAAGTCGTCGGGCCGCGAGGTAAAGAATAAGAGCACGTGGCGCGTTCTCAGACCGAACGCAGAGCTACGTCTGGTCACCGGACCTAATAATTGTTTCTCAAATAGACCCTTAAATAAACATTCATATTATTATTGAGTTTAGAGTCCATGAATCATATATGATCGTATGTGATGCAAAATAGTAAAGATTATTTTTTTAAGAGGCACAATGATTTGATTTTTTTAAAAAGGTAGCACTAATCTCAATGAAGGTTATAATATAGAACTTTATCATCCAATTATTATAGCAATTTGAGAGTTCATTTCACAATGTGGTATGTAATTAAGGAGATAATTGTTACTCTTCATGAAT
Organism: Dendrobium officinale; assembly: GCA_019514585.1. Classification (NCBI taxonomy): domain Eukaryota; kingdom Viridiplantae; phylum Streptophyta; class Magnoliopsida; order Asparagales; family Orchidaceae; genus Dendrobium; species Dendrobium officinale. Next base: position 29,757,649 of record CM033698.1, read on the forward strand.
TCAACCAAAGTCAAAAGACACAATAGGTGGGCCTTACTACAATCCATTCCTTGTATCATTTTGTAAGGAAACATTTTCAACTAGAGAAATGAAAAAGAGATAATATGACAATCATGATCGCTCAACTCGATCTTCTTTATAATATCTTTTTTTACTCGCATAACAATTTGGATGTAATGTTGTAAAAGAACAAAGGGAGAGATCCCCAATTTGAGAAGTTCTTGTCTACTAATTGTTTTTTGGCCAATGCACGTAGGTAACCCAATGTGAAGGTGTCTCCATGATGAAAAAAACATAAATAATGATCAATTTCACATTTAGTGACTTCCATTTGACTATCCATTTGTGAATGATATGAGCTACTAAAATTCATTTGCGTACCAGTTAATCAAAATCACACCTTACAAAGTAGCTAAGAAAAAGTGGGTTCACGGTCATTAACAATGTATTTTAGAAAGTCATGAGGCTGGATGATATTGATCACAAAAACTTCAGCAACTATGAGTGTGGTGAATCCATGGAGAAATTGGAGTAAAATGTGCGTACTTGGATAGCATATCTATGATAATAATAAAAAAAAAGCATATTACGAAGAGAAATAGATTCTGTGTTATTTATCACCAAGCGACATTTTATATAAGAGAGATTTTTTGAGACTTTTGAACCAATTAAGACAAACTCACACACATATTGCATACACAAGCTTCAAATCCAAGATCTCTTAGTTAGTAGCCAAAGCTCTCAACCAATAGATCAAGACAAACAGTGTCATAAGAGAGAAATGAAATAAAGAGTGTGCAATTGATATCTACTAAGTCTCTCTCTCTCTCTCTCTCTCTCTCTCTCTCTCTCTCTCTATATATATATATATATATATATATATTTCAAGTTTGGCTATTCAACATCTCATAGGGCACGTGAGTTGAAAGAAAGAAGAGAGAGATAAGGAGAGAAGTTGGGCTCACTGGGCCGTATATTTTTTTTCGTTTAAGCCATGTTTTAAAACAGACCAGATTTTCTAAAGCAGGCTCGAAGGTCCAATGGGCCATCAAATCTATTATAGAAGCTTGGATTTAGCAGTTAATGTTCATAGGCGAAGTTCTACATTGATATGTCATTGCTTACTGCTCAATTCATCAAATATAATTAGTAATGATCAGAGGCTCTCCAAATGATTCAATAAGAATATTTTTATCCATTATAATATATTTTATTCAAACATAAAATATTCTATAAAGATATATAACTTATAATATTTACATGTAAACTTATATGTAAGTTATTTATGTGAATATAAAATTTTTGAAATTTAGGCTTTGTTTGGGGCGGCTTAAAGCAGCTTTTTAGTGTAAACTGTTTTAATTTTGTACAAAAAAGCTGTTTTAAGAAACAGTAAGAAAGTCGTCCCAAATGAAGCCTTAATAATTAATTTAGCACACTTAGGAAAAAAAATTATACATTGATTTGAAATAGCATTTCCTTGCATAAATTGATATGAAAATAATGACATATTAAATGTCTCTAAGAGAGGCCAATTTATGATCATGAAGTTTGTTTAGTTACAATATCACTAAAGGTAGAGAGGAGTGAATATATAGACCAAAGTAGATATGGATTAAAAAAAATATTTTTTTTGAAAGCTTTCAATTCACATCATCTCTAAGATAAAGCTTATAAGAGAAACTAGAATAGATGCACAAATAATAATGTAAAAAATAGTAGTATTATCCATAGTAGTAGTGTTTCATATGATAATTTGTTGAAGTCTGATACATTTCTTTGGAGTGGGATTGAGCTGTATATTAGAGGTTCTCTTACAGTGTGTTATGGATGGTGTCTTGCATATTAAAGGTATTTTATTGATAGCAATTCAATGGAATTTTTATTATGTTTAAAGAGATATGTATTTTTTATGCCATAGTGAATAACGCTGAAATCATATAATTAAGTTCTTCCTAATATGATGTGAATATTGTTCATATGGATCGAGGACATCATACTATATTTAGTCTTAATAACTTTCACTTTTTTATGGGAACTAGACATCGATCTATTGGGGCGGGGAAGAAAGATATGGTTGACCCAACTAATATGAAAAGGTTTGGGATGAGGTTTAATTTTAAGGTTAGCTCTAGAAAAGTGTGAGTTTATATAACATTCATTGCGCTTCCCCCATTTATGACTAACACACATCTCTTTTCATTACATATAAAATGCATGCTAAATATATTATTTCTTATCCAATTATCTATTTTATTATGGGATATAGTTAAGCATCTCATCACACTAGCTATGATTCATCTATAAATTTTAGCTTTTCATCATACAATGAGGTTTTCTTAAACTTCTTCTATGACATATTCTACTAGATATGTAGGTTCTTCTAATAATAGAATTTAAGCTTTACACTAAGTTTGTATGTGACCTTTCTTATACCACATAAAGTCGATTATATCCTTAGTATTTTTACAACTCCACTCAATAGAAGTTTAGGTTATTTAGATTGGGCTAATAGGTGGAGTAGGTTGTGTGAAAATTAGATTTGAAAAGCCCACATAGATTCGGGGTGTTCCTATTTTTGTAATTGAATGCAACATTGATAATAGGACACTATCTTGAGAGGTAGAAATAATATTTTATGAAGAATTCAGATGCAAAAATAGGGTTTTAAAAATCTTTCTTTTGAATTTGATTTTACTTTGAGTATTCTTGATTAAAAAAAAATGCTTTATTTAATTCGTTTCATATCTTTATTTGTTTTTCAATTTTATTTAATTATTTATATATCCATTATTCTTCTATTTACCATTTATTAATATATATATATATATATATATATATATATATATATATATATATATATATATATATATATATATATATATATACCTACAAAAAAATCAATTACTACTAGCAGCATTTTCCAACTGAAATTGATAATTTTCCGGCGGATTTGGAATTTACTGGTAGCTTTTCGGCAGCAAAATTTTTACTAGTAAAACCTGCATAGGAAAAATATTTATGACAATCATTTCCAGTAGCAAATTGTTCCGACGATTTTTCGGCGTAATAAGGCCGCCCAAAAATAAAATAAAATAAATTAAAAAATGAAATTACCGGCTCGCCCTTGCCACTAGCCCAATTGAGTGCTGCCCACTGCCCATATACCTGCCCACCCGACCACGCGCAGCCCTGCACCTGCCAGCCCGACTGCGCACTGCCTGTGATTCAAATGCTAGACCTGCATGTGCGTGATAGTTCAAATAATTAACCACTTTGCTTTGGAGTAAAATATGTTATAAAATGTATTATTTTATATTTAAATTATACAAATTAAAAAATTAAAAATAAAAAGAAAACATAATATAATAAAATAAAATGGCTAAATTAAAAAAATAATAAAAATAAACTATTAAATTAATAATTAATTAAAAAGTTATTAAATTAAAAATTAATTAATTTCTAATTTAAAAACATATTTTTAAAAAATTAATTTTAATGATCATTAAAGTAAACTATAAATTATTAATTAATTAAATTACAAATATATGATTTTTAGAAATTTTTACAAACCGCCGGAAAAACCGCCGAAATTTCCTCCATAAACAAAATCTCTGGAAAGCCACTGGAAATTCTTCTAAAAACTTAGGCCTCCTGAAAGCTGCCAAAAAATCTGCCGGTAATGAACGATTTTCCCACATGCTTGCTCTTGTTCTCCCTCCCTCCTTAAGCCCTTAAACCAATGTCTAATAAAAACCCTAGATCATTACTTCATATCCGAAAATAACCCTCCACTTCTTTTTCTTTTCATTTACCCTTTATTTAACCCATTTCCTTAATATTTAGATCAAATCAACTCAAACTAGCATGATATAAACTAGTCTTGATATTCCCTCTAATATATATATATATATATATATATATATATAGAGTTACAATGATTACCATCATTCAAAAAAAGAGTAAAATTTTAGAGGGAAATGATATAGGTGACCATTAATTGAGGAAGGTACCAACCACCTTCATTTATTCCTTCAATATTCATTAAGTGGCCAATTCATTTATTAATTCTAAAATTATAACTTTAGCTTCAAAATTTTTTTTTTTTGATCCACTTGATGTGCTAAATCACCAAAGTGCGCACTCATGTTTTAGAGGTTGTGCCAAGGAGAGTGCAATTCCCATTCACATTACAAATATATAGAGGGAGCAAATATCACGACCATCTTGTTATACAATAGGAGGTTAAAGATGATCAGCATATCGAATCCATCCATAAAGAGATATAAAAGCAAGGTGGTATGGGCTAGACTCATTATAATGCTGAGGATGGCAATGACAATGATGAATGAGAAGAAGATGATAACAATATTGATGGTGACAAAATTTTCATTAAGGTTTTTATTAATTTCATTTAAATGAAATAGATTGAATGATTATTATATAAATCATGAATGGTGTATGTTATATAATAGTATTTAACTATATTTATTAAGAATATCTAATTATTACTTGATAATCATTTCAATCCATCATTTGTTACTTGTGTATATTGCATGGGTATTGTATATAGTATGGATTGTGTTATGGTTGCCATTTCTTATGTTTGCAAGTGTAAAAATTATTAAAAAAAAAAAAAAAAGATTATAAGCTAGCTACATGGAATATGATGGCTTTGGAGATTGATTTTACAGCTGAATTTTGTTGCAAAATAATGCCCGAAACACTGCCTGATTGAACTATTTGTAGCATATCTTTTCATTACAACATGCTTTGCAACTATCTTTTCATGTTGCAAAAATATTTATAACAAGATTTGTGACGAGTTTTCTAATTGCAATATTGTTGTTGCATCCAAGTTTGTAACATATTTGCTTGTAAAATGCTATTTTGTTTCTTTAGAATGCTCTTTTTTTCCTTCAGTGTTGCATTTGTTATGTAAATTTTTATGAATGCAAAAGATTTGAATTTTCGGCATTTAATTGGATGAAAAAGTAATGTGAAGTATTTTATTGATATATTTGGAATTCCTTATTAAGTTTATTTTTAATGTATTTGAAATTTACTCAAACCTAACAAATTCTGAATACATTGAAAATATGAAGTTGCACCTACCACCATTGCTTTCGGCGGTCACTTCCTCTCCACCGCCACATTAATTGCCTGCCGATCTCTAGCCATCGCCATAGTCTACCACCAACTATCGCTAGTCACCGTCCACCCATAACAACTACTATTGTAGGTCACCGCCCCACCATGCAGTCATTGGTCGGATGCCTCGTTGTTATCACAATGTAATTTTATTTTGAAATAATTTTACTTTAAACTAAATATAAAAATGTAATCTCCTATATTTAAAATATTCTCAATCAAACAACTCAAAAATATTTTAAATATACTATATTAATTGTAAACTTTGCTCTTTTATTATGCATTTGTTTTTTAGCAAAACAAACATCCCTAACTTCATTTTATGAAATTGCCTCAGGTGAAGACTTATAATGTCATAGTTAAGAAAACATACCTCAAACTTAAATATATGGTAGATGCATAAACTATCATTAAAATAATGCTTTGAGCCTATATCTACTACAAAAGGTGATCGTTGTGAGACTTGCAACCTAAACCTCAAGAATACTATGAAAGCCCAACATTTGGTCTTATGATCATGTCTGAAAAAGGGAACCTACTAGACCCATTCAATTATTTACAAAATTATTCTATAGGGGCATAGCCTATGTGTATGCAAGATAGGTTGTATTATTTTATTTAAGAATAATATATTATGACTTACCCATTGATGTGATGATAAGAGCACACCAATAAGGTGTTATTGTAATACTCAAATACACTTTTCTTTAGTTATCTAACATGATGTGAAAAATAATTTAGTCTAATCATGAGATATATAGGCCTGTAAATTACATGTATTACACGGCTCACCTTGGTCTGTTGGTTGGGAGCTTAGGCTATCAACTAAGAGGTCTTAGGTTCGAGTCTTGTGTATGCGTTGTGTGTGTGAGTCTCCTTAACTGGCCTTAAATGTCCCAAAAAGAAAAAAAAAACTGCATATATTAGGTGAGGGATCTAATTTATCTATAAAGTGTTACTACTTTGTGAATAGAATAGATAGGTCAACCAGTTTCTATAGTTCCACACATATTCAAAGTGAAAAGATGTGATTGATTTGAAAACTTGGCTTTTGATCAGAGAATACATATAAGTTTTATAAGAAATTATGTCTTATGATTCATTTAAGAGTTTTTTGAATTTTAAAATAAATAGATGTGATACAATCCAAGCCAATATACAATATATGAAAGAAATATAAAACAAATAATTTCATTAAACATATATAAATCAAATTTAAGAAAATTCTTATTAAACACTTTATTTTTGAAGAAATCTTATTGAACACTCAAAGGCAATAAATATAATTATGCATGCTTAAGTGGAATCCAAATTTAAAATTTAGAAGGGCTAGTTTGTCTTGCCAAATTAAGTATAATATAGATGCATATGTCTATACATCAAGGAGCCGAAAAAGGAAAATAAATCTTCAATATCATTTTCATCATCTTTAGATATTATAGTACAAATAATATGATTTGGTAGCATTATAAAGGAGTTTTGTTATTAATGTTATGTTTACATATTCTTTGAAAGAGAAATTATCCCTGCTCTAATTAAGTACCATCTATCTAATATGGTCTTAAATTGATTGTCATAGGTTAATGCCATCAATCATATGAATAAGGGACATATAGCATGCAATCAAGGAGACAAGAGAGGAGTTGGATGTGACACCAAACTTTTTACACGAATATTTTGGAGAAGGAAAATTCATGGGGTCTGGTTCAATTGAAATGATTCTACTAGTATCTATTATCAGATATAAATGATGTCCTTCCTCAAGGAAGGTATTGATGTAATATAGCAAACTTACAACACATAGAACACATTATGTGTTGGAAGTATTCTATGTGTTGGAAGTTGGAAGAGTATTGTAATATGAGAGCTATTTATAAGATATTGATTGCATGTTTGTTTGATTGTATTCCGTTAAGGAAGGGGGATCATAGACTAAGAAGTCCATCATAAATCATGGAATTAACATTGGGAGTTAAACTTGGTGCTTCAATGGCATGCATGGACCTTCTGGGTGATGGAGTGCTTTGATATTATTGAGTATGGTAGGTGATGAAGTTCATGGGAATTGGTGTAGCCGGGTGATAATGGTCAGAGTATCATATTCAAACGATGGTAGTTAGAGAATCATAGTTGGGTGATGATAGTCAAAAGATCATAGTTAGATGATAGTGGTTGGAGGATCATATTCGATCAATTGAAGTCGAAGGATCTTAGTTGGATGAAGGTGGTTGCGAGACCATAACTGAGGACCATAGCACGCAGACGATGGTCGGAGGATCATAGTTAGGTGATGGAGGTCATATGATTGTACTTGGTTGATGGAGGTCAGAGGGCTATAATCAGGCAATGGTAGTCAATGAATCATATTCAGGTGAAGGGGGTCGAATGGCTATAGTTAGGTGAACATGGTCAAAAGACTCTAGTTGGGCAACAAAAGTCAGCATCATAGTGGGGCGATGGAGGTTAAATAAATGTAGTTTCATAACGAAAGTTAGACGACTATAGTCGAGTGACGAAGGTTAGAATATTTCATTTGAGTGATTTTGATCAAAGGATTGTATTCGACCAACGAATGCCAGATGATTATAGTTGAACATAGTTGGTTGAAGGACCATGGTCAAGTAATGACACCCCCTCATGTACAGAGTGAGGGATTATTTATAAAATTTTGAGAATGACATACCTCATAAATATAGCTAAAATTTGGAGCACTTCATCAAGTAACCCGAATTGATTTCCTCAATTATAGACCTTTCCTATAAATATGTTGAAATTAAGAGATCTTATGCTCATTTAATTTTTCTCATCAAGATGCTTGATTCAACTATAAGCATGTGAGATTTTGAGATCCTTTGATTCTCCAATTAATATCCCAAAATCTTTTACTATACTTTTAAGTGCTTGAAAGGTGTTCATTCAGACTTAGATTGCTCCACTTTTGGTGTCCTTAGGTTCGTTTTGTCAAGACGTTCATTTTGACTATAAGTTTATTAAAATGCGAGTTTTGACGGTTTTGAATTTGATTTCGAAAATTTTCAATTTAAATACGCATCAAGATTCACGCCTAGTATTTTTTTTTTTTCTAATGCAGTATCAAAATATAAATTTAATTTAAAGCGAACTCGGTGAGACCAGACAGGCACTCCTGGATTGTAGGGTCAGTTTTCTTCTGATTTAACCCGTTAAAACTTTAACCCGCTAAAATTCTTTCTGTCAGAAATACCCCTACACTATTTTCCTAACGAACTTGACAATATACATATCAGTAACGAAAAATTCATAAATAGCAAGGTCAATTCAGTCATCAAAATCCCAATTTCAAGGGGCCCTAAGCAATCGATGTGAAGAAGAGGCTCAAAATAATCCCGTGTCCATTGCGCAGAGTAGAAGCCGCGGAAGCTAAAATCACTCGCGTCCATGGACGCCCAGCCTTAAAAGAGAATAAAGCCACCATCTTCATACAACCCATACGCCTCTTTCACCTCTTTCTTCAGGCCTTCCGGCCAAAAAAGCTCGGAGAAAGACTAGCTAGGCGGGGAGAAGAGGAAGATAATAATAAAACTACGTGCGTGTCTTTCCATAAAAACTTCCATTACCATCTCTCCCGCCATGGCAGCCTTCTCCGACGAAGAACAGCGGAAGCGCCGCTACAGGCGGATCGCCGGCTCCATCGCTTCTCTCATTCTCCTCCTCGCCGTCGTCGGCACCGCCTGCACGCTCTACAGCCCAGAGAAAGACACTCCTTCCTCCCACATCGTCACATCCGCCACTGCCGGTTCCCCCGCCACGCAACTGCATTCCACCGCCAAGTCCATTCAGGTAAGGGCGGATTTAAGAAGGCCCTGGTGGACGGCCGTAGCCCCTTCAAATTTTAAAATGCTTGTTTTTATTTGTATAAAAATATAATTTTTACCCTCTAAAAATTTAAAATTCAATTATTACGTTTTGATTGTGGAGAGTTTTCTGATTCGGCCTTCAGGTAATATGCGAATCCACCGATTACAAACAAACCTGCGTCTCCAGCCTCAACAAAGTCGTGAAGAAGAACACCACCGACCCCAAAGAACTCGTCAAGGCCGCCGTCGCCGTTGTTCTCGACGAGATCAGCACGGCCTTCCGCCGCACCCGCCTCCTAGCCGACAAGGACCCGAGAGTTCGTGGCGCCGTCGAAGACTGCCGGCAGCTGTTTGAGGACTCCAAGGACGAGATCAAACGTTCGCTCGACGACATCGTCTCCACCGGCATTGAACATATCCCCAGGAAGTCGCGCGACATCAGAACATGGCTGAGCTCTGTCATGTCGTATCAACAAACCTGCATTGACGGTTTCCCTGACGGTGAGCTTAAGGTGAAGCTGAAAAAGACGTTGAAGACAGCAAGGGAGCTAACGAGCAACTCTCTTGCAATTGTTAAGGAGCTATCGAGCTTTCTTGAAATGCTGGAGGTTCCGGGATTGACCGTTAGTGGAAGGAAGCTGCTCGCTGAGAAAGAAGAACTGCACCAATTTGACGATGAAGGCATTCCTTCGTGGGTTCATGAGGATGAGAGAAGGGTTCTCAGGCAGGTCAATACGAATCTAAAGCCAAATGTTACGGTGGCTAAGGATGGGACCGGCGATTACACGACGATTTCAATGGCGTTGGCGAAGATTCCGAACGAGTACACTGGAAGGTTAAATTTCTTAATTATTAATGAATTAAGAGGTAAAGTTAATTTTTTAATACTGAGGAGCGTATTAAAATGATGATTAAGGTATGTGATCTATGTTAAAGAGGGAGTGTACGAGGAGACAGTAAATGTTACGAAGAAAATGCCGAACTTGACCGTTTACGGCGATGGAAGTGCGAAGACGATCATCACTGGAGAGAAGAATTTCGTCGATGGCGTCAGAACTTTCATGACTGCTACGTTTGGTGAGCATTGATAGTTTTATGTGTGGATATTATTTTATTATTTTGATTTAGAATCTGTTTAGGCGGAAAGTGATTGTGAAATGTACACAGTGGTCTCCGGCGACAACTTCATGGGCATTGGCTTTGGCGTCCGCAACACCGCCGGAGCCATCAAGCACCAAGCCGTGGCAATCCGGGTCCAATCCGACCGTTCCATCTTCTTCGAATGCCGCTTCGAAGGCTACCAAGACACCCTCTACGCCCAAGCCAAGCGACAATTCTACCGCAGCTGCGTCATCGCCGGTACGGTCGATTTCATCTTCGGCGACTCCGCCTCCGTCTTCCAGAACTGCCTCATGGTCATCCGTCGCCCACTCGACAACCAACAGAACATCGTCCTCGCCCACGGCCGCGTCGACCGCCACGAAACCACCGGCTTTGTCCTCCACAAATGCAAGATCATCGGCGACGACAAGCTGTTGCCTTTCAAGAACAAGATCAGGAGCTACCTCGGCAGGCCGTGGAAGGAGTTCGCGCGGCATGTGATCATGGAGACGGAGATCAGCGATGTTATACATCCCGATGGGTATTTGCCATGGGATGGGGATTTCGCGCTCAATACTCTGTTTTACGGGGAGTATAACAACACGGGGACAGGGGCAAAGTTTGATCTGAGGGTGAAGTGGAAGGGCGTGAGGAAACTGAAGAGGTCGGCGGCGAGGTTCACGGTGGCGGACTTCATACAGGGCACTGAGTGGATAAATAATGAGAGAGGGGGAGTCACCATTCCTGTGCGCTATGGCTTGTATAACTGAAGGGAATTGCAAAGCTGTAGCGTTTGTTTTGCTGTTAATTCGTTTGGGAGGGGTTTGATTTCTGTTTTTTAATTTGTGTTTGATCGACCGTTAGAAAAGATACAAAATAATGAAGGGAAAAAAGAAAAAGTTGATGCTTGCAAAGTCATTTGACAGCTAACCAATGCACCTCCAATAGTTTTCAGTAGTTTATTTTCTGCGTCGTTGGAGAGCTAACCACTGCTTCCGTATATATATAATTTAAGAAAAAAAAAATAAATGTAATTGTAGATCGTCTGTTGCCAATTAAAAGTTTATGCGTTGTTGATGCTTCAAAGTTTTTAAGTTTTAATGACTCGAATCTAAGAGTAGGTTGATATGTGGGAACCTTCAAGTTTGCAAAAATGAAAGAGGTATGTATGATTGGATAAATTATTCCATGAGTCGTCCGCAGGCCAGAAAGTGTCATATCACCATATTGTTATGCACCCGTATCGCTATGTACCGGGTGACGTGGCGAATCCTAATTGGCCTTCAAACGATCTGATAACCGCACATACTAATTTCTCGTATGGTTGAATTGCTACTGTGAATTTATATATTGGGAATCCATTGTTGACTTAATAAACAACCTAGTTTTTGGGCATATTGTCAGATAGCTCGATAAGAAAGTCAAAATTTTAATATTATAGAGGTTGAAATTTTATCTCAAGCATAGCATAATCTTTAAAGAGATCATAATTGATTATTAAATCTCTAGTCCATACTTAGAGGCGTACAAACTAGCTAACTTCTGTATTCAATAGAAAATTAAAATATTGTTTATTCCATAATTTACTTATTTTTAATAACAACTAAGAACGGTGGCATACTATGGAGCAGCACAAAGTCGTTTACACAATGTGACCATAACAAACAAATTCATCTTCTGTCTTACACATGCAAAGGAGGATTATAATACAATACTATTATGTTGGCCTCACTTTTGGTGAGGTCATATTTACTCTATGGTTCTCCTAGAAATTAAGGCTCCTTATCGTAGTGTAGAAGTCACCTCTAAGATTTTCCTTAGGTGGACGCCGAATGACTCAATGTTGACTCAACTTTGATCGCTTTAATTTGATCTCAATCGAATAGATTTACATTAAATTGAATTTAATTAAGAAGGCTAATTCAATATTTGCTCCACCCTTAATTACCACATCTATTCTTCCCTGCATTCAGCATTTACATACCTGCAGTGAGATCTTGCTCACTCTTGAGCGTCGCCTCAAAGCCACCAACTGTTCTCGTGTTCAGTTAAAAAATGAGCTCCACAACATTTCCATGAAGAACTCCTTCATGACCTAGTATCTCATCGAGATCAAGACGCTAGTAGACAACATATTCGCTGCTAGATCTGCCAAAAACTTTGAAGACATCATATTGTATACCCTAAATGGACTCCCTTTATAATATCAATCATTCAAAACCTCAATCCAAACATCTCTCATTCCAATGGCCTTAGATGACTTTTACTCACTGCTCATGAGTGAGGAAATCTACCTTGCTGCTGATTTAGCCAAAACTCAACTAGTTCCAATTAACAACTCCCACACTCTATATAATAATCATAATAGTAGAGATAATCATGTTCATGCCCCAATACTCCACCAACAAAGACTACCATAATAAACCTCCCAATCGTACCTCAACGACACTTTTAATCTGTCAAATCTGTAATAAACGTGACCACACTACGATCAACTATTGACACCGTTTGAACATTTAACTACACCCCTACACCTCCTACCTCTAACCACAAGGCCTTCATCTCCTCATCTTCATCGCCACCATTGAATGAGTGAATCCTTGACTAATTAGGGGCTTCATCTTACCTCACACCATATATTGACAATCTCCTATAACCTGACACCTACATACACATGGACTGGTCAAGTTGTTGTTGGGAACAGTTCTACCACTCCCATTCTTCACAAAAGTTAGGGTCTTCTTCCAATGCCCAACTGTAAGCTATTTTTTCCCACACTTATACATGCACCACACATCTCCCATAATCTTTTATCTGTTACAAGCTTACTCATGATAACAATCTTATTATATCTTTTGATGCCTCTGGTTACAAAATTTTGGACCAACACTAGCAATGCATCCATCAAAATCCGTCTAGTAACAACTTGTATCCGTTGTAGCTACCTTATCAGCCTGCTTCTTAAGCTCTCGCTGCATCTTTCACTTCTGATATTCGCTGGCATCAACGACTTAGGCATCCTCACCACTGAATAATTTCCATCATCTCCAAATCTAACAAGGATCTCCACATCCCTATACATCATCCTAATTGTCAATCATGTATGGACTCTAAGAGCCACAAGTTACCTTTTTTTTCTTCTATCAATCGTAAATATAATCCCTAGAGCTTTTACATTCTGATGTATGGGGTCCCTCCCCAATAGTTTTAAAATCAAGGATATAAATACTATTTATCGATATATATATATGGCTTTTTCCAATGAAAGTAAAATAAGAAGTTCCAATTAAATTTATTCATCTAATTTAAAACCTATATTGAACAACAAATCCCATTAAATAATAAATGTATTTATATTGATCTTAGAACTGAGTTTGTAAATCAAACTCTCACCTCCTTCCTTCAAAACCACAAGATTATACACCAAACCAATTGCCCTTATACAGGGGAACAAAAGGGTTATATTGAGCACAAGAATCGTGACATCATTGAAATCGCCCAGACCTTACTTCATATGGCCAATCTTTCATACAAATTCTTGCCAGAGGCCACCCTTACATTTGCATATCTCATCAATAGGATGCCAAACCTACTCTCCAAGCAATAATATATGTTTCAGCTTATGTTCCAAGTTTCTCCATCATATTTCCATATGCGCATATTTGGATGCGCTTACTTTCTCTGGTTTCCCCCTCCCACTCGCCACAAACTTCAACCTTGCTCAACTCTATGCATTTTTCTCGGTTATTATGAGCATGCCAAAGGCTATAAATGTCTTGATCCTATCATAGGTAAAATAATCCTCTCTCATCATGTTCAATTTGACAAAACCATGTTTCCATATTCTAATCCTATTTCCTATGCTCTATTTTTGGCCGAGGCGCCCCAACCAATCTCTTACTCTTAATACTCACCACATATCAACCCACAAACACTCCAACTATACATACTATATCTCCACCAACAAGACCTCCCTCACATGTTGTTTTGTCATCTCCCACTAAAATACCAAGTCCCGTTAGTCCACCTCAAGGCACCTCACCAGTTTTCTTATCTCCCATTCATCACATGATTACCAGGTCTAAGTCTAGCAATCTCAAACCACGCTAACCACTCAATCTACTTGCATCCATCTCAACACCATTCGAGCCATTTTCCTTCAAAGAAGTCTATCAACAGCCTGAATGGAAACAACTTATACAAGATGAATTCAATGCCTTGACTAAACAAGGAATTTCGATACTAGTTCCTAAGCCCTCCAACATTTCCATTCTAGGCTACAGATGGACATGTCAGCTAAAACTCAGACCTGGTGGCTTAGTTCAATGATACAAAGTTCACCTTGTTGCACAAGATCACCGACAGGAATACAAATTTAATTAATTATCAAGAGACCTTTAACCCTGTTGTCAAGATGCCCTCCATTCAGGTCCTTCTCACCCTTGCCATCTCCAAACTTTAGCCATTTCATCAACTGGATGTATAGAGCGCCTTTCTCTATGGCCCTCTACTTGAGACAATATACATGTCACAATCCAAAGGATTTGAGGATCCTAACTTCCCCACCAAAGTTTGTAGACTAAACAAAGCCATCTATGGTCTTAAATAAGCACCTCATTAATGGTTTCAACCATTCTCCACTCATTTGTATTACTTAGGCTTCCATAAAAGCCACTCTGATCCATCTTTACTCATATACACTTCTCAAGGCCACTTTATTTATTTGATTATCTATGTTGATGACATACTTCTCACCGACATCTCCTACTAAAAAATTCAGCACATCATAGAGAATCTCAATTCTAAATTCTCAATGCAACATCTTGGCTTCCCATCCAAATTCCTTGGCACTGACATCCAACGCCGTAACAGCTCCATGTTTCTTTCTCATGAACAATATGCTCACTCTATGCTCCATAAAGCTGGCTTCACCGCATGTAAACCCACATAAACACCAAACACCATCAAGCCAACCCTTACTCCAATTCTTCATATGAACCTTTCGAACCTGCTATATGCCTCCACATTACTCGATCTCTATAATACCTGACCATTAATCGATCGAATATTGTGTATGCCGCGAATCAACCATGCCAACACATGCATCAAACCCTTCCTCAACACTCTCAAATGCTCAAGCATCTTCTCATATATATCAAAGGCACAATTTTGTATAGATTGCCTATCTCACTCGGACCGCTACACCTCACCTCCTTTTCTGACTCCGACTGGATTGGAGATCCCTCAACATGACGTTTGACCACATGCTACTGCTCATTTCAAGGTTCCAATCTTATTTCATAGACACTCAAGAAGCAACCCACAATTGCACAGTCATCCTCCGAAGCCAAATACATGGCACTAGTGGTAACAACAGCTAACATAATTTGGTTTCCATAGACTTTTATAGGACTTCCACATCACTATTTAACAACCTACGACCATTTTCTGCGACAATCTCTTCGTCATAGCCTTATCCACAAATCTAATGCTTCACATACGAAAAAATACATAGAGATAGATTATCACTTCATCCGTGAACATGTTCAAACTCGTCGTCTACAACTGCTACCTATCTCTTCTTTTGAACAACTGGGTGATATACTCACCAAGCACTACCAAAAAATAGGGTTTTCGCAGCATAAATTTTTACTTTTCCTGGCGGTTATAACCGCCTCTAAATTATTTGCAGCGGTCATTAAACCGCTGCAGAACCGCCGTGTTTGCCTTCCGCTGCAATGGCCTTCCGCAGCGGTTTTAGGACCGACGGGGTAGCTTTTTGTAATGCGTTTTTTTTTGCAGCGGTTTAAACCGCCAGTAAATCCCCAGAATAATAGCGGTTTTAACCGCCACAAAGGCAAGCAAAATCGACTTAATCGGCGTTAAGCGGCGGTTTTCTGGGACGTAGTGGCGGTTATAACCGCCACTAATGTCCAGAATTTTTTTTTAAAAATTTTGAAACTTGCCGTTCACACCTGCAACAAGAGAAGAGAAATCATATATAACATAGGGATTTTTTCATGGCTTCAAATAGAAATTCATATACATAGATCCAAGGTTAGGTAGAATCATCAAATCCATTAGACTAGGAATTCTTTGATGTAATTAAGTTTGATTCATGCTATATATATATCACAAGCAAAATACAAAATAGAACATCAATTTCATAGAACATTTAAATGGCCTCACTTTAAATAGAACATCAATTTCATGCACTTTGCACTAGGACTCTATTGGCTACAAAAGTGATCTAGAAATTAAGCACCATTTACAAAAACTATTTAAGAACATAACTTTTCTACCATTATCAAACAAAATACAAAATGTTCTATACATAGTCGATGATTTATAACACAAGGAAATGAGCACAAAATAACAATATTACATTTCAAAATCAAAATAACAAAAGTTCGAAATTACATAAAATGTCTACATCACCAAAAGCATCACATCTAATACCAGTGCTCATCAGCAGACTGTCAGGCATCAGATAAATTGTCATTTCCACCCTGAAAATAATATAAAGAGAATGAGATAATAATAATCAAGCAATTTATATTTAACTTAAAAAAAAAATTCATACCATTTCTGATCCTCCATGGGGTGGATGATTCCTTTGCGTTTCTTGCATAAACTGTCTCATCTCATCACGAAAAGAGGCAAATTCTCTCGCCTGATTATCACGAAATGATATGAACTCCTCTCTAAGACTATCTATCTGTCCAAAACTGCTACCGCTACCACTACCTTCTTCATTTTTGCTTTGAGGAAAGAATCTAGTAGGCGTAACACCAAATCCCTGGGTACGAACTCTACCTGAATGTTCTGGTCCCATAACTATAGCAAAAACTCTCTCATTAGCTTCAATATTTCCTTCTTCAGGTGTAAGCCCTTCTTGGGCAAGAAGATTGCATGCTTGTGCCTACAGTTCAAAAACATATAGTTAAATATATTGAAGAATGAATTTATTAAAAAAAATTGTAATAATTATATATATATACCCATCGCTGGATAGCGTCATCAGATGACCATGTCCCATCTTTATGCATCCTATTAATTTTCCATAATTGTAATCTGTCCGTAATAGACTACAAAAAATTATAATAACAATGTAAGTTTGAAAATAAAATATTTAGTAGTTATAAATAAATGTTTAATTTTATACCGTTTCCTTCTGTCTTCGAACTGAACTCACACGACCCATTGTGTGAGGACAAGTTTGTTTCTTGGCATTGACAGAATTTTTTGCAGCCCTTTCCTGTAATACATGATAATGTTACATTTCAATACAACAACAACAATAACATCAAGCCTTTCTCCCACTACGTGGGGTCGGCTACATGAATCCTTTTTCGATAATGTTACATTTCAATGTAAAAAAAAAAACTTAATCACAATATTTACCTGGTCCTCCGGCTTTGACCACTTGTTAACAAGTTGACACCACTGCAACTGATCTACTCCAGCTGGAACTGTCTCTAAAATTTCCTGAATTGGTCTACTGTCCCAATGCTCGGCCTTTAAGGTGGTTTTATGATTACGCCATTTAACACCAAGGGATTGAAGAATCCAATGGCGTATATGTTAATTTACTAGTTTGTGTTAAGTGTCATTGTGGTGCAAGAATAGAAGCAAGAAAGGACTAGGGTTAGTGAGGAGGTTGGTTTGGTTTTTTGTTGTTTTCTCTGCCCACTTTGTGCTTAGAGTACCCCACCATAAATAAAACATAAATAGAAGGAAAATAATTCAATACTTGTCATCCTCTTACTATGCTTTTTTCTTCTATGAGTTAGATCATAAGGTTCATGTGGGACGCCTTTCTTACTGCTTCATAAAGCAATTTTTTTAGAACAAAATTTTTAATTTAAAAATTTTGTAGTACAATGCTACTTCATAACAGTAATGTTGGCTATTTTCTAATGTTGATGTATGTCATGGATTGATGTGGAACAATATTGATCACTAACGACCAACGTCGAAACCCTCTATCTCCTTACAACAAAACCCACTATCTCGTAAACTCCTATATTAATTGCCCAATAACATTGTCATCACGCAATGCCAATGCTAGTCATCACCACAAAGTTGATTGGTATGTCCCTTTATAAGGAGAATGAGTTATGCCATTGATATTTAACCAATCTTTAACATTCCTAATTACCAATTAATCATTTGATGAATACTAAGAATTGGCATTATGTCCAACGTTCTTATTCTTGATTGTCCATCATTTTAAGTGTTCATGTTCCTGATCTATCACAATCTAATGCATTTGAGGAGAAAATTTGATGTTTGTGAACTATTGACAATCAATGCCCATCTCTCCAATAGCTTGGTTTTCTCTCTTATAAGAAGAGTGGCCAAAACAAATGCCCATAATTTTGAAGATACATACAATACTTAGAAGATACATATTTTTTTAGTTTTCAAAACATCTAAAAAAAAAATTTTCTACGGACCTCTCGGCAAGCCGATCGGAATTTTTTTTTTTTTTTGGAAAATTAGCGGCTTGACAGCTCCTAAGCTAGGTTTCAAACTCCAGATCAACAAATGAGCGAAATTTATAAGGAATCATGTTTAAAAACCAACGACAAAGCTACGCCTACGGTGGATTAACCTAAACCCTAATGATGCAAACGAAGTATATGCATGAAGAAACACAATGACTGCAAAAAGAGAAGAAGAGGATGAAGGGGATCGAAGAGGCTCACAGTGATTAAGCACCGATCGGTCGGGATTCGCGAGGAGAAGATTTTCGTCTGGAGTCGGCCAGTTCGCGCGAACGAAGAATGAGTTGAGGATTTAGGGCTTCGATCGGGTAACTTAAAATAAGAATTGGGTTTTGCCAGCGGTTTTAACCGGTGCAAATAGCAGCGGGTATAACCGCTGCAAAATAGATAATTTTATTTTTAAATTTTCAGTTTTTGCAGCGGTTTTTAAAACCGCTGCGAAAGCGCGCGTTTTTTGGTAGTGAAGCCTCTACCAGTTTAGCGGTTTCAGTATTTATGCAATAAACTGACTGTTCAGTTACCTCAATGTCAGTTTGAGAGGGGCTAATAACAACTGAGCTCAATGACAAACTATGGAGTAGCATAAATCCATTTACACCATATGACCATACCAAACAAATTCATCATCTACATTACATGAGTCAAGTAGGATTAGAATACAATACTATATATTCTCACATGCATGTAAAGCTGATTTTATATTTCACTAGTCAGGAAATAATGAGCAAGCCTTTTTCTTCTACAATAATAACACTTTACTAGAAGCTCTTTAATTATCAATAAGAGGTGACTGTGAAAAGGAATTCACAATTATAATCTAATTTGTCTTAAATAAGGAACTATGCTAGTCCTTGAACTCTTTGGTCTTATCTTTTGAGTCAAAGATTATAATTATCAAAATTAATTTACATTCATTAGAGTTTGAATGAATGTTACTCATAATTTAAGGTCAATTATTTTTATAATTTTATCATCAACAATATTATAAAATTAAGAAGGTATGATATCCAAAGCTTATAGAACTTTGTAATATTCAACTGCCATGATTGAAAAGCTTCAACTGAGTTAGACCATGTGGTTTTTCATTCCATATTTTGCACAACAAAAAATACACATCATCAATGTGCACTAAGTGATTTACCTATGTATATAACATTTTAGGCTTCGTTTGGGACAGCTTCCTTGTTGCTTTTTAAAGCAGTTTTCTAGTAAAAATTTCTAATTCAAAAATTTTTTTTGCTAAAAAATAGTAAAAAAGATGTCCCAAATAAAGCCTTAGGGGCTGTTTAGTATCGAATTTACAGCGGGATTTAAGTCGGATTTACGTTAAATCCAGCCAAACAGTTTTTGTGCGTGCGTTAAATCCTGGGATTCAGTAAATCCCGGATTTACGGATTTACAGCTTAAATCCGGGATTTAGTAAATCCGAGGGGTAGCCGGATTTAGTAAATCCGAGCGGGATTTATCCGAAGAAGCGCGCGAAAGGAGAAAGTTACCTTCATAGCCGGCGAGCTCCCATTCTTGCTTCCGATCAAAATGTCGTAACTTCCGATCTGGGTTGAAGTCGTCGCAGGAGCGAAGTCGAACAACCACGAAGGAGCCGAAGAAGCGACGCCTGCAATCTCTACACCTGCAAAAGCAACGAAGCCGAACAGCAGCGACGGAAAGAGAAGATGAAAGGCAAACCCTGGACGCCTCTAAGTTATTATTGATTAACTTAATTAATATAATTTACATTATTAATACTTAAGTAAATTAATTAAATAGTTAATTGTACAATTAGTGCATAAATTAAATAAAATTATTAATAATTAAATAATTTAACTTAATTGCATAATTAATAATTAAATATTAATACAATTATCTTAATTAATATAACTTAAAATATATATTATTAAATATATAATCAATAGTGTAAATAATAATTAACGAATAATTTGTATTTAACATGTTATTACTTTTTTATTAATTATGACTAGAAAGTCATCGCAGGAGCAAAGTCGAACAACCACGAAAGAGTCGCAGAAGCGACGGGTGCAATTTATACATCTGCAAAGCAACGAAGCCGAAGAGCAACGATGAAAAGAGAAGATGAAAGGAAAACCATAGAAGCCTCTAAAAGTTATTATTGATTAACTTAATTAATATAATTTAAATTATTAATAATTAAGTAAATTAATTTAATAATTAATTGTATAATTAGTGCATAAATTAATTATCTAATTTAACTTAATTGTATAATTAGTAATTAAATATTAATATAATTAGATTAATTAATATAATTTAATATATCTATTATTTAATATATAATTAATTGTGTAAATAATAATTAATATGTAATTTGTACTTAACATATTATTAAATTTATAACACATTATATTTTTTATTTTTAATTATAAATTTATTTTTAAGTTATAATTATATTTTTCACATTTAAATCCCTAACTGCTATAAATCCTGAAATATGTTACCAAACAGTTTCTCAGGATTTAACAAGATTTAACATTTGGCATACCAAACAGTTTTCAGGATTTAACACATTTCGGATTTACTAAATCCGGATTTAAAGGATTTACTAAATCCCACTTGTTGCCAAACAGCCCCTTAGGGTATCTCCAATCGAAAATCTCATTTTTCACTTCAAAATATCGTGAAACTAAAAAATGCATGATTCATCTCCAACCGAACTCCATTTTGCCAAGGTATCAGTCGTTTTCTTCTTTGGCGCGTTTCTTAGGTAAGTTCGGTAGAGACTGAAAAATAGCGGAGATGAACAGTGCAACGTCAATATTGGCGTACCATTGTTCACCCGAAACCAAATAGCAGAAGTTTTACCGTTCGGCTGGTGCTCGTGAGTGACGCCAGTCAAGCGTTTGGAGTCCGGTTGGAAATGCTCTTAGTGCAATGTTAAAACAATAAGCATCTCTTCTACCATAGTAACATACTAAATATTAATTTTTATATAAATATATATTGATCTAATCAACAAATTCATTTATTGAGTAATTCAATCAGCTGATACCAAAGAAATTAATGAATAAATAAACAATCAAAAATCAAGCTGCAGAGCATATAAATGTATAAAATAGTGGCAACTGCTAGCTGATTAAAGCCCAGACTGGAACGGCACGCCGGCTTTCCCAATCCAAGCTTCCCCGCCAATGAACCCCCCTGCCGTAAACCTGCCCGCCTGCCTCGCGTTCAACGTCCTCAGCCCCTTCCACTTCACCCTATTCTTCGTCGACGCTCCAGCCCCAAAATTCTCATACTCCGCATAAAAAATAGTATCCGGCGCCGAGTTCCCCGTCCACGGCAACCACCCGGCCGGGTCCACAACGCCGGAGATCGACGATTTCATGAACACAGTGGTCGAGTATGCCTTCCACGGTCGGCCTAAATAGACCCTCACACCCGAAAGATCGCCCAATGGCCGGACCGCACATTGGTGGATAGAGATCCCGGTGTTCTGATTGGGGTCCACCTTGCCCTGAGCCGTAATGGTGTCTTGCTGGCCTGGAAGAGGCCGACGGGGATAGATGTTGCAGTTCTGTAGGACAACGGCGGCGTTGCCGAAGATGAAGTCGACGGTGCCGTAGATGTCGCAGTCCCGGTAGAATTGGCGCATGGAGTGGGTGTAGAGAGTGTCTTGGTAGGCGTCGAAGCGGCAGCGGTAGAATGCGGACTGGTCGGAGTCGGACATCAGTGCTACGGCCTGGTGTTTCGACGCTCCGGCGGTGTTCCGGAAGCACATGTCCCGCCCGATGAAGCCTTTTCCGAATACCGCTGCGCAGGCACAAGCTCGACGTCAGAATGAGAATAATCTGAGTTATAAGAAAATAGATCTAATAATTTTATTTCAAAATCTTTAAATTTATTTTAAAATTAATATAATAAATAAATAATCTTAATTATCCTTATAAAAAAATAGATTTAATAATTGAATTCTCTAATAAAGAACATCTTAGAAAATTATATAGTCATCTCTTTTAAAATATTAAATACAGTATAAAAAATATTTAATAATAATTTTTTTAAAATATATGATTTAAAAACTATTATTTCGTCCGCATTTTAAAATAATATATATGAATATATTCAGTTGATTAAAGCGTTATTTATTAATAACTAACTAATAAATAAAAAATAATAATTTTCCAATACATTATTAGTTACGTATTAAATCAAAATTAAAATATCGGTTGAATAAAGTATTATTCCATTCGAATTTATGTAGCGTACCGAATGTAGCGCTCTGGAAGGTGGGAGTCCCGTCGACGACATTGAGATTGCCGGAAACGACGGTGGCGCCCATACCATCGCCGACCATCAACACATTCCACTTGTTCTTCTCGACCTTAACATTCTCATAATACACTCCTTTCTTCACATATATCACCGTCCTCTTCTTGCTCTTCTCAGGCACCGCCGCAAGCGCAGCTTTGATTGTCTTGTACTTCCCAGACCCATCCTTCGCCACCACGATATCCGCCGTAACCCTCGGATCCTCCGACGACTTCTGCAGAAGCTTCCGATCCTTCGACGTCACCCACGACGGAAAATCGCCGCCATTGACGACCCCACCAACCGACCCGAAGAGGCTAGAAACCTGGTTAAATATAGCCAGGCTGTTGCTCGCAAACTCAGAAGAGTTTTTCAGCGAGAGAGAAACCATGTCTTTGAGATATGGTGGCGTGGCTTCGAAGGCGTCGATGCATGTTTGTTGGTAGGTAATAGCGGCGCTCATCCACGAGCGAACGTCGTCGGCGCTGATGAGATTTGAGGAGGAGGAGGAAGAGATGGAATTGTCGAGCTGGTCAATGGCGAGATCTATCAGCTCGTAGCAGGCACTAAGGGCCTGTGAAGAATAATTACTGTTTGTTGTTGCGTTGAAATCAAGATTTTTGAGGCGGTTTGAAGCACTCGAGAGCTCATTAATAGCTGTTTGCGCTGAGAATCGGAAGAGTTTCATTGGGTCTAAAGCTTGAGAAGAATTGGCTATGGGATTCAAAGTAGTTAAACATGAAGCTGGGTATAAGGTTGACGAGCAGAGAGCTTTGACGGAGGTGGAGAGGGTGGGTGAAGCCCCTCCGATTTCGCCGTCGTCGTTGTTGCTAGACTTATTGTGGGTTATGCTGACAGCGGAGACTATGACAATAATGAGTAGGAGAATGGTGGAGGAGGCAATGATGGACCAGCGCCGGATTGATTGACGGCGGGCGTGGAGAGAAGCCGGGTCAGGTGGCGCGGCCACGGTGCCGTAGGCTCTGGAGGAGGTGCAAGCCATGTTTTTGCTTGCTTCTTTCTATGTTTAATGTTGTATTGATTCGTGTATATATTTATAGATGAATGGGAGAAAGAAAGGCGATGGTTAGGAGTGGGAACCCATCCATCGATCAGCCCCAGCATGAAGACGTGCTGCCAATTATGGAGCTTCGGCTCCTATTTAGTCTACTTTAAATAGGAAAAAAATAAAAGCTGGATCCGGAGAGCGTTAGCTCGGAGCAAATTATCATTGAGAAAATTCTATTGAATTTAAAATATGAAATTTGACATTAGATATGATGCACACATAGTTGATCATGTATGTTTGATGCCGCTTATGGTAGAAGTGTTTAGGTGGTTAATTGGGTTTCATTGGGATAATTTTTTTATTATTTTTTAGAGCATTATTTTAGTAAAAAAATTATTTTTGAAAATAATAAGAAAGCTATCACAAATGAAGCTTGAATATTAGTTATAGATAAAGTTTTTTTTTTTTTTTTTTATGAGTAATAACATCTCTTATATTTATTTTACATACAACCAAACAGTCTCAAAATATTTACTTTACAATATATTTGCTTTATGTTGTATTTACTTTGCACTTCATTCACTTTATAGCCAACCAAATAGTCCCTTAAGCTAAATTTGACTTCGAAGAAGAATGTAAATTTATTTTATACGTAATTTAATGTTATGCATTTGAATCCAAAGTAATAAATAAACAAGTAATTTCAGTATTAAAATTTGAACAAATGTATATTTTTAATAGACAATTCACTTGGTAATCATACTTAAAAAATAAAAATAATAAAATAATTTGTCACATGTGACATTTAAAAATAAAGAAAATAATTTCTCATTAACTTAAAAATAGAGAAAATTATTCTTTAAGTAATCCTCGATCAAATTTGTTGTCAAATCGAAACTACAAATTGGATTGAAATGGTATTATTGCGTGCTAAAAAATTTGAGTCAATGGATATTATATTTGACGTCTTAGCAAAATATAAAAATTTAGCACGAATAGATAAAAAAAATAGGGCCAAAGAATTTTTTATGAGGGAAACCCGGAAAGGGAAAAATTGTAAGGCTTGACCCAATTGCATAATTCACTAGGTAATAAGTTATACAAAAATCCTTCTTCCTTTACTATAGAAGGAGAGGGAAGTACAAATATCCAATATTTGTACCCAACAATACGGTCAAATCTAGTCAATATTCTAGAAATATTGATGATTTGTAATATCTTATATTGATGATGGTGGTGGTTTCTGGTGGTCGTCGTTAGCGACGATGTCTGGAAAATCTATGAGAGCTCTTTAGTTTTTCTCCTATTCTCTTCCTCTTTTTTTCTTCCCTTTTATGTGAAGAATGATGGATCTATTTAAAGTTTTTGGAGTGCATATCATGATTAGTAAATAGGGAGAAGATCAAACGTATGTTGAAAGTGTTTCAATAGACGACCAATATCAACTCCCTCGATCATGGATTGTTTATCAAGCATTTGAGTATCTTAATGATGTCAAAATTTGGCGATCTTGGGCTCCTTGGATTTGTCTCGTCGAACCGCTCGATTGGACTATAAATATGTCACATGTAAATATCATTTGATCATTCAATTAATATTATGAAGCTTCCAAAAAGGCTTTGGTCATTTGATTCGGACCCATTTAGACTCAAATTGGATCGAATTTGGTGTCGCTGGATTCGTCTCCTTGAGATGTTCAATTTGAATATAAGCTTGCTGAAATTGGAGTTCGAATGGTACCGATTTTAATTTTTTAAGACTCTAACTCTTATTTGCATCTAAATTCGCTCCCAATCAAGTTAATTTTTTGATTATTGATATGTCTCCAAAAATTATCTTGATCGGGCACGAATCCTAAGGCATAATCAAGTTGGAAACTTCGGAAATTAAATCGGAGACCATCCAAACTCCAATTTAAACAAACTTATAATCAAATTGAACGTTTCGAGAAGACGAGCCCAACGACACCAAATTCGACTCAATCCGAGCCTGAATGGGTCTAAATCAAAGGCCTGAAGCGCTGTTGAAGGGTTCAAACCACAATTTGGATTACCAAACAGTTTCCAAATATGACATGCTTATATTTGAATCGAGAGGCTCGACGAGACAAATCCAACGAGCCCAAGATCGTTTAATTCTGAAATCGTTAAGGCATCCAATTGACCAATAAACGGTCCATGATCAAGGGGATCAATATCGGCCGCCCATTCAAACACTACCATTTTGCCCTTGATCCTCCATATATTTACAAATCATGCCACTCTCAAAAAACTATAAATAGCCTCCACTCTTCTCATGAGAGGGGAGGGAGAAGAAGAGAAGGAAGGGAGGAATTTGAGAGCTCTCTTTCCATCGACCACCACCGGAGTTCCTGCCGACCACCGCCGGGGTTCCTGCCGGCCACCATCGGAGTTCCTGCTGACCACCGCCGGGGTTCTTGCCGGCCACCACCAGAGTTTCTGCCGACCAC
The DNA here is from genome assembly GCA_019514585.1 of Dendrobium officinale. Lineage (NCBI taxonomy): Eukaryota > Viridiplantae > Streptophyta > Magnoliopsida > Asparagales > Orchidaceae > Dendrobium > Dendrobium officinale. Next base: position 29,784,007 of record CM033698.1, read on the forward strand.
CCCAGAGTTCCTGCCGACCACCTCCGGAGTTCTTCCCGACCACCGCCGGACTTCCGCCAGTCCACCGACCATCGCCGGACTTCTGCTCGTCCGCCGATCACCGCTAGAGTTCTTCCCAACCATTGACGAATTTCTGCTAGTCCTCCAACGCCACCGAACTTCCGCCTGAGTTCCTCCCGATCGCCGCCGGACTTCCACCCGTTCTCCGTCCACCGACGGACTTCAGCCAGTCCGTCGACCGCCGTCGGACTTCCACTAGTTCGCTGACCGCAGCTGGACTTCATCTCAACCGTTGACCACCGACGGACATCTACCAGTCCGCCTACCACCACCGGACTTCCACCAATTCGCCAACCACCGACGGACTTTTGCCAGTCCGTCGACCGCCGCCAGACTTCCACCAGTTCCCTGATCACCGTCGGACTTCCACCCGTCCTCCGACCGCCGCCGGACTTCTACCAGCTCACCTACTGCCACTGGACATCCGCCCGCCCGCCGACCATCGTCGGACTTTCATAGTTTGCCGTCCGCCATCAGAATTTTGCCAGTCTGCCGAACACCGCAGAACTTCCACTAGTCCGCCAACTACAGTCCTCCCAACCACTGTCATCCAACTACGATCCTTCCGATCTCCGTCGTTTGCAGACTATGGTCCTTCGGACCTCCGTCGTCTACCGACTACATTCCTCGTCGACTATGGCATCCCGACCTTCGTCACCTGCTAACTATGGTCCCCTCGACCTTCGTCGCCCGCCGACTACGGTCCTCCCGACCTTCGTCGCCAGCTGATTACGATCCTTCTGACCTCCGTTATCTGTCGACAACGGTCCTTCCGACCTCCATCACCCAGTGACTACAATCCTCCCGACCTCCGTCGCAATACAACGGTCCTTCTGACCTATGTCGCTCACAGACTACGATCCTCCAACCTTCGTCACCCGTCGAATATGGTTCTTCCGATCTACATTGGTCGTCGACTAGGATTTTGCCACCCCAAACAATCATATCAATATTGATTCTTCCAACTTCCACCATGCAATGCATTTTATATGATGTATATTTGTTACTTCGAGCCAAGGCCTTCCTCCTAAGGATGGGCCTCATTTGTAATCAATTGCAAGCACTAGTGGATTCATTCAAACTGGGTCAGGCCTCGTGGTTTTTCCCCCTTTTTAGGAGTTTCCACGTAAAAACTCTAGTGTCTCTTATGAACGCTACACCCTCATCTCTTTAATCTGCTTGTGTTCTGGATCTTCGTACAAATCTAAGACATTAATCTTTATAATTCTCTACCGCCGCGAATTTTTCAGGACGCAACAATTATATATTAGGTATTTTAGAAAATTTGCTAATTAAGGGTCTGCATATGACGACTGTAGCATTTTATAAAGTTGATTGTAAAGTTCAAATGAGGAAAATAATTTAATTACTCTGATTGAAAAAAGCAACTTTTTAATATAAAAATTTTAAAAAAACGATGAGAACTTGATACAAAATAACATTGAAACAAAATTATTACTGTTGGCTAAAAAATAAAGTAGCAAAAAAATCGTCCCAAATAAAATTAAATGATCTCTAAATTAGATAAACTCAACCCTCCAAATAGCATATTGAAATAGTCATCTCTCTATTTTTAAAGGCAAGGAAAGTGGCTGCCACGTAAAATGGAGAAATGGCTTTATTAAAGCATTTCAGGTAGATAACGAGGCGTCCAGCGTTGAATCTAAGATGTTTTTTTTTCTTTATACTTAGCTCATCTTAATTTCTTAATTAAGAGTTTTGACTATTAATTAAGAAATTTTAAATTTAAGTCTTATGTAATGCACATGTGTGCATGTCTTAATTAACCTAAGTGTCCTTAAAAAAAAAAAGTTTTATTTTCTTCCGACAGTCATGCATTGCTGGATTCAGACTTCGTTTGTGACAACTTTCTTACTGCTTTCTGACAATAGCATTTGAAAGCAGATTTTAAAAGTATTAAGAAAACAGTCTCGACCGAAGCCTTAGAAAATATTGGGAGGCGCTTTGTTGAAGGCGCAAATATGAACAGTACAATCTATCTTAGCATATTTTTCTTGCATTTTTTTTCATTGATATGTTTGAATTGAAGTATTTTCAGAAAATTTATCCATTCAAATATAGATTTTGACACAGTTAAATTTTTTTTAAAAAATTATGCTGACTTTGGGTTCATTAAATTTAATTTTAAATGACTTTGTAATAACAAATGTATATCTTCATGAAATGAGTCTAATAAGCTCAAAATCACTCAATTTTTCACTCACATTGTAGAAATTATTTTAAACATATTCGAGTTCAGGGGAAGGGTAGTTTTTGCTGTAATATTTGTAGTTTCTGAAACCAGGTAATTAACTTAATTCTGCATGAATATTCTTGCATTAACCTGCTCTAGTTATGAATTATATATGAATTCTATAGAGCTTGAATAAGTTTAAACAAAAGTATAATTATGGCAGTAGGAGAACTTTTTAAGTAGCTAAAATGTGCATTGGGCTCTGCGGCACTGGGAGAGGCAGCGTCGCGACATTGTTCTCTCTGTTGAGAAGGACAATTTAAGGTAGCGTTGCGACACTTTGCTCTCGAGTTTTGAAGAATCTAAGAGCATATGAAATATTCATGGAAGGCTACGACATAGGAGAAGTGAATGTCGTGGTGCCATATTAAAAATAATGTTTATATATATAAATATCTAAAACTATTTTCTTAAAATCACCAGCCCCCTTACCCCCTCCACCCTTTATCATGGCTCGAGAGGATAAGAGAGAGAAAGAGGAGAGAGATTTGTGGGTCGTAGCTCGGGATTCAATTGTTGTGCAAGTTATAGAAATTGTCGAGCGCAAGATAGACTTGTAAACACTTGCATATAATTTTAATTCCAATGATTTTATAATAAGATATGAACAAAAATATATATTTTCTTGGGTTTTTATAATATTTTAATCATGTAACTTTTTATATGGTGTAGTTTGTGTTAATCCGGAGTTTTTTACTATTAGAAATTGAATCTTCACGTATTGATTCTCTAAAGGCTCTACTATTATGTTTTGGCTCCATATTAGGTGCGGAGTGCAGACGGGGAGAGCACCATCTGCACAGACACAGAGTACCAAGCGGTACCTAGTGGTAAGCAGCGGTACCGAACGGTACCTAGCTGGATTTTATACTAGTGTGCAGACGGTTCTCCCCGTCTGCACTCTGCACCTAATAATCTCTCGTGAAGATGAGATAGATTCTGACCCCACTTACTGAATACGGGTGTGGGAGGTTGCTTTGTGCTGCTCTGCTCTATTCTAACCCCACTTGTTCTATGCAAGATGTGGTAGGTTAAGAAGAAAGTTATAAGTAAAAGTGAAATTATAAACAGACATCGAGATATGTGCATTATATTCATACATTACATGTTTTTGAAAGTACTATAAATTGAGTACAAATGATCTTTTGAATATATTTCAATAACTCTGAGATCTCTGTGTACACTTTAATGAATTAGGGAGGGTTAAGTGTAAAAAATACTTTGATAACAAGTACATCATGGCATCTCTAATACCTCCGTGAAAGTGAATTAATGATTTCCAAATTAAGTATATTTTGATAATTTTTAAAAAATTCCTTTCTTTTATCAATTAGTTTAAACTTTATTGTTACAATAAATTGTTCTTAATATTTTAATGGAATTGATAGTTATGATGGGAGCGTGAAAAAAATATACAAAGTTCATTCTAAGATATTTCTATGATAATTCTCTAATATTTCGAGAAAAGTAAAAGATGTTGTAGACTCATGATAAGGGCAAGAATGTCAGGAGCAATTTTTTTAGATTTTTTTTTTTGTAATCTAGTGTAGGGGTGTAAACAAGTCGAGTCGAGTTTTGGCCCTTGTTGAGCTCGGCTCGTTATATGGAAAGCGTGCTTGAGTCGAGCTCGACAGGCGAGCTTGTCTCACTGTAAACGAGCTTGAGCCGGCTCGCCAACCATGGGCAAGAGTTTTTAAATTTAGACGGGACTTTTAAAAATTAGGTGGGATTTTTAAAAATTAAGCGCGATTTTAAACCTTAGTTAAATTTTTTTAAAAAATATGAAATATGAAATATTTAAATAAAACTTAGGTGATTTTTATTACTTATTTAAATATTTAAATTTAATAAATAAAATAAAATTATTTAAAAAATATTAATACTTATTCGAGCCGGCTCATGAGCTCACAAGTCGAGCTGGCTCAAGCTCGACCTCAAGCTTGTTTACTAAATGAGCTCGACTCGTGAGCTCTATAAGCTCAAGTCGCGAGCTCATAAACAAGTCGAGCTCAAGCCGGCTCAACTCACTTGCACTCCTAATCTAGTGTTATTTCTTATGATATATAAATTTTCTATAAACTGGATTATTATACATAAATTTTAAGGAATGAAATCAGAGGATGTTTGAATTGTTATTGTTTTTTATAAGTTCATTTAAAAAAAATAATTAAAAAAAAAACTATTTCAGCTTAGAAAATTACTTTGAATCATAGTAATGCTTATGATCTAGAATCCAGGCTGAGGGATTGAAGTAGGGGCTCGAGGGTTAAAATAATACTTGTGAAGTATCGACGTAATTTCATAGAGTCATCCGATCCGAATGCTACATGAAGAACATAAGCCAGATGACGGAACGGGGAGACCTAGGATGTAGAAGATCATAACATGAGTAATTGATTTGGATTCCTATATATCCGCTCACATGTGGTACTTCATCATACGATTCATATAAGATCAATCTGTCTAGATATCATCATATACATCTAGAAAGCCGTATGCTTTGGAAGAAGCATGTAAAGTTTGGGAAGGGGTGAGAAAAAAGAAGAATATACTTCAACCGATATGCCCTTAAGCACGGCCATACATAACATAGAAATCACATTTGAAAAGGGTAGACAATTAGCTAGAGCAGCATGCGTTTTGTGATGGATACTTCCTTTTGAATGGGTGAAATTTCATTCTTAGGTCGTATTATATAATCTTGCTATATATTCATCAACAAGAATGACATCATTTTAGATAAATTATGGTAAACAACACCTTATATTATTCTATATAAGGCTTCATGTGGGACTGCTTTTTTCTTATTCTTAAAGCAAATTTTTAGTATAAATTTTTTAATTTTTGTATTCAAGAAACAGTAAAAAGGCCGTCCCAAACGAAACCTAAATCTCTCTCATTAGATACTGAAACAGTAGATATCTTGCTCATATAAATGCTTCATTAGGAACAACTTTCTTAATTTGTTTTTCAATCACGGTCGCAATTTTTATTTTGCTGCAATTTTTTTATTGATTCTAAAAAAATTATACTAAAAAATGTTTTCCATGATAATTTTTTTTTTTTTTTTCATAATAATTTTATAAAGCAGTAAAAAAGCTGTTCTAAACAAACAAAAGATGCAAAATCCTCCATCAACTAAGAGAACATTTGTTGAAAAGACAAATAGAATGAAACTACCCTATTATGATCCTTATCAGATGAAAGCAAAGGTTGGTTCAGTAGCCTATAAATTACGGTTAGTTTAGAACAATCCATCAGCAAATTTTCACTTAATTATAGAATGGCTCACCAGAAGTATTTTCTCTTTGCCATTTCCGTTTTGTTTTCTCCACCTTTATCACATTGATCTATGCCAAGTGCTCTCATTTGGTAACTTGCAAATGAAAAATAATTTTCCCTTTCTCTCTGCACCAACCCAATGACCAAAACAGAAAACCTCAATTTTGTTTTATAACTTCAAACAAGCAAAATATGGCTAAAGATTAGAAGCATACAACTACCAAACAGTGGTTATTTACACGCATTTTCATCACTGGCAACAGGAACTTCATTAGTTCTGTTGCTAAAGCCATCATGTTTCATAGAAATATATCTTAGGCTTCATTTGGATGGCTTTTTTACTGTTTCTTGAAGCAACTTTTTAGTAAAAAATTATTTTTTTATACTAAAAAGCTGTTTCAAGAAGTAATAAGAAAACAATCCCAAACAAAACTTTAACATTTACGACATTAAAGTCAGGTTTATTTCTAACCTGGTTTTCTTTTATGTAAAGTTCTTATTCTTCAAGAAGATGCAGGAAGTTATGCTTTGCCTATGAATTCAACATCGAACAAGAGAGTTGAATCCGGGGGAATAATGCAAGTACCTGAAGCAAACAAAACCCAGTGAGCAGAAAATCTCAGTAATGAAGCTGATGCAGAGGAAGTGAGATTTACGTTGAAGCTCATTAAGCATTTTAAAATAATTTAAATGTGGTTTTCAGTTTCTTAACTTGTTTTGCTTCTAAGTTCCAGCTCAAGCATGGACTCCTGAATCCTTGATTTTATTTTTATGAGAATAAAAAACAATAAATTATAAAATATGTGATTTTCAATGATGCCAACTAGCAAGTTAGAATTAGGACTTTGTGAGATTGTGCTGAAGAATAATGGTACAAATTGGTGGTTTATGGAGTTTAAACCAGTTCTACAGTTTGATGGTGTAATGATTAACAATTAGCTTTCTTAGGATTCGTCTGGGACAGATTTATTATTGCTTCTTAAAGCAACTTTTTAGTACAAAAATTTTAATTTTTCAACAAGAAAGCTTCTTTAAGAAGCAGTAAAAAAGCCATCCCAAACGAAATCTTATTCTTCATTGTTGGTTTCAACTCCTAATGAAAATGGTTAACAGAGTGATGTTTAAATCAAATTCATTGAATAAATCCAAAGTTGTAATCATTGTTTTTCATTCCCTAGATGAAGGAGATTGCAGTTGACATTGTGGAATCATGGAAGATAAGTAACATTCTTTAGCTTGATTAGATTCTGGAATTCATTAAAGAATATGCCATGAAGCTTGTATTTTTGGTAGCCTCAACCTGCGTGCTTAAACATGTAAGAAAGCAGACAATATAAGCAAAGCTAAACAATGGAAGCATGAGAAAATCAATGGCTATTTAAGTTCAACAAAGTAACCAGAAGAAAACTCACCGTAAATGGAAAAAGAGGAGGAGGAAAGCTTACCTCCTTTGCAACCTGCACCTCTGATCCCGTATCCAAGTTCTGGAGGAAGCTTCAATGTGCGCTTGCCACCTGAGGGGAAAAATGGAAACGAAGCACTTGATCATCACAGTCAATGGTGGAAAATTAATTAAAACCTTGCAGTTGTGTTTATACCCGCAAGCATTGGAGGGATTCCTTCACCACCTAAAATACCCTGATCCCATCCTTTAATCACCTGTGAATAGTGAAGAAAGAGATAGGAGAAGCAGCTAGATAACAAGTATTGCAGTTACGGAGGAAGGACAAACTAGAGTAGAAATGATTCAGTTTCATTAAAGAATCTTACTGATACAGAGCAATGTTTTTGTAAGCTTAAAAAAGACATGAGCTGTCATGCAGCTGGACCCTTACATACTTGAACGGCCAGAACTGCTTGAATTGTTATTAATGTTCAGCTGAGATTGCTTCTGCAGGAGTGATGGCTGCTTCATTACCACAGCCATCATGAGATTGGTTATTACCTTCCCTCGAGCTAACAGAGCAAGGATAAATAGTTATCATGTCTCGAAGTTCTACAAAGCGCATGGTTGTATTATGAGAATGTCAACCAGTTGGTTGTGAGAGCCGAAAGTAGGACAAAAAATTCTGTCTAGTACATGCATTATATAATGAAATGGTAGTCTATCTCTATATGTTTGATTGCAAAATGGAAGATAGCATTATTGGTGCTCAGTGCTCACATAGCAGAGATGTTATCGCAGTGAAGTGTCGTCGGTTGATCAACTAGACTTTGGAATTCTTGGATAAGTTAGCAAAAGTCAAGTGATGTCGGTGGTGGCGGGGTTCACTACTCGACCTCTGTAGAAGATCTTGCAATGGTGTGTCGTTTCTTCACACTTTAGGATATGAGTGTTGCAAAGATAAGAGTAAAACCCTGTAATGAACTTGTGATTGGTGTTATGACTTGCCCAATCTGCAGTAGAATAGCTATAGAGAGATAGAGTAACTCATTTTATGGGTAGTTCAAAGTCCATGGCTTCTTTGACGAAGCAGCGTAGGAGCATGAGCTGTTAAAAGTGGTACTCAAGGGATTGATGTATATGTTGGCAAAGTTGATTGATGAAAAATGCTAAATCTCATCAATTTGTATTAATTTTTTAAGTCATTTTAAAATTTTAATTTTGAATACATATCTAAACCTTCTTAAGGAGCATAAACACTTATAATAGTAATAATCATAGCATCAATAATAATCTTTACAGCTATAATTCTATCTCAAATTCTATTAATTTTTATAACATTATCTTTTAAACTCTTATCTATAATCACACCATCATTTCTAGTACAACTCTTGTTAGAATATAATAATTTAAATCCTAAACTATCAATCTCTATAGTTTTCTATCCAACTAATTTAGTTTCCTGAATGGGTAAAATATTATCTTCATATAAATCATAATATCTATTAATTTCATTAATATGCATATAAGGGAACATATATTTTAAGATTCTATCCTATTTTAGTGTCATGGGCTAGCTTCTTTACTCACATCCATCAATAATGTGGGAATCCTTGCCTATTTAACACTGCACTCGGGCACCGATGTAGGGGCCCTTACACAATTATCACTGTATTCAAGCCATACAATGTGTCGCTTCCAGGGAATGCCCTAGTATTAACACAATGTATTAAATGATTCATATCATGATTATTTGATAAGTTTTACGTTGGTTGTTAACTACCTAATGCAACTCTCCACTTTTCTTATCCAAGGCTTCAGATCTAGCAATGACGGTGTTTAAATCAATATGCAAATATATTCACTTTATAATGCATTTGAAATACCCATATATCCTAAATACATGCAAACAAATACAAAGGGTAAGTTCTTATATATACTTGTTACTTTACAGTCACTTTTACAATACCAAGTAGATAATCCCTAAATGTAGCAACCTTGTATCAAAATGTCCCCATCTGTAGAAACTCAAGCATAATGGATGGAAAAATCAAGAAGAATGCCATGCTTAATTACAAGAAGCAAAAATGCCCTACCTCACCAACACCAACTCGAAACGTGATCGGCTTCCCTCTATCATAGCTACTATCGAACACCTTTCCATTCTCCAATCTCCCCACATAGTGCGCCTTCCGCATTAACAAAACTTCATCTTTTTACGGGAAAAAAGAAAATTTCTTAAGAGAATATTTGTCACTGAGCAAAATCGTACTTTAATGAGAAGGCCCTTGGATGGTCCAACGCCAGATCCAACTACCCGGTCGCAGAAGGCGAGGCCAGAGGGAGCAACCGTGAGGAGGCAGTCCGGCTCCGCCGGTCTTTCGGCCGCAATGGCCGAAGAAGGAAGGATAAGAGAGGAGGGATCGAAAACGGAGGCCAGGCAGAGGCCGGCAATGGAGAAGGCTGTCTCTCTCCGCCGGAGGATCTGAGATGAGACGGTAATGATGGTTTTCTGTGGCCGAGGTTTAGCTCCGGGGTTTGAAGTAGTGTTAGGATTGATGACACGGAAATGAAGGTTATTATGGAGATCTTCTCGTCTAGGCTTGAGCCGGAAAAGAGCCGCACTAGCCGCGGCGGCAGCTGACGAAGCGGTAGTTGAGCTCATTTCTCCGGCGATGTGCAGTTTGTGCGGTTTGAGTGGCAGAAGCCAAGCCCAATCTTATCACTGCACGATAAAATTTTGATGCTTAGGAAAAAAATAAAAAAATAAGAAAACCAAAAGTTTACATCATATTAAAATATTTTTATAAGAGCTATCACCAAAATTTTTTCTCGTAAATAGAATATATATATATATATATATATATATATATATATATATATATATAAAGTAGTGGCTTATAATTCTCTTTTGTCTAATGACACTTAAGAAAATAATTTAACTCATTGCATATGTAATAATATTGCAAGTTAAATCATTTTTTTTATAAGTGTCGCTAAACAAAAGAGTAGCATGAGTTACTATTGAGGTTGCACACAAATACTATATCAACAAATATGAATACGAGATATTTCAGAGATGTTAGTACATAAAATAGTTATCAAGATGACACAGTATTTAATTTATTTATATAATATTTAGATGTGATTTAATAAGAGCCAATTTATGAGCTAAAATTAACCACACAAACTGAACCAATATCATACTACAATGGAAAATACCATACATATAGCATGTGTACAAACAAAAAATCACAAATGTCTAGCTAGTTAGTGCCCTCACTAAGGTCTCTGTGATATGTCATTTATACTCAGTATGTAGTAATTTGAGACATGCAATCAGGGGCGGAACCCCATTATAGCAATTGCCCCCCCTCAAAAAATTTTTTTTTTTTCATTACACTATTAATTAGGTATTTTTTAGTCTTTATTATAAGGGTTTTAGGTAATTGCCCCCCCCCCCCCTAAAAATGTTAAAATACTATGATCTTTAATTAATTGCTTCCAATATAATTAAATATATTGTATAAATGTGTTATTGCTAGGGAATGATGAACCAAATACAAAGAGAAATAGTAAATCAAAATTTGTTCAGGGGGCGCTGCCCCTGAAAACCCTGCCAGGGGGTGCTGCCCCCTTGGACCCCCGACATATATGTGAACAATTACTATAAGTTTGCCCCCCCCCCCCCCCTCCCCCCCCCCCGGAAAATTTATGGCTAGTTCCGCCCCTGCATGCAATAGATGATCTCGTAACTAGTTTGGCAGTATAACACCCCCAATATCCTCATTTAGTTCATGTGAAACTTATGATTAAGTCATTGTTGTACATAATATGAACGTTGAAATAAAATCAAATGTGGCATCCCAATGCCACTCCATGTATATCATTGGAATCGATCCTAATAACATACAAAGTTGAACTAGAGTAAAATAAGGAAATGGTGTGAATAGTGTGTTGGACTATAGAAGGATGGCCAATGTTGGTAGTGAGTTGTAATGGCTTAGTTATATGTATCGTGAGATGGAAATGTATATTGATATATGGAATGATGGATCTATATAAATGTCGATGGTTATGAGCCTATCATCAATGAAATCAATATCACTATTAATATTGCATGACTAATACTTTCCTCTTGGCCTTCTTCCTACTACCTAGTATCCCTAATGTGCAAGTATCTTTGTATGCTATAATATAACTCCTTGAACTTAATTATTACATGCTGAATGGGATTGTTGTCCTCTCTCCTAAAATTAGGATAAAAAATTTCTTGAACATTCAAGAAGTGATCATGTTGTATAAAAGTTCAATATTGTATGATATTTAAAAAAATATAATTGTGTATTATAAATTTTGAGATATAACATTACTCTTTTTCTTGGGTCTCTAGAATAATATATGCTTGGTTGATTGATTTAGGTCTTGAGAAAATACAAAAAAAAAAAAAAATCACGATTAAACCATCTAAGGTTATGTTCCTTGTCTTCATTGTCTTTTTGACCAATGATAATGAATGCTTGTTTGTTTACCTAGAATGCTAGTACTAGTACAATAAAAGTACTTCTTACTTATTGTTTGAGTAAACCGTCAATTTCATCCATATAGAGCTTAACATTACTAGGAGACCTTCTTGAACACATTTTTTTCTACCTGAATAATGATGAAAAAAATAATTATTTTTGAATCATTAGATAAATTAAAATAGTTTGATTTAAGATAAAGAATACTTATGTCTCAGACTCTTTATATCGAACTCTCTCAGGTATAACATATGTAGGACCGATCTATCAGTATACAAATGTTCTTAAGACTATACATATAAACAACCAATTAAACGGATACGATTGTGTTTTGTTGGCTCCTTCGACTCCTTAGTATAGGTGTGTTAAAATGAGACCTCTAGAAAGTATGTGAGGAATACTTTTAATTCCTTAAGAAATGGTAGATGTTGTAAATGTAGCTTTGATTCAAATTGCATGAAATTCTTTTTCATATATTAGCCTATAATTTTATAAGAAGTAATACACTTAAACCATATATCTGTTGATTAAGATGTCTTTAACTCAACATGACAATAATGTGCAAACAAGATATGTGATATGATCCTGACTAGTTGTAGAAGCATCAACATTCCCCTTGCTGACTAGATCAACTCAAAAGGATTTGGAAGCCATGCCAGATAATTGGTTCTCATTTGGATTTATACATGTGGGCTCTGAAAATCTTTGAAATTCTTGGTCCATTTTTTGTTAATAATATTTATTATGTGATAAAATATCTACTTATTAGCATTTTTCCTATAACACAATAGCAAGTGATTGTTTCATGAATAGTGAAATATATTAAAATTATCTCAAAGTCATCTTAAATATTGTCGATGTGCAACATATAGGAAAATTTCTCAACATCGATAGACTATACTTACATGTTTATCTAAAATGATACACTAATGTTGTGTCGATGAAACCAATGAGAGATTAAATCATTTAAAGTTTTAAGAAACCATGCTTATATCTTGTTGCAATTAGACTTTAAAACTATCAAAATTAGTGTAAATAGACCGACAATAATAAGTAACATCCTTTTGTATTTACTTACCTAAAAAATCCTCATCAATGCTTATAATTGCTAGACAAACATCCAACATGCTATAGTAGATCCAAATGCCACATGACTATGCCTTACAAATGGTCCAAGTCATTTGTCAAAATATATGTCCTCCATTAATGTGTTGAGTGAATGACATTAGTCCAAAACACCAAAAAAAGACCTTGATGGTCTTCCCTCTAACATCTATGGCATTCATGTATGAAACCTATATGTTAAACTTGGCTTCAATATTGCTGATAACCTTTCTCAATTTAAAATGAACCTATTGGCGAATGCTATGTAGTATGAAATAGCATATGAATTTTGAATTGCACTGATGGTGGAGGCTATCATTATAAAATGTGTGCATGTGTGTAGCTCGCCCAAACTTGATATTTTTCATACTCACCTAGTTACTTTCTACGACTTGTAAAAAGTGCCACAAAATAGAGAAATTATTATGTACAGACACTAGACCATCCAGAAGCGAATCAAAACTCACCACATCTGTAACACCCCACAGTACCCCTAAATAGCACGGGGAGTATTACTAACACAATTATAACAATTTCATCATAAATATAATTATAAACATGTCCTCAATTTATCATTGAACATTTGATATATCTTTAAAAACCTCCAATAATTCTCATTCATCTTGTCTAACGTAAGCAACTTTAAATTTAAAGTTCAACATAAGATACTTACATAGCCACTACTAAAAACCCAAAGTAATGCATGTCTAATTTGCTTTCATACCTAAAAAAAATAAACTCACTAACAAAGATAACTTTAAGATGAAAAGAAGAAACACTTGTATAAAATAGCTTGCATCAATCTTCTCCTTTCCCTTTTCTGTAACAACAGCCAGAAGAAAGTTCTGGTAAGCTATGAGGCTCAGCAAGTAATACACTTTTAATAATATTGAACTTGCAAGATAAAGAAATTTAAAACATTAAACAGAAATGAAAGTTAAACTACTTGAGACACTTTATAAATTTCATAAACATTAACCTTTACTTTCTCTTATATCCATACTGAATATCAATTTTACTTATTAAAAGATTTGGCTATTCTTTCTTAAACATATTCAATGGAGCCCAGGTAAACCTGGCATTATCGCCATTGAATTACATAGAGGTCCCTTTTGCCTCCTTAGGGGTCCCTTTTGCCCCACCTGACATGCATGTCTCATTTCTTTAGGGGTCCCTTTTGCCCCATTTACAAGGTAGTTTCATGTTTGGGAACCCTTTTGTCCCAACTACTCTTGTAACTTATACATCATAAATAGCCAAACTTTAATTCATATTGATATTCAATATATTTTTCATCATGTATAACTTAGATACTAGACATTACATACTATTACAATTAATTATTTTTAAAATTGTATACAACTGACAGGTATACCATAGGAAAGGAATTAATATCTTTCCAAACCAGTATTACATAGAGAACCCTTTAGATGACATATCAAATATAAATTTGGATACATATATTGAAATTATAAGCAGTCCTTTACACTTGAATACTTGGAGATGAACATTAATTCAAGTAAATAACTTGTGATTCACATATTTCTGTACTTTAATTCCATTATAAATAATCGAGTATAATTTAACAACATTGCCATTTTTAATTTATGTTGCATTACTTACCGCCTTGATGATCTTCCTCCAATTCTCTACCACGAACTCTTCTACGATTGTAAGTCACTTCGAAACTTTCTCTTTGCATAACCAGATGAATCTAAGACACCACAAGATAAAAATCTCCTTAAGACTTTCACTATTAATTGGAATTTGACAACACTACAATTAATTTGTATATCTACACAGATTTATAATTCTTCATATAGTTCTAAAGCAAACATCTAAGTCTTGATAACAATGTCTATTAAACTTCTTCAATTACCTGAAGTACTAACTTTGCTTATGCTTCACACGTTCACCAAAAACCTTTACTCAATTTCTCTTCTTGATTCCAATCTCCATTGCTGCTATGCTTACCCGATTCTTCCTGTCTTGAACCGATCACTTCTTTGCTCCTTGCACTATACAGAGAATTCTACTCAGCCTTCACTATGTCACAGCCTTCACTATGTCGCAGCCTTCACTATGCCGCCCTTTGCAAATCACTGTGCCGAACCAAGCATAATAGTTTAAGCACTCAGCCGAATTTTGCTAGGCTTTTCTTCCGAAATGTGCTACAGGGAAGATTTCTATTATGCCGTTTCCTTCCAACCGTGGCTTGCATAATCTTCAAACCGGATAATGATATAAGGAGTGGACCCCGCACACAGCAACTGCTACCTATCTACAGCCATCGGAAGCATCTTTTGGAAATTAAGGGGTAATTTACTTAATTTAATATATTATTGATTACTAATACTAATGATTTATTTTAACAGAAAAATTTTATAGTAATTAAATTGAGTAAAACCTGAATTCCCTGGTGTTACAACATCATCCACTACACAACCGTAGTACACACCAAACGGGTTATATGACGCGTTCTGATTCACCTCCGGACGTTGTTTGTATCCGCACAGAATAATTTCACCACAAAATAAGATCTTGATAAATCATTATGCTGTGTGCACATAATATTTAATTTTTTACCATTAAATGAAAATATCTTACACTCTACATTATTGTTAATTAGTCATTTGTTCAATGCAAAATGAAGCTCATTCTTCCTTGGAAAACACATACCTTTTGACTTCATTTGAGATAGCAATTGACCATTATTTTTTTTTTAATATTTTCAAACAATTAGCAAGAACATTTTGAAAAATAAATTTAGATTTCATTTGGGATAGCCATTGAACACTATTTTTTTTACTATTTTCAAAAATATTTTACATTAAAAAATTACTTTAAAAAGTAATTAAAAAAATTTATCCCAAACAAAATCTTAATTTCATTTTTGAATTACTAACCAAGAAATTGGAATTCTGTGCCATAGGCCCATAGATATGGAAACTCCTTGGGATATTTCCATGGCTTGATTAGAGTGACTATGAAAGGGAAATATCCGGAATTTAGGAAAGCAGTAAGCTGTATAATTTACTAAAGCTTAGTAACTTGTCTAATACCATACACCTAAAATTTTACTAGAATTACCAAAAAAAATAAAATATAAAAACTTTCTATATTCCTTAAAATGAAAAAGGAGAAGAAAAAAATGACATGTTAACTAATTTGGAAAAGATAAAATAATTTGCAAATTATAACTACATATGTTAATATTACCAAATCAAAAGATAAAATTAACCCTATAAATTTTTAATTGTCACTTTCTAAACATTGAAAAAAAATATCTATAATAATAATAAAAAAATCTGTTAACATCATGCAAATATAGTGAAAAATATAAATTTATAATATTTTAAACAAAATTTAAACAAAAAACAATAATAATGCAATGAATAGCACGAGAAAGGCATCAATTTCAGTGGAGATTAGTTCCAACATAAAAGCTACACTGATCTTACTCATCCTCTCTGCATGGGAAAATTATTACGTGTGGCGTCCGGATTCGTCCAGAGGTGAATTTGGATGTGCCACATCACCCGGGGCCCAGTGCATCCGGGTGATGTGGTGCGTCCGAACTCACTCCGGATGGTCCAGACACCGCACGTAATAATCTCTCCAAAGTCTTCAATCACTACATGGAAAAACATAAAGGAAAGGCAGTTCTATAGTAATAGCACATTTAATAACATGGTATTTCATGATATCAAAGATACAACAGGTGAGATAAACATTACTCATTTTACTCTAATGTAAATACGGCTATGAATGGCATTAAGACAGATCCAATCCATAGCTTTCCATCCTTCTCTTCAACTTCACTCGCAGCTCTAACTACTTTTCCTTGCTGATCCTCCAGCAGTTCAAGCAGCTTTCCTTCAGGGCTGTACTTTGCAATAATCGCATGAAGTCTTCCACCAATACGCAACAAAAACTGCATTTTTGCTGGAATTGGAAGCTTTAGCAGAAACTTCGATAACCGAGGATATCTGCTTAGGAGATAGGCAAGTCTGGTGGGGCGGCAATGTATTGCTACCCAGAATTCACCCTTTTCATTTGTCCTCACATTATCTGGAAACCCAGGAAGCTGGGCGAAAACCTCCGACGTCCCTGCCTTGTCACCTTTCAGCCAGTATCTGCTCAACCTGCATTGCCGCAACATTTTTAACAGACAAAAAAGCATTTTTCAGCCTCTTATAGCTTAGTTTGACACGGCTTTCTTTTCTGCTTCTTAAAACAGCTTTTTAGTGCAAAAAAATTAATTTTTGCACTTGAAAGCTGTTTTAAAAAGCAAAAAGAAAACTGTCCCAAATGAAGCCTAAGATGCATATCAGCTGAAGAAAATGATAAGGAAGGTATGCTAACCTTCCACGATTGCCTTCATTGAATACAAAGAAAGATCTGTCCTTGCTTAGGGAGACACCATTAGGGAATTGAAGGTCTCGCAAGAGGACAGTGGTTTCTTTTGTGACCGAATTGTATTTTAGAAGCCTCCCAGAAGGCTCAGCAGTGAAAACCAGTTGAATGAAGTGCCTGTAAAAAGAGAAGTATAAGCTTCAATTGTTTCTGTTTATAATGTGCATATGGTGGTGAATGGCACGGGCTTATAATGCAAATGGTCAGAGGTCTCTATGACTTTGAGATAAGCATAGATCACTCCTATGAAGATTAGCTCATTACAAATACAAGGAAGCAGTGCTTTTCAGCATGGAGCAAAACAGCTGTAAAATATAGGGGTGTCAATTCGGGTCAACGTGTTGGGTTCGGGTCTAACTCGAGCTGATCCGGGCATAAACAGGTTGACCCGAACACGACCCGTTTAGTCGGGTCAACCCACGGGTTTTCGGGTCAACACGAATCCAACCTGTTTAACAAACAGGCCAAAAATCAGAACCCGAACCCGCCCGTTTTACAAACGGGTTGATCCGAACCTGAATTTTTTCTGGTTAGATTTCAGGTCGTGTCAATTTTTGACACCCCTAGACGAGCATTTTTAATAAGAATGCAAAACTTTAACAAACGAGCTTGATCTATTGAAGACAGGCGACAGCCACGGTTTAGCGTGAAGTGAAAACTAAGAATAAACAAAGACATATTAATATATAGAATAACTCATAAGATTCCAAATAACTAATTGAAGCTGGCAGAGCTCATATCCAACTGGTGTAGTCATAAGTTTCACCTGTCTCCTTTCTCCTCCTTCTTCCTCCCCCTCACTGCTCGCTCTCCTTCGCCTCCCTTCCTTTTGCCACTGGCTCTACCCCTCGCCTCCTATAGAGATTCTCCTGGTGCAGTGCCAATTCAATTCCAGCTCCCCGCGTCAGCTGCTGAACCCTCTGCCTCACTCTTTCGCGTTCACTTGGCTTCTCTCCCATTCTGAGCCCTAAGCAGCTCTAAATCTTTCGCAACTAGTAGAACTCTTTGACATTCGGTTTTGTGGCAAAGGACCTAGTTGAGATTGATGAGAGCATTTGGATTGGCAATGCAGAAAAAGTAATTCGCGAAAAGTGGTTGAAAAAGTTTCTTCCTATTATTCTCATTATAATCTTTTTGGCCACATGCTGTCCTTTTGTAGGAATGCTGCAAATGCTAATATAGAAAAGGTGTCCAAAAAATTTCTTGGTTCTAAGCATAATCACGAGGATGATAATCCAGTTGGCCTTGTTCAACAAAATTATGAGCGACAAACTTCTCCTCTATTGGAGTCAAGCACTATTCCTGCTTGTGTGATAAAGACAAATGGTTTTGAAGCTACTACTATTAACACCACTATTGTTGCTGAAAATATCACTTACCCCCTTTTGACGGACAACATTCTAATCAGATTTTAATGGAAGCTTCTCCTAAACTTAATCATCCGAATAGAGTTACTGATACTTTACCTCCTTTAGATATGTAATTCTCCTTTCATGTTTGATGCTGATCTCAAGGCCATTTAAATTGCAATTTCCAACCGTATTACATTAGAGGAAAATAATTAACTTCAGAAATGATTTCTTCCCTAATTTTTGGTTATCAGTTTCCTTACTCATATGTTTTCTTAATTTTGTTCTCTAATTTTTAGCTATCAGTTTCTCGTAGGAGTGAGTTTTGCCAAATTTGATTTTAATTTCATTTTTTTTACTGTGACCTGACTTCCAACCGAATATATAATTGTCATGCTCCAAACTTCAATCCGTTCTTTTTAAAAGACAACCATTAAATTATATTTTGTGGAAAATTTCTTTGTACTTTCAATTTTCATCTCAAGAAATGTATACTCGTCTAAACTAAAGAATTGTGAACTGGAAGTTTATGTATTTATCAGAATTGTGTGGTACATTATACATCTGCATAAGAAATCCAAAATCCTAAAATGCTTCCTATCACATTAGGTATCAAAGTTCAAATAAGGGTCATAATGCTAAGACATAAGACATAATAATTGGTTCAGTTAACAAAACAATAAGAATATGCAATTTAAACAACAGATGATTAAGATATGTTTTTCTAACCAGGTTCACAATTGTATTATCACATTTAATGTGAAGTATAATCTTTAGGGAATTTTCTAATTGACTTAGAAGATGTCTTTGACAAATACAAGTTAACTGAACCCCAAAAAGTCAAACTTAATAAAACTAACTTAATGACATGCTCAACTACTTTAGAGAATTGTTTTTGCTTAATTAACAAGGCTGAATATGATGGAAAACAACCACCAAAATAAAGAAAACTTGCAGAAATTCAATGAAAAACAGCAAGAATGAGCATTTTTTGATGAAAAACTGTACGGAAATAAAAAAACAAGCACTTGATATTCACTAATAGTTGAAAAGAAACAATGACAATGAATCTTCAATTCAAGAGGAAGATTTCATTCCCCAAATATCTAGCCCAAGTTAGAGCCCCAAAAGCAAACATAAGAGATCTCAAATTTCAGCTCAAATTCAAGATAAACCTAACCCTAGCCAAAAGGAAAATACTTAAAGCAACAATACAATTATTTAATACTTAATCTCTAAGCAACCCCCAACATTTGAATTTTTCCCCTAAACCCAAGATCTCATCAATGCTTGGGCCCCACCCATGTGCCACCTCTCTTCCCATTTCCGCCCCCCTTAGGGGCCTGCCTCCTGTAGCAAAGAACCGGTCCAAGAGGGACCGATTGAAGGTGGGCGGCCGACCTAATAGAATATAAATTTTCTCTAGTAGCCATGTTCTTGTTGAGTTGTCTGAATGTGCTATCTTGTTTAAATTCTTAATTTTATATCTTAACAGAATAACAGTAGACTGTAGATATCTACTACTCTTAAAGAATCTTTGAGTACGAGTTTGAACATCATGGAAAGATATTTCAAGTGATTTTCGAATTCAAAAATATCAAATAATATGGATGATAATAACAATTAAGTTGAAGAGCAAAATGAAAAACGCATTTGAGTGGATGTTTATTTATAAAAAAATATGTAATTAAGTGTGAAAAATATTCCATCTGATCCACGACTACAAATTTCTATTACTGAATTTAATCTTAACGTTCGAGATGAAGTTCATAGAACATATTTACAACGATGGCCATTTCAAAATCATAATTATGATTTTCTGAAAAGTAAATGTGGGATGAAAGACATATGCTTTAATCCTACTTGGTTTGACAAATACTCTGATTAGCTAAAATATAGTATATGTAAAGATAAATCATATTATTTATATTATTATCTTTTTTGAACATCTGGTATAAGCAATAAAGAGGAAGAGACATTTAATATGAAATGTATTTTCAAATTGAACAAAACAAAAAAATTTATCTTCATGTAGGAAGTCATTACAGTGCGTATCATAATGCTAGATGAAGTTGTGAAGACCTAATGAAACAGAGTCAACATATTAGTTTTGTATTTAAAAGGAAACAGATCAAGCTACAATTACATATCGTACCCACCTCAAAACTTCAGTCGATTGCATAAATTTTTTTTTGAGACAAGGACTAGCTTTTCAATAACATGATGAGTTTTATACTCCAAAAATCAGAATATTTTTCTTGAAATGGTGTTATTTCTAGCTAAACATAACAAAGACATAAAATATGAGGTGCTAAAAAATGCACATGAGAATTTATAATTAATTGCACCTGATATTAAAAAAGATAATACAAGAGCTTTCACTATTGTAATCACAAACTTCATATTTCAGGATATTGGTGATAAGTTTTCTCAATTTTAGTTGATGAATCGCTTGATAAATCTACTAAAAAACAAATGACAATTGTAGTGCTTTTTGTTGACATAAAATGTGAGATAGTAGAATATTTTTTAGAGATTTCTCATGTGCCACATACAATTGTGAATAGTCAAAAAATGAAAATTGAACTCTTTTCACTATATCTTTTGAACGCTTCTAGAATACGGGGTCAAGGTTATGATGTAGCTAGCAATATGAGATGAGAGTTTAATCGTCTAAAGGATCTATTTCTAAATGAAAATAAACCAGCACGTTACATTCATTACTTCTCATATCAACTTCAATTAACATTGGTGGCAATTGCAAAAAATCATATTCAGAGTGCTTTATTATTTATTATAATTTCAAGTGTGATGAATATTGTTAGTGTTTCTTGCAAAAGACGTGATAAGCTTTGAGAACTACAACGTGAGAAGACATTAAATGAATTACAAAGTGGAAAACTTTTAATTGGACGAGATTTAAATCAAAAAATAATCCTTAGGCGTAAAGGCGATACGTTGTGGGGTTCGAATTATAAATCAATTATAAGGTTAATAACAATGTTCTCTACAGTAATTGTGTTATGAAAATTATTTTAGAAGATGGTGTAAGCTCAGATTAAAAAGATGAGGTGTATGCATTAATGAAATCATTACAGACATTTGAATTTTTTTCCTATATTTGATTAAAGATGTTTTGATATCACTAATTAACTATTATAAATTTTGCAGAGATGAGAACAAAATATTATAAAATGTTATATTTTTTTATGCGTATATGTAAAATGAAACTACATGATATAAAAGATAACAAGTGGGCTAACTTCATTACTAATATAACTTCATTCTGTGAGCAGCATAAAAAAAATGTTATATATATAAATGATAAATAGGTTGCTCATGGCCGGCCTCTCCCTAAAGCTCAAGATAAAATAAATTTATATCATTTTTTGGTTGAAATTTTCTACACAATGCTTGATATGCAGCTTCAAGAGTTGAATAATCGTTTTATAGAAGTAAATACCGAGCTGTTTTTATGCATGGTTTGTTTGAATTCTAATAACAAATTGTATGCATTCGACAAATACATGTTGATTAGAATGACAATTTTATCCAACTGATTTTAGTCTTTTTAATCAGACGATTCTAGAAAATCAATTGGATACTTATCATCAGATCCCATACACAATTGATAACTTTGTGTTTATCAAATTATTAAGAGAACTAGCCATCTGATCACATATTCATAATATAAGTATCTAATTAATTTAAAGAACCGTCTGATCAAAAAGATTAAAATCAATTAGATAAAACTTTGTCATTCTAATAAATTTGTCTTTGTCAAATGCATAAAATTCGTTATTAGGATTTAAACAAGTCATACACAAAAGAAGCTTGATATTTACTTCTGTAAAATAATTATTTAACTCTTCAAGCTGCATATCAAGCACAATGTAGAAAATTTAAATCCGAAAATGATATAAATTTGTTATATCTTGAGCTCTACATCGACACCGATTGCAAGCAACATATTTATCATCCATGTGTGAAACATTTATTTTATATTACTCATAGAACGAAGTTACATTACTACTAAAATCAGCCCACTTATTCTCTCTCATATCCTGCAGTCTCATTTTACATTTAAGCACCACAGATAGTACTTATAATATCTTGTTCTCCTCTTTACAAAATTTGTGTAGTTCATTAGTGATACCAAGTACATCTTTCATCAAATATAGGCAAAAAGAAAATTCAAAGGTCTGTAATAATTCTAATAACGCATATGCCTCATCTTTTTGTTCTGACCTTACACGATATTCCAAAATAATTTCCAGAACATCAATTACTGTAAGAAACATTATGATTAACCTTATAATTAATTTATAATGTGAACCCCACCGTGTATTGCCTGCACACCTAAGAATTATTTCTTGATTTAACCATTGCCCAGGTAAAAATTTTCTACTTTGTAATTCATTTAATGTCTTCTCGCATTATAGTTCTCAGAGTTGATCACGACGCTTGTAAAAGACACCAACAAAATTAATCACACTTAAAATTAAAGTAAATAACAAAATAATCTTAATATAACTTTCGCAACTGCAATCAATATTAATTAAAGCTGATGTGAGAAGCAATGAATGTAACGTGCTGATTTATTTTCATTCGGAAATTGAGCCTTTAGACTATTAAACTCTTCTCTCATATTATTAGCTACATCATAACCTTGACCCCATATTCAAAAAGTGCTCAAACCATATGCTAAAAGAAGTTGTTCAATTGTCATTTTTTGACTATTCACAATTGTATCTAGCATATGAGAAATCTCCAAAAAATATTCTCTTATCTCACCTTTTCTGTCAACAAAACACACTACAATTGATCATTTGCTCTTTAGCAGATTTGTCAAGCAATTCATCAACTAAAATTAAGAAAACTTATCACCAATCTTATCACACATGAAGTTTGTGATTGCAATAACAAATACTTTTGTAATAACTTTCTGAATATCATGTGCAATTAATTTTAAATTCCCAAGTGCATTTTTTAGCACCACATCTTGTATGTATTTATTATGTTTAGCCATAAACAACATCAGTTTAAGAAAATTACTTTGATTTTTGGATGTACAAGACTCGTCATGTCCTCGGAAAGCTAGCCCTTATCTCAAAAGAAATCTTATACAATCAACTGAAGTATTGAGGTATGTACAATATGCAATTATAACTTGATCTGATAACTTTTGAAACACAAAACTAATATGTTGACTTTGTTTCATTAGATTTTCATAACTTCACATATCATTATGATGTACACTGTTATGACTTCCTACATAAAGATTAAATTTATTTTTTTTCAATTTGAAAACTTATTTTTATTAAATGTCTCATCCTCTTTGTTGCCTCTACCATATAGTTTTAAAAGATAATAATATAAATAATATGTTTTATCTTTATATATACTATACTTTAGCCAATTAGAGTATTTGTTAAATCAAATTGGATTAAAGCGTCTATCTTTCATCATAAATTTACTTTTTTAAAAAATCATGACTAAGAGGTTGAAATGACTCTCGTTGTAAATATGTTATACGAAATTCATCCCGAATATTAGGATTAAAGCCATTAATATGAATTCGTAGCCCTGGATCAGATGAACTTTTTTTCACACTTAACTCCATATTTTTTTATAAATCAACATCCAATCGAATGCATTTTTATCTTGCTCTTAAACCTTATTGCAATTCTCATCCATATTACTTGATATTTTTGAATCCGAAGATCGCTTAAAATATCTTTTCATGATGTTCAAACTTGAACTCAAAAATTCCTTAAGAGTAGATGTCTACAGTCTACTGCTATTCTATAAAAATATAAAGTTAAGAATTCAAACAAGATAGCACATTCAAACAACTCAACAAGAACAAAACTACCAGAGAAAACTATATTTTGTAGACTACAATTTTACTAATGAAACAAAAATTATAGAAATAACACATATAGACAAACATTATTAGGTTGAAAACTAAAAACGAGGTAGATTTCTCTAAGTTTTTCTGAGTGATTGTATTAAATTTTAGATGTGCAAAAAATGTTGGTCATACTCTTTTTATTTTGTGTTTTCTCAAGGGATTACAAACCTATCATTCACATCGGATAAATAATTTCATGCTCCTAAATAATATAGCCAAGGAAGCTTAAAAAATCATAAGTACAAACTTATCCTTCCTCACGACCCCTCGAGGGAGAAAGCTGGGGCTCACGATAATTTCATGCTCCTAAACTGAAATCAACGAAAAAAATACCTCTCGTTTGTTAAATGATGTTCACACAATCGCACGCGTGAGGGTCGTGAGGCAACGGAGAGGCTGCGAAACTCACCTACACGCCTGAAGTTACTGGCCGACGACCACCGTCTAGGCCTTGTGAGGCCATTTGCTGTCCACGTAAGTGCACGCATGAGGGATGTGAGGCGAGGGAGAAGGTTGCGACTCACGGAATGTCACGATAAGCAAAGTCACAAAGAGGAAAAAAAACATTGAACCAGTAAAATTAGGGTTTAAATGATATAACCCTTCTTTTTTTTGGGTGGGGGGGACTTGCCCCCTGCATCTGCCCTTGCTCTTAGCTGTAGTTAATGTTGGATGGATTAACTGAGTTCAACTTTATTTTGAGAAGCCTCATTTCGCTGGCATCCAATTTACTGACGACACTCTTTTATTTTGCGGTGCTTTTAAAAAATAAGTTCTCTATCTTAAGCATATTCTCTCTAAGTTTTAAGGTATGCTAGATTTAAAAATCAATTATTCTAAATCTTTATTAATTTAGCTTAATAATTATCACTGCATAGCTTCTTGCTACAGTATTTTGATGTTCCTTGGAAAAACCCCATTTTAAGTGTTTGGGTAATCATCTTAATATTAAAAGATTACAAAAATCCTTCCATCGACAAAAACGCCTTAAGCTTGTATATTGGAAAAATAATAATTGTTCAAAGAGTGTAGGATTATTATCATTAACTCAATCCTTACTTCTATTCATCTATACTATCTTTCTTTCATTTAGATTTTCAAATGGATGACAAGTTAAATTTAGGGCATTAAAAGAAATTTCATGTCGGACAAAAAAAAACATATGTTAATGGCCTTAATAATGTTTGAAAGAAAAATACTTATAAGCTTAAAGAATATGGTGGGAGCCATTAATATTTATATTCTTAGCAAATGAATGGGGAAACCCTTACATCCTAATGATTCTAGTCTGACAAGTTATGTCATGAAAAAGAAGTATATTGACTATGAGGCCCTACTGCTTATTGCTTCAAGAAGGCTTCTTTGTCTAAATATTTCATATTCATTATAGGTTTTGGAAACTTTGTTCAACCCTTATCATTATTGCTTGGAATGTTAATATGAGCAAGCAAATTCTAGCTAGATAAATGGATTGAGGATTGTCCTCTTGCTATCACTTTCAACGAGCTTATTTTGTTTCTTAGAAGCCCTTGTGCTTGGCTAAATCTTAATGGCACATCCAATCGAAAACAAACTTTTTTTTTCATCTATTTGATGATGTAATTTTTCTTATTCTATCATCAATACATTTCACTTATCAGGTTCAAAAGATAAAGTATTACTGGCTTCTTTTAAATGGTAATTTCCCTCAAGTTCATGATAAAAAGGGACATATCTTTTCAATGGATTTGGAATCCAATTATTCCTATTAAGATCTCCATTCATGATTGGTTGGATGGTTTGCATAAGAAGGTTTCCAAGCAAAGTTCACTTTCACAAATTACGCATTATCAATTCTCCGTTTTGTAACATGTGTAATATTGTTTTTGAAGATGATTTTCACATCCTTTTTGATTGGGTCATTAGCAATATTTGGAAGATAATATATCGTCCATCTGGTATTCCTTTCTCTAAGCTTATAGGAAGTATCCATTTAGCTTTGACATCACAGAGTTCAAACATAATAATGATTTGGCTAACCTTTGGAATATCTTCTTTTTAGCAACAATTTGGATTGTCTACAAATAGCAAAATGGTAGAATGTTCATCAACAAAGTTATTTGGGTTGACATTTTCTCCTTGGTTTAATTCTGCATTGATCAGGGTAAAAAATGGGATTTAAATTCCATTTTGGATTTCCTCTCATGGCCGGATTCAACATAAGGCCTTTTTCTAATTATTTTTTAATTTGTTTTTTTTTTTTTTTCTAATGAAAAGTTTCGTCCCAACTTGTTACTAAATAAAAGAGAATAAAAGGTAGAAAGAAGGACAAAGGAGAGTTAATGGTCCAATTCTATCAATGAGAAAAATGTGGACACATACCAACCATAAAATACCAGACTTATGGTGCCAAATGGAACACGTGTTTTTCTAGAATTCACTAGTGATTATCAGAACCAAGTACCTTGCTATAGAGATATATAATGGAGCAAAGCAATCATAAGAAAATCAAAGTAGAATAGCTCTTAAAAAAAAATAGAAATCTTCAACGCTAAATTACTCGATCTTATTAGAATCTAACAATGCTTGAATATGAACATTTAAAAAGAACAAGAAAACATTAGAACAATATTAAAACAAAAAACATATTATAAAAAGATTTATATCCTTTTCTATGAATTATTTAAGGGGCAGTTTGAGATCAATTTTATTTTATTTTATTAATGTTTTGACATCAAAAAACATATTTTTTGTATTTTAAAAATATGTTTTGTTTAGTATGCAGTGGTGGTGCAAATCACCGGCGGGGCAACAGTGACGCTTGGCAGCGGCGGCCCGTAATGATAGTTTTTCTTTTGAATATTTTTAAAACTTAATTTTTTGTAAAATAAAAATAAAAACACTTAAAAACCTCATTAAACAAACATGCTTTAAAAAAATGTGATGCCAAACAAACCTTTAGGATTATTAGAATAGTTACTAAACTAGACAATGAATCATCAAAATTCAGGAGATATGAAAGAACAATACCTCCTCTGAAAGTTGAAGCTGCTATCAGTAAAATAAATACTTCCATCCTCATCAATATCTAAATCATTGGTAAACTTAAATGGGACACCTTCTGCCTCTGTGGTCAGCGGTGTAGCCACTCCACCTTCTGGGCCTACCTTCAGCAACCCAAAATATGCATCAGCAATATAAAGGTCTCCAGTTTTCTTGTTAAATCGAAGACCCAATGGCCGCCCACAGATGTGTTCATTTTCCAAATAGCTAAAAAGTGATGGTTTCGGGTCACATAGCCCTGACCTACTCATAAAATAAAGCCAATTTCGTTGTTAGGGATCAGAACAAAGTAAATTAAACAAAATTCCCAAATAAACAGAACGACGTTGCTTGATCCCAAATGGCCACCAAATATTTCCATGCAATTCTAACTAATTATGAGTTTGGTTGGGATGGCTATAGCTTTTTATAAGGGTGGTTGTAAAGCTACAGTAAAAAATAACTTTTTTGAAAGCAGTTTTCAAGCACCAAAATTTATCGAAGTCAAATAAAAAAAATTGTGATTAGATCCGAAAAGGAAAGCATTAAAAAAGTTATTCCAAATAAAATCTAAATCTAAAAAACTTCAAATTGTGGGGCTGTTTGGGGGCAAGTAGGATTTAGTAAACTCCAAAATGAACTAAATAATCAAATAAAATCCACTGCTAAACCACATCATCACAAACTGTGGAATAAAAATTCTTGATTAAAACTTATTTAAAATTGAAGGATCTGTGGTCTATTCGGAGAAAATTACTTTAATTTTAAAACCCTAAAATCATAGATACGAATTCTATATTTTATAATTTATTCAAAAAAGTAGAAAAAGCATATAGACCTGTTCTGCGACGTGTAGGCGAAGTCTGACCAGGACTCGCCGTTCCAGAACAAGATCCGGCCGTCGGCGACGCCGGTGTAGGGGCCGCGGCCAAGAGGGTCGAAGGTGATGCTCTCCGGCCCCTGGACCTGGTTTACGAACCTCAACTCTGCTTTCTGAAGGCGGTTCTCTGCGTCTCTCGCCGCCGGAAGCTCCGACCACGGCGGCAGCTCCACAGGGTAAACTTCGAAGCCAGGAAATTTAGCCATGGGACGGTGATTGAAAGGGTCTGTGCCGCAGTAGAGCGCCGCAAGGAGAAAAAGACCAGCTACAATAGCCCCAGCGAGTGCCATCGCCGACGGTCTCTGAAGCTTTTCCCGCGAATACCTTTGGCGGCGGCTTTGTTGTTTCACCAGTGAAGTAGCTGAGACTCGGGGCAAATTGTTGGGTCAGCTGACCGTAGGCGGAAATAGGTCCAATATTAATAAAATATTATTTTAAATTAAGCACAAATAAAGAACAAGTAAAGCGCAGGTAAAGTACAGGCAAAGCGCAACTAAAGCGTAAGTCAAAAAGCGCAACTAAAGCGCAGGCAAAGCGCAAGTAAAGCGCAACTAAAGCACAAGTCAAAAGCGCATGTGACGCGGTAAATTTTTATTGGATGTCCGAACTTATTTTTCGCATCAGGTCACCTGACCCAATAAATTGTCGAGATTCGGCCCAATTATTACGTCCTCCGACCGGACGCAGAGGACCGGACTACGTCCGGTCGGAGGCCAAATCCCGCCAACAAAACGAGTTGTACCGAGCAAATACCGAGTACCAAACAATAATGGGGAATACCATCATTTGAAGACCCAATACCGAGTTATACTGAGCTAAATCGAGAAATACCGAGTTTTTTGGCGGAATTTTACCATCTCGGTACAGCTCGGTATAACTCGGTATTGATCTTCAAAGAGCGGTATTTCTCGTTAATATCAAATAATACCTAGTTGTACCAAGCAAATACCGAGTTTTTTTGGCGGAATTTTACCTCCAATCGGACGTTCCTCTACGTCCTTACACCGGACGAAATAAAAGTTCCAGATTCTGAGATGGATACCTCAATGTTTTGACGTTATGCGTGACGCAAAATGCACAGAAAAATTGAAAGTTTTGTCTATAAACACATATCGAAAGAAATTTTTATAAAAATTTTAATTGACGACTATGGCCTACTTTAAAAAATAATAATAAAAAAAAAATTGATGTTTGAAGAGCACTTAATTCCCTATTATGAAAAAATAGTGCAAAATTGGGGCCTAAGTCAATAAAGCTCATTAGGCCATGCATCACATATTCATTATATAGAATTTTGTGATGCAAGTTTATTGGAGGTTTACAAATAAAATTAGAAATAATTGGTATCGTGGGATCACAACATTGATTCACTGAAGACTTATGGAAAAGATTAATTATGTCAAGGGAAATGGTGCGATAGGAGGGCTTGTCAATGAGACTAATGGCATGTGAAGAGGAGAAGATTTAACGACATGAGCTCATTGGAGTAGACAACGATGTGTCTGATGGCGTGTAAGTAGAAGAGAAGGCTTAGTGTGGAAGGGATCTCGAGAACGGCAACATGAAACGAGCTATCTAGAAAATGCATTATGAGATTGATATATGTGCAAGAAGATTTGAATGAAGTTCAAATTATGTTTGTACTTTTGAGAAGTATTTCTAATTAGATTTGATAATCAAGTTAGTCTATGCTGACTAAAAAAGAATTTTACTTATATAAAAGATGAGTAATTTAACTAAAAAAAAATTTTTTTTTGAGCATATTGATTTAAGAAAACAAACTTAAGATATTTTTCTCCAATTGTGCTTATTACAAGGCATATTTGGTCAAAAGCTTCAAACAAATCCATCTTACCTCATTCTAATTTTTTAAGTTATATGTAGAGCACTTTATTATTATTATTATTATTTTGATAATTTTTTTTATAAATTATTTTGGAGAATTTTATAGGTGATTAACTTAAGAAATTAGATTGATCTTTTGTGATAACATGTGTTGCTATAACTTTTGTGATTAAGGTTAAATATTATTTTTTGATTAAGGTTATCTCAACTAGTATGAACCAATAACTAAGATAATGAGAGACTTTTTTTTAGACATTAAATCTTAAGGAGTTTATAATCAATCTTTGAAGGTATGTTTAAAAGGATTCATTTTTAAACCATCTTTCAGTGGATTATAATTCTTAAGTATATTACATAGGCATCTATTAATCTGCTCTTGAGGATGATGTCATCAATATAAAAATCAACCTGATAATATAAAAAGTTAATGAAATTTTGAGTCATAACTTGTTGATCATAGGTAGTATGAATATTCTGCGGATATAGAAATCTTCTCGAATAAACCCAACAACAATTAACTTCTTGGCCTCTTCAATAACTAACTTCTTCATATTAGGATGCACTATTTTTAGAGTGCTTACTTAACATAAGTTAAATTAGAACCAAGCAAAATGATCTTAACAACCTCTTAAAACTTGAAGTATTTCTTGAAATAAGCTTTATGAAAAAAGCTTACTAATAAAGGTGGGATGAGAATAATTCTTTGTACTGAAATTTATCTCAACTAACTCATTAAAAGTAGACATGATCTTATTCTTAAGACCATTTTGCTAATAAGCTTATTAATAAAGAGTGTTAATAATTTTCTATTTTTAGTTTTTAATATCATTAATGACTTTGATATATATACTATAATAATTTGAATTAGAGATCATTTTATACGCTGTATGTGATATTGTAGCTTTTTTTATTTAGATTTTCTTACAAAAACTAAACTTCACCTATTTTGTCAATTTTTTATTTTTAATGTTTTTTTATAGATTTTAACAGTACATTTAAATCATTTATTAGAAACTCTTCTTTATTAAATATTTAACAATTAAAGGAGATGAAAAGTAATAATGAGAATATCTTTTATTTTATCAAAAAACACTACAGGAAAACTGTCTATTACCGGTGGAATTTTCCGGCGGAGTTCCGGCGGAATTGTTTCCGGCGCATTTCCGACAGATAGAGGTCAATTTTTTTCGACTGATTTTTTCGACAGAATTTCCGAAGGATTTTCTGGCGGATTTTTTCCAGCAGAGTTTCCGGCGAATTTAAAATTTTATGAAAATAAATAATTTGAAAAATTATTATAATTAATTTTAATATAATAAATAATTCACTAATAACTTCAATAATTTATTTTAAAGTGTTTTAAAATAATATAAAAAGTTACTAAATTAATAGTTAATTTATTATAAAATTAATAACTTATTTTAATTATTTATTAATTTTAATAATTTGTTAAATTATATTTATTAAATAATAATTAATAAATATTTCTTAAATTACATAATTTTAAATATTATTAACTTAAATTAATTAAATTAATAATAAATTGTTAAATTACATTAATAAGTCTTTGTTAAAATAAATTTATTTAATTAAAGAAATAAATATTACGTCTTATATAAGTTAAAATAACAGATTTTGGTTTCTTAAATAATACGTAATAGTTTAAATAAAAAAAAGTAACGCATTTAACAGGATTTGGTTTCTTGACAAGTTGGCAGATGACGCGGGACTTCCGCGCGTGGAGAGGAAGGGGCGGGGTTCGAACCTTGCCGAAGGCATGTGTGTGTCCATGCTTCACGCGGAAAGCCTGGCCCACGGTGGGTTCACGGTGGCGGGCAAGGCAGGCTGTGGGGTGGCTCGGGCGGGGCGGTTCACGCGGGCCAGCAACCATGGCTTCAGCGCTCAGCGCTGTGTCCACCGCGGGCTGATGGGGTCCTGGAGTAGCGGGTCCGTAGCCTGTAATTGATTTTTTTTTCTTGACGTTCCGACGCATTAAAAATTCGACGGAAATATTTTCCAGCGGAAAATCCGCCGGAAATGTTTCCGGCGAATTATTTTGCGCTGGAAGTCCTTTTCCGACTCGCGTGTAACCGACGAAAAAAATTCCGTCGGAAATCCGCCGGAAATGTCATTTTCTGACGGATTCTTAGCCATTTTCCGACGAAAATGTCCGCCGGAAAATGACGTTTTTCCCGTAGTGAAATAAACACTCATGTAAAATTGCATCATTAATTCTATGAATTTATATACTATAGAAAAGCGGCAATTTCTTGATGATAGTTTTTTCGGAGCCATAAATATAATCTTTAAGATAGTAATTGAAGATGCACTATAAGAAGGCAAGTCACTTCTATGATATTGTGATCGTGTCTCGATAAATAATATCTCATTCAATGAATCAATTAAAAAAAAAATAAGGGTATTATAATACTATTAGGGCATCAAAGTTAGGGAGCACCTTCTTGTAAGAGCCATCCCTTAACTATATTTTTTGAAATAGTATCCCTTAGTTCAAAAAATTAGGATTATCTTCAAGTAGATGGATTTCCTCATCACCCTCATTTGAAGAAATGAATTTGAGAGTAACTTCTCTAAAAGAGAGAGTGGAATAATTATTTATCTCTATATATGACCTATAGGAAGTACTAACTTAGACTCTTCTTCTACTATCCATCCATCATCCCCCTTTGGAAGAGTGGAAAAGAGACGATAGATGCTTGGATGATAAATTTGGTTTTAGGGAAGCAGAATGAATTGAATTGGCTTTTTTTTTTTACACAAAATATTATTGACATATGTGTGTGTGTCTGTGTGTGTCTTTCACATAGTAGAGTTATTTCATAAGGGGATGTAGTCGACGAGCGATAATGGTTGGAGGGATCATAGTCGGCGGGCTAACATAGTCGAAGGGACTGTAATCGATTGGTGATGGTGGTTATTGAGATCGTAGTCAGTAGGTGATGACAGCCAGACGGAGGTCCAATGGCGATGGTTGGGCAGAGGCCCAATAGTGGAGGCCTTGTGGTGAGGATTCACTGATAGTGGTGTCGAGGTGCAACTCTAGGATGTTTCATGACTCAGAGCTCTCTTAAGTCTCTAGCCCAAAGTCTAAGGCTCCAAAAGTCTAAGCCTTTTTTTTATGTGGGGATATGAGGTCTATTTATAGAATTTGATAGTAGCATACTCTATAAATTTGAAGAAGATATGGATCAAATTTGGAGTGTTCCATCAAACATATCATATTGACTCCCTCGATCATGGAATATTTTTTAGCATTTAAGTGCCTTAATGATGTTAAAATTAAGTGATCTTGGGCTCTCCTTGGATTTGACTATAAGCATGCTATATTTGGATAGCATTTCTTTATCCAATTAATGCTTTGAACCTGCCAAATATGCTCAGTCCCTTGATTTATAACCATTTGGGCTCGGATTGGATTAATTTTTGTGTTGTTGAGTTTATCTCATTGAGATGCTCAATTTGACTATAAATTTGATAAAATTGAAGTTTGAATTATACCAATTTTAATTTTTAAAGTTGCCAATTTGAATATGCTTCAATATTCGTGCTCAATCAAGGTAAATTTTTAGTGGCTTATCAGTTGCCCTTTCTATTTTCTTATGTCAAAATTTATTAAATTTAAATATATATGTTTGAGTCTTCTAAAAAGTTTTGAAATAATATTATAATTTTCAAATAATTATGAGGCGTGATCACTCCCTTGACATTAACGTGAGCCTCCTCTCAGTATCATGAACCAAGTAAAATATCATCGATCATAATTTTATGCATAAGTGGGAAGTTAAATACCAACAAAAAAGGATTTGCCCTCTTACATAGGCTCTAGTTCTCTTCCGTAGAAGGAGGGAACAACTATCTAGCAAGAGTTGAATATCTTTAATCTCCGATAAAATCCTAGTTGTCCTCTTATGCAAGCTCCAATTCTCCCCCATAAAAAGAAGGAACAACTATCCAACAAAAGTGTAAAGACTGTCAATCTCTGTTAAAAGGTCAATCCTCTTATGCAAACTCCAATTCTCCCTCGTAAAAGGAGGGAACAAGTGTTTGATAAGAGTGTAAAGATCATAATCTCTAGTAAATACATGAACCTCTTACATAGGAAACCATGAGTGTGTGCTGATGATGGTAATTGGAGGGTGTGCCGATGATAGTGGTTTGATAAAATGGGTCAATAGTGGTTGTTTAAGGCACAAGCTGACAGTGGCAATCACACTAAGGGACTATGATGTCGGTAGTTAGGTTGCATTCTATTGAAGGTAATATATGCATCCAAACATATGGGTTATTAGAAAACTTCAAAGCTAGTTGAGTTCAAAATACAAAATGATGCTTCTAGATGCAAGGTGCTTGATTCACTACTTTGATATTATGGTCATGCCTTTTAACTTAATGAAATTGCTCTAGCTTCTCTTTGTAAACAAATATACTAGCATTTGTCTAGGGTGAAAGTGCAATGGCTCTAGAGACATTGCTAAGACTTGGTGATGATGTAGAACTTATCTTTAGGTAATTGTTGCTTGATATTGTTAGAAGATCACCTAGAGCACAATTGCCAAACAAATGGAAGCTCATGGATGCATGAGAGATATGAGTTGAAAATCTTGTAGAGAATTTTTCTTATCATGCTCCCCTTATCTTTTCTTATTATTAGTTTTGTGTCGTTTATGATACACTTTGCTATCTTTAACCTCAGTCGAATTCAATTTATCTGATGGCTAACTCTTTTCATTTCAAAGTTCTAAAAAAGGCTGCTATGCAGATGCATTGCAGTTGGTCGCAATTGTGACCCATTTATCAGCTAGAGTGAGGATGGTTATAATTGCATGCTTCATTTTAACCCTCTTTTTTTTGTTAAAATTCAAGAAGAGGCCTATGCATTAATATAAAAAGAAACTACAAGTCTATATAGGGATTATAAGCTCACTAATGCTAAAGAGCTACATTAAAAAAGCAAAAAAATCTAATAGCTAGCGATCCCAACTAAGTACAAGAAAAAAAAAACTTGGGAAAAAAGCTAGGGTGCCAGGAGCCAACACCAAAAAAAAATAGGAGATCCAACATAGAGCTTTCAGTATCATCATCCTGCAAAAATGAGTGCCTGCAGCAACCAACCAAAAAATTCAAGATCTGCCAGAAAATGGACCTGCAAAACCAGCTGAGGCGAATCCAACAAAATGAAATCATAAAGAATAATAAACAACAAATAAAGGAGCCCAAAAGTATATCCAGAACAGCCAAAACTATAAATTATCAAAATAAACTTACAAGGAAGCCATTCTGAACGGACAAACAGCAGGAGAAAGGAGAACAACCGGAAGAAAACTAACTCCAACCAGCAGAACGCAACATCTTTTTAACAGTCTTGACTCTGCCAGAACTCTACCAAAAGGGCATTTGGTTTGAGCTAAGAATACTGTAGGAGACTTTGTCTCAAGTTTGGTTTATCGTATAATTCTTCTCTTCTTACTTTTTTAGTGCTTTTCATAGCTTACAAAAACGATCAATTGCTTCTAAAAAAAATCCATTTTAGTAGAGTTTTCTCACTACAGGTTAAAAAAGTGATTAATTATGATAAAGTTAGATTTGGAAAATTATTAGTTTATCAAAGGCAATTTAGAAGATATAAGTTGGAAACAAATTATATGGCTTTCGCTAATCTAAAACCAACATTATAGCGTAGCAAGCATATGTGACATATTTTTCTCTTATATTTCTGGGCATTAGGGGCTTGGATTAAATGGCTAGCATGAATACTAGTTTTTTATCACATCATTATGTGCTTGTTATTAAAATTGAATTTGATTTAAATAAAGCTTATCTCTCATTGTCTTCAACTGTTATGGACTACTTTATATGTGAACAAAGGTTAGTAATTAAATTATGAATCTTGGTTTACTATAGCATTTTTATTTTTCCTTTCTAAGTTAAAATTGTAGTATACCTTAGTGATGCTCTTTATGTCGACCTTAGGATATGTATGCCTTAGCACAACAAGCTTATGCTATCAGAAGATACAGCTGGTGCATTGAGTAATCTTGCGTGCAACTCCAACCTAGTCTATGAACATCAACACTTAGATGGAAGAAACAATACAGGTTTGCCTTCTGTTATTGTGTTACATATGGCCTTCTTTTTTATATTGTTGCTTAGCTAGATTTAAAATTGTTAGTTCTATATGGAATCTGATTGTGTCGATCACATACTGTTAACTCAGTTCTGAGTTTTGTCGGTCGAGCTCAACGAGCTCTCCGGGAAATATTTTAGCAGTACAATAGTACGTTGTAAGCTTGAGCATTGTAGCGCTTTAGGCTTGGGCTTGAGCTAGTGAAGTGTTGCGGCACTTCAACCCCCAACGCCATGGCATTGTGAGTCGGGCTAGATACAAAGATGGTGCACCATGGCTCTCCAACCCTCAGCGTCATGGCTCGTGGCGCTGTGAGTCAAGCTAAGCAGTTTCTCTTCACTCTCCTTCTTATTTCAATTGAAGGGCCGGGTTACATCATTTAGATTTTTTTGAGTGCATCTCTTATCCATTTTGAGTTAATAACTACGTGTGAATGAAGAGAGACAAAGAGGCAGAGGATAACAAGAGAGATCTATACAATTTCTACTAATTTTCATAGTGAAATTTTTTCTGGTGTGGCTCTATGATTTTTCCCCGATTTCAAAAATTTTTCATATTTAATGCTGGTATCCTTTCTTCTTCGTTTAACTTTTATTTTTTTTGTTTGTTTTGTCATGTTATTATACTTTCCAGCATAAATTATGGTAATTGCTTTCAATAGGACCTGGAAATAAATTGGTGAGTTTTGTTTCATTGAAAAACAATGCAAGACAACTTTTCATGCATTCTTCTCGCATGATTTTCAATTATATTTTCATTTTTTTTGCATCTTTATTGCCTCAATGAGACTCTTTCTTCTCTTAGGCTTTCTTGAATTTGGTGAGTGATTACTCCATTGTTTCCTTATGTCCAAGCTGAGGATCAAATACAGTCACTGATAATGGTTGCAGTAGTGGACAATATGAACACTTCTCATTTTGAAGATTATTATTATTACCATTAGATTTCCAAATGAAGCATACTTGTGCTTGCAGATTCTTGAAGATTGCAGTATTGCTTGTTCTTATGATCCATACACATTAACATTGTTTTCTTAACTTTTGTTTCTTTTTCCAAAATACTTGAAATTACTGAGTAATCTTGATCATATCCAATAATCTAAGCGTGAATGCATGCAATGAGGCTTGTGCATTCTTTTGATATTGTTCTTAGATTTATTGATAATATTGTACTGGGACTTGTGCATTACTACTCAAGGAATGCAACTTTTATGCTTCTGTGCTTTTTGTATTACATTTTGCACATCAAGGATGTAGTTAAATAAATGTTATTATATTTCTAGGCATATTGATCTTTTATTTTCAGTTTATGCATTTGTTTTATCAGGTATGCCAAAGATTAACATTGGACCTTTGTTTATCTATTAAGAAAGTTCTATATGCAAGGCCTTTTAGGGTGCTTGTATTTAAGCTTCATTTGGGTACAGCTTTCTTACAGCTTCTTAAAGCAGCTTTTTTGTATAAAAATTAAAATTTTAATTTGTACTAGAAAGCTGCTTTAATTTGTACTAAAAAGCTATTCCAAACGAAGTCTTAATTTTAGCTTTACTATGCTAAATACAGCTCACTTTTTCAAGTGTTCAGTCTCAAACTTTCTTTTACTTGCCCAAAAGTCACATATTTAGTATTTTAGAGAAAAATATGTCATCATATGTGCTCTAGCTTGATGAAATTATGAAGGCTTACATTTATTAGCTAAAAGCAGTGAGCTATCCTCTGTCCCACAGAGTATTTGGGTATTTTTTTTGTCTTTCTCTTATGGAAACTTTAGATGATTATAAATTCAGGATTTTTTTTTTTTGTTATAATAGTTTGAACAGGATTCAATCCAAGTTCCTTGGCAACAAATTTCAATGGCTGATACCAACTCTTGAGCTAGTTTAAGTATTATTAACTTTTGATGGATTTACTTATGTTAAGGGATAACCTTTCATATATAGCTTGGTTGACAAATCAAATTTAAGTTAAATCACAAAAGAAACAATTTTTCTGAACTGAATGATTAATGATTAGCCTGGAAGCTCTTAGAAATCTCAATATTTTTAGGGCGTCTCTAGCCGAACTCTAAACGACTGTAAGGCATAGCTGGTTTGCTCCATTCAAATGACAAAAAAATCGCTAATCGGTGGAGGGTGAACAGTGCGACGCCAATATTGGCGTAGCACTGTTCACCTATGCGATTTTTCTGTCACAACCGAATTTGCCGAAGAAATGCGCGAAAGAGGAGAAGACGGTTACCTTAACAAAAACGTGCAAAATGGAGTACGGTTGGAGATGAATCACAGCATTTTTTAGTTTCACTATATTTTGGAGTGAAAAATGAGATTTTCGGTTGGAGATGCCCTTAATTCTCTACTTGCCTGAATTGCCAAGTTTCACAATACAGTTAGTTTTGTTGTTGTTTACAAGATTGCCAGAATTTATAATCTAAGAACATCCCATCCCTATATATTTAGAGTGGAGTTCAGTGTTCTTTCTTTGCATGAAGGTTTGTATTGGGAGTTTGAGGAGCCTGAACAACTATCGGTGTTTTGTGATGTGTTGTTGAAGCTGGCTTTCTTATACATTTTGTGGTGGTGGGTGTTCTGCTCAGATTTTCAACTCAAATGCGATATCAAACACCTGTTGTACATGCACATTAGAAGCTTTCAACCTTTACTCTGCTGCTTGTTTTAGATTTTATGTAATTCAATTATGAAATTGGCAATGGTTACCCACTTTTCAAATCTACCAATGCATCAGTGGACAATTTGTATGAAACTCTCAGTGCGTGGGCAGCAGCGGGGAAAAAATCCAATTAATATGTGGTTTGTACAGGCTCTAAGGTTGTACTGGTATACTAAGAACCCTTATCAACTTCGTTCTTTTTTGTTTTACACAGCTCCTTGTTGCCCTTAGAGTGATACACTTTCATAGATAAATCACCATCCTTAGAGACGGGGGCGAAATTAGGGGTGTCAATTTCGGATCACAAGTCGGGTTCGGGTCGAACCCGGAATTGACCCGGTTCAAACGGGTCGACCCTAACCCGACCGGGGTAGGTAAACGTGTCCGATATCCGAACCCGGACCCGACCCGACACGGGTTGACCCGAAATGGGTGCGCGAGCGGATGCGCTGGCGAGCGCGAGCGTGCGAGCAGGCGAGCGCCAGCGGGCTCTAGGGGAGCGCGAGCGTGCGAGTAGGTGAGCGCCATCGAGCGCGCGGGCAAGCGCAAGCGCGTAGGCGGCAGCGGGGGTCTACGATGAGCGCGGGCGAGGATGGGTGCGCGCGGGTGAGCGCGGGTGCGCACGGGCGAGCGCGGGTGCTTCCCGGGCAGGCAGGGTAGCGTCGCGGGCAGGCGGGGCAGCGTCGCTGGCATACGGGGCAGCGCGGGCAGTTGATTTTAAACGGGTTTGCGGGTTGACCCGGCAACCCGTCGGGTCAACCCGAACCCAACCCATTTTTCAAACGGGTCGATTTCTGGAACCCGAACCCGACCCGTTTTGAAATCGGGTCGGGTCCAACCCGAATTTTCCGGGTCGAATTTTCGTGTCGTGTCAAATATTGACACCCCTAGGCGGAACCAACCTCTCTTTTGAGGGTAAGCAAAATAAGATTGTGAAATGCATAATTTTGTATATGAATTAAAAAAATGAATTTTTTTTTTTTTTGAGAATTTTGATAATTACAATTATTGAAGATGGGGAAAATAATTAAAAATTTTATTCTTCTAAGAAAAAAAAAAAATATTTCAGGGTTTGCCCACCCTGAGCTCTTCCTAGTTCCACCCCTGCATAGAGATAGCCACGAAGGTCGGCAAATAAAGCCAATAAATAGCTAGAGTTAACCATTTTTGTTGTGACTATGGTCAAATAAAGCCATTTTAGTAAATAAACTTAAGAGTGAATTTGATTGTATTTTCCCCTCTTGATGCCATTGATAGCAAAATATTCATCTCATTATAATGAAAAATACTGCTGAAATTGCAGGTTAGACAAATTTATTGATTTTATGATGAATGCTTATGAGTTTCAATCATCTAAAAATCTTCATGTTCCAATTTACTTCATTTTTTCCTCTCTTAAACAATCTGCTAGCAGCAATAATGCCTCAATTGAATTTGATAGTGTGAATCTTTGATTCTATTTTGATATTCTTATTGTTCAAATAGATGTCTTTGAGAAATATAAACAGTCATATTAATTGTGTGGTAGCTCATCATATAGTTTTTTTTTACCATCAAAATTTTATTTATCAATTTCCCTCTCAGATATGGATTCAGACAGATAATATTGCTCCAGTAAAGTAGCAGATGCATCAGCCTAAGAGATGGTAGATCTTGCAGTATCCATACTGGTTGAAGTTTCACCAGGATTTGGCTGATTAGTAGAGGGGTAATCATCATGAGAAACATGTTTATTCCTATTTTAGACAAGGATATTTTAAATGAAAAAAAAGTCATTAATGAAAATGACAATAACAAATTAAAGACCAAAAAGCCAAGCAAAAGAGAGAAGACAGGGAAGACATGTCTAGTCATATCCTGTTTTTCATTATGATACATTATAGAATGGAAAAGATTTGGAGAAAGATATAGTAAGAGGAGGTCATATGACATGTACTTTTCTTATGACCGTTCACATCTACTAATATTAGGCCATAAGAGATGAGAGTGTTTATATAGATGTGAGCGGATGAGGGTGATTAGATGATGATTTGATAATAGTAATCAGATGACAATAGTCCGATAGAAAGGGTAGGGCAACAATAAATTAATGATGATAGTCTGATAACGGAGGTAGGTTGTTTAAGATTCGATTGTGATGGTTAGATGACAATGGTCTAGCAGCAGTAGGTGGCTATGGTTTGAGAGTGGTGGTTGGTCCGATGTTGGTGATTGGGTGGTGATAATCTAATAGTTGTGGTCCGATGATAGTAGTCCAATGACTTGGGAAATTAAGCAACTACAAGAAAATTATGAAGTAGTTGGTGAAATTGAAATAATTGTCCAAGGTCTGATGTTATACAATGAAGTCTTCATTGTCGTTATTATGAAGTCAACGTAGAAGAAGTCTCATGTTGGTTGCTCTATTACTTTTGATGACTGAGTAGCAGGGAGTTCAAATCCTTCATCAAGACCCACTCATCATAAACATAGGAATTAGCTCATGTTATAATATTAAGAGAATTTTGATTGATAATAGGATCCTTGACAAAATCCTTTTCTATTTATATTTCTAAGCTTAAACTTGGTTATGAAAAAGCTTCAAACTACTATTGGACCATTATATGAATTTGATAATTAACCACTAAGGATAGTTGGAATATCCACAGTTTCTATCACCTTTGGGAATTCCCCTGACAGGTGATACTCTTAATCAAGTTCAAAGTATTCAAGTTAGAATCAGTATACAACAACACATTTGTGAGCCTCCCATTCAAATTTTTAGCAACATATTTGTGTCATGCCTTTAGTTAAGTTTTCAACTCTAATTATGATCAATGAAGTGTGCAAAAATAATTAGTAAGCACAATCATATTTTATGAGACATCCTCAACTACATATATCAAGAATCCCCTTAGTGTTGAAAAACTTGGCCTCTTAGATGAGGAAATTAGTATAAGTTGGTTTTCTACTATCTGATTAGTAAAAGATAGAGTACATACAATTCTTGTGCAAGAAACAATATTTTATATATTTATTTTTTTAAAACCCATGAAGGGGCCTACGCGTTAATATCAAAAATTGTTACAAGATACTTAAAAGGAACCTCCAGCTCGCTAGTGCTCAAAAAAGCGACAAGAAAAAGCAAAAGAAAACCTAAAAGTCGATAATTCCTTATATTAAAAATGACACAAAAATCTAAATACATTCTAGGGCTGCAAGAAGACAGCACCCAAAAAAGGAAGAACAAAATGAAGGGCATTCAACATAATCTTCATGCAAAAAGAATGAGCAAACCTAAAAAATCTCAGTATGCTAGCAGTCCAACTAATCTAATCAGGATAGCATCGATAGCCACGTATTGAGAAAGAAAGCTCGAGCTCGCTGCAAAAATAGTTGATGTCGATGTAAATCACTTTCACATGCAAGACACAAGATCTACAAAGCCAGAGGGTAAAACACAAAAAATATAAATCAACCAAAGCATATAAAAGTAAATTTGGATAATGAACTGATCTAAATGAAAGCACTACTGCAAGCACAAATGAGGAATTAGACTATTAGAGC
Organism: Dendrobium officinale; assembly: GCA_019514585.1. Lineage (NCBI taxonomy): Eukaryota > Viridiplantae > Streptophyta > Magnoliopsida > Asparagales > Orchidaceae > Dendrobium > Dendrobium officinale. Next base: position 29,826,396 of record CM033698.1, read on the forward strand.
TCAGGATTAAGATAGTATAAGCTTCATCAAGTAAATCCACAAGCCACTCAATCCAACCCTCAGGAGCATAAACCAACCACAAATTTAAGTAGCCATTGCAATCAACCCTTATCTAATTGTTAAAATAACCCGTGATGCAGTAGCTAACACCTCCACACCCATAGAGAGGCAATAGATAAATAGAGGCAGCACAACCATAGTCACAGCAAAGAAACAGAGTCCCAAGACTAGAAAAAACCTTCATAATATCCCCAGCAACACATAAGTAATATTCTAAGGAGTCACCAAAAATAAGGCCAAAAACATTCCATCATATGATAAGTGACATAATCTAAAACCCCTCCAAATCAGACCCACAGCCTCCAGTAATCCAACAATGCACCCTGAAGGGAGGAGAGAACCAATGGGATAAACTCTCAGCAGCAAACTCTTTGCAATCATCTCTCAAGTCTAAATCCATCTAGACAACAACTATACCATTCCAGCCAACCCGAAATCAACCGAGGAATAACAGCCAAGTGTTAGGCCCCTAGCACCCGCAGCAGGATACCCAGGTGTAGCCAAAAAATAGAACATAAAAAAACCACCAACCAAAAATGCTAGAAACTAAAAGAATAAGAAAAAAATAGATCGAGCACAATCAGCATAGAGAAGTACTGGTAATTCCAACAAAAAATGAAGCACCATATCTGAAAACCATCAATCGAGACAAAGCTAGGCCTAACCAAAAGAGGCAATTCATCACCAAACACAAACAGGCTAAACCCAGAGCCAAGAGGAGAGAAAAAAAAAATAGAGAAATAGCCCAATAGACAACAAACCACAACTCCCAAAACATCCAGTAGTCCACAAAGGAAGAAAACCACTTAATTAATAACATAAGGATACCCAAGTTCATCCAGCTTAAGCAAACCATGAAGAGGGGCCGGAATGGAAGCCCATTAATAAGATCGATAAAACTTGCAAGGGACCCCTCCCCCCCCCCCCCCCCCCCCCCCCCCCCCCCCCCCCCCCCCCCCCCCCCCCCCCCCAAGCCAGGAAGCACACACATTCCCCTCCTTATTAGAGCGCAAAAACTCATAATTCAAACCAACCAAAAGCTTCTTAATATCTCTAATCAAGTAAAAAAGGTCAGGGGAACAAATCGTATCTCCCTCAACTAAAAACGACCGAAAATCATATTTAGAATTTAGCTCAATAAGAATATTAGTTAAATTAAGGGAGACAAATAAAACGATACCATAAAGAATAGCCATGGTAACAACCTTATCTTAATTACCAAGAGGGGCAGGCCCAACAAAGGCTAAAATAAGACCACCACTACTATCCCGGATAGTACCACCACTACCACCAGTCGAATCACCACAATCTCCATCCACATTAAATTTGAAAAATTCTTTTTAGCGGTTTAAGCCAATAATGATGTTAACATGGGAATCAGTCGAAGCACCCGTCCACCTAATCCCTAACTCTTTGCCAACAAAATAATAATTCTTAAAATTCTTATAGAAAAGTAACTTAACAACATCAAGGGAGCAAACCTTGTCCTTAACCCTCTGAATCACATTGAGATGGTTCATTTTCACATCATTAAAAATAGAATTATTCTGTTCCAACCAAAGAAACCAGAGGATGAGAGTAGAAACAATATTACAAATGTGCCTTTTAGAATTGATAAACCAAACATTAAGCTTAGACTTAATAGTGAGATTGCCATTAAAGCAATTTAATTTGAACAAATTGTCAAAAAAGATCCAAGTTCTAATAGCAACCGAACCAGAAATAAAAACATGGTGCAAATTCTCAAGATGGCAACAATATTGACATTTGGAAGCTAGACTAAACCCTTTTTTAATGAGATTATCATCAGTGGAAAGATATCTATGCAAAATTCTCCAAACAAAGATAGAAACAGTGGAAGGAATGCTCTCATACCAAATAAACTTAAAAATATTGTCACTATTACTCTTAGTTCTAAAAGTATGCCAAGCAACTTTTAATTGGAAACTACCATCTTTAGAAAAATCACATAAAATATTATCTTTAGAAGCAGAATAGAAATGTTCCGCCGTAACGTGCGACGGAAATGGTCCAGACATTCATATACCGTCGGATTAGCCGGCGGAACGGGCGTCGGTAAGTTTTCTGCGTATTTTGCGCCGGAAAGGTCGTCGCAAGATTTTCGTCGAACAATTCCGCCGTTGCCTGCGCTGTTATTACCGGCGCACAATTTTCTGCCGGAAAAATCCGACGGTAATCGCGTGTTTTCCCGTAGTGTTAATAATGAAATGAATAATGCATTCAGGAATAATATTAGAGAGCTTGTCATAATCCCAACCATTGTCATTAAAAAAAGGAATTAACCTTAACAAAAGCATGAGAGGTTGAATTCAAAAGATTTGGCATAAGAGCATTCATATCAGAGATAAGTATGCATTCTTTCAAAATAAATCTAACATTTAAGCCAATCATCTAGAAGGAAAAAAAAAATCACATAGACCACCAACAAGTGATTGAGGTTTTGTTTGGGACAACTTTTTTACTACTTCTTAAAGTAGTTTTTTAATAAAAAAATTTTAATTTTTATACTAAAAAGCTGCTTCAAAAAGCAATAGAAAAATAGCCCCAAATGAAGCATGAGCAAAAATTCATAAAATCTTGGTTGATATAGTCATATGAGAGGTATACCTTCTTTCTTGGTTGGGAAATGTCATCATGTTTAAAAGGGCCAATGGTGCTTGAATAATGTGGGTAGATTAGATCAATCTCAAGAAAGCTTGTTTAAAAGAGCTTTTTTTTATCCTATGTATATATCAACTGATTGAAATCACATATGCATATTAAGTGTTCGTTTTATGGACACTTACTCTTACAACAACTAAATAAGAATGAACCATACGAATGAAGATGCACAACATTTCATATAGATAAATGAATATATTGATATGAAGTCATACATTTCATATCAAGTATTCATTTTATGGACACTTAGGCTTCGTTTGAGACGGCTTTCTTACAGCTTCTTAAAGCAGCTTTTTAGTATACAAATTAAAAATTTTGTACTAGAAAACTGCTTTAAGAAGCAGTAAGACATCCGTCTCAAACGAAGCCTTACTCTTACAATAGCTAAATAACAATGAAACATGCAGACAAAGATGCCACAACGTTTCATATAGACAAATGACTATATTGATATGAAGGCATATCTTTCAAGTTGAAGAATATTGGTGTCACCTACCAACATCTCATGAATAAGATCTTTAAAGAGCTATATATATATATATATATATATATATATATTATATATATATATATATATATATATATATATATATATATATATATATATATATATATATATATATATATATATATATATATATATATCACCCCTTTACTTTATAATATGTAACTCAACTAGGCCAAGTGTGCCTTTATAGTTGAATTAGGCAAATTCCTGGGATGTATGATCATCTATCAAGAGATTGAAGCTAATCGAGCTCAAAGACATGATGCGCTCAAGGAATCATGAAAATATGCAACACCTTAATGAGAGAATAACACCTTTGCCTAGCTTTTTAGCTTGCTCTAGAGATCATAAATGCTTATCTTTTTTCAAGACGCTAGGCTTTTTGCAACCAGTTGTACTACTGTATGGGTGTTGTAACAAAATTGCATGTAAAAAAAGTTGCCGTTGTTTTTTTTTTTTTTTTTCTTTAAGTAATATATTTATAACACTCTTAATAATTTTTAAAAAAAATTCATTACCTCACAATAATTTTATAGTATGCTACGGCTTCTCCATATAAAAAATTCCTTTGTAAACCACTCATATGTGACTGAGCTTGTTTGAGATAATTACAGTTTTTTTTTGTAAAGATGATCATAAAGTTGTTATAATGAAAAGTATTTTTTTTTTTAAAGTAATAGCCAAGTAGCAACTGTGACCATGATATGAAAAACCTAGGGCTGCAAACGAACCGAGCCGAGCCGAGTATGTGAGTGTTCATGTTTGTGTTCACTTAATATCAGCTTGTTCAAGTTTGATTCATGTTTGTTCGAGCTTTATTGTTTGTGTTCATGTTTGGTTCATTTAAATTAATGAGTGTTCATGTTCGGTTCATGTTCAGTTCATATTCGTTCGTTTAGTGCTTATCGAGCTTGTTCGCAAACATATTTAACGAATTTTTTGTAACTATCAAACAAACACGTTCATGAATGTATCTATGAACAAACACATTTAAAATAAAAGCAATTGTCTATGTAACAAAGGTTATTTTTATATTTATTAATTCTATAGTCAAATATTAATTATTTTTATGGAGCTTATTCACAAGTTCAAAATCGAACACGAATTGAGCTTTTGTCGAGCTTCTTATCGAGCTTAATGTCAAGCTTGTTCACGAACTTCAAATGATGTTGTTCGCGAACATAAATGATTCGAGCGCATTAGTGTTCAAGTTTTTTTATTTAAGAATTGAGTATTTAAAATATTGTTCAAGTTTATTTGTTCAGTTAATTAAACGATCACAAACGAGCTTTAATCGAACCGAACAACGAGTAACTCGTCGAACGTTTGGTTCGCTTGCAACCCTAAAAAAACCTAAATATTAAGAAAAAAATGTCCCAAAGGAAACCATCATCTACTTTGAAAAAAAAAAAAAATTTCAGCCAAGAAAAAGTATTGCTACGCTTGTTAAAAAAACCTTGAATAAAAAATTTATTAAAGATAAACTTTTATTTTATTTTACTATTTTTTTGTTGTTTTCTCAGTGCTACGTAAAATTGTAGTAGAAATCTCCTTTTTGCAACCAGTTGAACTATTTTATGGGTGTTGTAAAAAATTGCATGTAAAAAAAGTTGTCATTACTTTTTTAAAAAATAATGTTTTTATAATATTCTTAATAATTTTTTAAAAAATTATTTTCCTCACAGCAATTTCATAGCATGCTACAGCTTCTCCATATAAAAAATCTGTTGTAAATTAAACCTCTTCTTGGAAAACACTCATATGTGACTACGGGCTTGTTTGTGATAATTTATAATTTTTTGTAAAGATGATCATAACATTCTTATAATGAAAATATTTTTTTTTTTGAAAGTTGTTGTAAAAAGCAACTTCCCAACGCAAAAAATTTCTTAAAATTAATAAAAAAAATAATAGCCAAGTACGTAAAAATTATTATTAGGATATGAAAAACATAAAAAACTATGGCAAAGTAAACCTACATCTAAGTAGTTTGCAACAGTTTCTGTTTTCTGGAATCAAAGCTGGGTTTTGCCTGATCTTATTCCTCTTGATATTAAGGAACGCATTTTTGCCACCCCAATTCTGGATATGACTACAGTAACGGTTAACTGGAATGATATTGCGAATCCTTGTTTCAAGGATTTTAGATTTAATTTTTTTGATGGCTGGCAAAAAGTGAATTGGCATCAGTACATTTGACATAAACATGTTGCTCTTAGATTTTCCTCTTATACGTGGCTTTTAGTTCGTGGTGGTCTAAAATTAGCAGATACTCTTGCTCGGAGAAATGTCTACATTGATGCTATTTGCCCCGGCCTTTGCCATTCGGGGGAGGAATCCAGTTCTCATGTCTTTTTCCAATGCGACTATTATTTTGCTGTGATCTCTCATCTATTACTTGTGTTGGACTCCTTTTTGTTTAGACCTACTCTCCTGCAAATGTTTGATTTCATTGATGAGATGTGCATTTTCAACAAGGCGGAGAAGGATTTTTGTTTTTCTGTGAATTGTGCCTCTGTCTACTTTATATGGAAAGAGCGGAACAATAGAAGGTTCTCTGGACCCCATTCTAATTATCTGGAGCTATGCCGAAATTTGGCGTTGGTCATTACTTGGAAATGGGCTGGAAGGAAACATCTGGATATGCTTCGCAATTCTTTTTTCACAATTTTCTTGTGACTTTTGGAAGTTATTCTGTTGCTAGAGATTGGTTTGTGGGAATTGATCTTTTTGTTTTCTGTATTGTTTGGAGGCTAATATGTTGCTGGAGATCAGTTTTTTGGCAAACTTCTGTGGCTGTTTGGAGAATGATTTTTGTGGCAGGACGATGATGTATGGAACCACCCTTGCGTCTTCTTCCTTCGGATGGCCAATGGGGTTTTTATCACTTGTGGCTGGTTCCTTGGCCTGGTAGTTTATCGTGCACCCTGCTATCCACCTGTGTTCTGCTTCGCTGGCAACCAGGAAGATCTATACCGATGGCGATGTTGGCACCGGACTTATGAGCACTCTGGCTTTGATGTTATTTTTGTCATGGGGTGGTTTATGTATTAACTGAGTCCTGTAGCTCTCATTTTTTAGCCTGTTTTCTTTTTGGTTTTAGCTTTTGGCCTGTTTTATTCTTGGCCTCAATTTTTGTAAGTTCATAATTTTTGGTATATGAAATATACGGGCTTTGCCCCAAATTTTCCCAAAAAAAAAAAAAAGTACTTTGCAAAAGTTAATTTTTTCAGCCAAAAAAAAGTATTGCTATGCTTGTTAAAAAAGTCTTGAATAAAAATTTTATTAAATAAATTTTAAAAATAAACTTATATTTTATTTTAATAAATTAACATAATCAAATCGATAATGTGAACTTAATTTCATTTTATTTGAAATATAATATTTTTCAATGCTTTAGACATCGGACCGTCCCCGGTCCGACCGGTTCAACCGTGAACCGGTCTGAAAGCCAGTTTGATTCAACTTGAGAACCGGCCTATCATCAAACCGGCCGATTTTGGCAAGAAACTGGCCGGTTCAAAAATTTTTAATATAAATAATTAAATAAATTATTTAATATTAAATAAATATTAATCTTAATCAATTAATATAAAACTTTTTACTTTGTTCTAAGTACATGATTAAATATTAAGTTGAACAACCTTATGTCTTCATTTCTCCAAATAAGCTTTTGGCATGAGAGAAAGTAAAAAGTTATATAAACTATGCAAAACAAAACTTTCCAAGCAATGTGGGACTTAACCATACAAAGCAAAGACCCATCTTTAGTTTCATAGTTTTATGCTTTGTATAGTTTTGTATTATTTTTTTTAAACCATTTTTTAATTATTTTTTATAATATGAATAATATTAATTTTTTTAGTTGATAGTATTTATTTTCTTAGTTCATAATATTTAATTTTTTTCTATTTATTTTTTTTTATATTTTTCATTATATATATTATAAAGTTTATGTGAATTCATTTTTGTTTGTCAAACCACTCGAGTAAAACTTATATCATATAAATTATAATAGAAATTGTTGCGTGCGAGAATATACGCGGCGGTAGAGTTTGTAAATTCGCGTCCTAGCGTTGCACGAGTATTTCATACACAAATAGAAAAGAGAAAGTGAACACCAAGGTTTTTACGTGGATAACCCAAAAAGGGAAAAAACCACGGGGCCTCGCCCAGTTGTAAAGTTTCACTAGTGATTTATACAGATTACAGATGGCTGATTCGTCCCACAAGTTGGGATAATCAGAATACAATTTGTTTCTCCCAGGAAGTTTACAAAATTCTGCGAATTCCTGGAGTTTTCTGAAAATCCGGCAGAGTTCCGGCGGCAGGAAGAGCTCCGGCGGCGGTGATCGAGGAGGTGAGGAATCTCCTATTCCCCTTTTTCCTTCTCCTTCTCCTTCTCCTTCTCTTCTTCTTCTCTCTCTTCACTTGAGTCCCCTTGGTGTAGAATGAGGGCTCTATTTATAGTTTTTCTGGAGTGACATAGCCCGTAAATATGCGTGAGATCAAGGGCGAACAGGGAGTGGTTTGAATGGACTGCCGATATCGAATCCTTTGATCATGCACCGTTCGTTGAATATTTGAAGGCCTTAATGATGTCGGAATTTGATGATCTTGAGCTCGTTGGATTCGTCTCGTCGAGCCGCTCGATTCGAGTATAAGCTAGTAAAAATCGGAGACCGTTTGGTAACTCAAATTGCGGTTTGAACCTTCCAACAGCGCTTTGAACCCTTGATTCAGACTCATTTGGGCTCAGATTGGGTTTATCTTGGTGTCGTTGGGTTCGTATTTCTGAGACGCTCAGTTTGACTATAAGTTCGCTGAAATCGGAGTTCATATGCTCCCGAAATTAATTTCGGAAATTTTCAATTTGATTTTGCATCGAGATTCGTGCCCGATCAAGATAATTTTTTGAGGATGTATCAGAAATAATTATTTTTTATATTTGAATAATATTTTTTAAAGTTTTTTACATATTTAGATGTCGGGTCATAATATTATGATGTAAAAAACTTTGTAAATTTTAACATATTTACACAACTTTGTAAATATTAAGTTTTTTAACATATTTGGTAAATATTATATTGTTAAAAAGCTTTGTAAATATTATGGTAAAATTTTTTAACATATTTAGATGTTACAAATGAAATACTTTTTTATAAAATATTTAATTATATTTATAATTTTATATTATGAGCTTTTAAATAATTTATGTTTATAAATTAAATCTAAATATGTAATATAAATTAACAATAATTTATATGAAATTATATGGTTATTATATTTCATTATTTTGTTAATTTTATTAATTTTTTATAATAATAACATTATTTATTACGTCATCCGGTTCGACCCTGATTCGACCGATCGAACCGTGAACCTCTCTTTCTTCTGGTTCATCATCCGATCCGATTTTTTTTTTTTTTTTTTTTTTAGGCCATTTAAGGCAAACTCACACACACAACGCATACACAAAAACTCGAACCTTAGACCTCTTAGTTGGAAGCCTTAGCTCTCAACCAATAGGCCAAGGAGAGTTGTGTCCGATCCGATTTTCAGAACCTCCATATTTTTACCCGAAAAAAAAAAATATTTCTCATTAAAAAAAGACGACGCGAGATTCCGTGCAGGAGCCCGCAATTCCGCAAGCGAAAACCTGAAAGCATTCCTTCCGCAGCTCATTAAAACAAAGCTTGTCCTCTTGCGGTCTTCAGCGGCCCCACCGCCCCAATGCAGTCAATGTCGATGTTGACATTTCATTCTATCGTCTTTCTCTTTCAAGCTTTTTCTTTCATGATAATTTTTAAATTGCATTAATTATACAAAATTATTATATTACATGCATGCATGCATGTATGTGAACGGATCAACCCATCATAAACCATGAAACCACCATGAGGGATGACCACCATCTGCCATAGCAGCCAGGGTCTATATCACTAAGCTTATAGCTTAGATTGGTCCTACATATGTGTCCTTTCTAAGGTGGTTGGTTGGATATATTAGAGTTTTTATTTCTTCCTCTTCAAATATGTAAATTTGGGGTTATAATATACTGTTTCAGATGAAAAAAGTTATTTCTACATGATCAGAAAGTTTTTCAGATGGGCAGGAGGTATAAACGAGTTGACTTGAGCTCGAGTCAGGCCTAGGCTCAAGCCTCTAAGCTTCTAATAAATTACTATTTCATAGAGACGGAGACATAGAAGAGGATAAACACTTCGATACAAAAAATAATGAACAATATTCTTTAATATCATTAAGTCACATACTTTATAATTTCTAGTTTGATATTCTCAGAAGAAATCCTTAATGATAAGTATATGAAATGATTTTTTGAATTGTTAAGTGGAATATTGATTATTATAGTCATTTCATGAAATTTGGAAGCAATAGATGTTTAGAACAGACAAATGAGGGATAAGTACCACATAATATTTAAATTTTTTTATTACCTAATTATATTGAATAGATATTTATTAATATATTCTTGATATTAAATTAATATAATATACATATATCATTAAATGATTCAAGGCAGTTATTATATTTTAAGAAGAATAAAAAAAAGAAAATTTGAACACAAGAGGCAAGAGCCACATAAAAACGCATCCCTAATATTTGCTTTTGCTTCTTGCATTCCTATTAGTAATTATGTCATTGTTACTGAGGCTACGACTCTTTTGTTGAGTCTCCAAATTTATATGGATCACAATATTCATAATATTTGGATTGAATCAGATTCTTTGATGTTGGTTAACTTAGTGTTAGCTAACAATTTCATCAATGATAATCTCTTTTATTTACTCAAGAAAATCAAGTCTCTTCTTCTTCTATTTGTTTATGATCTGTTTCATATTTGGCGTGAGGTGAATATAAGTGCTAATTGGCTTGCTAAAAAAGGAATTGGTAGTTCTACTACTGAATTTTTCTATAATGTTTATTTGGATTTTGCTGTGCTGTTTTTGTTGCTTGAGAGGTGTAGTTTTTCATCTTATTTTTGATCGATTCTCTTCGTTATTGGTGCTACTTAGTGCTTTGTGGTGTTCTTCTAGTGCAGTTCTAGCTTTTGTTGCTTCAGTTGGGCTGCTTTGATTCCAAGATATCCTTTATTTGCATTTACTATTTTTTTTGCTTTGAGCCTGTTGCTTGTGGTTTCTTCTATTTTGCAGGCACTGATTTTTGCAGGGATCTTCACATTCTGTACATGCTATCTTATTTGATAAAGATTTCTTATTTTTTTGGATGAAGGCTCCTTGCCTTTCATAGATGTTTATTTTTCTAGATATCTGATGCTTGTAATTAGATGGGATCTTAGGCTCATAAGATTATTTATTTATTTTTTTATGGATTGTAGCTCTTTGGAGCACTAGTGAGCTTTTAATCCCTTTTAAGAATTTTTAATTCTATTTTATATTAACGTGTATGCCCGATATTGCATTTTAAAGATGTAGCCACATTTTTAAATGTTCTACCTAAATTTTAATAATTTGTAATATTTTATTTTAAAAGAGTGCACTAACCTAAGTTTGAGAAATTTAAACTCACATATTTGTTCATATAATGACTACAACTAATATTTTAGGTACATTTAAAAATGCATTAAACAAATTAACCAAATTAATTATACTATGAAACACATTACAATCTTTATTAAGAGCATCATAATCATTTTCAAACACATTGATTTCTGCTTCATAAAATTCAATTTAAAGTAGCTAAGAAGGAGATTTATTTTAACATCAACTCAAATAATCCATGATTGATCAGTAGTAACCTTGAGAATTCTGAACTCCATGAGCAGGAATGGCATCATCAATCTTCACCTGACTGTTTCCATCATGGTTAAGACCGAAATGGATATTTGGAAAATGTGCCCACTGCAATCAAAATGATCACAATAAATCACTTCTATAGTTATTATACTAATTAGATAATAATCCTGATCACTAAAATTTCGTTTGGGACGACTTTCTTACTGCTTCATAAAGCAACTTTCTCGTACAAAAGTTTGCTTTAAGAAGCAGTAAGAAAGCCGCCCCAAATTAACGAAGCCTAAATCCATTTGGATGTGAAGGTTGTTGATTGCACTCTATGCAATCACTAGGCGAATGTAGGATCATATGAAAGAATGTATATATTTTTTAAATAAAATATATTTAATTAATTAAAATAAAATTACAAGCCAACAGAGATCCCCCTCAAAAAGATCTAAACAATTATAGATTCTTGCTATAAATGAGAAATAAAGTCAAAAATCATCACTAGAAAACTCAAGAAGTACAGAAAAACTCAAGAATCCATTGATGAAAGAAAGCAGCCATCAGCAATTAATCCCAACTGATACAACATATAGGCAAAAAATATTGAAGGTCTTACAACAGCAAAATGCCAGCTGAAGTAATGAAGAGGAAGATAAAAAACACAAATATTAATGATGCAGTTCTAATAATAAAAAACGTAAACTAATAGTTAAAACATCGCATAATCTCTTCATATGCCATTTTAATATCCATCACAATTAACATTATTTTAGTTGAATAAATCATGAGACATGAACCTCACAAATTTTTAACTTAGGCTTCATTGGAGACAACTTTTTATTGTTTTCTGAAGCATTTTTTTTTAGTTCAAATAATTTTTGTACTAAAAAATTATTTTAAAAAAATTAAAAAAAACCCTCCCTGACATAGCCTCAGTTTAATTGGTGATATCATTAATATAAAGAATGCAATCATTGACAAATCTCACAAAGTTCTAACTTACTTAATTTTCTCAAATGTTGATGAAGTTTAAAATAGTCTTTTGATGGATAACCATGAATACAACAATCTGATAAAAGGAGAAAACTTTACAAAATTTTTCTTTTTGAAATATGCTGCCATTTGATGAAATCAACTAGACTTCTTTTCGCATAGCTAGAATAAATCCTCTATTCCGTTAAGAGTACTAACTCTAAAAGTTTCATAAATTGAGGTAGTGTTTGAATCAAGTTTCATAGCCAAGCAATTAAGTGTTATGTGAATTATAAATTAAACATATAAACGAGGAATATAAATTTAGATGGATATGATGAGAGATTCTTCTTGAATGTTTGATAAAATGACGATTAGCATCTAATATGAAGATCTTCCAAACCAAAATTTGCCCTAAAAAAGGGTAAAAAGCATGACCGAAGCACTAATTTCAATGTATGAATAGATAATATTATTTTTAATTTTGAGAATGGACAACAATTTGATTACAAATGTTGGAGAATTCATAAAAGAGTTACAAAGAATCGTATGTTAGGTGAAGGATCACAACTAGGATGAAATTTATCTTTATATAAGAACACATTGATGGGAATCTAGATCATGAGGCTTGAGAGAGAAGAAGATACTGATGGAGCTCCAACATGGTAAGGGGACTTGCAAATAAGAAAAGGAGATAAACCCTTATGGTAACCCAATTATATTGAGCGAGAACCAACAATTCATAAGGGCGGAAAGAGGGGACACCAATAAGATGCATCAATTTCAAAGGAAGTACAACTACATATAAATGAATGCTAGGGGAATCGAATCCCAAGTGGGAAGATCTAATTAAGGTTTTTACTATCATCCATACTTATAACTTCTCTTATACCCACATTTGTCACCAAAGCTACTCATTCTTGATTTAGGGAGAAAATGCTGACCACGACATCATTCACTTATTGGATGACTCTAATTATTAGTTTCTATAGGAGCTAAAACATAAGATGTAAGAGCTGGTCTTAAATCACTACCCTCTCCTTTTAATTTATAAAATTTAGAGTTAGTATATAGATATATAATATTAAAGTTTAGTTTGTGTGTTCATTAATATATATGATGTCAAGATGCGATGTGCTTTTGAATTTTATTATAGGCAAGGTATGTCGCTTTCCCCTATGGGAAATTTAATTAGTTACCCATGAATTATATATTTATTTGTGAATAAAGAATGTGTTTCTTTTTATCCCATAATTTTAATTATATTATGGATTATGAAGTTATCATTTTCATTCTCTACCAATCCATTTCCTACTTGTCTAGGCTTGGTCTCTACTTTTATTCCACCATGACTAGGACCCACTCCTAGAATGTCTTTCAACTACATGATTGCACACCACCACCTTCTAACCCATATCATTATCATATTAGAGCCAAATAAAAAGACCAATCTCATTGGGCATTATAATAGCTTTGTGGTCTCCTTCTCTCTCAGAATAATTATTTCTTATTTTAATTTTGACTCATCATTGGATTTTTTTTATCTTTAGTTATAATTTTTTTTTATCTCCTCTTGAAGTAGTTAAGGACTTGATAGTTTCTTGTGTTAATTGGTCTGAAAATTTAACTAACATTTTTTAAATTATTTTCTTTGGTGGCTTCTTTTTTTTCGTGAGGGGGGTGGGGAGTTGTATTTTGTACCATCGAAATAAAAGGTTATACAATCCTTAAAAGGGATCGAAAGCTTGACGAATGCTCAAAGAGCTACAGTAAATAAAAATAAAAAAATAAAAACAAAAACTTAAAAGTGCCTAAGATCCCTTACTAGCTACAAAAAGAAATTAAAGGCGGTCGACAATGAGGCATAACCCGAAAAAGATCCAATAAGATCAGCATTATGTTATTACTCCTTTCTTTGGTGATCTAGACAAACCCTATTTGAAAGGTTATGAGATTAAAATTATTTTTTTTTTCTTTTGATTGAAAATAATTATCCACCCCATTTTAGATTTTTTTTAGTTACAATCTACTTTTCTAGATAATTATTTTTCTTTTAATAAAATAAATCATGATTCTTTGGTGATCACTAAATTATTTAATTATCTATGAACAACATCAATCCACCATCAAATTTTTTATTCTCATGGAAAATTTTTTTGAAGAAGGGGAGAGCTCATATGGAATAAGGTTGCATGTTTCAAGGAATCCTACTATGAAGATAAGGACTAATAGCTTTCCTTATTCCAAGTGCTTAAGATAAGGTTTAAAATTACTTTTAGTAGGTTGGATTATGATCAAGAAATAATATAGTTATCTTCTTTTAAGTAGGGTTGGATTAATAAGTAGTTAATCTATAGTTATCTTCTTTAAAATTACTTTTAGTAGGTTGGATTAATAAGTAGTTAATTGCCCTACATTCTATCCCTTCCAACTCTATCTTTCTCCCCCTTATCACTCATTTTGAGCAATACTGTTAGAAACAAATGTGGAAATATTTTAGAAAGACAAATACTGTTATAGAGTAAATGAGAAAGAAATCGAGTTATTACAAAAGTTGTAGAGTTTTTATAGGAGAAAACTCGGTAAATAGTGATTATTTGGTTAAAGGTATAATGGTTATTGATTTCAAGAGGGTTTATTTTTTTAATATAAATTATATATTTGTAAGAAATAGAGTTTTTTGGTGGATTTTAAATGGGTTTTTAGTCCTTATTGTCGAAATAAAAAGTTATATTGGAGAAAGTGGATATCAGTTTTTGGTAGGTGATTAAAAATGACGGATAAAAAAAAAAAAAAAAAAAAAAGATAAAGTTGGTTATATAAACTATGGAAAGAATTTTCATAAAAAATTTTTATTTGACGGGGATATTGGTTACTTTAAATAATAATAATAATAATAATAATAAATTGATGTTTAAGAGAATATTAGTTTTGAAAAAATTGGTTTAAATTGGGTAATTATTAAGTCATTAGGGCCTGATATATATTTATATGAATTTTGTGATGAAGTTTATTGGAGGGTTTAAAATAAAATTGAATAATTTGTTTTATGTTGGGGATCAAACATTGTTATGAAGTTATGGAAAAAGTTAATTATGTCATGGGGAAATTGGTATGCGGATAGGGTGTTTGTAATGAGGAAAAGGCATGTGAAGAGTTATAAGATTTAAGAGATAGTATTGGAGTATAAGTGGTTTGTGGGTGTTAAGGAGAAGAGGGAAAGTTGTTGGAAGGGATTCGAGAAACTGAACATGAAAGGCTATTAGAATTGCATATGGGACTGATTGCACATTATGGGACTGATATGTGAGCAAGAAGATTTGAATGAAGTTCAAATTATGTTTGTACTTGTGAGCAGTATTTCTAATAAGATTTGATAATCAAATTAGCCTATGTTGACTAAAAAAGAATTTTACTTATATAAAAGATGAGTAATTTAACTCAAAAAAAAAAAAAAATTTTGAGCATATTGATTTAAGAAAACAAACTTAAGATATTTTTCTCCAATTGTGCTTATTACAAGGCATATTTGGTCAAAATTTTCAAACAAATCCATCTTACCTCATTCTAATTTTTTAAGTTATATGTTGCACACTTTATTATTATTATTTTTTTGATAATTTTTTTTATAAATTATTTTGGAGAATTTTATAGGTGATTAACTTAAGAAATTAGATTGATCTTTTGTGATAACATGTGTTTCTTTAACTTTTGTGATTAAGGTTAAATATTATTTTTGAATAGGAGGATACTTCATCTCAACCAGTATGAATCTTAAGGAGTTTATAATCAATCTTTGAAGGTATGTTTAAAAGGATTCATTTTTAAACCATCTTTCAGTGGATTATAATTCTTAAGTATATTACATAGGCATCTATTAATCTGCTCTTGAAGATGATGTCATCAATATAAAAATCAACCTGATAATATAAAAAGTTAATGAAATTTTGAGTCATAACTTGTTGATCATAGGTAGTATGAATATTCTGCGGATATAGAAATCTTCTCGAATAAACCCAACAACAATTAACTTCATGGCCTCTTCAATAACTAACTTCTTCATATTAGGATGCACTATTTTTAGTGCTTACTTAACATAAGTTAAATTAGAACCAAGCAAAATGATCTTAACAACCTCTTAAAACTTGAAGTATTTCTTGAAATAAGCTTTATGAAAGAAGCTTACTAACAAAGGTGGGATGAGAATAATTCTTTGTACTGAAATTTATCTCAACTAACTCATTAAAAGTAGACATGCATGATCTTATTCTTAAGACCATTTTGCTAATAAGCTTATTAATAAAGAGTGTTAATAATTTTTTTAATTTTAGTTTCTAATATATTAATGACTTTGATATATATACTATAATAATTTGAATTAGAGATCATTTTATACGTTGTATGTGGTATTGTAGCTTTTTTTATTTAGATTTTCTTACAAAAACTAAACTTCACCTATTTTGTCAATTTTTATTTTTAATGATTTTTAATAGATTTTAACATTACATTTAAATCATTTATTAGAAACTCTTCTTTATTAAATATTTAACAATTAAAGGAGATGAAAAGTAAGAATGAGAATATCTTTTATTTTATCAAAAAATAAACACTCGTGTAAAATTGCATCATTAATTCTATAAATTTATATACTATAGAAAAGCGGCAATTTCTTGATGATAGTTTTTTCGGGGCCATAAATATAATCTTTAAGATAGTAATTGAAGATGCACTATAAGAAGGCAAGTCACTTCTATGATATTGTGATCGTGTCTCGATAAATAATATCTCATTCAATGAATCAATTATAAAAAAATAAGGGTATTATAATAATAAGCTTATAATAATAGACTCTTCTTCTACTATCCATCCATCATCCCCCTTTGGAAGAGTGGAAAAGAGACGATAGATGCTTGGATGATAAATTTGGTTTTAGGGAAGCAGAATGAATTGAATTGGCTTTTTTTTTTACACAAAATATTATTGACATATGTGTGTGTGTCTGTGTGTGTCTTTCACATAGTAGAGTTATTTCATAAGGGGATGTAGTCGACGAGCGATAATGGTTGGAGGGATCATAGTCGGCGGGCTAACATAGTCGAAGGGACTGTAATCGATTGGTGATGGTGGTTATTGAGATCGTAGTCAGTAGGTGATGACAGCTAGACGGAGGTCCAATGACGATGGTTGGGCAGAGGCCCAATAGTGGAGGCCTTGTGGTGAGGATTCACTGATAGTGGTGTCGAGGTGCAGCTCTAGGATGTTTCATGACTCAGAGCTCTCTTAAGTCTCTAGCCCAAAGTTTAAGCCTCCAAAATTCTAAGCCTTTTTTTATGTGGGGATATGAGGTCTATTTATAGAATTTGATAGTAGCATACTCTATAAATTTGAAGAAGATATGGATCAAATTTGGAGTGTTCCATCAAACATATCATATTGACTCCCTCGATCATGGAATATTTTTGAGCATTTAAGTGCCTTAATGATGTTAAAATTAAGTGATCTTGGGCTCTCCTTGGATTTGACTATAAGCATGCTATATTTGGATAGCATTTCTTTATCAAATTAATGCTTTGAACCTGCCAAATATGCTCAGTCCCTTGATTTATAACCATTTGGGCTCGGATTGGATTAATTTTTGTGTTGTTGAGTTTATCTCATTGAGATGTTCAATTTGACTATAAATTTAATAAAATTGAAGTTTGAATTATACTAATTTTAATTTTTAAAGTTGACAATTTGAATATGCCTCAATATTCGTGCTCAATCAAGGTAAATTTTTAGTGGCTTATCGGTTGCCCTTTCTATTTTCTTATGTTAAAATTTATAAAATTTAAATATATATGTTTGAGTCTTCTAAAAAGTTTTGAAATAATATTATAATTTTCAAATAATTATGAGGCGTGATCACTCCCTTGACATTAACGTGAGCCTCCTCTCAGTATCATGAACCAAGTAAAATATCATCGATCATAATTTTATGCATAAGAGGGAAGTTAAATACCAACAAAAAAGGAATTGTCGTCTTACATAGGCTCTAGTTCTCTTCCGTAGAAGGAGGGAACAACTATCTAGCAAGAGTTGAATATCATTAATATCCGATAAAATCCTAGTCGTCCTCTTATGCAAGCTCCAATTCTCCCCCATAAAAAGAAGGAACAACTATCCAACAAAAGTGTAAAGACTGTCAATCTCTGTTAAAAGGTCAATCCTCTTATGCAAACTCCAATTCTCCCTCGTAAAAGGAGGGAACAAGTGTTTGATAAGAGTGTAAAGATCATTAATCTCTAGTAAATACATGAACCTCTTACATAGGAAACCATGAGTGTGTGTGCTGATGATGGTAGTTGGAGGGTGTGCCGATGATGGTGGTTTGATAAAATGGGCCATTAGTGGTTGTTACAAGGCACAAGCTGACGGTGGCAATCACACTAAGGGACTATGATGTCGGTGGTTAGGTTGCATTCTATTGAAGGTAATATATGCATCCAAACATATGGGTTATTAGAAAGCTTCAAAGCTAGTTGAGTTCAAAATACAAAATGATGCTTCTAGATGCAAGGTGCTTGATTCACTACTTTGATATTATGGTCATGCCTTTTAACTTAATGAAATTGCTCTAGCTTCTCTTTGTAAACAAAGATACTAGCATTTGTCTAGGGTGAAAGTGCAATGGCTCTAGAGACATTGCTAAGACTTGGTGATGATGTAGAACTTATCTTTAGGTAATTGTTGCTTGATATTGTTAGAAGATCACCTAGAGCACAATTGCCAAACAAATGGAAGCTCATGGATGCATGAGAGATATGAGTTGAAAATCTTGTAGAGAATTTTTCTTATCATGCTCCCCTTATCTCTTCTTATTGTTAGTTTTGTGTCGTTTATGATACACTTTGCTATCTTTAACCTCAGTCGAATTCAATTTATCTGATGGCTAACTCTTTTCATTTCAAAGTTCTAAAAAAGGCTGCTATGCAGATGCATTGCCGTTGGTCGCAATTGTGACCCATTTATCAGCTAGAGTGAGGATGGTTATAATTGCATGCTTCATTTTAACCCTCTTTTTTTTGTTAAAATTCAAGAAGAGGCCTATGCATTAATATAAAAAGAAACTACAAGTCTATATAGGGATTATAAGCTCACTAATGCTAAAGAGCTACATTAAAAAAGCAAAAAAATCTAATAGCTAGCGATCCCAACTAAGTACAAGAAAAAAAAATTAGGAAAAAAGCCAGGGTTCCAGGAGCCAACACCAAAAAAACAGGAGATCCAACATAGAGCTTTCAGTGTCATCATCCTGCAAAAATGAGTGCCTGCAGCAACCAAACAAAAAATTCAAGATCTGCCAGAAAATGGACCTGCAAAACCAGCTGAGGCGAATCCAACAAAATGAAATCATAAAGAATAATAAACAACAAATAAAGGAGCCCAAAAGTATATCCAGAACAGCCAAAACTATAAATTATCAAAATAAACTTACAAGGAAGCCATTCTGAACGGACAAACAGCAGGAGAAATGAGAACAACCGGAAGAAAACTAACTCCGACCAGCAGAACGCAACTTCTTTTTAACTGTCTCGACTCTGCCAGAACTCTACCAAAAGGGCATTTGGTTTGAGCTAAGAATACTGTAGGAGACTTTGTCTCAGGTTTGGTTTATCGTATAATTAATTCTTCTCTTCTTACTTTTTTAGTGCTTTTCATAGCTTACAAAAACGATCAATTGCTTCTAAAAAAAATCCATTTTAGTAGAGTTTTCTCACTACAGGTTAAAAAAGTGATTAATTATGATAAAGTTATATTTGGAAAATTATTAGTTTATCAAAGACAATTTAGAAGGATTTAAGTTGGAAACAAATTATATGGCTTTCGCTAATCTATAACCAACCTTATAGCGTAGCAAGCATATGTGACATATTTTTCTCTTATATTTCTGGGCATTAGGGGATTGGATTAAATGGCTAGCATGAATACTAGTTTTTTATCACATCATTATGTGATTGTTATTAAAATTGAATTTGATTTAAATAAAGCTTATCTCTCGTTGTCTTCTACTGTTATGGACTACTTTATATTGGAAGAAAAAAAAAGAAAGAAAGAAAGAAAAAAAAAGTTGGTAATTAAATTATGAATATAGGTTTACTATAGCATTTTTATTTTTCCTTTCTAAGTTTTTTTTTTTTAAATTAATTTTTAGGTGAAACCCACTAGAGGAGCCTAAGCATTAATTAGGAAAATAAATTACAAAGTCCTTAAGGGGAACTCAATCTCCCTACTGCTCAGAGAGCTACAAATTAAAATAAAGAGAAAAAAACCCTACGAGCTCGAGTTCCCAACTAAAAAATAATACATAGCAACATAAGAACATGCTACGGTGCTTCAGAGCAAGCACCCAAAAGACGGGAGCAAACAAAAGACTACCAAAATGCTCCCAGTAACAGGTCCTCCAAAAGATCTTCCAATCTTACATCCAAGAGATTACCTGCAAAAGCAAAAGATAGACAAGAGAAAAGGGACATGAGAAATAGCAAAATAAGATCCAAATCAAAAAAACAGAAACACCACAAAAAGGATACATCCGAATGAAATAAGAGCAGCACAGCTTCCTGATATTCCGAGTCCTCAGGACAAATTGCAGCAACCAGAATAAACCAGGATAATATGAACAATAGCTCCCAACCTGGATACTATGCAAAATAAACCCAATAGAACCAGCTAAGACAGCCAGCCTGAGAAAGGACCAGAACCCCAAAGAACCACAGATACCGATCAAAGCCATCCAGTACCCCACACGCAAGCAACCCCGCATAAATAGAGACAAATAGAGAAGAAACTCCAATCGCCCCCAGCACACCTGGGACACCACTTGCACAAAATTGAAACTAGGAGCACAGCAGCAACCCGAGACAAACCAATCCTCCAGGCAATACACCACAACCCACGAAGAGAACGGAGCAAATAAGCCAACGAAAAAAACCACAGAGCAGGCCACTCCAGCCAACAACCCAGGCAATAAGCCCGAAACACCTTCCAGCCTCCCCCAAAGAGCAAAAAACCCAGCCAACAACCAAAAACACCTAATAAAGCCACCCAGAAAAAAGAAAAGGAACACAAGAAAGAAATAAACCAGCCAACCCAAAAAATTAACGTTTAACATAGGGTAACCCAATTTGATCCAATCTAATCAAACCTTGGATCGGGACGAGCAACTGACTAAGAGAAAAATCGTCCATATTAGAACAGTTATAGCCCAGATTAGCTATAGCCTGAGCACAAGCATTAGTCTCCTTGATAATGGGCGAAAAAGAGCAATTAAGAGAGGATAAGACCTCCCTAATACTCCTAATATAAAAATAGGCATGAGAACAACTGCTCTCCTCCAAGTTAAAAAGAGTACTTAAATCACAAGAATAATCATACTCCAGAATTATATTATTAAGATAAAGATCAGCACATATGTTAAAGCCATGAAGCACAGCCATTAACAAGCTACCCATTCTATCATTCCCATTCACTTTACCAGCAAAGGCCAAAATAAGAGACCCATTGTGATCTCTAATAAGACCACCAACACAAGAAATATTCCCCACATAAATATTATCAATATTCAGCTTAAAAAAGTTAACAATTGGCTTTCACCAATTAAACCTCCTAAGCTCCCAAGGGGAGCTAGTCACCTCCAACTTAATACCGAAAGCATCAAGAGTAAAAAGAGCATTGTTAAAGTTATGCAAAAGAAGTAAATTAGCAGTAAAAAGAGCTTTAACCTTATCCTTAACTTTATGAATGATACTCTGGTAATTCATGACAATCCCATTGAACCGAGAATTATTTCTCTCCAACCAAAGGTACCAAAAAATAAGAGCTGGGATCACATTCCGAACATGGCCTCTATTCCTCACAAACCAACCATCCAGCAAGTTATGAATAGAAATATTAGGATTATAGCAATTAAGAAGAACTTAAGTCCTCAAAGAAACACCAAACCTTCACTGCAATGGGGCCGGAAATGAATACATGATGCATGTTTTCAACATGGTAGCAGCGTTGACATCTAGAGGGAAAAATAAAGCCTCTTTTCCTTAACAAATCATCTGTAGGAATAAACTTGTGTAGCAATCTCCAAATAAAAATTGAGATCGTAGACGGAATGCTTTTGGGCCAAACCATTTTAAAAAGCTTAGAAGAATCCTTTTTATTCCTTAAAAAATGTCAAGCATCTTTAGTTCTAAAAAGGCCATCTTTAGTAAAAGAACAAAGTAAAGCATCCTTGGAGTTGAGATAAGAGTTGAGATAAGGGGAATTTTAAGAATCATCTGAATAATAGAATAAGGAAGAATAGAGTAAAGCTTATCCAAATCCCACCTATTAGCTGAAAAGAAATAATTAACTTTAACAGTGTCCAAAGAGAAAGTGTTAAATAAAGAATCCAGAGACTGGCCATCAATCCAATGATCCTGCCAAACGAAAATATTACCCTCCCTAAGACCCCAAACCAAGGAGGGTTCCACTTTCCATTTGGCCAAGCAAAGCCTATACCACACCTTAGACTGGCCTTTAGAATAAAAACACTTGGAAGGATGAAAACCCCCCAAATATTTCGTCCTCATAAATTTGGCCTAAAGACTCACATTGGACCTGAAATTATACCATAATTTATAAGAAAAAGCAGAAAACAAGTCAAACATAGTCTTACAACCAAGAGCCCCTTCTTGTAAAGTCCCACAACTGTTAGACCAAGAAGTCCAGTGTATCTTAGAATTATTACCCGTGCCCTTCCAAAAAAATTTATTAAAAATTCTATCAATTCTATATTACACCAACTTGGGAGGGAAAAGGGTTTGAAAGATGTAAACCGGTAAGGAAGAGAGAACACTTTAAATAAGAACAAGATGACCGCCAAAGCTTAAAAAATTCGAGTTCCACGAAGCCAGTCTATTATACACCGAAGCAATTAAACCATCGAAAAGGAAAGACCTCTTCCTACCCTTATAAAGAGGAATACCTAAATACTTTAACGGCAAAGAGTAAGATTTTTAATATCTAAAACTCTGACAGGAGGGACACTTTTAGCAATAATAAAACCACACTTATTTTTATTAAAAGTAAGACCACTAACAGATTCAAAACGATTAAAAAAGCTCAAAATTTTAAAAACCTTATTCTTCGAAGCATTAGAAAAAATAATGAAATCATCCGCAAAACATAAGTGCGAAATGTTGAAGCCACCCAAAGTTCTAAAATAAAGAGAAGGACATTTTTGAAAAAGATCCGAGAGGCCCCTAGACAGGTAATTCACTGCTAAAATAAAGATAGCAGGAGAAATGGGGTCGCCTTGTCTCAGACCATGGGAGGCTTTAAAGGAACAATGTCTCTTACCATTCACCAAAATAGAGAAAAAAGAAATTTCAATACACGATTTAATAAGAGAGATGAACTTATCATCAAAACCAAAAAAGCTCAACATTTTGTAAATGAAACACCAATTAATACTATCATAGGCCTAGGGGGGGGGGGGGGAATACTATCATAGGCCTTGGCAATATCCAATTTTTAAATCATATTACCACCTATAATCTTCACATCCAAGTCATGGCACGCCCTTTAACAAAACCCATTTGAAAAGGAGAAATAAGTTTGGGCAAAATTAAACTATGTCGATTCATCAAGATTTTGATAAGTAATTTATAAAAAACAGAACACAAACTAATGGGTCTAAAATCAATCCAATAGTTAATATCACTATTCTTAGGAATCAGGACAATCGAAGTAGAAGAAAAAAACTTCGGAATAGGCGAACCATTAAAGAAATCAACCATAGCAGAAGAGACATCATTAGCAATAATATGCCAAGCATTCTAAAAAAACTTAGTAGTAAAACCATTAGGACCTGCCACAGAATCCGCATTCATGTTAAACAAAGTATCTTTAATCTCATCAACAAGAGGACAAAAGGATAAACCAACATTATTCTCTTGAGAGACTAAATTAGGGATAAACGAATGATCAACAATAGTAGCAGGAGTAAAAGACTTATTGAGATGATTTTGAAAGAAATTAACAGCAAGATTAGCAATCTCATCCTTATCCTCAGTAGCAGAACCGTCCTCCCGAGAAATTTTATGAATATGGTTGATAGAATGTTTCTTATTACCCAAAGTATGGAAATATCTAGTATTATTATCACCTTCTACCAAGTGTTTAACCGCAGCCTTCTGCTTCTAAAAGATCTCTTCCTGAACTTGAAGCTTACAAAGATCCCCTTTAGCCTCCTTTAAAAGAGTCAGGTTGGACACAGAGGGATCCAACTGGCATAAATCCTCAAAGGAATTAAACTTGTCTTTAACCAGTAAAATATCGGAAAAAATATTTTTAAAAATATTATGATTCCACCAGTTCAAAACAAGCTTTAACCTTTTCAACTTGAGCCACAATCTAGTCATACATGAAATAGAATCATCAGGGAAAAGAGGGGCATGCCAATTATTTTGAACGACCTCAAGAAAAGACTCATGTTGAAGCCACATATTCTGAAATATAAACTGAGAAGGCAAGCTCGTAGAATTAACCATAACTTTAATAAGAAGAGGGGAGTGATCAGAAAGGGAGCGGCTAAGATGATCCACCTTAGTCAAATTAAACGAGTTAATCCACGCATTATTAAAAAGAACTCTATCTAATCGTTGCCATAAATGACCACGATGCCACATGAATTTATTACCAGAAAAGCCAATTTCAATAAGATTACAAGCCATAATTATGTCATTAAAATCTTCCATCGATTGAAAAATAGGGAGAGAACCTCCAATGCGCTCAGACGGATTAGTAATAGAATTGAAGTCACCACCAACTGACCAAGGAAGGTTGCAAACACAATGAAAGGTCACAATTTGCTCCCACAAAATCCGTCTATAGTAACGAGAAGACGCAACATAAACAAAAGAAGCACATCAATGAAAATTGGAACGTTCGATGTTGCAATGTAAAACTTGAGGAAAATTGTCAATATTATCAATTCTAACAAATTCTTTCCAAAAAGCCCAAATCTTGTTAGCAACATTAGACATAGCATGCTTGAAACTCAAAAACTTGGTCGTACCCAATAATTTATCCACAGAAATAAGAGGTTCAAGCAAAACAAGAATAGCAATATTATGAATACGACAAAGGTTTTTAACTCTAAGTTTCGAAGAAGGGCAACCAATACCCCTCACATTCCAAATAAGAGCTTTAATCATAAAGACAAAATTAATGAGAAGTATGCGAACATATATTTCTAGGAGACTGTAAAATAAGATCTTTAGGCTTCCTACCTCTCTTACCACGAACTTTAGAGAAGCTCAAATCATTGTCTTCTCTAGCATAGCATTTAGCTATTATATCCACTTCAGTATTAGTAAAGGCATCACAATGATAATGATTAGTTAAGAGAGTCTCATTATTATTCAAAATACCTGAAGGCTCCAGAAGAGGCTTTTCACCATCTATATAGAAAACACCATCTTCCTCCATAGAAATGTGATACGCCCTAGGGGTTCCCAAGTTTGGGTTTGCCCTAATGCTCCTTCAAAGAAAAGATTTCTCCACCAAATCCAAGAAAAATAAACACAAGAGGGATGAGAGGAAAAACAAGAACCTTTGCATTAGAAATCCAAAAGAAACAAGATACAATTTATCCACTTCGAGAAGGACAAGGTCTCCCACTAGCAACCCTAGAAAACTTAGAGAAAGGAACTAGGTGGCTAAGAGAAAACTCAATTCTTGCATAACCCTAGAAATCCCCCATTAATCCCTACTTATAGCAAGCAAAAGACCAAACCAAGCCCACTAGTGGGATGCCCAAGCTGAACCGCCCAGCTCAGGCCTAACCCGAGCCAAACCGGGCCAGAAATGGACCGGTTCAGCTCAAGCCGACCCCCCGCTCCACTCCGCCTCAAGTCCCGCGCCCGCGTCGCCTTCGGCTGATCGGCCCGCGTGGTCTCCTTCCCGGCCGATGCCGCATGATCCAGGGTCGCCGGCTCTTCCACTGCTGGTCGGCGGCGGCCCGCACGTCTCCTCCTCTACCGGTCAGCGGCGGTCCGCATCAATACTCCCTCCTTTAAAATTAACCTTATCCTCAAGGTTAAAGAATGTAGATTCCTTGGTGGTCGGAAACCCACAAAGGCTAGGGTCACCCTGTAGTGCCACCCTCCGACCATTACTCTTGTATTTCACCAGCAACGTCTCCCAATTGACCTCCATGTCTCCTAAAGACTGAAGCCACTGCATACCCAAGATGACATCGGCGTTTTCCAGATCAATCAGCAAAAAATCTTGAGTAATTACCTCCCCTTGAAAGATAACATTGACTCCCTTGCATTTCCCATAAATACGGGCCTTCTGTCCTCTGCATATGGTCACCTCTACCTTTTTGCTTATTATCACCTTTAGACTCAACTGTTCTGCCACTCGATAGGCCAAGGAGTTGTGAGTAGCTCCACTGTCAAACAAAACTCTCACCTTGCACCCTTCAATTTCACCCTCCATCTTCATGGTGGGGTGGAATGGTAAACCTTTCATCGAATTCAGACTCACTTCTATCATATTTAGGTGAGGATGCTCTACCTCACCTAACCTTTCCCTTGTTGCCCTTTCATCTGTGTCCTCATCTGAATCCCCCACCACTATCATGTGCAGGGTCTTCTCCTTACACCTATGCCCAGGTGCAAATTTCTCGTCGCAACGGTAGCAGAGGCCCTTGATCCTCTTCTCCTTCAATTCGGAGTCAGCCAGTCTCTTGAACCCTCCTTGGTTCACCACAGTGGTGGCTTTCTCCTATTTTACCTCCTCGGGGTGAGTAGTGGCAGTCACCTTAAGTCCTTCGAGCACGAGTGGTGAGCGATATGTGGGGTGAGACCCCCCTGATTTCCGTGTCTGATCCGCCTTCTGCTTGTCCACAACAAGCTGAGCTGTCTCCATAATTCCCACTATCCCTCGTGGGTTGACCACCCTGATGGCAGCTCTGATGTAGGGTTTCAACCCTTTCATGAAATTCCCCTCCATGGCGTCATCGGGCATTCCCCTCAATCACCCGGATAGAAGCTCAAAGCGCTCCCGGTACTCTACCACTGTGCCTTCCTGAACAAGAGACATGAACTGTTCATAATGGGTGCCCTCACTGGACACTCTGAACCTGTGCAGTAATAAGTCCTTGAACTCTTCCCAACTTCGTATAGGTTGTCGCCCCTCAATCCATTGGAACCAAGCCAATGATTTCCCCTCTAAGCAAATCGGGACAGCCATCAACTTTTCCTCCTCCGTGACGCCGTTAACGGCGAAATATCGCTCCACCCGGTAGACCCATCCGTACGCATCTTCCCCTTCGAATATGGGGACCTTCAACTTCCTCATCCGTGTATCTGTCCGAGGAGGATTCCTCCCATCCTCCCATGGCCCATGTTGAAATCCCTCCCACTGAGGTCTTCCCCTCCACTCCCCTGGATACGGGGTCTGCACCCCCTTTCTTGGTGGCTCCCAAGGGGCTCGGCCCCCCTCGTGTGTGCCTCCCGATTGTCTCGGCCAACCACCCCCGACCTCTCCTGTGGCTCGGCCCAACTCCGGCGGTCCTCCTGGACCTCTCGGCCACCCTCCTTGTGGCTCCCAGTTGGTGTGACCCATCTCTTGCACTCCTGCCGGCCTCATCGGCCACCCTCCATACAGACCGTGAGAGTCACGTATGGCTCCTCCCCCTTGGCCGGCGGCCCCCTCCCACGGTGCACCACCCACGCCGGATGCCTCCCACCCTTCCCTTGACCGAGGCTCTTGGCGCGAGATGTGAGGTGGTGCTTGCATGGCTTCCCCCGGTTGGCTTGCTCCATCTTCCCTAATTGAGAAATTAGGGTTAGGGTTTGACATCGGCGATTTTCCCTTTTCCTTCGGATTTGATTGAGCAACTTGGGCGTCTACCAATTTACGGATTATCTCTTCCATTTCCCCAAATCTCTCCTCTAGGGATGAGAATTTTCCTTCCAACGACGAAAGCTTCTCTCCCACTTCCTCCTTCAATTGGCTCATCTCCCCCTCCAAAACTTCTACCTTCTTTGATGCCATGCCGTCTAGGATCGAGAGCTCTGATACCAACTTGATACGCCCTAGGGGTTCCCAAGTTTGGGTTTGCCCTAATGCTCCTTCAAAGAAAAGATTTCTCCACCAAATCCGAGGAAGAACAAGAACCTTTGCATTAGAAATCCAAAAGAAACAAGATACAATTTGTCCACTTCGAGAAGGACAAGGTCTCCCACTACCAACCCTAGAAAACTTAGAGAAAGGAACTAAGGTGGCTAAGAGAAAACTCAATTCTTGCATAACCCTAGAAATCCCCCCTTAATCCCTACTTATAGCAAGCAAAAGACCAAACCAAGCCCACTAGTGGGCTGCCCAAGCTGAACCGCCCAGCTCAGGCCTGACCCGAGCCAAACCGGTCCAGAAATGGACCGGTTCCGCTCAAGCCGACCCCTCACTCCGCTCCGAGTCAAGTCCCGTGCCCGCGTCGCCTTCGACGGATCGGCCCGCGCGGTCTCCTTCCCGGCCGATGCCGCGTGCTCCGGGGTCGCCGGCTCTTCCTCTGCCGGTCGGCGGCGGCCCGCACGTCTCCTCCTCTGCCGGTCGGCGGCGGTCCGCATCAAAATGTTCCTTTCAACTGCTCACCACCATCCTTCTGCAAATTAGGGTCACTACTGACCAAAACAAGCTCATTAACATTATTAGTCTCATTAGTCTTTGAGGACTCAATGTCCCCAAGATCAAGAATAACAACCAAATTATCTGAACTGTTCACAGGAAAAGCATTTTGCCACATTTCTTGTTCTAAAGGAGAAGAATTCTTTAAAGTAGGAGAAGAATTATGAACTACATTTGTAGAAAAATCAGGAACAATGTTACCATTCTTGTTAGCAGTAGGAATATTAGAATTCAAGTTAGGGCTAAGCTCTTTAGTTATAGCAACATTAGAAATAAAATTCTCATCTATAACATTAACCAAAGGAATCACCTCCCCTTGATCACTAATATGAACCACCATATCGTTGGCAGCAGAATCATTACCAACTTCTTTTTGAACCAAAGGCAAAACTTTCGTACCAAGATTAGCAATAGGTTTATAAGAAACTTTCTCTTTTCGGAGGTTAGGATGTAACTGAAAACATTCATTAATTTCATGACCATGCATCTTACAATGGGAGCAAAAGATAGGTAAATTTTCAATCTCAACTTTTTGAAAATATCCATTTAATTCCGATCCAAGCCATATTTCATGAAGATGCTTTTTTGAGACGTCAAGTTCAACTAGAACCCTAGCCACAGAAGACCTAGAAAAAGAGGCAGTAACTTAATCAGTTTGTAAATGTCTCCAGAACACAGACGCCAATCCAAATAAAATTTGCATATTAAAAAAATGTAATCGAAGATTAGGAAAACAATCCAAATAGGAGCAATGGGAGACTCCTCCCTCACATCAAAATCCGGAGACCATTTTAGCAACCTCATTTGACAGCCATTAATGTAATAAGAACGACGAGAGAAAACGTGACTATAGTCTAAATCATTAGTCAGTTGCATAGCAATGTGTCTAGGATCCAACAAACCCACATCAAAAGAATTAGATAGTTTAAGAGCCAAGAAAAATTTTTGAATAACATCTAGGTTAGGCAGATGCAACACAAATTTCCCAACTAGAGTGAAAGCAAAGGGTACGTGTTGCAAGCTGTGAAACCACAGAACCCTCAAATAAAAGGGTCGGGCAACCTGTAAACGAAGAATGCACAAAATGAACTTTAGATGCGTCAGAGGAACCCCCCGACACCACATCCTTAAAGGAGCGGGACTTACCAACCAGGATCGAAGAGGCAACCGGGGTGGACGACGACAATGGGGTTGTCATCCCCACGCCCCCCACGCAAGAAAACTCGGAGATGAAGGATCAGAGAGCTCCCGAAGAGAGGAGACGAAATCGCCACGAAATCATAGAGCACGACGGAACGAGGCAGCTAGGGTTTTGCTTTTTTGTATTTTTCCTTTCTAAGTTAAAATTGTAGTATACCTTAGTGATGCTCTTTATGTCGACCTTAGGATATGTATGCCTTACCGCAACAAGCTTATGCTATCAGAAGATACAGCTGGTGCGTTTAGAATTCTTTCATGTAACTCCAACCTAGTCTATGAACATCAACACTTAGATGGAAGGAACAATATAGGTTTTCCTTCTGTTATTATATTACATATGGCCTTCTTTTTTTATAATGTTGCTTAGCTAGATTTAAAATTGTTAGTTCTGTGTGGAATCTAATTGTGTCGATCAATCGGGTCATACTGTTAACTTAGTTTTGAAATTTGTCAGTCGAGCTCGACGAGCTCTCCGGGAAATTTTTTTTAACAGTACAACATTATGATGTATGCTTGAGCATTGTAGCGCTTCAGGCTCGGGCTTGAGCTAGTGAAGTGCTGCGACACTTCAACCCCTAACGCCATGGCATTTTGAGTTGGGCTAGAGACAAAGATGGTGCACCGTGGCTCTCCAACCCTCAGTGTCATGGCTCGCGGCGCTGTGAGTCAAGCTAAGCAGTTTCTCTTCACTCTCCTTCTTATTTCAATTGAAGGCTTACATCATTTAGATTTTTTTGAGTGCATCTCTTATCCATTTTGAGTTAATAACTATGTGTGAATGAAGAGAGACAAAGAGGCAGAGGATAACAAGAGAGATCTACACAATTTCTTCAAATTTTCATAGTGAATTTTTTTGTGGTGTGGCTCTATGATTTTTTCCCGATTTCAAAATTTTTTCACATTTAATGCTGGTATTCTTTCTTCTTCACTGAACTTTTATTTTTTTTGTTTGTTTTGTCATTTTATTATACCTTCCAACAGAAATTACGGTAATTGCTTTCAATAGGACCTGGAAATAAATTGGTGAGTTTTGTTTCATTGAAAACAATGCAAGACGACTTTTCATGCATTCTTCCCGCATGATTTTCAATTATATTTTCATTTTTTTTTTTGCCTCTTTATTTCCTCAATGAGACTCTTTCTTCTCTTAAGCTTTCTTGAATTGGGTGAGTGATTACTCCATTGTTTCCTTATGTCCAAGCTGAGGATCAAATACAGTCACTGATAATGGTTGCAGTAGTGGACAATATGAACACTTCTCATTTTGAAGATTATTATTATTACCATTAGATTTCCAAATGAAGCATACTTGTGCTTGCAGATTCTTGAAGATTGCAGTATTGCTTGTTCTTATGATCCATACACATTAACATTGTTTTCTTAACTTTTGTTTCTTTTTCCAAAATACTTGAAATTACTGAGTAATCTTGATCATATCCAATAATCTAAGCGTGAATGCATGCAATGAGGCTTGTGCATTCTTTTGATATTGTCCTTAGATTTATTGATAATATTGTACTGGGACTTGTGCATTACTACTCAAGGAATGCAACTTTTATGCTTCTGTGCTTTTTGTATTACATTTTGCACATCAAGGATGTAGTTAAATAAATGTTATTATATTTCTAGGCATATTGCTCTTTTATTCTCAGTTTATGCATTTGTTTTATCAGGTATGCCAAAGATTAACATTGGACCTTTGTTTATCTATTAAGAAAGTTCTATATGCAAGGCCTTTTAGGGTGCTTGCATTTAAGCTTCATTTGGGTACAGCTTTCTTACAGCTTCTTAAAGCAGCTTTTTTGTATAAAAATTAAAATTTTAATTTGTACTAGAAAGCTGCTTTAATTTGTACTAAAAAGCTATTCCAAACGAAGTCTTAATTTTAGCTTTACTATGCTAAATACAGCTCACTTTTTCAAGTGTTCAGTCTCAAACTTTCTTTTACTTGCCCAAAAGTCACATATTTAGTATTTTAGAGAAAAATATGTCATCATATGTGCTCTAGCTTGATGAAATTATGAAGGCTTACATTTATTAGCTAAAAGCAGTGAGCTATCCTCTGTCCCACAGAGTATTTGGGTATTTTTTTTGTCTTTCTCTTATGGAAACTTTAGATGATTATAAATTCAGGATTTTTTTTTTTTGTTATATTAGTTTGAACAGGATTCAATCCAAGTTCTTTGGCAACAAATTTCAATGGCTGATACCAACTCTTGAGCTAGTTTAAGTATTATTAACTTTTGATGGATTTACTTATGTTAAGGGATAACCTTTCATATATAGCTTGGTTGACAAATCAAATTTAACTTAAATCACAAAAGAAACAATTTTTCTGAACTGAATGATTAATGATTAGCCTGGAAGCTCTTAGAAATCTCAAGATTTTTAGGGCTCTCTAGCCGAACTCTAAACGACTGTAAGGCATAGCTGGTTTGCTCCATTCAAACGACAAAAAAATTGCTAATTGGTGAAGGGTGAACAGTGCGACGCCAATATTGGCGTAGCACTGTTCACCTATACGATTTTTCTGTCTCAACCAAATTTGCAGAAGAAACGTGCGAAAGAGGAGAAGACGGTTACCTTCACAGAAACGTGCAAAATGGAGTTCGGTTGGAGATGAATCACAACATTTTTTAGTTTCACTACATTTTGCAGTGAAAAATGAGATTTTCGGTTGGAGATGCCCTTAATTTTCTACTTGCCAGAATTGCCAAGTTTTCACAATACAGTTTGTTTTGTTGTTGTTTACAAGATTGCCAGAATTTATAATCTAAGAACATCCCATCCCTATATATTTAGAGTGGAGTTCAGTGTTCTTTCTTTGCATGAAGGTTTGTATTGGGAGTTTGAGGAGCCTGAACAACTATCGGTGTTTTGTGATGTGTTGTTGAAGCTGGCTTTCTTATACATTTTGTGGTGGTGGGTGTTCTGCTCAGATTTTCAACTCAAATGCGATATCAAACACCTGTTGTACATGCACATTAGAAGCTTTCAACCTTTACTCTGCTGCTTGTTTTAGATTTTATCTAATTCAATTATGAAATTGGCAATGGTTACCCACTTTTCAAATCTACCAATGCATCAGTGGACAATTTGTATGAAACTCTTAGTGGACAGTTTGTTTTGTTGTTGGAAAAAATCCAATTAATATGTGGTTTGTACAGGCTCTAAGGTTGTACTGGTATACTAAGAACCCTTATCAACTTCGTTCTTTTTTGTTTTACACAGCTTCTTGTTGCCCTTAGGGTGCTACACTTTCAGAGATCAATCACCTTCCTTATAGACGGGGGCGGAACAAACCTCTCTTTTGAGGGTGAGCAAAATAAGATTGTGAAATGCATAATTTTATGTATGACATAAAAAAATGAATATTTTTTTTGAGAAATTCGATAATTACAATTATTGAAGATGGGGAAAATAATTAAAATTTTTATTCTTCTAAGAAAAAAAAATAATATTTCAGGGTTGCCCACCCTGAGCTCTTCCTAGTTCCACCCCTGCTCAGAGAAAGCCACGAAGGTCGGCAAATAAAGCCAATAAATGGAGTTAACCATTTTTGTTGTGACTATGGTCAAATAAAGCCATTTTAGTAAGTAAACTGAAGAGTGAATTTGATTGTATTTTCCCCTCTTGATGCCATTGATAGCAAAATATTCATCTCATTATAATGAAAAATACTGCTGAAATTGCACGTTAGACAAATTTATTGATTTTATGATGAATGCTTATGAGTTTCAATCATCTAAAAATCTTCATGTTCCAATTTACTTCATTTTTCCTCTCTTAAACAATCTGCTAGCAGCAATAATGCCTCAATTGAATTTGATAGTGTGAATCTTTGATTCTATTTTGATCTTCTTATTGTTCAAATAGATGTCTTTGAGAAATATAAACAGTCATATTAATTGTGTGGTAGCTCATCATATAGTTTTTTTTTTACCATCAAAATTTTATTTATCAATTTCCCTCTCAGATATGGATTCAGACAGATAATATTGCTCCAGTAAAGTAGCAGATGCATCAGCCTAAGAGATGGTAGATCTTGCAGTATCCATACTGGTTGAAGTTTCACCAGGATTTGGCTAATTAGTAGAGGGGTAATCATCATGAGAAACATGTTTATTCCTATTTTAGACAAGGATATTTTAAATGAAAAAAAAGTCATTAATGAAAATGATAATAACAAATTAAAGACCAAAAAGCCAAGCAAAAGAGAGAAGACAGGGAAGACATGTCTAGTCATATCCTGTTTTTCATTTTGATACATTATAAAATGGAAAAGATTTGGAGAAAGATATAGTAAGAGGAGGTCATATGACATGAACTTTTCTTATGACCCTTCACATCTACTAATATTAAGCCATAAGAGATGAGAGTGTTTATATAGATGTGAGCAGATGAGGGTAATTAGATGATGATTTGATAATAGTAATCGAATGACAATAGTTCAATAGAAAGGGTAGGGCAACAATAAATTAATGATAATAGTCTAACAACGGAGGTAGGTTGTTTAAGATTCGATTGTGATGGTTAGATGACAATGGTCTAGCAGCAGTAGGTGGCTATGGTTTGAGAGTGGTGGTTGGTCCGATGTTGGTGATTGGGTGGTGATAATCTAATAGTTGTGGTCCGATGATAGTAGTCCAATGACTTGGGAAATTAAGCAACTACAAGAAAATTATGAAGTAGTTGGTGAAATTGAAATAATTGTCCAAGGTCTGATGTTATACAATGAAGTCTTCATTGTCGTTATTATGAAGTCAACGTAGAAGAAGTCTCATGTTGGTTGCTCTATTACTTTTGATGACTGAGTAGCAGGGAGTTCAAATCCTTCATCAAGACCCACTCATCATAAACATAGGAATTAGCTCATGTTATAATATTAAGAGAATTTTGATTGATAATAGGATCCTTGACAAAATCCTTTTCTATTTATATTTCTAAGCTTAAACTTGGTTATGAAAAAGCTTCAAACTACTATTGGACCATTATATGAATTTGATAATTAACCACTATGGATAGTAGGAACATCCACAGTTTCTATCACCTTTGGGAATTCCCCTGACAGGTGATACTCTTAATCAAGTTCAAAGTATTCAAGTTAGAATCAGTATACAACAACACATTTGTGAGCCTCCCATTCAAATTTTTAGCAACATATTTGTGTCATGCCTTTAGTTAAGTTTTCAACTCTAATTATGATCAATGAAGTGTGCAAAAATAATTAGTAAGCACAATCATATTTTATGAGACATCCTCAACTACATATATCAAGAATCCCCTTAGTGTTGAAAAAATTGGCCTCTTAGATGAGGAAATTAGTAAAAGTTGGTTTTCTACTATCTGATTAGTAAAAGATAGAGTACATACACTTCTTGTGCAAGAAATAATATTTTATTTATTTATTTATTTTAAAACCCATGAAGGGGCCTACGCGTTAATATCAAAAATTGTTACAAGATCCTTAAAAGGAACCTCCAGCTCGCTAGTGCTAAAAAAAGCGACAAGAAAAAGCAAAAGAAAACCTAAAAGTCGATAATTCCTTATACTAAAGATGACACAAAAACCTAAATACATTCTAGGGCTGCAAGAAGACAACACCCAAAAAAAGAAGAACAAATGAAGGGCATTCAACATAATCTTCCTACAAAAAGAATGAGCAAACCTCAAAAATCTCAGTATGCTAGCAGTCCATCTAATCCAATCAGGATAGCATCGACAGCCACGTATTGAGAAAGAAAGCTCGAGCTCGCTGCAAAAATAGTTGATGTCGATGTAAATCACTTTCACCTGCAAGACACAAGATCTATAAAGCCAGAGGTAAAACAAAAAAAAAATATAAATCAACCAAAACATATAAAAGTAAATTTGGATAATGAACTGATCTAAATGAAAGCACCACTGCAAGCACAAATGAGGAATTAGACTGCTAGAGCTCAGGATTAAGATAGTATAAGCTTCATCAAGTAAATCCACAAGCCACTCAATCCAACCCTCAGCAGCATAAACCAACCACAAATTTAAGTAGCCACTGCAATCAACCCTTATCTAATTGTTAAAATAACCCGTGATGCAGTAGCTAACACCTCCACACCCATAGAGAGGCAATAGGTAAATAGAGGCAGCACAACCATAGTCACAACAAATAAACAGAGTCCCAAGACTAGAAAAAACCTTCATAAGATCCCCAACAACACATAAGTGATATTCTAAGGAGTCACCAAAATCATTCCAACATATGATAAGTAACATAATCTAAAACCCCTCCAAATCAGACCCACAGCCTCCAGTAATCCAACAATGCACCCTGAAGGGAGGAGCACCAATGGGATAAACTCTCAGCAGCAAGGTCCTTGCAATCATCGCTCAAGTCTAAATCCATCCAGACCACAGCTATACCATTCCAAACTAACTCAAAATCCCAACCCTAGAATAACAGCCAAGTGTTAGGCCCCCAGCACCCACAGCAGGATACCCAGGTGTAGCCAAAAAACAGAACATAAAAAAACCACCAACCAAAAATGCTAGAAATTAAAAGAATAAGAAAAAAATAGAGCACAATCAGCATAGAGAAGTACTGGTAATTCCAACAAAAAATGAAGCACCATCTCTGAAAACCATCAATTGAGACAAAGCTAGGCCTAACCAAAAGAGGCAATTCATCACCAAACACAAACAGGCTAAACCCAGAGCCAAGAGGAGGGAACAAAAATAGAGAAATAGCCCAATAGACAACAAACCACAACTCTCAAAACATCCAGTAGTCCACAAAGGAAGAAAACCACTTAATTAATAACATAAGGATACCCAATTCATCTAGCTTAAGCAAACCATGAAGAGGGGCCGAAATGGAAGCCCCATTAATAAGATCGATAAAACTCGCAAGGGAACACCCCCCCAGTCCGCAAGCCAGGAAGCACACACATTCCCCTCCTTATTAGAGTGCAAAAACTCATAATTCAAACCAACCAAAAGCTTCTTAATATCTCTAATCAAGTAAAAAAGGTCAGGGGAACAAATCATATCTCCCTCAACTAAAAACGACCGGAAATCATATTTAGAATTCAGCTCAATAAGAATATTAGTTAAATTAAGGGTGACAAATAAACGATACCATAAAGAATAGCCATGGTAACAACCTTACCATAATTACCAAGAGGGGCAGGCCCAACAAAGGCTAAAATAAGACCACCACTACTATCCCGGATAGTACCACCACTACCACCAGTCGAATCACCACAATCTTCATCCACATTAAATTTGAAAAATTCTTTTTGGCGGTTTAAGCCAATAAATGATGTTAACATGGGAATCAGTTGGAGCACCCGTCTACCTAATCCCTAACTCTTTGCCAAGAAAATAATAATTCTTAAAATTCTTATAGAAAAGTAACTTAACAACCTCAAGAGAGAAAACCTTGTCCTTAACCCTCTGAATCACATTGAGATGGTTCATTTTCACATCATTAAAAATAGAATTATTCCGTTCCATCCAAAGAAACCAGAGGATGAGAGTAGAAACAATATTACAGATGTGCCTTTTAGAATTAATAAACCAAACATTAAGCATAGACTTAATAGTGAGATTGCCATTAAAGCAATTTAATTGGACCAAATTGTCAAAAAAGATCCAAGTTCTAAAAGCAACCGAACCAGAAATAAAAACATGATGTAAATTCTCACGATGGCAACAACACTGACATTTGGAAGCCAGACAAAACCCTTTTTTAATGAGATTATCATCAGTGGGAATATATCTATTCAAAATTCTCCAAACATAGAAACAGTGGAAGGAATGCTCTTATACCAAATAAACTTAAAAATATTATCACTATTACTCTTAGTTCTAAAAGTATGCCAAGCAACTTTTAATTGGAAACTACCATCTTTAGAAAAATCACATAAAATATTATCCTTAGAAGCAGAATTGAAAGGTAAGTTAATAATTGAATGAATAATGCATTTAGGAATAATATTAGAGAGCTTGTCATAATCCCAACCATTGTCATTAAAAAAAAAGAATTAACCTTAACAAAAGCATGAGAGGTTGAATTCAAAAGATTTGTCATAAGAGCATTCATATCAGAAATAAGTATGCATTCCTTCAAAATAAATCTAACATTTAAGCCAATCATCTAGAAGGAAAAAAAAAATCACATAGACCGCCAACAAGTGATTGAGGTTTTGTTTGGGACAACTTTTTTACTTCTTCTTAAAGCAGCTTTTTAATACAAAAATTTTAATTTTTATACTAAAAAGCTGCTTCAAAAAGCAATAGAAAAACAGTCCCAAATGAAGCATGAGCAGGAATTCATAAAATCTTGGATGATGTATTCATATGAGAGGTATACCTTCTTTCTTGGTTGGGAAATGTCATCATGTTTAAAAGGGCCAATGGTGCTTGAATAATGTGGGTAGATTAGATCAATCTCAAGAAAGCTTGTTCAAAAGAGCTTTTTTTATCCTATGTATATATCCACTGATTGAAATCACATATGCATATTAAGTGTTCATTTTATGGACACTTACTCTTACAACAACTAAATAAGAATGAACCATACGAATGAAGATGCACAACATTTCATATAGATAAATAAATATATTGATATGAAGTCATACATTTCATATTGATATTAAAATCGCATCACTCTCTCTCCTGCCCCGTGCGCCGCTCTGGCGATTTAGGGCATCCCGTCCCGAGCGCCTTTGTTTGCAAATTTTTGCTCTTTCTGCTTATTTCCGGCATTTGATCTCTGCTTTAGATGTGTAGATCGTTGTGTTTTCTTGCCCCTGGTGGGCTTTTCTCTCATGGTGGAGGTTCCTCCGGGTAACCCATGGGGAAAAGCTTCGGAGCTGGAGGTTTCGAAGAAAAAAAGGTTTTTTTCAACTAGATGCTGAGAGATCCTCGTCGCCTTCGAGATCTAGATCCTTTAAAGATGTTCTTTCCGGTGCTGCATCCTCAGGTGATATTTTTCCAAATGTGCAATAATCGATTTTTAATGGTCATCCGGGTGTTTTACTGTCGGATGAGGAATTTCTTAAACTGGCTTCCCCTTTTCAATTTACTTTGGTAGGGAAATTTGGAGTGCGTAGACCGAATCTGGATGTTATTCGTAATTTTTTTGCTTCTATGAAATTGTCGAGTTTTTATTCTGTTGGATTACTGGATGCTAGGCATGTGGCTATTCAATTGTCTAATGACTTAGACTATAGTAGAGTTTTTGCTAGATGATCATATTTCATTTATAACTGTCAAATGCGTGTGCTAAAATGGACGCCTTTCTTTGATATTAAGGAAGAATCTCCTATTGTTCCTATTTGGATTTCGTTCCCGAATTTACGTTTGCATTTCTTTAATCCGAAGGTTTTACATGCGTTGGGTACCATTTTTGGGAGACCGTTACAGACGGATCAGGCCACTGCGTCGAGAACTCGACCTTCGGTTACTAGAGTTCTGGTTGAAGTAGACATTTCGAAAAAATATCCCAAAGAAGTTTGGGTTGGATCCAAGGCTTATGGTTACTTGCAAAAAGCCGAATTTGAGAAAATACCAGATTTCTGTACTCATTGTAAAATTCACGGACATGCGAATGTGGATTGCTTTAAAATTCACCCAGAATTGAAAATAACTGCGAATTATGACAGTGTGAGGCCTGGATCTACCGTGAATAATCTTGTCGAAGTGCCTATCGTGGACAATAAAGAAGAGAATTAGGTTATTCCGGTGGAACCGCCTCAGACGGAACATAATAATCAGTTAGTTGAAGAAAAATGTGATAAGGTTAGAGAGGAAAGTGGTAATACTGAGAATATGGATTTGATGAATTCGAACAAGGGGATTCAATCGAATGAGGCTCTTAGAGAGCCGGAGAATAGTTCTTCCACATCCAAGGGTCCTAAACTTGTTATTTTGGTTGATAATTTATTAAATGAATTGCCTATTAATTCTAATTCTGTGGCAATTGAGAATGATTTACTTTCTAAACAGGGAAACATGGATGAGGAGATAAATAGTAGAGGGGTGTATGCTGATTCTGTTGAAGAAGGAGAATTT
Organism: Dendrobium officinale; assembly: GCA_019514585.1. NCBI lineage: Eukaryota > Viridiplantae > Streptophyta > Magnoliopsida > Asparagales > Orchidaceae > Dendrobium > Dendrobium officinale. The sequence continues at coordinate 29,866,356 of CM033698.1, forward strand.
ATTCCTACTACAAATGCTAATGCCTCTCTGAATGTCTATTCTCCTAAATTGAAAGGTCAAAATAATGGGGATGACGAATGGATTCATAAGGTGGTAAGAAAAAGAGTTAGCAAGGTAAAAATGCTTGTCCGGCTACTCCTAGATCCACCAAAGCTCAAACTTCTGCGAAAAATGGTAATGATTACAGCAATTATGTGAAATGTTAGGGGTACCGGTGGTAATGATTCGAAAATTAGAGTTAAAAAATCTTTGTAGGATTCATAATATTAAACTGCTTGTCTTAAGTGAACCTATGATTAGTGCTGATAAGATTGTGGAAACTGCTAGATTTTTAGGTTTTTCTATGTTTTTTGCTATGTGCTCTAATAAAATATGGATTATGTGGCATAATTCTATCTCTCTTGATATTATTGTGGATTATCATCAAGTTGTCCATTGTCATATTAATGTTAGTAATAAAAATTTTTTTGCTTCTTTTATTTATGCTGCCTCTACTAGAATGAGTAGGCTTAATCTGTGGGAGCAACTTTGTAATTTTTCTACTAATATTAGTGGGCCGTGGTGTGTGGGTGGTGATTTTAACATCATTTCTAATGCTAGTGAAAGAAGGGGGGGGGGGGGGGGGGGGGGGGGGGGGGGGGGGTTGTCGGCCTAATATTAAAGCTATGGAAGATTTTAATGATATGATTAATGAGTGTAATCTTAATGACATTAGTTTTTCTGGTAATTCTTTTACTTGGAGTAGGGCTAACCTATTTCAAAGGCTGGATAGATTTCTGTTTAATAATGAGTGGTTGTCTCACTTTTCTTCTACTAATGTTGAACACTTGAGTAAAATCATGTCTGATCATGCTCCTCTTCTTCTGAATATTAATGTTTTAAATCAGAGTGGTTCTGTTGCTTTTAGATTTTTGATATGTGGCTGATGCATGATAGTTTCAATAAGGTTGTTGAAAATAATTGGAATGCCCCTATTTTTTCTGATAATAATATTAGTGGTATGTTGAGACTGTGGTCGAAACTTACTAGACTTAAACAATGCCTGAGGTATTGGAATAAATTTGTTTTTAAAAATGTTTTCTCTAATATTATTGAAGCTGAGTCGAGAGTTGATGAGTTGGAAGATATTTTTCTTGATAATCCTTCTGAGGAGAATACTTTAAACTTAAATATTGCTAAAAATGATTTATGTCTTCTTCAATCTCAAGAAGAAGCTTTTTGGAAGCAAAAGGCTAATGCTAAATTTATTATGGAGGGGGATAGAAATACCAAATTTTATCATGTTATTGCTAATAAGAATAAAACTAGAAGTAAAATTCATAAAATTATTAATAGTGATGACATTATTTTGGAAAAAGAAGAAGATATCTGTAAGTCGGGTGTTGATTTCTTTGTTAATATGTTTCATAATCATGCTAATACTATGCCTATTTCTGATAATTCTGTTATTCCTAACCTTATTAGTGAAGATGATAATAATATGCTTTGTCATTTTCCTTCTGATATTGAAATTTGTGATGTTATTAAGGATATGAATGCTGATGCTACTGCGGGCCCGGACGGGTTTACTACCAAATTCTTCCAAAATTCTTGGGAGATTGTGAAGGAGGATGTTATTAATGTGGTGTTGGACTTCTTTGGTGGTAATCCCTACCCGAAATTCTTTTCTTCTTCTAATATTGCTCTCATCCTTAAAAATGAGGGAGCTAATGCCTGGACTGATTTTAGACCTATAAGTCTGTGTACCTCTTTTAATAAACTGAATTCTAAAATTCTGGCTAATAGATTATCGAAGATTTTACCTAGAATTATATATCTCTTTGAATCAAACTGGTTTCGTTAAAGGTCGTAGTATTAGCGACAATGTTTTACTTGCTCAGGAGCTTACTCATGATATTAATACAAAAGTTAATGGTGGGAACATTATTTGGAAATTAGATATCACTAAAGCTATGATAATTTGGATTGGAACTTTCTCTATAAAGTGCTTTCTCTATTTGGTTTCAATCAAAAGTTTCTTTTGTTAATTAAAAATAGTGTGCAAACTGTTTTTTTTTTCTGTGATTATTAATGGTAGAAATCATGGGTATTTTAAATCTTCCAAAGGCCTTCGTCAAGGTGATACTATTTCTCCTTCTCTGTTTATTATTGCTATGGAGTATTTATCTAGAGGTTTGGAGGATCTGTTTGCTAAGAATATTAACCTGAATTTTCGTACTAAAAAAGGCTTTCCTATTAGTCGTTTGAGTTTTACTGATGATTTCATTTTATTTGCGAATGGCTCTATTAGAAATGTTAAAATTTTAATGAAGTTTCTGGATAAATTTAATGCTTACAGTGGTTTGGTTTTTAGTAGAGAGAAGAGTATTTTTATTGGTGCTAATTCTATAAATCAGAATAGAATTCAGGAGATTCAAAGGGTTTGTGGTTTTAAAGCTAAAAATCTTCCGATTAAGTATTTGGAAACTCCTATCTATAAAGGTAAAAAGAAGAACTTTCTTTTTGAAGATATTTTCACTAGTATTAAAAAAAAACTTGCGAATTGGTCTTCTAACTTTCTGTCTTTTGGTGGTCGTTTGGTTCTTATTAAATATGTTCTTAATTCTGTTCCTATATATCTGTTCCATACTTTAATGCCTTTTGCCGCCATTTGTACTAGATTAGAAAGAATGATTAATAAATTTTTTTGGGGTTCTAAAATTAATTCTAAGGCTATTCACTGGTTGGCTTGGAAAAAAAATTGTGGTGTTTTGGATGAAGGGGGGTTGGGTTGTAAGAGTTTGTTTGAAACGGCTTTGCTTTTTTCTCACAAATTATGGTTTTCTTTTAGAGCTAACATTAGTTTATGAGCTCGTTATATGAATGTGAAGTACTGCAATAACATGCACCCGTCGTTGTATTTTTTTAGAAATTCTAACTCCTTAACGTGGAAAAGATTATGTAATATTAAGTGGGAAGTTGAGAATTTCATTCAGTGGGGGTTGGGAAGGGGTGATATTTTTTTCTGGCAAGATAAATGGCTGGGTGATTTTTCTATTGATTCTTACCTTTTCACTCATACTATGGATTCTATTAAAGTTTCTTCTTTCATGCTAGATAATGTTTGGAATGTGGATAAGTTGAATAGTTGTGTGCCTAACTGTTTAGTTGATATTATCAAGAACATTCCTTTACAAGTTAATTGCAATGATAAAATCTTATGCTCTGCCACGGCTAATGGTAAGTTTCACCTTCGTAAGATTTAGGACAAAGTACGTATTTCTTATGATAAATGTCCTAGATTTGCGGCTATTTGGCATAGTTCATTTCCTATTACTTATTCTATTTTTGTTTGGAGATGTTTAAAAGGCTTCCTTCCGGTTGACAATTTGTTGCAAAGAAAAAAAAAGGTTTTATTTTGGCGTCCAAATGTTTATGCTGTACCAATAGTGAGGATATTGATCATATATTTGTGAATGGTTTGGTGACTGATCAAGTGTGGTGCTACTTCAATAACATTGTTGGTAAGAATTCTTTGTCTAATATTAATACTTTACGTGATATGTTAGATGGCTGGTTACACTCCACCAAAGGTCATTGTTTTAACTTGTTGCCGATCCTCATTTTATGGTATCTTTGGAAAGCACGTAACGAGGCTAAACATGAGAATATTAAGATGGAGGCTTCTTTAGTTATTAATAATATTAAAAGAAAGATGTTACAGTTGTATAATTATAAAATTATTACTTTTAAAACCTTCTCTAGATGTAAAAACTTAGCTAGAATTTCTGGTATTAATGTGGACTGGGTTAACAGTGCTATGGAGGATTCCTTTATTGTGTGGAGGAAGCCTAAAACTCCCTTTGTGAAGTTGAATACAGATGGTATGGTGGGTTTGACGAAGGCTGGTGTGGGTGGTCTCATTAGGGATTGCAATGGGAACATATTAGTTGCTTTTGTTGCTCCTTTGCAGCAAATGGATGTGTTGGTGGCTGAGTTATATGCTTTGTTATTTGGCCTGGAACTGTGCATTAAAAATGGGCGTAACTGTGTGTGGATTGAAGTTGATTCTCTGTGGCTGGTTCAAATTATTAGAGATGGCTTTTCTGGAAATGCTCAATGTTTTTATATCATTAGAAAAATTAAACTGCTTCTGAAGGATATGAAGTTTGAAATCTCTCATATATTTAGGGAAGGAAACGGATGTGCTTATTGGTTAGCTAAAAAGGGAGCTTATCTTAATGATTACGAGGAAGTAGATACTCTGAATTTAGATACTGCTTTTAAAGGTTTGTTGATGATGGATATATCTGCTCTGCCCCATGTCAGGTATGGGTAATTCCTGTATTATGAGTAATTTTGGTGCTATTTTTACTGATGCTGTTTCTTTGGCGGTTAGCTTTTGTTTTTGGGTTAATTGCTGGTGGCTGCTGTTTTGGGATTATTTCTAGTTGTCTGTGATGGTTGGTCTCTGTTTTCGCGTTAGTCTTAGTGTTATTGCTTTTAATCTGAACATTAACTGGGGTTACATGGTTTTTTTGTGGAGTATGTTATATTTCTGGGTGGTTTTTAAAAGACGTTAGTTTGTGTGCTGCTGCTGTTGATATTTTGATGGTTGGTGGGCAGCTTCTGGTGTCGGTTTGGGGATGTTATGGAGCTTGTTGGTTTCTGAGAATGTTTGGGAAGTATATTACTGATGTTAAAGATTACTGGATATGGTTGTTGATTTGGTTTTTCAATGTGGTCTTTAACAAGGATGGGTGTTATCCTAATGCAACTGCTGTTGTTTTTGAATTTGTTGTGGTGTTTGTTTTGGAGAATGTAGTTTTCTGCTCTGATTTATTGGACAGGGGTGTTTTTTCTGGTTTGTATTTTCCTTATTTCTGTTGGGGGACTATTACATGTGGTTTGGAGACTTGCTGTAGTGATATCATCTGTCGTTGTGTCTTACAAGATGGGAATTCTATTCCTAACGATTTCGATTTGTTTGATCTCGCGGGTTTTAAGAATTTGAATGGTGGAAGTGACAAGATGAGTTTTGCTGGGAATTTTAATTGGGGGGCTGTGGTTGTCTGTTATGCTGCTGCTAACCTCTGGGAGAGTTGGTATCACTGGACTCATCTTCATTTTTATTTTTTTATTGATGTTAGCTTCTATGATCAGTATACTTCTTTTGTGATAACTACCTGCAGGAAATTATACACTTTTCGTGGTAAAAGCTGCTCTGCCTGCAAGGTAATTTTATTTTGGTTTTTAGCAAATTTTGGTTGTTATTACTGCTTTTTTTACAGGAAGACTGAGCGGAATGTTATTATCATGAGCTTCCTTTTTTGGGTTATGTTGACTCACAGACCTAGTCTTATTTTGCATTATTTTTGTAATGGTAGAAAAAGGAACCACCGGCTCATAGGTTTTGATTTTACTTTTTTACGTGTAGCTCTTTCGAGCAGTAGTGAGCTGGAGGATCCTTTTAAGGACCTTGTAACCGCTTTTTGATTATAAACACGTAGGCCCCACGAGCTGGTTTTAAAAAAAAAAAAAAACATTTCATATCAAGTATTTGTTTTATGGACACTTAGGCTTCGTTTGGGATGGCTTTCTTACAGCTTCTTAAAGCAGCTTTTTAGTATACAAATTAAAAATTTTGTACTAAAAAACTTCTTTAAGAAGCAGTAAGACATCCGTCCCAAACGAAGCCTTACTCTTACAATAGCTAAATAAGAATGAACCATGCAGACGAAGATGCCACAACGTTTCATATAGACAAATGACTATATTGATATGAAGGCATATCTTTCAAGTTGAAGAATATTGGTGTCACCTACCAACATCTCATGAATAAGATCTTTATATATATATATATATATATATATATATATATATATATATATATATATATATATATATATATATATATATATATATATATATATATATGTTGCGTGTTAGGAAATACGCGGCGGTAGAGTTTATAAATTTGCGTCCGAGCGTTGCACGTAAGTTTAACACACAAACAGAAAGAAAGAGTGAACACCAAGAGTTTTTACGTGGAAAACCCAAAAATGGGAAAAACCACGGGGCCTCGCCCAGTTGCAAATTTCCACTAGCGTTTTCGTAGATTACAGATGGCGGATTTCTTCCCACAAGTCGGGATAATCCAAATACAACTTGTCTTTTCCACGAAATTCACAAAATCCTGCGAATTCCCTAAGTTTCCTGAAAATCCTGCAGAGTTCCGGCGTCTTCAAGCGACAGGAAAAACTCCGGCGGCGGTGGTCGAGGAGGTGAGGAATCTCCTATTCCCCTTTCTCCTTCTCCTTCTCTTCTTCCTCTCTCTCTTCCCTCCCCCCTTTTGGTGTAGAATGAGGGCTCTATTTATAGTTTTTCTGGAGTGGCATAGCCCGTAAATAGGCATGAGATCAAGGGCGAATTGGGAGTGGTTTGAATGGATGGCCGATATCGAATCTTTTGATCATACACCGTTCGTTGGTTATTTGAAGGCCTTAATGATGTCGGAATTAGATGATCTTGGGCTCGTTGGATTCGTCTCGTCGAGCCGTTCGATTCGAGTATAAGCTCGTCAAAATCGGAGACCGTTTGGTTACTCAAATTGCGGTTTGAATCTTCCAACAGTGCTTTGAACCCTTGATTCGGACTCATTTGGGCTCGGATTGGGTTGATCTTGGTGTCGTTGGGTTCGTATTTCCGAGACGCTCAGTTTGACTGTAAGCTCGCTGAAATCGGAGTTCATATGCTCCCGAAATTAATATTTGAAGTTTCCAACTAGTTTTTGCCTCGAGATTCGTGCCGATCAAGATGATTTTGCGATGCCGTATCAGTTGCCCCCCTATTTTCGGACGTCGAAGCTCCAGAAGTCCGAAAATACTTGTTCTGATTTTTACATTGGCCGAATCTCAAAAAATTAAGTTCCAAAAGTTGAACATTTGCTCAAACTTGATTATAGAGGCCCCGTTGAGTTCCGAAAGCGTCGAAATCGAGTCCGGAACGTCGAAAAACATGTCCTGGGACCCCAAAAATGCCCAAATCGGACCGTCCGGACCGAAAATCGGGCCCGGACACGTGTAGGCGGCTGAACCGGCCGGCTGGCTGACCGGCCAGCCGCCGCCTGCCGCCGCTCGCCGGCGGCGGCTCCCGCGGTACCGCGCGGGGCGCGGTTTGACCGCGCGGAAGGAACCGCGCGGTGGAGGCTTCGCGCCCGTTTGCCGCGGACTGCCTGGACCGGTTAGCGGTCTGCCTGGACCGGTCTGCGGTCCGCCTGGACCGCTCCGCTTTGCCTGGACCGCGCCTTGGGCCGCTCCGCTGCAGTGCCGCGGCTGCTGCCGGCGGCGGCCAGCCAAAGGCTGGCCGTGATCCGCGTGATTTTCCACGCGGATCGGTGCGCTGTCCGTGGTTTTTTTTTTTTTTTTTTCGGAGAGAGGTGTGTCGGTTCGGCCCACCGACTTTGTGGGCCCCACATGCACGAAAATAGCGTTTTTTTGGCTATTTTTGGGTCCAAAAAATTCCGAAAAAATCCAAAAAAATTCCAAAAAATTCGGAAAAAATTTAAAAAATTTTTGGAATTTCGAAATTTGCTATAACTCCCTCCTGTCTTCTCCAAAACCTATAAATAGGCCCCTCAGGCCTTTAGAAAACTTGCACCTTCTCTTTCTTTCTCCCTCCGGTTCTCTGGCGATAGAAACCTACGGGATTTCTTCCTCCCCCTCCGGTTTTCTGGCGATAGAAACCAACGGGATTTCATCTTCTCCCTCCGGTTTACTGGCGATAGAAACCTACGGGATTTCTTCCTCTCCCTCCGGTTTACTGGCGATAGAAACCTACGGGATTTCTTCCTCCCCCTCAGGTTTTCTGGCGATAGAAACCAACGGGATTTCATCTTCTCCCTCCGGTTTACTGGCGATAGAAACCTACGGGATTTCATCTTCTCCCTCCGGTTTACTGGCGATAGAAACCTACGGGATTTCTTTTTCCCCCTCCGGTTTTCTGGCGATAGAAACCAACGGGATTTCATCTTCTCCCTCCGGTTTACTGGCGATAGAAACCTACGGGATTTCTTTCTCCCCCTCCGGTTTTCTGGCGATAGAAACCAACGGGATTTCTTTCTCCCCCTCCGGCTTACTGGTGGTTGAGGCTTCCGCTATTTGCGAGTTGGAATTTTTTCTTGCTCGACTTAGTGCCCCTCCTCGTGCGCAGAAGCCTACGGGATCTCTTTTCCATCTGAGCGGAGGTTTGTTGGCGATGGACGATCGAGTTGAAGCCCGTTAGTAGTCAACGATCGAGTGTGGAGTCAAAGGGGAGAGTTCGAGAATGCGTTGCGAGAAGCCGATGACGCGTAGTAGTCTGCCGACGAGCAGAAGTCCGACAACAGAAAGAAGTCTTACTTCGGGTAGAAGACCGACGAAAATTCGTCGACGAGCAGAAGTCCGACGTCGGGTAGAAGTCCGCTGACGAGCAGAAGTCCGACGTCGGGTAGAAGTTTAACGTCGGGTAGAAGACCGAAGAGAATTTATCGACGAGCAGGAGTCTGGAGACGAGTAGAAGTCCGCTGACGAGCAGAAGTCCGACGACGAGTAGAAGTCCGCTGACGAGCAGAAGTCCGACGTCGGGTAGGAGTCCGCTGACGAGCAGAAGTCCGACGTCGGGTAGGAGTCCGCTGACTAGTAGAAGTCCGACGACGAGTAGGAATCCGCTGACGAGCAGAAGTCCGACGTCGGGTAGGAGTCCGCTGACAAGCAGAAGTCCGACGTCGGGTAGGAGTCCGCTGACTAGTAGAAGTCCGACGACGAGTAGGAATCCGATGACGAGCAGAAGTCCGACGACGAGTAGGAATCCGCTGACGAGTAGAAGTCCGACGACGAGTAGGAGTCCGCTGACGAGCAGAAGTCCGACGTCGGGTAGGAGTCCGCTGACGAGCAGAAGTCCGACGATGAGTAGGAGTCCGCTAACGAGCAGAAGTCCGACGACGAGTAGGAGTCCGCTGACGAGCAGAAGTCTGACGTCGGGTAGGAGTCCGCTGACGAGCAGAAGTCCGACGTCGGGTAGGAGTCTGCTGACGAGCAGAAGTCCGACGACGAGTAGGAGTCCGCTGATGAGTAGAAGTCCGATGTCGGGTAGAAGTTTAACGTCGGGTAGAAGACCGAAGAGATTTCATCGACGAGCAGGAGTCTGGCGACGAGTAGGAGTCTGCTAGCGAGCAGAAGTCTGACGATGCGTAGGAGTCTTCCTACGAGCAGGAGTCTGACGACAGGGAGGAGTCCGACGTCGGGTAGAAATTTGATGTCGGGTAGAAGTCCTATCCGAGTTTGTATGTCAGAACATTTGTTCGATGACATTAACCTGTGAGGAAGAGGTCGAGAGAATCCACCAAGGATGTAAGATCTATCCGAGGTTGTATGTCGGAGCTCTGCTCGACGACGTTAACCTGTGTGGATGTGGCCAGGAGAATCCACCAAGGATGTAAGACCTATCCGAGGTTGTATGTCAGAACATTTGTTCGATGACATTAACCTGTGTGGAAGAGGTCAGGAGAATCCACCAAGGATGTAAGACCTATCCGAGGTTGTATGTCAGAACATTTATTCGATGACATTAACCTGTGTGGAAGAGGTCAGGAGAATCCACCAAGGATGTAAGACCTATCCGAGGTTGTATGTCAGAACATTTGTTCGATGACATTAACCTGTGTGGAAGAGGTCGAGAAAATCCACCAAGGATGTAAGACCTATCCGAGGTTGTATGTCAGAACATTTGTTCGATGACATTAACCTGTGTGGAAGAGGTCGAGAAAATCCACCAAGGATGTGAAACCTTTCCGAGGTTGTATGCCGGAGCCCTGCTCGACGACATTAACCTGTGTGGAAGAGGTCGAGAGAATCCACCAAGGATGTGAGACCTTTCCGAGGTTGTATGTCGGAGCCTTTGCTCGACGACGTTAACCTGTGTGGAAGAGGTCGGGAGAATCCACCAAGGATGTGGGACCTTTCCGAGGTTGTATGTCGGAGCCTTTGCTCGACGACGTTAACCTGTGTGGAAGAGGTCGAATCGGATCCCCCTGGGATCGATTTTACCTTGATTGGGAGGGGGCGAATGCCGCGTGTATCCCGAATCAAAGGTGAAGAATGATCTATTTTTAGACCGTTACTGCCTTTTTGAGGTCGAGGTTAAGACCTTGCTCGAGGAGTAGAAGTCCAACAATGGACTGTATAAAGTTTGTAATTGATTTGAAGTATCCTTGCATTTGCTCGGATATTCCTGAAATATCAACTTGATGTTGAAGGTATTTGAGGATCTATTTGACCATGGTTTGAGTCAAAGTTGCCCCCCAGTCCGCATATGCTTCTTATGATATTGATGCTATGTGTGATCTTTTGAGATTGGAGCAAAAGTTGCCCCCCAGTCGGGAATCGCGTTTCCCACAGACGGCGCCAAACTGTTGCGTGTTAGGAAATACGCGGCGGTAGAGTTTATAAATTTGCGTCCGAGCGTTGCACGTAAGTTTAACACACAAACAGAAAGAAAGAGTGAACACCAAGAGTTTTTACGTGGAAAACCCAAAAATGGGAAAAACCACGGGGCCTCGCCCAGTTGCAAATTTCCACTAGCGTTTTCGTAGATTACAGATGGCGGATTTCTTCCCACAAGTCGGGATAATCCAAATACAACTTGTCTTTTCCACGAAATTCACAAAATCCTGCGAATTCCCTAAGTTTCCTGAAAATCCTGCAGAGTTCCGGCGTCTTCAAGCGACAGGAAAAACTCCGGCGGCGGTGGTCGAGGAGGTGAGGAATCTCCTATTCCCCTTTCTCCTTCTCCTTCTCTTCTTCCTCTCTCTCTTCCCTCCCCCCACTTTGGTGTAGAATGAGGGCTCTATTTATAGTTTTTCTGGAGTGGCATAGCCCGTAAATAGGCATGAGATCAAGGGCGAATTGGGAGTGGTTTGAATGGATGGCCGATATCGAATCTTTTGATCATACACCGTTCGTTGGTTATTTGAAGGCCTTAATGATGTCGGAATTAGATGATCTTGGGCTCGTTGGATTCGTCTCGTCGAGCCGTTCGATTCGAGTATAAGCTCGTCAAAATCGGAGACCGTTTGGTTACTCAAATTGCGGTTTGAATCTTCCAACAGTGCTTTGAACCCTTGATTCGGACTCATTTGGGCTCGGATTGGGTTGATCTTGGTGTCGTTGGGTTCGTATTTCCGAGACGCTCAGTTTGACTGTAAGCTCGCTGAAATCGGAGTTCATATGCTCCCGAAATTAATATTTGAAGTTTCCAACTAGTTTTTGCCTCGAGATTCGTGCCCGATCAAGATGATTTTGTGATGTCGTATCAATATATATATATATATATATATATATATATATATATATATATATATATATATATATATATATATATATATAATTTCACCCCTTTACTTTATAATATGTAACTCAACTAGGCCAAGTGTGCCTTTATAGTTGAATTAGGCAAATTCCTGGGATGTATGATCATCTATCAAGAGATTGAAGCTAATCGAGCTCAAAGACATGATGCGCTCAAGGAATCATGAAAATATGCAACACCTTAATGAGAGAATAACACCTTTGCCTAGCTTTTTAGCTTGCTCTAGAGATCATAAATGCTTATCTTTTTTCAAGACGCTAGGCTTTTTGCAACCAGTTGTACTACTGTATGGGTGTTGTAACAAAATTGCATGTAAAAAAAGTTGCAGTCGTTTTTTTTTTTAAGTAATATATTTATAACACTCTTAATAATTTTTAAAAAATTACTTACCTCACAATAATTTTATAGTATGCTACGGCTTCTCCATATAAAAAATTCCTTTGTAAACCACTCATATGTGACTGAGCTTGTTTGAGATAATTACAGTTTTTTTGTAAAGATGATCATAAAGTTGTTATAATGAAAGTATTTTTTTTTTTTAAAGTAATAGCCAAGTAGCAACTGTGACCATGATATGAAAAACCTAGGGCTGCAAACGAACCGAGCCGAGCCGAGTATGTGAGTGTTCATGTTTGTGTTCACTTAATATCAGCTTGTTCAAGTTTGATTCATGTTTGTTCGAGCTTTATTGTTTGTGTTCATGTTTGGTTCATTTAAATTAATGAGTGTTCATGTTCGGTTCATGTTCAGTTCATATTCGTTCGTTTAGTGCTTATCGAGCTTGTTCGCAAACATATTTAACGAATTTTTTGTAACTATCAAACAAATACGTTCATGAATGTATCTATGAACAAACACATTTAAAATAAAAGCAATTGTCTATGTAACAAAGGTTATTTTTATATTTATTAATTCTATAGTCAAATATTAATTATTTTTATGGAGCTTATTCACAAGTTCAAAATCGAACACGAATTGAGCTTTTGTCGAGCTTCTTATCGAGCTTAATGTCGAGCTTGTTCACGAACTTCAAATGATGTTGTTCGCGAACATAAATGATTCGAGCGCATTAGTGTTCAAGTTTTTTTATTTAAGAATTGAGTATTTAAAATATTGTTCAAGTTTATTTGTTCAGTTAATTAAACGATCACAAACGAGCTTTAATCGAACCGAACAACGAGTAACTCGTCGAACGTTTGGTTCGCTTGCAACCCTAAAAAAACCTAAATATTAAGAAAAATGTCCCAAAGGAAACCATCATCTACTTTGAAAAAAAAAAAAAAAATTCAGCCAAGAAAAAGAATTGCTACGCTTGTTAAAAAAACCTTGAATAAAAAATTTATTAAATAATTATTAAAGATAAACTTTTATTTTATTTTACTATTTTTTTATTGTTTTCTCAGTGCTACGTAAAATTGTAGTTGAAATCTCCTTTTTGCAACCAGTTGAACTATTTTATGGGTGTTGTAAAAAATTGCATGTAAAAAAAGTTGTCATTACTTTTTTAAAAAATAATGTTTTTATAATATTCTTAATAATTTTTAAAAAATTATTTTCCTCACAGCAATTTCATAGCATGCTACAGCTTCTCCATATAAAAAATCTGTTGTAAATTAAACCTCTTCTTGGAAAACACTCATATGTGACTACGGGCTTGTTTGTGATAATTATAATTTTTTGTAAAGATGATCATAACATTGTTACAATGAAAATATTTTTTTTTAAAAGTTGCTGTAAAAAGCAACTTCCCAACTTAAAAAATTTCTTAAAATTAATAAAAAATTAATAGCCAAGTACGTAAAAATTGTGATTAGGATATGAAAAACATAAAAAACTATAGCAAAGTAAACCTACATCTAAGTAGTTTGCAACAGTTTCTGTTTTTGGAATCAAAGCTGGGTTTTGCCTGATCTTATTCCTCTTGATATTAAGGAACGCATTTTTGCCACCCCAATTCTGGATATGACTACAGTAACGATTAACTGGAATGCTATTGCGAATCCTTGTTTCAAGGATTTTAGATTTAATTTTTTTGATGGCTGGCAAAAAGTGAATTGGCATCAGTACATTTGACATAAACATGTTGCTCTTAGATTTTCCTCTTATACGTGGCTTTTAGTTCGTGGTGGTCTAAAATTAGCAGATACTCTTGCTCGGAGAAATGTCTACATTGATGCTATTTGCCCCGGCCTTTGCCATTCGGGGGAGGAATCCAGTTCTCATGTCTTTTTCCAATGCGACTATTATTTTGCTGTGATCTCTCATCTATTACTTGTGTTGGACTCCTTTTTGTTTAGACCTACTATCCTGCAAATGTTTGATTTCATTGATGAGATGTGCATTTTCAACAAGGCGGAGAAGGATTTTTGTTTTTCTGTGAATTGTGCCTCTGTCTACTTTATATGGAAAGAGCGGAACAATAGAAGGTTCTCTGGACCCCATTCTAATTATCTGGAGCTATGCCGAAATTTGGCGTTGGTCATTACTTGGAAATGGGCTGGAAGGAAACATCTGGATATGCTTCGCAATTCTTTTTTCACAATTTTCTTGTGACTTTTGGTAGTTATTCTGTTGCTAGAGATTGGTTTGTGGGAATTGATCTTTTTGTTTTCTGTATTGTTTGGAGGCTAATATGTTGCTGGAGATCAGTTTTTTGGCAAACTTCTGTGGCTGTTTGGAGAATGATTTTTGTGGCAGGACGATGATGTATGGAACCACCCTTGCGTCTTCTTCCTTCGGATGGCCAATGGGGTTTTATCACTTGTGGCTGGTTCCTTGGCCTGGTAGTTTATCGTGCACCCTGCTATCCACCTGTGTTCTGCTTCGCTGGCAACCAGGAAGATCTATACCGATGGCGATGTTGGCACCGGACTTATGAGCACTCTGGCTTTGATGTTATTTTTGTCATGGGGTGGTTTATGTATTAATTACTGTCCTGTAGCTCTCATTTTTTAGCCTGTTTTCTTTTTGGTTTTAGCTTTTGGCCTGTTTTATTCTTGGCCTCAATTTTTGTAAGTTCATAATTTTTGGTATATGAAATATACGGGCTTTGTCCCAAATTTTCCCAAAAAAAAAAAAAGTACTTTGCAAAAGTTAAATTTTTCAGCCAAAAAAAAGTATTGTATGCTCGTTAAAAATGTCTTGAATAAAAATTTTATTAAATAAATTTTAAAAATAAACTTATATTTTATTTTAATAAATTAACATAATCAAATCGATAATGTGAACTTAATTTCATTTTATTTGAAATATAATATTTTTCAATGCTTTAGAAATCAGACTGGACTAGGGGTGTAAACGAGTCGAGTCGAGTCGAGTCGAGTATTTGCCTTATCAAGCCTGGCTCGTTTGGTCCTTAATGAACTCGAGCTCGAGATCGAGCTCGATTAGTAGGCTCGAGCTCGACTCGTTTAGAAAATATCAAGCTCGAGCTCGACTCGAAAGCTCGAGCTCGTTTGAAAAGCTCGAGCTCGAGATCGAGCTCGTTTGAGAATTACCAACGCATGTGATGAGTATTATTATATATATAATTAATATTATAAATATAATATATATAATTATATATATAATTATATCGAGTAGCTTGATAAGCTTTCGAGTCGAG